>JAODUP010000269.1:52500-1327767 GCA_025642065.1 Paralvinella palmiformis
CCTCTTTTCTATGTGCGACTTTCAGCGTCCATGTGTGGGATATCTCTCTCTCGCTCTCTCTCTCTCGCTCGCTCGCTCGCTCACTCCCGCTTTCTATGCGTGTGCGTATATGCAAAGGAATGGTAAACTAATTGCATCATGTCTAAATCTGGGGTAAGCCGAAGTGAGTGAGTGAGTGAGTGAGTGAGTGAGTGAGTGAGTGAGTGAGTGAGTGAGTGAGTGAGTGAGTGAGTGAGTGAGTGAGTGAGTGAGTGAGTGAGTGAGTGAGTGAGTGAGTGAGTGAGTGAGTGAGTGAGTGAGGTTTATTTAACCTCGGCACTGGTAACACATTTAGTCGAACGAAGATTCCCTAAGGGTCCATCTGATTAATACGGGCCACTTGATTGCATTCGTAAACTTACCTTGATATTTACATCGCACTCTATTCACTTTGCTATTGGGGTGGGGATTAATCAGCGATTAAAACATAACACGTAGTAAGTCCACAATAATCCATCCTGTCCAACCATGTAGTTGGTCCACAGTAACCCATTTACCCCAGCCATATATTTAATATACATCAAGACATACCACCCATAACACCATATATTACAACCTTACTCAATCGCATACTTAATCCCCAGCAAATAATCCTGACAGGTGGTCACGTATTCCACAAGTATCCGTCTCGTCCAGTCATATACTTAATCCACAGTAATTCGTTTTACTCAACCAAAGACTAATAAAACAGGTGCACACCCCGAACAACCGAATAGTATGTGAGATTTGAGCCAAGAACCTAATATAATATTCCAACTTCTAAGTATTACTCTGAAAATAGGTCATGTACAAAACTCAGTTCATATATGTACAATTACCACACAGTTTAAATAGTTTCCATTACTCAGAATCTACCACAAACTCCAGTATATCATACTTGACGCTGTCAAATCCAGCCTTATAATCCATGTTATATAATGTTTATTCGGCAGTAAACTCCATCATGTAGCTGCTAGCTGTTAAACTGTCGTCTGTATATTTTATGGTAACTAGTACATCGGCCAGTAAGTTCGTTTTAAATAGGTCCCTGTATCAATCAGTTTTAATGCTGCCGAACGAAGCTAATTTTTTATGAGATGAACAGAAAATGAAGAAAAACAGGTTATAACAATCACGATGTAATTAAGATGTTTTAATTGGTCATTTATCATTAAGACTCCCTTTTTATAGCGCTACATTTGTTTAATCGCCATGCCTAATATCTTGTGAACGCTCTCTCGCCTGTCTCCCCCGCTCTCTCTCTCTCTCTCTCTCTCTCTCTCTCTCTCTGGGGGGGGGAGGTTGAAGTTGGATTAACGTCTGTAGAGCACTGCTAATCATATTAGTCTATGATTTCAATCTTAGCCTGGCCTAGCGGGGGGGGGGGGCTCTTTAAATAATTTACGGTCGACTCCCGTTAAAATCGGATTTGAAGGAATCTACAGAATTATTGTTGTTATTGTTGCGGTTGTCATTATTAATAGAAATAAAACCGACGACGATTTGGTTGTCCTGGGTTATCTATGGTCGACGTTATCCAGCTGTAAATAAGGTTTAGCTTCTTAACGATATCTCAGCGAGATAAATCTGGTCTGTTGGACTTTGAAGAGATCAGGAAGATGATTACTGAGCTAAACGTATGGAAGGTGAGAAGAATTAGTTCCCTTATCAAACTAGCCATGTCATATATTATCGTGATGATCCGCAAAAAAAACCCACACCTTTGTCTTACGAAATAATTATAATTTCTATCCGACGTGTCGCGACCTCTGCCGGGATACGTCATTCGTATAATTGTCTGTTATCTCTATCTTTCAGTCTTGTTTTAGCAGTTTCGACACCAACAGATCCGGTAATATTGATACGTTCGAGTTGGGCAAGTTGTTCGAAGCCATAGGTAAATAGTACAACGTATTATAAGTTGAACATTTTATAACTAATCATAATGACATTTCCGTCGTTATTGCACTGAAGTTCGTTTCAAGTAGATCGATTATCGTTTTGCGGTGGGGATCGATCGATTGAATTGATTCATAATTGTTTTTATGCCTGCGCGGTATTTCATGGTAGTGATGACTGGATGTCTTAAAGCTAAATAAAGTAGAATTCTCAGAATAACCCAAAACATGAGGCATTTCCTTGGCGAATCCCGCAACGTGAACTTTTCTAACCTAAAGCTTTATATCGGATCGAAATGTAACCAAACTTATAAATGGATGTAAACGATCGCAATGATGTTCAATATTTATTTTATGAAAGTTTAATATATACAGTTATAGAAGCACGCGGCATAAAATATCCGTAAAGATACTGAGCAATGCGTTTTGCGAGTATAAAGTGCGACATCCAACAACGACTAGACTGAACCTTACTGTGTGTGTGTGTGTGTGTGTGTGTGTGTATTTAATGAATCAAATGCACTAAAATATCCGCCCAATAAACGGAGACTTAAAAGGAATGTGCACAATAACAATCATAAAATATACCTGATATCATATATATAGAAAATAATCCAAATCACTGGAGAGCCGCCATTACGTCTGCACCGGAAGCCACATTCGAAGGCGGGAAGAAGAACGCTTAAATGCTCTGACGTCACATGAGTACTCTCTAAGCTGACACGGAGTATAGTTACTCTCGAGCGTTAATATATCAGCCATTTCGAATCATCTTCCTCTTCTAAAGTTCCTTCTACAGATTTCCGGTCAAACTACTGCGTTCAAGTGACGCCAGCATTCCGGAGCTTCCGGTCTCTGTCTAGCTTCAAAATGTTGGCGCCCACAGGCCATTAAAACTCGATTAATCAGCACCTTAAACTGGATTATTTAATGGGTGGGTGATCGTTTACACATTTTGACAGCATTTATGATATTTGTGAGCATAGCTGTATTAGTTCGGAAATTTTGAAATGAAGGTGGACTATCCCTTTAATAAGCGACGATTTCCATTCCTCGAGAGAATGATTATTTCACTACAAATTAATAGAGGAATGTTTACAATTATTTTTAACATTTTGTAAATCCGTAGATTCTTCAATTCTAATTAGTCAAGTTGATAAATTAATATCATTATTGTTGTCATTGTTGCTGTATATTTACGCTCTCGTTATGTCATTCTCTATTCAAATAACGTTTTGAGGGATGCCTTCGAGACAATAATAGCGGTGCCTCTAATAAAGTTACCATATCCACGCCTTCTAACAGCAAACAATCCATAAATCAGTTTAGAAATTCTACGTTTCATCTTGCTAGTCTAATGCTTAGATTATGTTACAGATTAGTAAGTCCGTAATATTTGTTATTTCCTTAGTACTATGTAGGACTCTCTTTCGAATATTCGCTCTCCCCTCTCTCTCTCTCTCTCTATATATATATATATATGTTACAGTTAATCTGTATAATCAGGTAAAATGTTTATTACCTGAAATTTTCAGGTAATGTGTATTAAATCTCAGTTAGCAATAGACGTATTATCTGAATATTTCAGGTAATATAATATTACCTGATTACGCAGATTAACTGTAACACATACACACACACACACACATATATATATATATATATATATATATCGCACACACACATACCTCCATTTACAGTGACATAAACATACCTAATCATTGAAATTATTTTTCAGGGTTCAAACTCAGCCGTTCAGTGATGTCATCAATAATTCGACGTTATGGGGGTAAAAAGAAGCGCCTGTTGTTTGAGGATTTTATCCATTGTTGTACAAAGATCGTGGTATTGTATGGTAAGTGAAAGTCTTCAGAATAGTCAAATATTAAGCCATCAAGTACGTCGCCTATCGTCCGGCATTTGAAGCCCGCCCTATCATAAGGAAACATGCAATAAATGAGACACGTACATAGGGAATGGCGTTTTGTTAAAGCGTGACTGATGATTGCCAATCATTCATTCCCGTCACCTAATGTTGTTGTTGTTGTTGTTGTTGTTGTTGTTGAGTTATTTTACCTCGGCGTTGGCCATACCTGGGACATATTGCCGAGGGGGGAATTCACTAGAGAAACAAACCAGAGTAAACACAGGTATTAGACGGATTTGAACCCACAACCAGGAGGTTTGTAGGGTAGCCCTCTAACCACTCTACTCCAAACTACACCCCACCCTACCCTACATCCCGGTCAACTAATGCAAGCTCACACTCCTCGGGTTCGAATTACGTCTTAAAGTTGCCAATTGAACAAACAGGCCATTGTACTGATGTTATTGAACTGATTAAACTTGTCTATTTGTTAAATCGTACGGAGTCTACCTTGCAACAGAGAAAACAAACATCGTTAATTGTTGTCGTCGGTTCTCAAATCAGTCATCAATGACTGATATATCTTGGGTGTTTCTTACTGATTGATTTCATCTTATTTTCACGCATTTATTTATATCTTCTAAAGTGGTTTTTATTTTAGTTTAACTTTGTTAATTAATACTGGTCATTGTCTGGTTTCTTCCAGGTGAGTTCTACAGAAATGCCAAAGGTGCACCAACCAAAAAGGTGGAACTTGATTTGGAACAGGTAAGCATCCGTAGTATCATATTTTGCGGCGGTACAACAGCTGATAGACGGGTAGACTAAATATTCAGATGAAGGTTAAATGCTGGGACTTCGAGCCTTCAAACTGACTCTACTTAATGTTCGTGTATGTGTGGTTGTTACCGTATGCATGAGTGATTCTATACATTGTGTATGTATGTATATATATATATATATATATATATATATATATGTCTGTCTGTCTGTTGTCTGTCTGTCTGTCTGTCTGTCTGTCTGTCTGTCCGTCCGTCCGTCCGTCCGTCCGTCCGTCCAATTCACTATGGTCTGTACATGTGTTTTCAGTGGCTAGCCATTACAATGCTCTACTGAAGTCCAGTTTGTTACAAGAATACAAGAGTACAGAATAACAGGGAGGGTGTAATAAGAGTACAGAATAACAGGGAGAGTGTAACAAGAGTACAGATTAAAAGGGGCGGTATAACAAAAGAACGGAACAACAAGAAAACACGTTGAGAAGACTACAAAGGAAGAAAGAGATAAAACAGGTAGAATGGAGAAACAAAAGTACAGAATAACAGTAATAGGGCGTCAAAAGGGTAGAGCATAATAAGGACATTGTATCAAATGTATAAAATAAGATGAGGATGGTGTGAGAGGATTGTAATAGAAAGAATAAACAATAACACGAGTACAGTGGTGAATAATAACAGGAGTAGAGCGTCACAAGGTATCAGAATAACAAAATTACAGTAATGTATAACAAGAGTACGGAATCTCAAAAGTTCTTATTACCCTAATAGTTTATTGAACACAACTTACCTGTAGTTCTGGTTCAAATTCAATCATTTGAATATAGTTGTACTATTATGATTTCATTAATAACGGTTGAAAAGACATGTTTTGTTTGTTTTTGTTTATTTGTATGTTAACAATAATGTGTACTATATTCTTTTTACATGTTTTATTTAACAAAACTAGCATTTGTTTTTCGGTTGTATCGAATGAGTAATTTTGTTACTAAATAAATTACCTTATAACACGTGTGATGTTTATTATCGTATGGCACACGACTAAATCCAGTTCCAGCTCGTGCACAATCATTTGTAACAGATTGACAGACCTCAAATACAACATAACAGCCATAGAACCCTAGCGGCGATAATTATTTAAGATTTGTATCATAATTTAAACGGACGATAAAATACGATTTATATCAATGAAGAGACTGGTCTGTGGATGGGAAATTGGTTTTAAAACAATACAGAAATGCAGTTTAGAGTTTTTGTTCCGCCATTTGACAGAACAACGTGATACCTGTTTGGACAATGAGGATTACCGTGCGTTGTGTGTTTCAGTTGCTGAAGCAATAATATATGCGTCATAGAAATCACCGATTTAAAGATATATCCAAGTGTATTGTTCTCGGAAATGGTGCAATGGCAGCGTTTATCTATACGACCTTGACCTCTTGTCAAAACAATAAATCACTTGTAAATATCGCAATGACGTTTGGTTGTTTGGTTGTTTTCAAAAACTAGGTCAATCTTAAAATATTTATTTTGTTCATTCAGATCATAACAAACATGGAAATGATATCACATATTATAAATCAAAGGCCGAATCACACACAACCTGTACCGATGCTGATATGAGCCCACATTCATTATAAACAAATTATTTAATTCAACTGTAATCCAGTAATATACTTATAAACAGACATTTGACCTAATTATTTAGGTGCTATGTAAATCATATACAAAATGTAGTACTAGATCACAAAACAATTACGCACGCAGCTATGTAAACACATGTAGTCAGATTTGTCAGAAGACGAGCACCAATATGCACAAATATACACCTATGTGTGCTGACATATACACCAGACACGCAGACAGACAGGCACTCACATACGCATGGACACCTATCACAGTTAGAAGATCTACGCCATTGGTGACTTAACTATCCCCATATGTCGTCATTATCACCTGACGTGCTGACTTCTCCAGGTAAGTTAGCCATATGTGATGTTGACTTCTGTGCTTCTACATCTACAGTAACTCTCTTCTTAATCGTCTTCTGTTTATTATCACCTGATCCAACCACTTGTGATAACAAAAATTGTTTGTCCTGGCTCTCCTACAACAAATTACGAGATTAGATTAACAAATATAATACGTGTCATTGCGTGCCTGCGTAGATACAAAACGTGTGTGTGTGTGTGTGTGTGTGTGTACATTCACCAGGTGGCAGCACTTTATGGTGGCAAACTAGGATCCCCTGTGTTGTAGGAGTTTTTAGCTTTGAGCACATTTCTTTTTAATTAATGAACGCCCCCCCACACACACACACACACGATTGTGGTTATTTTTTAACATTGCAGTATGGTTATATGATATAGTCCTCCGTGGTCTAGCGGTAGCGTGTTGTACCAGAGATCACTACCACCCGTGTTCGAATCCCGGCGTGGCCATATCTGAAGGCTGTTTCATCTTTGACTTCGCTTTATTACCTTTGAAGGTCACTCCGCCCATTTAGCCTCCCATGTGCACAAAAGTGGCCGTAAAACATCATTCACCATCTTTTATGATATAACAATCCAACTCTTAAATCATTAATAAAAATTATAAATTCTCAGCTAAATCTCAATTTGGCATTCAAAATTTAGTAAACAATAAAAGTATAACTGATAAACGATCCTGAATGTGCTTTAAGCACTTTTGACAGTTGGCTTTAACCGATGTTTCTCCAGTTGTCAGCCAGCAACCTTACAGTGACTCAAATGTTTTGAAAGTATACGGCTCGTGCTGCTGAGAGCGCACTTCGTTTCCACACACATACCATATAAATACCACATGCATACCTACCACATGCACATCAGTTCATTTGATTTTGGTTGCAAACAATACCATTGTATGATTACCATAGTCTAATAATGAGGCCCTAACTTATTGTATAATAATTTTACCTTTAATATTACAATATTTTATTAATAACATATTAACAATTTAAGCCATTCTAAAAACTAGTTTTCAGATATATCTGAGAAAAATATGTTGCAAATTTGTTGGTTGTGCCAATATTTATAAAAAATTATGCTTTTGACAGTTTATGACACAATCATCACATAAACCTTTATGACATTGCGTCATAAAATTGCCAATCCTGACACACACATAACACATACATACCACATACATAGCACATATATACTACACGCAAGCCACATACATACCATACATACACACACCACACTTTTATCACATACATGCCAAATATCTACCACATAATACCACATACATACCACACACATATCATATTCATATCATGAAGATACCACACACATACCGCACATATATTATGTTCATCTCTGTCATCAGCTCAAGCATCAAACACCATCATATACACAAGCGTAGCTGAATCTCAAACACAACTTCATGGGGTATATATATTCAACGGGTCACAACAGCTATCACAACAATATGTATTATGACCTGTCTCGTGCACTACGAGATGACAGTTTTAGTCGCGAACACCTCAACCAAAATCTCAAGTGTTTTAGCTTAGAATATAGACATCTGGAGATCACTAGATCCTGATATAATAATTTATTTACTTTAGATACATGTTAGTATCCTCAACATCATCATTATCATGTGTTTAAGTAAAATATACATACAAGTTGTAGATGTATTCGCATCATTTTCACCATCTCTTTGTAGGCTTTATTGGAGACCGCTAAGTAATGAATAACCAGTCTGGAACAAAGGGGTGGTGTATAAAATAAACACACACACACACACACACACATATATATATATATATATATATAAATATATATATATATATATATATATATATATATATATATATATATATATATATATTAAATACCAAATATTTTCTGTATATATATAATAGATCATGTACGAATAGTAGTACTACTACTACTAGTAGTAGTAGTAGTATATGTGGTAATAGTTACATTAGCAGAAATAATGATAATAAAAGTACTTACATCAGTATTATAAGTGCACCTATTACAACACCTGATGATGTGATAAAGCTGATTATTTGACGTAGTACTATCGGCCAGGTGTTGATTGTATTTGATACAACGTCAATCATTTGATCATAAACTCTATAAGGTCCACAACCTCTAGAGGGCGTCATCCTGGCAAATACAAAGTATTATTTAAACATTATTTATGTATTTTAAAGAATATATATATATATATATATATATATATATATATATATATATAAACACAAATAACAATACATACAAATCAATATCATCAAAAGGTGAGTGGAGTAATTGTCAAAGTCTCTGTAATACGCACACATCTCACTTCCACTGAGTCACTTACAAGGTGACTCGCATCTGAGTTCCATTTACTACTTTCTCAAAACAGGGTGAAGATCAGAAAATGATTTTCAAACTGTGGATCAAGTTCTACATCGACGAGCTTAGATATCACAGGGTTAGCCCATTTTAGATCACCAAACAATCGAAATGTCCGAAATATCACATTGTTATAATGTTGTCTCAAGATTGTTGTACGAAGATGAATTATTTAATACGAGTAAAAGTGATCTGTGGTGCAAAGCGAGAGAGAGAGAGAGAGAGAGAGAGAGAGAGAGAGAGAGAAAAAGAGAGAGAGACTCTGTGGTACGACATGGTGAAGTACGTGGATAAAGAGCAAACCGAGAAAAAGACTAAATCTGGACTGATTATAAAACGGAGAGCTTTGTTATATCTTCCTCGTATAATATCTGACAATCTGAAGTCATCAATAGTAAATATCTTCGCGGCAGATTCCTTTTTATCGCCAGCATAGATATATAGGCATCAGTGAAATGCTTTATGGTATGTGAGCTCCGGTGGACTAGCGGTCCGGCACTTGGTGCCAACGGTCACAGGTTCGAACCCCGCAAGAGGCCGAAACTTTTCCAGAGATTAATTTCTCGGCTCACTACATCGTGGGTGGCTGACCACGTTAAATGGCGCTGCCGTCTCCACTGAATTATTTAAAATAAAGGGGGACGTTAAAAACCCCCTGAGGAAGTAAAACACTCTGGCAGTGACCACCCTCAGGGTATTTCGACTCCATCTTTCCGTACTGCTCCCCTGTGAGTGGTGGGGGAGGAGTTTTCTCAACCATTCGAACATAGAGGCTGTGCCGAATAAGCGACAGCCGGTGGGATTCTCCCCGAACAACAAAACGCTTTATGGTATGAGTAGATTCTCAATTGTTGGTGACACGTCGTATGAAATGCGTGAAACAGGACGTGATTTAACAACATAAAAAATAGATCTGTCGATTTTGACTAATTCTGAGAAAACGAAAATAATGGACCTCCATCGTACCGAAGCTTGACTATTGTAAATTCCGCTATTGGTTGACGGAACCGAGTACGGAATACGGCACTTACACTCCTAATAATAATCATAAATGTGGATCACATAACGTCATTGTCTTCACGTCCAGCACATAACGGAGTACAAAGTTATCCTCATCTCTGTGCCCTGCCAGACACAGAACTGCACCACCTGGTTGATAATTGTAAACACAAAGCCTTAATACATAGTTACTGCCAGATGACGTTATGACAAGAGTAGCGTGCTGCGAACGTCCATGGTGTGGGTTTGAATCCTGGCCATAACTGTGTGTGGGGGTGGATTTATTTTCCTATGGTGTCGCCCCTCTGTCGTTTATCCCAGTCGTAACCAACGCCGTGGCGAAACAACTCAGATCAACTCAATCAACTCAATATCCCGTCGTCGGCTTCTCCACTTCCTCTGACACCTCAAAACAGTTATTCACCAAAGTACGAAACATACAGGAACCGGGAATAGCCGAGTATTTGTATCGCATTTCATCGATAAACTTCTGACAGATCTACTGGCTCGGTCATATATGTGCGCCGTAACACGAGTGAGAGGGGTTCTTAATCTAAAACTAACCACCAATCAAAGGGGCATAAACCGATTAGCCCTCACCACTAGCGTGACACATTCTAGTAAATAATAATAATAATAATAATAATAATGTATATTTAATAAGCGCCCTTACTAGCAGGAGCCATTCAAAGGCGCTGTACAAATAATATGTAATATAATAATACGCCAAATAATATGTGTAAGAACCCTGTAATGATTTAAAAGATAATAATTATTTATCTGTCAAAGCGACGTTAAACAGGTGTGTTTTTAGAAGAGATTAAAAAAATTTCAAGAGACGACGCGTTTCTAATATGGCGGCTGAAACACTAAACGCACAATCACCATATGACTTGAGCCGAGACACTGACACCTGCAATAGTATCTGACTGGATGACCTGAGTTTTCGGGATGACTTTCTAACGGACACCAGTTCACACCAATATTCTGGCGCCATATCATTACTAGATTTGTTAACAAAATCTTGAAATGGAAGAAGAGGGAAAAACACAGGAAAATCCGAAGAAATAAAAAATATTCTCTATACCGAGTCAAACCAAACACCAGACTTTAGGACAGTTCATCGATTGTTAACAGATTTAGCTATTGGCCATTTTTATTTCCGTCCAGATTAATTCTTTAGATCAGGCCATGTATGACCAGTGTAAAGAACTATGGAAGGTGGAAGGAAAAGTTGTCAATTTCTTCAAATTCGTAGCATAATGTGTCCGGCATTGGTAGGCATTAATGTTTCTCCTTACCGATCATTCATCGTCAATATTTTAACAATGTCTTCATTGTCGAATGAGAAAGGTGAATACTACTTACTGCCACATGACGTAGAGCCCTGGTACGAGGCAACCGAAGAACGACGTTAACAACAAAATCTGGAAGAAATGTTCCGAATCTGAGGCATGATAAGTTGTTGATGAGGGCGTGTAATTCTGTAATGTTGTCAACTGAAAATGGAAGAACCCCAATATATAGATATGGTAATAATGGCTACTGTGTACATCGATCGATAATAAATACTGAGAGCGCACGCTCTCTCTCCCTCTCTCTCTCCCCCCTCTCTATCTATCTATCTATCTATCTATCTATCTATCTATCTATCTATCTATCTATCTATCTATCTACTTCTCTCTCTCTCTCTCTCTCTCTCTCTCTCTCTCTCTCTCTCTCTCTCTCTCTCTCTCCTGATATGCGTCTAAATTCACACATACAAAACAGAAACAATTTCTAGATAATTAATAACTATTTTTTTATCCTTCTTCATCTTTTTATGAAGACAATTAAATGTAATAGCAAAAGAAATATCACCATTTTCAAGTAGAAGACAATGAAGTTTTTTACAACTGTAATAGCTGGCAGTAGTGGACAAAATAGTACTCCCAACCTAGAATATAATAAATGGAAATTGATTTAGACTAATATGTGAGTGTGTGTGCGTGTGTGCGTTTGTGTGTTCGTGTGTGTGTGTGTGTGTGTGTGTGTGTGTGTGTGTGTGTGCATATATATGAACACGCCAAAACAACATATTTTATAGTGATAATTCAGGATAACGCACCACATCAGGGTCTCCATATAAACCAAATCGAGGACATTCTTAGAAATATCAAATTCTTGAAGACCAATAAGCCTTGACACCTTACATGGACACTTTACCACTATCAATCTGTAATAAACAATACAAACTAATACAACACGCATAATGCAGCATAACAACCAGCTATTAATAATAATAATAATAATAATAACGACTACGATCATGATCTAACTACACGATGAATGAAGACAGATTGAAATTATTGGATTAATCGTTAAGCGAGCAGTTATATTAGTACACTTAAGAATTAGCGCATTGCGAAAACACCTCAATTTGAGGACTATCCTCTCTTCTAAACAACAATAAACACGACGCAACTAGTTGTCTAAGAGAAAAATCCGCTGCTCGGTGATTAATAATTGGCCTCTTTTCGTTCAAGTACTACCTCATATGTATATAAACGATATATAAACTGGATATTCGCTACATACCTTCTCGGGAATTCAATCAGAAATATAATCAAAATGACGACTATGAAATCCATCATTACGAGTTTGTAGAGTTCTTGGCCAGCATACGTCTCCCAACACTGGAAGAAGAGATTTGTTTTAGTATCACGTCATCATTAGTCATTACATCGTTGATGAGGCAAAGTCTGGTAACACGCTATTGTCTTTTGGGCCGATTGAAAATGTTTGTTGCCCAGGAAGGTTATCGCTTGAAAATTGAAATGGCGACAGACGGGTTTGTTTACATTTTAAAATCAACTCATGGTTCGCGAAATAATACACAAATACAATATATCAATGCCGGATTATTGTTCTATCAATCTTTACTTTTGTGTAACACAATGTGTCTCCGATTTGATGAGTATTTTCGATCCAAATAGCACACCCGTTTGTTTATTAGAATTATACTATCTATGCCAGCGCATTATCGCTGACGTGCGCATGCGCCATGAGCATACTGTTAGACGATGCTACATTGAAAATGACCACAAATAAAACAAATCGTTGAAGATATCTCTGAATTGACCTGATAAAATGATAGTATTACAACTGCCTTGTCCATTTTCGATATTATTATAAATGGCCAAATGTGTGTATTGAAGAAACACTATGGGAAAGCGATTGTATATACATAAATTTTCGCTACGAAGACTGCAATCCGCTTGTACACGGGAAATATGTTCGGCGAATTACCACTTAGAACTTCCAATTTAATCTAATTTGTTTACTAAATCAGTCTTCTTTGAATAGAAATATACTAAATATCACCTAATCTTTCATTTTCCTTTATTGACTGTTGGAATCGTGGAGTATTATCACCGGCAATGATCGTTAAAATATACAAACAAATCTCGCGTACACACTGAAAAGGAACGGGGATCCAGACTTTGCAATTAACAAGACCCGATTGTAGTAGTTCTAAATCGTGCCGCCAGATGTCACTAGCTTAATTGGCCAAGTCTATTACTGGAAGATTCGTTGTATGCTAGATTGTATGGCGGAAGGACAAAAAGTCACGTGTCATCAGATGGATCCCGATCAAGTCAGATCAGAGATGCTCTGGCTTAGCTATCCTCGTGACCTTACCTGCCCCCCGTGCTCAACATAACTACTATTAACTGACGCCATCGTCGGTTCATTTACATAAATCTGACAGCTCGGTAGATCCTCCTTGTTACGAAACTATAAATCAATTGGTTTAATCAATTTCACGATATAGTATTCTTTAGCCATTTCCGTAACATAAGAAGCTGGTTAAAATTTAGACCAACTAAACTGTACTGTAGCATTCATAAATAGGCCTTTGTTCCGAAAATACACGTTTGGCTGACCCCTGTTTACATTGTTATAACTGGGCAATACAAACCGCTTGTGATGAGTGACGTCAGATTTCAAAAGCATCCGGTCTGTGTCTGGCTTAAAAATGGCGGCGCCCATAGACCATTAATAGTCCATTAACCAGCACTTTGAACTGGATTGTTTAATATGCGGTTTATCGTGTTCATATTTTGACATGAATTATCATTTGTATGAGCATATTTGTGTACAATTTTGAAGATTTGAAATAAAGGTGAACTGTACCTTTAATGCAACACCATATTTGTATCGGTTCTAAATATTTGAAATAAAGATGAACTGTTCCTTTAATGCAACACCTGGAAAGCAGTTGAAATAATCCGAATGAACGAAATAGGAGCACGCTGGGCGCGCGGAATTTCAACTTACGTCGATCGAGGTGCAGATTCCGGTTCCCACATTGCAGTAATCTTTTGTATCGCAGGTAATACTGACATATAAAGAAAACAAGACAACTGCCAACGAAGCGAGCCGCAGGAATACAGTCCTGCAACAACGAGAAGGAAAACACTTACACGCATATACAGTAATAATAACCATCATCAAAATGTATTGTGGTAATAATTGTTTTGTTTTTGTTACTAATATATATATATATATATATATATATATATATATATATATATATATATATATATACTAACCTGACCGACGAAAGTTGATAGTAACCGCCGTCGAGTAGTCCTCGAAGGCGATAAGCTTATTAAATATCATCGGTATTATTATGTTGAGCAGCGTTATAGTGACCGATGTCATATACTGGACAAGGAACTGTATGATGAGATGATAGGATGACCAAGCGTCACCTTTAGTCAACTGGAAATAGAGAAAAGGTTGATTAATAGAAAGTAGTGACCGATTGTGCCAATTAATCGCCCTGTAATTGCTTTGTTAAGTCTCGGCGCTGGTCACACCGAGATATAAGGTTGATGTGCTACTTCGCGGAGAAATTCGATGGTCAGCCTGGAAGATGTTACTGATAAATGAAATATCGCACAGTCGGCATCAGAGGCGGTTTGTTTTACCTCTTGTTTCGTTGTTCGGTATTTGATTCGGGTGAACTGTTACATGGTTTACGAGTGAACTAATCAACCAAATTTGAATTTAATCAATCAATCAATTAGTTGACATTTAAGTGAACGTTTCGGTAACTTAGTCAGTCATTAACTCAGTATTGAAATAAGATAAGATTTTTTCTCATCATGTATCTTCTTTTACAATGTACAGATCTCAATAGAGAACACCATGTTGATGAAAGAATTGGTGGATGTAGTCAGAAACACCTTTTATTTCGTTGAATTTATGTATCAAAACAGAACATTTCCAGATTTGGCGCTGTGTGTGTGTGTGTGTGTGTGCGTGTGTAGTGTACATACATGATATGAATTTACATGTGAAAATATACGTAAAAGTATATTAGAATGTTTATCTTACCTCAATCGTCTTAACAGTAGTGAAATATATCAGATAGCCCGCTCCACCAAGAAATGCCAACACCAGTATATTAATCAGGATTCTAACCGTCCAGATTCTACACGACTCGTTCCGGCTTCTTGATTTACGGCGCGAATCCGCTCTGTCGTGTTCCAGGCTGCCCTGAAAAGAATGAAGTAAACGTTATCAATCCAGAAGGCGTAAACACCATCCCACATCTTACGACAAACAATCCCCCCCCCGGCGAGGAATTCAACGAACTTACAGCTATATCTCTGTATACAGATTTGTGTTGTATGTTGGTTGTTCTTTCGTCATTCTGCGAATAATCCCAGGCCAGAAAGGTCTTCGTGAAGTATTTCTTTACGCTCTGCCCTTCACTGAGGAGTCGCTCTCTGAAGCCCTTGGCCGACCTAGGGTAGATGATGAAACATTACACTGAGTCTTCTGCGACCAATCTTCTTCCGGCCAAAATGGCCGTTTTTTCACCCATTTTTTTTGCCAATTTAATAACACTAATATCCATATTATATCGTAGTGTCGTGGCGACCAAAATCTAGATCCACCCCACTGTATCGTATTTACCCATGTCGTGTAATGTAAAATGGGTGAGATGTAAAATGGGTGAGTGGGTGTTATTTAGATGCTGAAGCTGAAGACATTTCCCCGTGGAACATCTCCCTTGAGAAATGCCCCACGAACAGAATTTCTTCCATTTGATTCGAAGCTCTATCCGGCGGTTGGCAGCACAACGTTCTGACCACCTCATTATTGAGGTATTGTATTGTTGTATATAATGAAAATCGACTGTTATCTATTAAAAAGAAGATGAGCAACATAATACTTACAAGACAACCATAATGGCCAAACTAACGACAAAAACGACGTTAATTGAAGTGACGTAGGCAAATGGCATGTTGTAGTTATAGGTTAGCGAAGTAAAATCAATTTCCTTGTCTGAGTAATATCCATAGAAAAGTACCGTCTTCTCCATGAAACCCTGAAGTAATAAAATAAACAATATACATATAAGTTTTTCTATTTTCAACTCTACACGTGTATGTGTGTGCGCGCGTGCATGCATGCGTGCGGCGTGTGTGATCATTTGTATCTACGCGTAGGTAATTTTTATCATTGTGAAGCTTTGTGAGTTTATCGTATTCCGTTGATAGAAAATTGGCATAGCTCGGATCAGATCTTCCTTTTCAGAATATATTCAATATATGAAGCATTCTTTTTAAAGCTTTTGTAAAGGAAATATTTATTTACATAAGTTTACTTTTTGCACCATATTCACGTAATCTAACTGCTAGCAACAGCATACATGTAGTCTGACAATAAATGTGCCTAGGCCTATGTACGTGTATGAAGCTTTTAAAATCTCTCCTCTCTCTCTCTCTCTCTCTATATATATATATATATATATATATATATATATATATATAATCTGAGATTACTCCTTATTTATGTTGGACTTTATAGATAAATGGTCAACCGAATCCTTGGATAAAACACTTGAGCCTAATCGGACCATTTCGCTGGGAAACGGCCCTTCGGCCACTCGTCCCAATTCACACCGGCACCAAGATTACAATAAGAAAGCACCTTTGATAGCATTACAATTACGTTAGACAACTTACCGTACCCTGTAGGACGTTGATAATGTACTCGTACCATTGTCCTGTTTTATTAACATTGTACTGCAGCGTACAATTCACGGCCAGCGAGACAGCCTCAGAAGTGCTGGCGTCGCTTCCTACCAAAATATCATTGTACTCTGTCTCCGGAAAGATAGCCATCGGGATTACCACGAATAGGATCATGATCAAGGCAAGTAAGAGATTGGTGAGGAACAGATGCTTGAGAAATGTGAAATAACTGACCACGCCACTTCCGAAATGTCCTGAAAGATGGATACAAGTTTTCAAAATAGAACGAGCCAACGTTAGCAAGAAAACCATGGCAGTGGATTTATTATTGATGCTTACTTTTTGTATTTTGCAATAGTTTGTCATGAAGTATTAATAAAAGTTAATAAAATAATGATGTTTAATTAGGTCAACAAGTGCCCACAGACCTTCGATGTTCTTAAAGGCGCCACCCCACAGTGTCAAAGCTTCTTTGGTTTCGTTAAAACGGCGCTTGCTCCTCACCCGAAATCTGTATAGCTTCTGTAAAAGTGGAAAGGACAACGTCGATTAACTCGTTGAAAATACGGCAATATACCTATTCGGTAATATTTCGTAGAAATTAAGCCACCAATTAATTACCAGCCAGTTAGATGTAAATTATGTACGAACCATTCGTTGATGATGAAAATAAGCGGCACAACTTTTACTGGAAACTTTCGGCATTTTTTCAAAAAGTCTCGCCCTGGAAATGAGAATTGATCAAAATATAATTATTGTAAATACTTTTTGTATTGCTATTATTATTATTAGTAGTAGTAGTAGTAGTAGTAGTAATATCAATAACAACAGCACGATTCTTGTCATTATTGTCTTCATCATCATCATTATCATCAACATCATAATTTTTTCCATCATCTAGTAGTATTAATAGTACTATTAGTAGTAGTACAGTGAGCTCCGGTGGCCTAGCGATTAAGCACCCGGCACTCTGTGCCAACAGTCACAGGTTGGAACCCCGCAAGAGGTCGAAACTTTTCCAGATATTAATTTCTCGGCTCACAACATCGTGGGTGGCTGACCACGTTAAATGGGAGGCCGTCTCCACTGAATTATTTAAAATAAAGGGGGACGTTAAAAACCCCCCGGATGACGTAAAACACTCTGGTAGTGACCACCCTCAGGGTATTTCGGCTCCATCTTTCCGTACTGCTCCCCTGTGAGTGGTGTGGGGGGGGGTGATCCTCAACCACTCAAACGTAGAGGCTGTGCTGAATAAGCGACAGCCGGGGGATTCTCCCCGGACAACAAAACAACAGTACTTGTTGTTGTAGAAGCAACAATAATTAACAAACTCTTAACAAACACACACACGCGCGATCTACCTTAGTTTACGTTTCATTTCTATAGATACGGACATCATCTTGATGATGTTCAGTTGTTTAATCCGATCCATCTCATCATAGTTCCCATCGTTGTCGTAGTCTACCTTTAGATGTTTAGTATTCATAAACTGTTCCATCACGGCATCAGTGTCTCGTCTCCTACCGGCGCCGAGTTGTTTGTTATCTAGCGCCATACTGGCAGCTGGTGTCATATATCGGTGGATTCTGCGGCTGGGCAGTAGTGCTAAGATGGTCTTTGTCGCCCCTCGCCAACGGTCGTTTGCGGCTCTTCCTGAAAATGGTATCACCAAACAGTTGAAACTAAAGGATTAAAATGCAACGAACTGCTAATACATATTATGTTCTTCTTCTTCTTAATATTGTTGTGTAATCTTATATATGGATGTCATATCTTTAGATTCGACGTGAAACCCTTCACTGTGCGATGATTATTAGCTCTCACCTTCGGCACCAAATGTTATGACCGTCTAAAAGTGAGGTGATTACTTCTATTAAAAAAATACATTACATAAGTAATAAAATAGAAAATGCCGAGGACGATTGTCCACCAATGGTAACATTTGTTTTGGTTTTGGATTTTACTGCATAACAGACTAACGTCCGCTCTTCGATTTATATAATAATAATAATAATAATAATAATAATAATAATAATAACAGTACACATATGTTGTGGAAAGAAAAAGTAATTTCTTCTGAGCACAGAACATATTACGAAATACCGTAACGAAATACCAAATCAAAACAAAACGCATTAAATACGATATTGGTTAAAATAATTAATGTCCGGCAAAATATCAATAAAAGGTATATGATTCATGTGTGCCAAATGTGTCTTAAATGTGTGCCAATAAAAGGAATTACTAAAGACACAACAAAGAACTTCGGATGTGGGTCCAATCTAGAGAACTTTGCCATTTAAATTTAGAAAGCGTAAACACCCCAAGCATCATCTCCATCCTTCAACACCTCACCCCCCCCCCTCCCTCCTACCGCAGCATCCTGTATATTGGTCCGGTCATCGCATTACCGGTTATTGGTGGCAAAGCGGTGTTTTCCCGATCCGTTTTCCGGCTCAGATAATATTCGTCCTGAAGAGTGTCGCCGATCCAAGACCAATTTGTTTTTTGTCTCGACCCTAGACTCGGCGATCCGGTCTCTCTTTCTTCCATTCAAAACTCTTATTGAAACTCGCCGATACGCGAATTCCTTACGACACTCACCGAAAACAATTACGCTGCGTAAAATATCGGGTGCCCGGTGGTGGGTCCTGTCTTCGTCTCTAAGGTCACGCGGTATGTCAAAGCTGAACGGTAATGTTCACGCCGCGATATACGTGTATCTGGTCTAATTGGCCCGTAACAATATTCGGTGTATTTAAGAGCAGCAGAAAAACGTGTTCAAGCACAGATCTCTACTGTTTTCCTTTTAATGGTAATGCGTCATGGTTGATCGGCGCAGGTAAATACGCGTTAATTGGTTTGATAGGCATGTGCCAATTTGTCGGATCGTTATGTCTACCAAGAGATTGGTTACACGTCATATAAAAATCGAACTCTATTGTCCTGATGTTGACCAATTGTTTTTAGCACGTTGTCAGTGGCCTAACATGACCTTGACCTTGTAGTGGGTTAGTAATATAAGTGGTGTCAAGGTAGTTTTAAACACTTTTTGGACTCGTATCAGTTCCCAATGTAACATCTGCCGAGACCTCACATTCTTCATTGAAAGCCTTAAGTCTAACGGCCTCTTTCCTTAAAAGGTGCTCACTCATATACTCACTCGCCAACTAACTAACTCAATTTGCTACCAATATATATAAAAAAAACATCCACATAGGTACAGTAGCACTCGTCCTCTGCACTACTTATCTTAATAGATTACTTAAAATCGATCACGACAATCCACTGATTCGAGATCAACACCTATCACAAACTTGCTTAATTCAAAGGGCATCTAAGGAAATCCTACTAACAGGAATAATTTAATGATCTGATTACTTCTAGGTGGAGCACATTGTCTGAGAAACAGACGGGAAGATTTGACGAACTAGATTCAAATGCTGCCAACTTTATTCAAGCTCTTATTAGAATAAATACATAAACTTGAACGAGGTCGTTTACAGTCTGGTGTGTGTTTGTTTTTGTTTTTTTTACAATTTTCAAAGTGTCAGTTTGAATGTCCGTGTTTTTTGTGTCTCAGAATGTTTCATCCTTCAGGCTTCAACAAGAAAGTACAATTTACCGAATAAATTGCCATCGGCTATATTCATGGGTTAGACGAAGGGCGGTGAAGCTGAATACAAGAACTTTTTTTCGGGCAGCAAGAAATACTGAGGTTCAAACAATATCGCCATTTGGTACAGTTTCTTATGTTAGTAGCCAATGTACAGGTTGCTAAGAAGGCACAAATCAAAGGAAAGTTTGAAATTACCGAACTCGGGTGATGGAGATATATCGATGGAGATGTGGAGAAGTGTAATGAGATAACGATACACCTGTATACTACTAGGCTAAGGAATGTACTCGCATCACATTGTGACGATGTCATAAATTTATCAATTAAAATTAGTTCACCATTGAGAATTGTATATGTTGCTCCGATATAGCAGTGGTTACATTACGGCACTGCAAATATCCAGGCAAATGTTCGAACCCGACTGATACTATCTGAGCGATACCTGTGTTTATGGGATGTAGAGTGGTGAAGAAGGAGGTTGCTCAAACACTCCAACTTAGAGGCGGTGTTGAATAAGCGACAGCCTGGGGATTCTCCACGAAAAACAAAACATGTAAAACCCAGGTAGTCGTCGACTTACGACCTACGCAACTTACGACTGGTCGACTTTACGAACGGCGGTGCGACAGTTTCCTGTGGTCTAAACATGGAGAATATTAGTGATCTGTAAGACTGGTCCCGATTAATTACGTCAGACAGGATGATGGTAGACTTTACTTCAAACATTTAAAAACGAATACATTCGGGGTTCGTGGCGAGTTTTAAATTTTGTTTGGAATCGCCTTGGACTTATTCCCGAATTTGTTTCTGTTGCTCGCATTTCGCCTACTCGAAATTCGGTCGCCTGGATTTAAATTGAAGGCGGAAAACCACACGCGAATACTTTCAAAACTCGCAGTGGAAAGACGCACTTACCACGTTTATTACCTATGGTACTTCAAATATACGGAGCGTCCGTGCTAAGAGCGCTGACCAATTCCCGATACTTCGTAATTCCGGTACACGTATTCCGATCACCTTGATACAGTATGGCCATATGACGTACTTACATCGTTAAAGTATAATCTCTACTAAATAACCGGCTATGTGTGTTGGTTAAGAAGACGAGACAACGAACCATTCAGATTAACACAAAACGCTGTCTTGTTGCTACAGCGTGCCATGACGGGTCAAAAAAAAATCTTAAACGATCGGCAAACAAGGCATTAACATTTTATCCTCAGTCGCGACGCATTGTGCAAATATTTATATTCTACGACTACCTGTGGGGTAAGTTATTGTGTATTTCTGAGAATTCGGCATGAATCTGTGCATGCATGCATGACTAACTCGTCCGGACACGGTGACAAGTGAACATTCCGAATACAAAATTAGACAGACGGATAGAGAAATAAACACAAGTTGTATCTCAAAAATCGTGAATCGTAGGCATAGTATCAATGGATTGAATCGGAGAAGTGCAATACGGATATGTGCAACGCGGGTGTGGTTGCGTGCGTGTGCAAGCGAGGTTTATTTAGCTTATTTGATGCTGTGATTTGATAAGAATCTGTCTCTAGCTATCTAATATAACGATGTCATTAACATTCTAAGTTAATAGTTTTGGTAGATTTATGATACCATAATCAAGTTATCTTCATGGTGTATTAAGTTCAATTTACTACACGTCGGGGGGGAGGGGGGGGTTCGAACTAGACCGATATTATTTCGTAGTTTATTTTGTCTTCCTGTGACGCGGAACTTGGCTCAGGACGTTAACACTACCTCCTGTTCTGGCCATATAAAAACAGAGAATACAAATTAACGCCCAATAGACGGCAGCCAGGGGTCTCTACCACAAATACAGTAGGCCAACGTTATACCGGGGTCCGTTATAACACGAAATCGGATATAACATGGTCAGACCTTGGACCACGACAGAACATTCTTACGCGAAATGGCATGAAATCCGCCTCTGACGAACATTTTCACAGTTTCTAATTCACAGGTAAAACATAGCCAACTGCCACAACTTGCCCACGAGTAGATTTATTGTTCACAAACTTAATTACACACCACCTTGGCTCAATCAGCCAAACAAACAGCCCAATCACAATCCTCATTTATTTTCCAAACAAACACTGAGGTAATGTTTATGTTTAAGTTAACAAATGATTAAACAATTACTGTGAACATTTACAGTTGTATGGAATCTTCAAGGATTGTGGAAAAGGAGGTAAATACAAGAACTCCCTATTATTGTCCACCCCGACAGCGCTCTGCAACGACCTCGTTATAACGGGGCCTACTGTATCAACAAGTATCACAATTGTCTAATTAGTTATATTCGGGTTTCTGAATTTTAACAACAAATATTACTACTAATAATAAGAATACTAATACTGCTACTACTACTACTAATAATAATAATAACACTTCTCCTAGTGGGCCCTCCGGTGGCGCAGTGGTTAAAGCAGGTCGCGGGTTCGAGTCCATCTAATACTTGTGTTTGTGGGGTACATTTCCGGAGGCTGTCACCTCTCATTGATATATTTAAAGTGTGGCCAGATACGAGATTAAATAACTCAACTAATAATAATAATAATAATTACAACAACAATACTTTCTATGACTTAATTTTTAATACATTGATCAAGTTCATTCGTTGACGACAAAAATTCCAACAATTCGGGTCTACAGTTCATGTCACATTTAGAATGACGTCATAGTTTACGTTTCTTTGTTTGTGCAGGACAAACCTTCGATGGGATTAACAGATTATTAAGTGTACCGGAGCCATGAAGCAGAACTACTAAAGGCATTTCAAAGAAATTATTTAATTAGATCAGTTCAATCAATTTATCTAATTAGGCCAGTAACAGATTCTTAAATGTGAAAAAAATAATTGTGATTATTTCTACAAGAGTTATAAAATAATAACCTTACTTATTCAGATTTGCTTACAGCCGTTAGCTGGATCCTATGAAGGACACACAAGGTCATTTAGGAAACAAAAATAGGCTGGGTTAGAATCCATAAAACACTGTGTCTTATCATCTCCACAATTCATATATAACTAATTTTATATTTTAGCAACCAAAATGAACAAAATTTGGATAACTACTAATAGGATATACTAATGAAAAATATAAACCATCGTTCACTCTTTTATTTAGCACAAATATACGCACATAGGCACCCCCCCACACACACACACACACACACACACACACATATACAGACAATATATATATATATATATATATATATATATATATATATATATATATATATATATGATATGTCTGGACAAATCATTAGTCACATCCAACAAGTTACATATCATCCACTTTTCGTGTCTATCAAATCCGCCATCCTGGAAGTGAAATTCCTTACAGAAACACACGGAACATGAATAAATTGAACATCACAGTTTACAATCGTCAACAATTGGTTGTAGATTAAAAATATAGCAACGCATAATCGTAATTGAGTTCAGCGTCATTCTGGTTTGGAATTGCTCACCAATAATCCTCCTATTTGTATAAATATTACGGACATAAACCGATCTGTCCGAGTCCTATCTCATTTGACCTGATTCCGTGAGTAGACGTCGTCATCCGTACATCCAACCATCTCCCATTTTCTCGCAGTTGTTTAATTGAGATGCCGTTTTGTTTTAATGCCGATGATATGTATAATAAAAACTGAAAGGTTGTGAAATATCGACTTTGACAAACTGTTAAATAATCTTTCAGCTCGTTTCAGCAAACAAATTCGGCCGCAGTACAGAACCCCCTTCGATGAGCCGGATGAAAACAATCCCGTCTGTTAAGAAGCCCAAAACATCGTTAGATCTATCGCAGAAGCGATCCAGAAATTTATATAATCCACGTTCGTCCAGAGGTTTCTTTTTCTGTTTTTAGAACGGCGTCGGATATGGTTTATCAGTTGGAGCAAAAGGTATAACGTTAGTTGTATCCAAAGCTATACGCCGAGGGGTTGCTGTTACTGGCACATTCCAATGGTGCAGCCGAAATGCAAGGATGAACAACTAGTTGAGAATGAGTTTGATTATTCTCCGGTAGAAGCATTCCATTTAGTAAATGGAGATAAATCAAACTATACCCATAATATAAAAACCTTTTTTAAAGTCCTACACCTAGATACACACAACTTCATTGGATAAATAATTTAAAGACCCGCAATATTGGTTGAAACAGAGACGCGCTATGACAGTTAATAACTAAACATAATTCGGTTATATTTCATGTTATGACTGCTTATTACTAAATACAATTTGGTTATATTCCACGTGATGAGTGACTATTTAAAGGACCTGAATGTACATATTAATACTAAACACTAATATATGACACTAGACATTCCCAGTAATAATTTACATTAAAACATAAAAATGATATTCCACATTAACACCGAATAAAGTATTACATAAAAGTCAAACTGTCCTCGCAAATAATATCAACTCGGATAAAGTTATGGCCCATTGTTTTAATAACTTCTTCTGTCAAAAAATATTAAATATACACAGTGGGTTCCAGTCCAGCACCTTATCACAGGGTAAGCCATTGGTAGAAGAGTCCTGCATATCCATGATGGATAAATTTGAGCCTTTTACAGAGACTGATATCAGACAGTTGCTGAAAAAGACATCTAATGCTTTCTGTGCAGTTAACCATATGCCTACATGGCTTGTGAAAGATTGTCTGGATGTTCTGATAAACCCAATTACAAATATAGTTAATCATTATCTCTGGGTGTTTTCCCAAGATCCATGAAAGCTGCCCTTGTAAAACCATTAATAAAAAACCACACTATGGACTGTAATATTCTAAACAATTACAGACCTGTTTCAAATCTTACATTTTTATCTAAAGTTATAGAAAAGGCAGTTGCTAAACAAATATGTAATCAATAATAACCTTAATGAATCACTACAGTCTGCCTATAAAAGTGGTCACAGCACTGAAACAGCCTTGGTTCGAGTGAAAAATGATATTATGATGTCCATTGATCAAGGTAAGCCAGTAATACTTGTTCTTCTGGACCTGTCTGCTGCATTTGATACAGTTGACCATAATGTACTTTTCTCTAGGTTAAAAGACATGTTTGGTCTGTCAGGTAGAGTACTTGAATGGTTTAGATCCTATTTGGAACAACGCTCCCAGAGAGTGTCTGTTCATTGTACCACAGGGTTCAGTTCTTGGTCCTCTGGTTTTCACAATGTATACCCGTCCTCTTGGGATCATTGCGCAGCGATATGGGGTTAAATATCACTTGTATGCTGATGACACACAGCTGTATATATCACTGGATCCTGACAATGAGTTAAATTTCTCCTCTTCCTTGAAGAATTTAGAACATTGTATTGCCGATATTTGGCTATGGATGACTCAAAATCTTCTAAAACTAAATGATAATAAAACAAATATTTTATATTTGGCATCACCACATTGTGTTAAGTCCCTAAAGACACCAGCATTACAGATGGGTGCATCTTCGATTACCTCTAATGGGTCAGTAAAAAATCTAGGGGTTATTTTTACCAATGTATTAACATGCATGAACATGTCACATCAGTATGCCGAGCTGCCTACTACCATCTTAAGAACATCCACTGTTTAAAAGCATTATTGACACAAGAATCACTTGTAACTGTAGTTCATGCCTTTGTTACATCTCGTATAGACTATTGTAACTCCGTTATATGGCATATCTGATATAACATTAATCGCCTTCAGCGAATTCAGAATAGTGCAGCTCGCATTGTAACAAATACTAGAAAATATGATCATATCACCCCAATTCTTTAAAAACTACATTGGCTACCTGTTAGACAGCGTATCCATTTTAAGATTCTGTTAATAACTTATAAATCTATTAATGATATGGCGCCAGAATAGCTGTGTGAACTAGTTTCCATTAGAAAGTTATCCCGAAAACTCAGGTCATCCAGTCAGATACTATTGCAGGTGCCAGTGTCTTGGCTCAAGTCATATGGTGATTGTGCGTTTAGTGTTGCAGCCCCCACTTTGTGGAATAAGTTGCCGGCAAATATTAGAAATGCGTCGACTTTTGAAATTTTAAGTCTCTTCTAAAAACACACCTATTTAATGTCGCTTTCACAGATAAATAATTATTATCTTTTAAATCATTACAGGGTTTTTACAGACACTATTTGGGGTATTATTATATTACATATTATTTATACAGCGCATTTGAATGGCTCCTGCTAGTGAGGGCGCTTTAGTAAATATACATTATTATTATTATTATTATTAACACTAGACACTAATATTTCAAACCAACACTAGTCACTTTTCTTGAACGTTTGTCTATAACGGATCAGCCATATTGATTACAGCTGTAACAACAACAAATTTATACCTAGTCGACTGCTGTCAAACTGTATTGAATTTGATGATAAGAATGATGCTCGAGTTTGTTCCATTTATGTGTATTAAATGAAAAATGGCAACAACGTATGTAACTTACGAGTGTGTGTGTGTGTGTGTGTGTGTGTGTGTGTGTGTGTGTGTGTGTGTGTGTGTGTGTGTGTGTGTGTGTGTGTGTGTGTGTGTGTGTGTGTGTGTGTGTGTGCAGATATTAAACATATAGGAAGCGTTTGCTTACCTTCAGATAATGACTCGTCCAATTTCGTAGAAAGGTTTGCCATCTTATCCCGTCAGATGTCAGTATTTATATATTAGCGCAAAATTATAGCAACTAAGGTATCCACCAAATGTGGGAGCTTTTTGAAGAAAATTCAAAATATTACTACTTAAAAAACTTGTATCTTTACATGTATCTTTATTCTACCTTTTGGCATATAATCATAATTATCAGAATTTCTTCAACAAATATCCGTGCCATTTATTTTATTTCTTTTCACTGAAATTATCATCTTCGCGCTTGAATAGCCAAAACAACTGCCATTACGTGAACAAATTATTTTACATCGCCAGTAATATCGGCTATTAAGCGTAAAAGTAGGTTATCATTCTGTGGTATTCAGCTTTTTATATTTGGCATTTAATTTCTACCTTGAAAACAACACGTACACAGACATGCGCGCGTGTATACCTATTTGTTGACAATGATCATTCACTATTGTCACCGTTTTATCCGAACACATGACCTCGACGCCTAGCAATCACTTAGCCGTACACCAATAAGGACTTTCGCGGTTCACTAAATCAACGCTTATATGGATCCAGGTATGCGTCTATCCGGAGACTGTCGCTTTCGCTGGTCCGTCCAGTTTTTTATAATAGTTTTTCATCTATTGCGACTGTAGATTTGTCACATTACGATCGACAGCCGAAGACGCGTGTTGTCTTGTTGATCACCAGCACCCCTCGACGCCATGGAACGTTCTAAACAAGAGTTGGTGATGCGAGAAACACTCTCTTTGAGTGCGGGCGACTTCGGTGACAAACAACGTTTGTAGGAATATCGAATTCTCGGTCTCTCGGGACAACGTACGTCGTCAGGTGAAATAAAGGTCAATTTCTATGGACAACGTTTTTATTATTGCCAAAAATCTATATGTTTGTTTGGACCGTGACAGTGTGGAGCCAAATGTGATATTGTCGTAGGGCGGTAGAATAACGATAAAAGCCGCATTATCCATCTGTTGTCATGCTCTTTATTATCGCGTATATATAAACGGGTAAATACAATTAAGACGATCATGTGACACGCCTGGGTGACGTGTAAGTACCTGTAACTCGCGTCAAAATGCAACCCTAACGATTTTATAGACAAACAGCTAGCTAATGAAAGGAGTCAAGTTTTAAACCCAAACAGAGGATGTCTAGGTAGGTCATTCTATGGTCAAATGACCTTTCATCCTACTTATGATGGGTGAGTAGTTGGAAATTTGAAACGCTTTTTTTAGTGGTAAACATTTTGCTCTTTAGCAGCCAACAACATTTTACACTGAAAAACTCTTCCCTAAAAATAGTTCGATTATTTTTAAATATCCATCCTAATTGGAAATATATAATTCTTTAGTTAAACTGTGTATCAGATGGAATCTAACCATTTATTACAACTATCATTTCATTAAACTCTAAGTACATTACAATACGTGGATATTTTAATCATGTGTACTCAGAAATTCAGATCTCGAGCACCAATAGACCGATTCAATTACGTTGGCGCCACCATGTGGCTGAATTTCACACTACGGTTTCGGGTTAGAAGTCTAAGAATCACTATGTTGCATGGTGATTTACGTGTGGCCGATCAATGTCTTACTGAAAAGCAGTATTTAGGCTACTTACCAGCTATATTGGGATTTTATGTATAGTCAATTAGGGGTATGTGATCTTCAGACCATAATTTAGCATTCAATAGGAATGGGATAGACTTTATGCAATAGATATATGCCACTAAACTAACATGATGATGTGAATGGATAAGATCAATGATCATATAGAGTATAATTCAATGGGTGATTCCTATTACTGTAATATTGGTATTTATGCATGATATCTTGTAATGAAAGTGAACTATTTTATTTTCTGAATCAGCCACTCGTGCAATCTTTGCTACATGTAAATGTCAAGGGTGTTAATACTTTAATGTAATAAAAAAATATATACAGGTGATACATATATGATTGGTTCCCAGGTAGAAGTAAAAATAATATTTACAAACCTCTGCATTAGATATTTAAAACTCTTCATTAAAATCAATTTATATTCAGCTAAATGTTTAATTTGCAAATCATTTATTTACTCCATTGAAACCGATGCTAAAAAAATCCCCTACAATTCAACACGAATAACTAAGGCTTAGTTGTGTCATTCCTCAGGAAAAATCGGCCCGCTGAATCATTGGGTTATATCCTGATAAGTATTATGTTAAATCCTTTGAAAAGACACAATCATTCAGCTGAAATACTAGTCTCAGTCTCAGTGTAATATGAAATAATTGGCTGAAAGATTTCCAGTATTTACTGTTAGTGAAAAGTTGTCATCCCCTATTAATAGTGCGCGTCATAGCTGTTTTCTAATCCAGACCGCAGTTGATAACCGATGCAATGCATTTCGCCTGGATCGGCTGGGTGTCTTAGAAGGGATCCTCATGAATATTAGGTTCTGTCCGTTTTCACTCGGCAAGTTTGATGTACAGAGTTGTGTACTGACATCTTCAACATTTGTGTATGTTGTTATTTGTGTGTGTGCGCGTGCGTGTGTGTGTGCGTGCGTGTGTGTGTGCGCGCGTGTGTGTTTTGGGAGAGTTGTGCTTGGTTATGTGTGTAAAGTGATCACTATCTCCGTGCTAACATTGAGCATGCGTACATATTCTGCTGTATAATTAATTAGCGTGATCCGTGTAATACAAACTTATTATGACGTTTCTACCAACGGAAGTAAGTATTTTGTGTAAAACTTGCAAAATATAAATGATAGAATGAATAATAATTACAATAAAGTGATTATTATTGGAATTACTCGAAAAGGGTATTTATTGCCCACCAAAGAAGTTCTTTAAAGGGATAGTCCACCCTCAGCAATAAATTTGAGGACTAATACAGCTATACTCACAAATATAATAAATAGTGTCAAAACCTGTAAATCCACATATTAAATAATCCAATTCAAAGTGCTGATTAATCGACTTTTAATGCCCTATGGGCGCCGCCATTTTGAATCTAGACAGAGACCGGAAGCTCCTGAATGCTGACGTCATTTCAGCGTATCCGGTTGACCTGAAGTCTGTACAGCATGTACAAAAGCATATAAACAAGTGTGAACAAATAATTGTTACAGAACATAACGCAACTGCGTTGTTAAAATTATATTATGAATGACATACACCCACATCAGTTTGAGCCAGAAGGAACCTGACAACAGGAAGATGATTCAAAATGGCTCAGAAATTAACGCCCAAGAGAAACTATAATCCGCGTCAGTATAGAGATCGCCGGTGTGACGTCAGAGCATTTCAGTTTGCTCCTTCCTGTAGTAATATGTTACTGTTATTACTGTTATTGAACGCACCCCTGTTTTTACGATATTCCATGTACTGGACGTGTCCCAGCCGCAAACTGGTTCTTGCAAGAATATGTAATGCGAAAGTTAAACATTGTTTTGTATAGTACCAAATATAAGTGCCACTACGACAGAAAAACGAGCTACATGTGTAATTTTAGCATCGAATACTGAGTATCCTTTAATATCGTCCAAACCACGTGAGTATGACGCAACAGTTGACAGCCGATAGCAAGTGTAACCTCTGTCTGAGGATAGAAACACAGGATGGCACATCACAATGGATTGATCTTCGCAGGATATAGGTGAGGCTTTATGTTTATACAAAAAGAATATGGAACTATATCTGGAAGATGAAAACAACGTTGACGCGGCTGCGAAAGCTCGCAAGATTATGAGAGGTATCGGGGATGAAGGACTCGAGAGGCTCAATGCTAGTGGATTGACTGACGACCAGAAGAAGATTCCTACAGAGTTATAGACGTGTTTTGAAAATACGTTGAAGGTAAAGGTTAACTTTCGGATACCCCGTCTTCATCTCATGAAGTGTCGACAACAAACAAACGAATCGTTGGACGCATTCGTGATAAGAGCACATACACTGGCTCGGAAATGTGACTTCAGCGATGAAGAGATGAACGAACTTATATTATAGCTAATTATCGCGATTAGGCCCCATGAAGAGTTTAGGAGAGACTTGATCGGTAAAGAAAGGGGCTATGCAATAGCTCAGATTCTCAAAGAAGGCCGCAAGTTCGAAGGTGGAGAAAGGCTTAGAAGATATACATTTTATTCGGAAGAAGATAGTGCCAGAATTATGGGAGAAACCACAAGCCACGGAAGTGCCCTGCGTAAAATGATGAGTGTCGATTGTGCGGAAAAAGAGGGCATTGGGCAAAATGTTCACCTACAAAGAGAAGTCCATCTGAAAAACAGTATCAAAGGAAGCTATATCAGAAGAAAAGATCACACTATCAAGGTCAAGGATCACACAACCAAGGTAACTGTGAGCAATAAGTGTTTAGACAGTGTCATGACACATCGAGACTGCATACACCACACTTGATGTACAACCACCAGGACTCACAGGCAGTGGCTATAAACTGCGACTAAAGATAGACACTGGTGCATCAGGTAACACATTGCCCACTCAAACATACAGACAAATGTATGTTATGACAACAAGTGGCTGAAACCTGTTGGGGGCATCAGATTAACAGCATACAATGGTGAAACCATACCATGCTTAGGCTATATTGAGATGTCTGCACGATATCTAGAAGCTTGGCAGTCAGTCAAGTTCTATGTTGTTGATGTCCCAGGACCAGCTGTAGTCGGTCTACCCACAAGCGAACAACTCAATCTAGTCACGATCAACGTCGACAGCCTTGGATCGCAAGCAGCTCAAAAGGGTGCTTGTCCAGTTAAAATAAAAGATGTAAATGATCTTGTACAAGCGTACCCTGAACAATTTGACAAAATTAGAAATTTTCAAGGCAAAGCCAAGTTATTACTAAACGATGAGGCAACTCCCTTTATAGATGCACCACGCAAGTGCAGCATCCACATAAAAGACAAGCTAAAAAAGAGCTAGAAAAGATGACGGAGCAAGGTGTCATACGCAAAGATGAAGAGCACACTGACTGGTGTTCTAGTCTAGCTTTCAGCACAAAGACCCACAGAAACTATATAGCAGCCTCAGGCGTTGTATACACACGATTCCGACAGTCGAAGAGCTGAACCCAGTGTCTTCAAGAGCCAAGTACTTCAGTAAGATAGACGCCAAAGCTGGATATTGGTCCGTCCATCTCGATTAACCATCTCAGTTACTTACCACATTCCACACACCATTCAGAAGATTTTGTTGGCGGAGGCTTCCATTTGGATTAAATGTCTCACATGACATTTTTCAGGCACGAGTGGATGATATCCTTGAAGGATTAGATGGCATAATCAGCATCGCTGATGATGTTGGTCTCTGTGGTGCAACAGCTGAGAAACATGATGTGAACCTGGTGAAGCTGATGGACAGAGCTGCCCAAAGAGGTCTTGTTTTCAACAGTAAAAAGTGTACAATTAAACGCGATAGCATACCGTTCTTCAGAAACATCTACACGAGCGAATGTATCAAGCCAGACCCAACAAAGATAGAAGATGGAAAAAATGCCAGCACCCCAAAGCAAGGATGATCTACAACGGTTCTTGGGAATGTTAACATACCTATCTCAATACATACCTCACTTTGCTGAAAAAACACACTCCGCGGGTTACTGAAAGAAGGCGTTCCTTGGACCTGGGACGTCAACCTGCCAGGCATGTTTTGAGACACTTAAGGATGAAATCACTACAGTGTCTAGCCTGCATTACTATGACCCAACTATCCCAGTATCGTTAGAAGTGGATGCATCACAAAAAGGGCTTGGAGCAGCATTGATACAACAAGGCAAGCCTGTAGCATACAGCTCTAAGACGCTTACTGAATGCCAGTCAAGGTACAGCAACATTGAAAGGGAAATGCTGACTACCAAATCCAAAGAATAATGCAACAGTTGAGCTATACATAAGAGTTGACGAATTCACCACTGCTATTATTAATTTTTCGGCAAACAAACAGGATGAACTCCGTAACAAAACTACAGAAGACAGTGTAATGAATGAGTTGAAAGAAATCATTCATGAAGGATGGCCAAATAACATCAAGGACTTACCCACAGTAATAAGGCAGTACTGATCATTTCGCAATGAGCTAGCGGTAGAGTCTGGAGTTATATTCAAAGGAAGACAAATATTGATTCCCAAATCACTACAAACAGATATACTCCAACAGCTCCACTAGGGACATCAAGGCATTGATAAAACGAGAGCACTAGCACGCGAAAGTGTTTATTGGATTGGCATCAACAAGGACATAGAAGAGACTTGCAAACTGTGTTCTATATGCCAAGAGTTCCAGGAACTCAGTAAAAAAAGAACCATTGATGCCACATGATATACCTTCAAAGCCATGGCAGTTTATAGCAACAGACCTTTTCAACATTGGGAATCGGAAGTTTGTGCTGACAGTGGACCGGTACAGTAGATACCCATTGGTTGAAGAGTTATCAGCAACAGCCAGTAGTAAGACCATTACAGGCATAATAAAGACATACTGTGCAATGTTTGGTAGACCAGACGAAATAATGTCGAAATAACGGTCCACAATATAGTGGACAGTCTTTTAAGAGATTCACCAATGACTGGAACATTAAGCACGTGACAAGTTCACCAAATTACCCTCGCAGCAATGGGTTTATCAACGGCACGAACACATGGGACTTAAGAAAACCGTCAGAAGTGGCGATGACTGGCAGATGACACTACTGAACCTCGGGCAACACCAATCAACAACAAACTACCATCACCAGCAGAGTTACTACTGGGGAAACCAATTTCAATGTTGTTACCCAACCATGGAGATCTTGGGCAGGGAGAACAACGTAAATATCTACAGCAGAAAAGGGAGAGAATGAAAGAGGAATACGACAAAAGGTGTCAACAAGAACTCCCACCTCTATACAAAGGTAAAGCAGTTAGAATACTAGACAAGAAACAAGAACAAAGTGAGGAGCCAAGAAGTCACATCGTGCAAACACCCAACGGTACCAATCTGAGAAGGGACCGGAGCCATCTACATGAAGTGATGGCAGGTCCCATGACACATGCAACTTTAACATCAAATAATGAAGAACTACCTCATACCAAGAAGGAACCAGACAAGACAGACAGCAGGCGTAGTAGTAGAGCACATAAACCAAATCAAAATACCTAGATTGACAAACAACAGTTAATGATGTTTAAGGAACATCAACTACAACAGAAATTAATATGATGTCAGTATTAGTTATTATGTCAGTGCAACAAAAGGGCAGAATAATCCCTTGTACTAGTCTTAAGTGTCATACTTGGTAATCCATCCTAGTATGAGAACCATGTAAATATTTAGGTATCATGTATAATTTACTCATTTAAAAAAATATTCTGAATATGTATAAATTTATTCTAACTTTGTGGTATTGAAATATAACAAACAGTGAAAGAAATACAACAAACGGTAAATGGGTTTTAATGCTTTTTATGTACGCCAATTATGAAAATATCCAACAATGTGTGGTTTTTCGCCATAAATACCCAAATCTTCCATAATTTGCATTTGTATGGTTATATTTGAAAGCTTATAATCAACAAACCAAACGGTAAATCCCTTTATACAAATGAATTTAGATAGCTGTATTCAGTAATATTGACATGGGAAAATTTCACGGACATCTATGGATAGATTTTGTTTTACCTACAATTTTAGAACGTGATATATTAAATATTTTACGGGAATTACCTGGCTAAATTGAATGGTGTATTACCCAACATACTACATACGTAACGTTATATCTTGAAATAAAGTTGAACAAAAAGCAGTAACGGGGGATTATTATGCTGATACTAAAAGAAAATAACACCCATAAATAACCAGATATATCAAGTATTAAGTGAAAAAACTGCAAAAGACATAAAACATGCATGTTATAAATTTGGGTCGTATTTGTCGTTTTATGGCAGTTTCGATCTCACGAAAATTGCCAGAGTCTCTTCACGTAAAATTATATATTTTTGTATTTTAGACGGGCGATTTGCTTAATTGTTGTGTCTTTTTGTTCCAAGGTAAAATAAAGTGAAAGTGTAGCTATTACAAAGGGTTATATATAGAAATGTATGAATTAAACAGAGACTTTAAAGACCATATATAATCTTTGTAGACCTTAATAAATAGTTCCCTGTCTCCACAGTTGATGGCAGCATTGTTGTCAAAACGTATACGCTTTATCTTGTCATAGCGCCCCCTTAAAGGATACCATGTGAGACGCAGAACATTGTTGTTATAGTTATCACGAAATGGGGAGTGCTTTAATTAATTTCACAAAGACAATTATTAAATTATGTGTCTAGGACTGGGTGCACAGAGTACCACACGCACCCAAGAATTGAACTCGTTATTGATTGACATAATAAATGTATTTAAATAATTGTTTTATATCAGTTTTAGTAGTGTTTCATTTCTTCCATTTAATGTGTATATAATGTCCAACATTTAATTTGTATATAATGTCCAACATTTAATTTGTATATAATGTCCAACATTTAATTTGTATATAATGTCCAATATTTAATTGTGTTATTTCATAGATGTCCTGATTAGAGTAATATATGACCAATATTGCGATGAATGTGGCGATAATTTAGATAAATAGAGTGCTAAAGAGTATTCCAAGATCACTATTATTGTTGTCGTCTTCTTAAAAATATTAAAATTGATTTTTAATATTATTGGCATTCTCCTCCTCATCATCATAATCATCATCATCATCATCATTATCATTATCATCATCAGTGTAGTAACCATCATCTTACTATCGATACAATCAGCATATTATTAGACCAATTGTTTCGATAACATGTGTGGTGGTGGTGGTGGTGGTGGTGGTGGTGGTGGTGGTGGTGGTGGTGTGGTGGTGTGTTTTTTTGGGGGTGGGGTGGTGTGGTGGTGGTGGTGGTGGTGGTGGTGGTGGTGGTGGTGGTGGTGGTGGTGGTGGTGGTGGTGGTGGTGGTGGTGGTGGGGGTGTGGTGAGTGAGTGAAATATTTTATCTGCCGTTTATACAATTTACTTTATTTATAAACTCTACTGGAGCCATACCGATTCTATTATTAATAGGTTATCTGTCATAACTGAAGATATCTGTTTCTTTTAACGGCTTAATAAATTTACTAAGTGATGATGCAATTTAAGACTATTTCGGAGAGACAAGTGCGTCAGTCATCGGCAGTCACCTCTCTACATATTACTCAAACAATGAGCTAAAGATCCCCCACCCACTGGCGACACAACTTTAAGTACACTTCCTTTTCTGTTGAAACCTGTTTCATGCCGAGGCCATCTCGTGTTAATTGTTTAGTTTGCGTCAGCGTGCCCCTAGCTTTCAAAGGTTTGAAGCCTTAACTTTCTTAATTTAATGAATTAATTCTTCCTCGGCCACCCACTCATTTGGGCTTTACACGAAATGTATTGTCCAGTTAGCAGTGTTGCATCGAATGTAGCGAAGAAGAAAACTTAAACTACAGTCTAGATCTAGATCAATAAGTGTTTTGTTTGTGTGTGTGTGTGTGTGTGTGTCTGTGTGTATTATTTGTGAATCAAGATTCTCAGGTGTGTGTGTGTGTGTGTGTGTGAGTTAACCTTTAGCCCTCGCGCCTAGGTTTTTTAGATCTGGCTCACGCAAACCAAACAATTAACACAATGTGGCCTTGGTTCAGCACCCGAGAGCACCCCACAAGCTTACATGCTTTCTAACAGGTTGGCACGATCTACTAGCTGTGATTCATTTTTTAAAGTCCCCTTGTTGTTGTTATTTTTTCTTTTAAATAAGTTTCACCTTATTTTTATATATTTCTACTTACCTTGCTTGTTTAACTTCAACACTGGGTGATATGGCTGTGGTGACAATTAACGTCCTAGATACTAATAATTATGGAAGGATTAAGACAAGAAAATATATTGTGTCACCGATTCCAAATAAGCCAAGTTATAGGAACTGCATAAACGTGCGTGTGCGTGCATTCGTCTCAATCCAGATGATCAGCATGTCTGCAGAATACAGGGTTCCCACGCATCCTGGAAAATAACAAATTCATTTTTCAGGTCCTGGAATTCTATAAAATCAGGAAATGTCCTGGAAGTGTCCTGAAAAACAAATTGCCTGTGAAAAACACTTAGAACCATAAAGCCCGTGAATAAATATTATCTCAGTAAAAGAAAACTTCGATATTAGAAGAAAAACAGTACTGTTACATAGTGTTGATATCCCATGTTAGTTAATATTTAAATAAAAGGGGTTAGATCAAACAGCTATAAGGCGAGGGGGAGGGGGTATCATAAAAATGCCAATAATCGATCATGCTTTGATTAAATATATGCCTTTTCGCGCATATCCTGATTTATAACCTTTAAATCGTGTACACTTTGTCCTTGGAAAAAGTGATTTTGTCCTGGAAAAGTCCTGGAAAATAATATTTCCTTGGCTGTGGGAACCATGAGAGTATGAAACTGACATTGTTGAATCACCCTCCCAACCAACTAATCAATCAATTAAAGTTAATTTAAATGGTGATTTAAAATTATTTATTTATTTTCTGGCCGTTGTTAAACTATACTGGTATTAAACAGAGATGGTTGTATGCATTCAATATAACCAGGTCATATCAACACAACAGCCCGCACAAATGAACGCCAATGATCATAATATTATTATGATTATCTAGTCCACACAACGAAGCCCGTTTCAATGTCAATCATTATCTGCCATGTTCAACTGAGGAGGGGGTCACGGTTGTCACGTTGACAAACGCTTCAGATTTGATTGACTCCGGTTTACATATTCTTTTTGGGTGCAATTTTCGTACATAAAAAATCACACAGACTTCGAACTAAATAGCCAAATAATCCACCTTGGGGTGATATAAATGAGCTTATAAGTGTGTTGGCCGTTATCAAACATTCGCTGAACAGCCGCTAGATGTCACTAGAGAGCATCTAGCTCCGATCATAACTACCGTGGTAAGTTTCCTTTATGTAGATCTAGTATTAACTAACTCTTCTTGCAACTAAAATAGAAGTCTGCTAGATTGCATATACTTATTTTGTACCGTTCCCGTTGTTTGTGCACAAATTGTATTTATTACTGATGCTGTATGTAAGGACGAGGTGGGTAGTTCGTGACCGAAATTGTTGTCAGCGCCATCTACAGGCAGGCATTCAACAAAACAAGTGTATACAGTATATGTCTTTGGTAGGCTTTGCGGAACGTACGCATCATGGTCTTATAATTATTTCTTGTGTTTTCAGGCAAAATAAACTTATTTGCTTAGATTTCTTGTTTAAAGTAGTATAAATAAGTATATTTATTACCAATAACTCGCTTTATCCCTTTTCGCTAGTAATAGACTATAGAGTAGTCCGTAGACTAGAGACTACATATAATATAGAGGACTAATAATAGTAGGTCCAGGTTCGCGTGTGATTATTGATGGACACAGTGTAAAGGAGTAATTAATTATAGCCTGAGATAACTCCACTGGACAAAAAGCCAATCAGCCTAAAACTCACGGGTCATAGCAGTTCAACTTCCATCTTTTACGGTATCCTGTCAGTCACTGAGTCGGTGCATCTTGAACTGATATGGGACAGGATGACTTTCGACTGATAATGATAATGTATGACCTCGGTGTATTATCTTCAAACAACTCTTATAGTTATTGATCATCTCCATGTTGGAGGTATATTATCAACTTATTATCTATTGTATTATAGAGACTGGGAGAAGGAAAATTATCTGAAAATAATTAATATTCCAGTTTTCTGGTGCCTTTGTATTATTTATTATGCATATCAGTTGTAATCAGTTGTCACGTAACTACACATTAAAGTAACAGTTCGCCTTCAGTTAATGTGACTTAAATGTGTAAATGGTTATAAAAGTAAAACCAAAACCACACAATAATATTAATAATTATAATGGTTTTCTGTTGATGTTGTGTGTTGATGTTCATTGATAAGAAACACAAAAGAATAATTTCTAACTTGCATGCTATATTCCAGATATTACAATTACTAATAACTATACTGGACATGGGGTCAATTCAGCTCCAGAATTGGAATTGCTGGACAATTTTGGAATTGCTTATTTTTCAAGAATTGGAATTAAATTTGGAATTGAAGTTTGCTACAAAAAAATTAAACCTACAAATTAATTTACCATTTAATTTCTTAATTCAGAAATATTTCTTCCATGACAACCTTACTTGGAATATAAACTACTTGGAGTAGCTATTCCAGGTAGGTACTCTGTGTAAAAATTGAATTTGAATTGATACAGTTGGAATTGATAAATTTGAATTAGAATTGACCAAATGGAATTAATTGCAATTGACGAAATGGAATTGACCCCATGTCTGAACCATACAGATTCATAATATCGAAGAGCTACTCTTAATATCAATACAAAATGATACTTCTACAATAATCACATACTCTAACTGGTATCATAGATATAAGGAAATAATCCTAATTACTGGAGGACAGCCATTAAGGCTTCCTTCAGTACCAGATTGTATGGTGGGGAAAAAATGGCCAATTGTTCTGACCTCAGATGGCCCAAGGATTATGTAGCCATCTCAATCCGGATCAAGTCCCATCACAGATGCTCAGGCTTAGCCATTCATTTCCCCCTGCTCTACCTAACTACTGCTAACTTTTTGTTACAATAATACAAAACAATTCTCTTATGGAATTTCACCATATAGTTTACTTTAACTGTATCATTAACATACAAGGCTGTTTGGACTAACTATACTAGCATTTTCCTAAATATGCTTTTGTTATGAAAATATATGTTTGGCTGACCCCTGTTTACATTGTTATAACTAGGTAATACAAACAGCTTGTATTAAGTGACCTCAGATTTCAGGAGCATCTTGTCTGTGTTTGGCTTCAAAGTGGTGGTACCCACAGACCATTAATAGTCATGTTCATATTTTGATGTATTATTTTTTAAATGAAGATAAAATGTTCCTGTTACTGTAAGAGAAGCCATCTACTGCTGCATGGTTTCCCTGTCATATGCTTTCATGGATAATCTCCTGTGGTCCTGTACAGAATTAGCTTTATTTCTTAGCAGTTAAGATCATCCCACAACATTTGTTTAATTAATAATCATCAAATGTTTAAAAAAATTCCTTGTAATATAAATAATATTAATAATAATTAACTTTTTGAGTATAGTATTAAACCAAAATTTGTTCTATGTACCTGAGCATCAGTGATCAGCAGGGTTGGCAAGTATATGACACAATGTTAAAAACAATAGATTAATCCAGGGTTTTTGACATCATGTCATAAACTGTCAAAAGTATTTTTTTTAACATAAATATTGGCATAGCCAACAAATTTGTGACATATTTTTTCCAAGATATACCTGAAATTTATTGAGGTGTTATTGTAATATTAAAATTTTAAAGTAAAAATATTTTCTGTTTATATTTTGATACTACCGGGTGTGTCTATATTCTTAAAATAAGTTCCACAGATACATTATGATTAGCACATTAATAATTGGGTATTTAGACAAATTGCAGATGTGTTATAAAGGATCCTTATCAAACAGCTCCAGATGTCATAACATAAATCAGCAATTCTTAAATATATTATGACCCTGTGTAATTATCTTTTTAGTAGTGATAAGACTAACATCATAACTGATTCACTGTGATGCTCATCTTAGATCTTAAAGCATGACTGTGACTTGTGTCTTTTTTTTCTAATCAGTTGCTGTATTTACTATGAGTATGTGAAATAAGTAGTCAAACATGGCATAAATCGGTGATGTTGAAGGTGTCTAATGTCATGTATATAGATATATCTATAACACAAAAATCAGTTTTCCCTTATTTATGTCAGCAACAGAAGTGATTCATATCATTTGTCTCTATTCAGAGTTCAGACAAAACAAGTTACCACAGCTTGCAGAGAAATTCGGACTAGGTACAGTCTTAAAATTTAAATTAATTTAGCCAATATGTCAAAAACGTAATTACATTTGATCCGGGTAGCATGAGTAAATTATTGACAAAATAGCTTCTTCAAAGTTAGCTGTCAGAGAATCACTCTTCTGAATGTTTTTACATTATATCTGAACATTGAAAACTAGTCCAGTACAAGTTATGATTCACAGAAATATTGGCAAATTAACTTCAGCTTTTGACAGCTGTTCAGTAAGAAATGGTTGCACTTCCTCTGCACCAATAATTGTTTAATACATGTAAATATTCATAAAAGGTTATCAGCTCACCAGTAATATATAACTTTTATAAGTCTAACATTGAATTTGGTTGTGGCTAAAAATGTAAATTATCTGTCATCTTCTGACAAAACAATTGTTTTTATACTTAGTGATCTAGGTGAGCCATAATTATGGATATGAGTGACCAGAGTATATTTTATATCATATATATTTCCAGATTAGCCATTAACCAAGAACCATGTTGTCTGTATTACATTTTATTATGACAGTAAGTATGATATAAATATTTTATTAAACAGGTTTTAAAATAGAGTAGGGCTCCTCCTAATATGTAATTAAGGTAATCTCAGCTAAAATGGTTACCAATAATTGATATTCTGTATGGTTCAGTATATATGAGTCATTCTCTGTGGATCTGCACATGTAAGTGTGTATAGATAAGATGTTTACTCACAGACATACACTTGTGTACAAAACATGCATACAATATACACAAATTAATCTGTTACTTCACAGAAAGTAAAGCCTCCGCCAAAAGAGAAACCTAAATACAAGATGACCTACTTTAATGTACGCGCCAAAGGGGAAATAATTAGATGGATCTTTGCTGTTGCCGGCCAAGAATATGAAGATGTTCGTCTGGATGATGATGCATGGGCAGCATTCAAGCCAAGTGAGTAGCTAAAGGGGTACACGTTTTACTGCATCACAGGTTAAATGTTGTTTGTCACCACTGTTATGTTTATCCTGATTCACCAATCATAAGCAGAGGTAGATGTCTCAGTCCCAGATTAAGGTAGCTTAGCCTGAACTTGTATGTTACTGTGAAACCGAGTTTCTTGACATTTAGCATATAGATTTAGAGGCCTATGCCCACCTTTTGTGGACATAGATTCCATGGTCATACGTAAATTGGGTATCATGTGTGTGTGTGATAAAGTTAATCTGTATTATCAGGTAATATATATATTACCTGAAATTTCAAGTAATATACATATTACCTCATTATACAAATTAACTGTCTCACACACACACACACATATATATATATATATATATATATATATATCAGTGTTCGAAATAGCACTTGTCCATTTGTCCGGGATAAGTGGTAATTTACTTGGACAAGAAGAATGTCAATGACCACTTGTCTGGTGGACAAGTGAAAATTTGTGTTTTCCTTTAATTCTTATAGTGGCTAAAGTAATATAATTTTTTTTATGGAGATGCCTTATAAAATGCACATGTTTCAAATTTTGCAAACCTCCCAAATAACCAGAATCATGCCTGTGTGCATGTGTACGTTAAATTCAAATGCTGCCCAACAGGGAATCCGGATTATATTTTTATGCGGCTTTAAGATGGATTAATGTTGTTTAACGACACATTGGCACAATTTATGCTGCTTTAAGCAGAGATTCCATATACACGTTATGCAAATCCGAATGCAACAAAAAATGGATACTAGCATGATTCCATATGTGCGACTGCATTTGCGAATACGACAAAATGGATCACTCCATGTAGTGATTGGTCTGAGTTGGACGTATGAATCCAGAGTTTTATTAGTGAACTGTCTGATTCGAGTGTCCAGGTAGGCTTTCCCAATGAATATAGGTCAGTAGGTGAGAGGGGTGTTCGAAACACATGGCTACTGCAATGTTGCATACGCTACCACAATGTCGTATACGCTCCTGCAATGTCACATACACATTCGAATTCACATGCCGCATTACACATAGTGTATATATGGAATACTTAATATGGTTGGTAAAAAAATGCAAAACCATGTCGGGTACGATCATGGCAGGAACTGACTGATTTCATTTTCTTTCTGGCTGATTTCCGAATTCCAAAAATCCGGGCAGTTGGGTTACAAGGTTGAGAACACTAGTCTTGATAGGATGCTGTAGCTCTAGCGTAAAACTTAATTATCATAATAAATGTTATATTATTTTCAAATTTTATGTATTGTGTTTGTTTTTAATCACAAAGCTTAATTGGTCAGTTGCTCAAACAAATAACAGAAAATTGGTGGAATTGTTTTAAATCACCGGACAAGTAACATTTTTGGCGGACAAGTAGATTTTTATGCAAGTGCAACTGAACTAAATTGGTCTTAAGACATAGAAATATGTTAACCATGGTAGGCTCTGCCTAATTTGAATCTGCATGAATCAAATTATTGTATATATTGAAGAAATCTTTTGGTACAGTTAATTTCTTTCATATTGATTAATAATAGCCCTGCATTATAAAATTTTAAAAAAATCAGATTATCGCCTTGATCAAACAAATTTTCTGGTGTTATTCATAAAAAATAATGGATTTTATCACAAAATTCATACTCAACTTGCTATTTCAGAAATTTTCAACACCGTTTTATTTAAACTTAGCTGGTGTGTTATCACTGATTGTGCTGCGATTATAATTTTCCTGGAAACTTCATCTATCCAGGGGAACTTTCTGTTAAATTTGGTTAACCATTGTTTAATCTGTATGCAGTCATTTAACAGAGATGGTGACAAAAAGAATGCATCAGAACAGAACATAAGAGGCAAAACTTGCAATTATAAAGTATTATGATGATATTCCATGAATGAAAAATTCAGCATCAGTATAAGTACTTTTTGGGGGATAAGGAAAAAGACCATACAAAGATTGAGGAATTTTCATTGTAATGTAACACCGACAGAGGACCCTAAAATGAAGCAGGAAGGTTAGTCATGAAAAAGTAGATGAAACCATGATATTTTGGTTTGTCAGAAGTCATTTCTCCCAGATATAAGGCTTGTTGGACAAATGCTTCTCATGCAGGTGAACAAGTTCAGGCTTTAATTTGACCCTGATGATACTATTACTAGCCTTATAACCTCATCTTGGCTGGAACAATTTTGATTGCTATGATATTGTGAAAGACTGTAAAATGTGTGGGAGTACATCAGAAGATAATTTGGGTCTGGAAAGAAGGGGGGCTGGAGGCTATTCTTCAGAAGTATCATCCATCAGACATTTACAATGCATTTGAAAGTGGTCTGTTCTGGATGTTGCTGCCAGAAAACAGTCTAGGATTCTCCAGCACATCATGATAAAAGCAGACTTAATTGCCTCTTCTGGTTATCAGAAAGAGCGAAAAAAGTCCGGACAGTCAGAAATGTCAATGTTCCAGTTGCTTACCAGGCAAACAAGAATGCATGGATGGTGTTGGTTTTCTTCATCGACTTTCTGTAAAAACTGTTTAGACAGATGAATGTGACAAACCACAAAATAACAATGATCATTGACAATTGCTTGGCACATTCTACCATCGAACTTGAGAACATCAAGTTATTGTTCTTACCACCAAATAATACAAGTGTTTCACTGTGGTTAATATCCCACTATTTCCTAATTCCAACTCTTACCTAGTTCTTATTCATAATTTCCTCTGTATATGACAGATCTGTAGATGTATTTATTTCTGGTTATGTGGCCCGTTCTCCATTCAAATGGAGATGAAATTGGCCTTGATTTGACTAACTTCATGAAGTTTTATCTGTTGACATGTTTTTCTGACTACTCATAAGAAATTCAGTATATGAGTATGTAGATAACCTGTGTGAATGTAATATTACCCAGTTTTGTATGCAAGGTATAACCGTACTAATCAAATATGATAAAAGTGGTCACAGGACCGAAACAATCTCAATTCTGGTAAAAAAGTATATTATTTATGATGTCTCAATTGGTCAACATAACCCACTGTTGTTATTCTGGACCTGTCTGCTACATTTGATACAGTTACTTGTAATGTACTTTTCTCAAAGTTGAAAACATCTTCACTTTACAAGACAAAGTTCTTGAAAGGTTTCAATCTTTATTCATGATAATTTGTTTGATGTTCTGTCATTGTTATCTAGTATATCACAGGGATCAATTCTTGGTCCTTTGTTTTTCACATTCTACATTCATCCTTTTGGAATCATTATGCCATGATATGGCATTAGATATCACTTGTATGCCAGTGGCACACAACTGTAAGTATCACTGAGTTCAGCTTTTCGTCCTCCTTGAAGAATAAAGGACATTGCATTGTTGATATTCAGCTATGGATGACCCAGAATCTTCTAAAATAAATCTATTTGGCATCACCACATTATGTAAAATCCCTATAAAAAAACAATATTACATATCAGAGAATATTCCATTATATTACCGGTAGTTATTTTTGAAGAATATATTAATAGGAATGAACATGCCACATTACAGTATGTCCACTTCTCCATTATTTCAAAGAATATCCTTTATTTCATGATTCTGCTGGATCTACTTTATTTCCTCCTTTTTTTAGACAAATCTCCTTTTGGGGGGAAGAATGTAGATTGCCCATATTTTTATTGGCATATTTCCTCACAATTGATTGTGTAGCTGTATTCAAGTGACCTTTATACTTTGAAAATAAGCTCCTTCTGCAATAAAACACTGGTTTATCAGTATGTATTGTCTATTCTCCCATTCATGTCACTTTTTTTTTCTCCGAACATTATGACTGCTGAAGGGGGTTGACATCCATCCCCCACATGAACTCACACATCGCCCCTGTGGACATACTGCATCAGTCTCTCAAGCTGCCTACTACCATCTTAAAAAACATCCGCTGTCTGAAAGCATTCTTAACACTGTTGCCTTTAGTAAATTCAGAATGGTGCAACTCACATGGTGACAAGTATTCAAAACCTTAATCGTATTACCCTAATTCTTCAAAAACTACATTGGTTAGCTGTTGCTAGTTATAGACAGTGTATCCATTTCAAAAAACGCCAGTCATTCAATATTATCTCATTGAATGACTTCAGTTTTGAGGATGACTTTCTAATATGTAAGATTATCCATGCTTCTTATTCACTGCAAATAACCCTTTTATTTTGGAGATGTTGTGGTTATCTAGAAAACTGGGGTGTTATTATTACAGTCAACTTTATTAGATGAATATATCAATATACTATTGGTTTAAGTGGCTAATTCTTATCCAATCTGATGATGTAATTGACAGAATGTATTTGAGTGAAATCTGCCAAATATGTTTCAAGTGGCTCAAGTTTTAATGTCATTATACAGAGACACCATTTGGACAGATACCGGTGCTGGAAGTTGATGGTGAAATGTGGTGTCAGAGTTGGACAATAGCACGGATGTTGGCAAAACAATTTGGTAAGTGGCAGATTAAAATCAGATTGAGTGTGTTGGAGTTTGTGGAACAAATCACCATTATTTGATGTATGTGTTATCACAAAGTAATCACAATTCATTGGTTGGATGTCTGTCAGTAAATATATAATTTTCTTCAAAACCTTCCTAGTTACTGGCCAAAATTCTATAATTCTAGTGTGTGCCACTTTATCATATTATGATAGATGATTGGTCACTTGACCATTAATTTGGGTCAATATAATTTGTAAAAAACACTGTGAATTAATTAAGTATTGTATTCATTAAACAACTGGAAATACAGTTCTATTTCCAATATAAAATTTTATTTTGTCAAAATATTTTTTAAACAGAATTGTTGCTGATCACGTGTCCATTTTAGAGAAAGTTATTATGATTTTATAATTTGATTGATTTAATTAATATGACTTAATTCCTTTTTTGTTATTTTTTGTCTGTTTTAAAAGAATTTAATGACATAATTTAATATGTATTTATAAAAACTTTTCTAGCTAAAATTTACATATAAATACATACTAATATAGTTTATCAATTTAATACAAATACTGGTTGTTTGCCTACAAGAAGCAGTGATCAAAAATGACATTCCTGTGATTCATGTTATATGTGAATAGGTATTCAGTATACATCAGTATCTTGGAATTCTGCATGAAAATAAGTACACTTTTTGTTTCTGAAGCATGTATTTTTGATGCTGACTGAAAACTTCGTGGGGAATCAGAAAGGTCAACCTATTAATTCAATTCGTGGTATCTAATTATTAGAATTCTTCTTGATATCAATGTAGGTCTGGCTGGCAAGACAGAGTATGAAGAACATCGTTGTAATATGGTAGTTGAATGTGTAAATGACATGGTCATGGCAGAATTAAAACTGAAGTTTGCTGCAGATAAGGAGAAGGTAAATGTCATCTATGTAGAGAAGTTAACAGAGTGATGTTTTCTTGATCAAATTCAGTTAGTTCTTTTGGCATTCAACTGGTTTAGAAAAGTCCCTGTACATCAGCCACTTTATTACCAATATATAACTGTTTCAGGATGAGATTGAGAAGAAGTGGAAAGAGGAACAGGAGCCTAACTACTGCCAATTGTTGGAAAAATTACTCATCAGTAACAATGGTGGAAATGGATACTTTGTTGGAAATGAGGTACATCGTTTTATATATATATATATATATATATATATTTTATTTTTTTTAAGTCAGTATTATTACCCTTATTTTATGGGGTCGGGTTAATGGCAATGATAAAAAATTCAGTAATCAGAAGAAGAAATTTCAGTGTGTTAGCAGCCGTCTACACTCGATCTAGTATTATAGATCTATATGCAAATGGACATCAATCATCATTTTGATCTAAACTCATGCAGTCATGGAGTGAAAATAGAAATAAAACAAGTTGATAATAATGATTCACAGCTTTATAATGAAAATCAATAGTTATATGTAGAATTATCAGATTTTTGTAATTATGGATAAATGTTGTTGGACTCAGTTGCTCGTTTCACGACTTTCAATTTGAAGGCAGCATCGTTAACAAGACAACTCGTACCCAAGACATCCCATACCCAGGAGCTTTGTATCTCATTCGTTTGGTAGTATAGACATGCATCTTGTTTTCATAGAAGAGCATGTTTATAATTTTTGGTAATAATATAGGATTATTAATAACCAAAAAGTTCAGTTTAAATATTAATAAAAATTCAGTAATTTTATAATTGTTTAACAATGTCTTTTAAATACTTTTCACTGTTCCCATGGTTCACTTTCTGGTTCACAAGCATGATTTTTAGGTCAGCTTAATGGACGGTACTACTATAAATCGTGATATTTTAGGCCTAAAATACGACCTCGGCTTAATGGCTGTGTAGGCTTAATGGCTGGGTCTGCTATTTCAATTAGATGTTTTTTGTTGAAGTCCGTATTATGCCAGGAAATAATTTGTGGACTACCAACAAATATACAGTGGTGATTAGCTTTAAACTTAAAGGGGAATTCTAGAATTACCTAATCCTTTTAACTAGTGATATATGTATATACCCATCATTTGTTTTTTATATACAGCTGAGTTAAAGAGAAATATCCACTCATGGAGGTGGAAATAAGTTGGTCTACTGATTAATATTAACATTATAAGTTAAACTCATGGCTTCTACTAAAATGTTTCTCATATCTCCTAAATAAGTTAGGAAAAACTAATATTATGTTTAAAACTGTCAAGGCATACTATATGTATATCACTATTCTTCCCAGACCACTTAGGCATAGCACAGGCCTTGCACTTTATTTTCAAGTGCTATGCTTTGGCCTCGGATGCTACACTTTTATTTTGTCCACTATACTTATTTCAAGCCTACAAAAATCATTCATGCGATGTATGGCATCTTCAAAGGGATGCTACATGTTTATGTCCAGTGTTTACGTGCAAGATAAATACCACACAGTATATATCATTATCAGTGTAGCATTGGTGGTATTTCATTGAAGTTTATTATACACATGAAACATGTCTTACTTATGCCATAATGGAGGTGTCCTGTTTTGCTTTTCTAGCACAAGTAGACAAGTCTAGCATAAATATTTCAGTTTCATTGATATCCGTGTTGTAGATATATTATAAACTTTTTTTGTTTTATTTTATATATATATATATATATATATATATATATATATATATATATATATATTATATATATATAATAATAATAATAATGTATATTTAATAAAGCGCCCTTACTAGCAGGAGCCATTCAAAGGCGCTGTACAAATAATATGTAATTTAATAATACCCCAAATAATGTCTGTAAAAACCCTGTAATGATTTAAAAGATAATAATTATTTATCTGTGAAAGCGACCTTAAATAGGTGTGTTTTTAGAAGAGACTTAAAATTTCCAAGAGACTACGCATTTCTAATATTTGCCGGCAACTTATTCCACAAATTGGGGGCTGCAACACTAAACGCACAATCACCATATGACTTGAGCCGAGACACTGGCACCTGCAATAGTATCTGACTGGATGACCTGAGTTTTCGGGATGACTTTCTAATGGAAACCAGTTCACACAGGTATTCTGGTGCCATATCATTAATAGATTTATAAGTTATTAACAGAATCTTAAAATGGATATGCTGTCTAACAGGTAGCCAATGTAGTTTTTGAAGAATGGGGGTAATATGATCATATTTTCTAGTATTTGTTACAATGCGAGCTGCACTATTCTGAATTCGCTGAAGGCGATTAATGTTATAATCAGATATGCCATATAACAGGGAGTTACAATAGTCTATACGAGATGTAACAAAGGCATGAACTACAGTTAAAAGTGATTCTTGTGTCAAGAATGCTTATATATATATATATAGAAAGAGAAAGTTATTTGAGGATAAATAATGTTCCATTTTTCTGGTACCTTTATATGCAGATCAGTTTTGATGTAATTAGCAATTAACGGAAGCCATCTAGTACTGTATGTTTTCCCTCTCATGCTGCCAGGGATTGTCTCCCTTGATCTCCTGCATAATTATTTTGTCTTCTCAACAATTGGTATCATACAATTATAATAGGGGTTCTCTCCCTTGTGGTGTGTCATTTATGATTTCATTAACAAAGAACAGAATTAGGTGTTTCAATAAAAAGTGCAGTTATAAATAGAATAACGGATAACATGCATTGTAAAGAGCCAGCCAATGACAAGCTGTCACGATAGGCCAGCTAGTGTCACATAATAGCAATGATGGACAATTCCTTCCATACTCTGACATAGAAAAAAAACAGCATTTAACAAATATAATGAAGCAACCTAAAGAGGGAACTCAATAGAATAAAAGAATTTTGAGAATTTACTCCAGTTAAATAAATGAACACGCCATGAAACTACATTTATCAAATTAATTGTTACTTTTATCAAAAATTCAGATTGGGACTTCTCAAAAATTCTGATAAATGGATGGTCTATTGTCCAAGTGGCGCTTTGTCTTAGTGTGGTTTATCCTGGATCCATATTTATCATAATTTCTGGTTAGGTAATGTGTAACATATTTGGCCTTCATAGACACTAACAGGCTTCCTTGTGTTCACATTCACATATACATTTGGGAGCCACACCAAACATTCAAGACTTTGTTTGGTATTATCTCATTGTTATTACACTTTTATCTTAATAATGACTTTGTTTTGTTATCATCTCATTGTTATTACACATTTATCTTGTCTTAGTTACAGTCTCATTAAACATATATTTGTCTTGAGATTCTTCTTCTGATGTTTCCTCATACATGCATTTAATTGTTTTTAAACAATGCCTTAGTTGAATGATGTCATCTTTACTTTAATGTTTGAAAAATATGTAATATTTTGGTGTGTTCTATTTGTAATCTATAGCACAGTTTCTTAACATTAATCAGTTTTCAAGTAGAGTTGATCATGTATTAACACATTGTTTTATACATTAATGTGTATCCCTCCCATTGTGATAACTGATTTCTGGGCATAATTGTACGATCTGTGTGTATAACATGTTAAAAATTACAATAATCCTTCCAAATAAGACCTGGTTGCTTATTCATTTGAATAGTTTATATACATGTATATCCCTCTTTAAACTCAAACCATTAAATGATCATATACGGTAATGAGATTGATATATTCTTACAAAGTTTGTAATTTTGTATAGTAAAATTATTTCTGAGCCTTAGCTTCAAATTACTTTCTTGTGATGTTATATTTTAGAAACACGTTTTTGTTTATAATATAATGGATTGCTTTCTATAATGACAGATGACGTGGGCTGATCTGGCAGTATGTGTTTGGATGGGATGGGTTAGAGAACTAGATTACACTCCATACCCGAAGCTAGCAGCACACAGGGAACGAGTGACCAGCCACCCAAGACTGGCTGAATGGATTGCCAAAAGACCAGAGACATCCATGTAGGCTGTAATGGTGTGGAAAGTAAAATCAACATGCACTTTACAGTGTAGTATTGTTTTCTACATGAAGATCAAGTAACTGAATTTATATAAATTTTCTGTGTAATCATTGATCATGATTTTTCTGTGTTAATAGTTAGAGCGGTCTGTTAAGTGCTACTATATGGTATATCTGATTATGTTTAAACAAAAACAGGGGTGTGCCTTTGCCAGAAACAACCTAAAGAATAAGCAAGAGTATTCTTCAACAGGCAGTTATAATTGTTTATTTATAAAATGTAAAACAAATGGAAATAAAGAAGAATTACAACATTATTTCTGTTATTATTATATGGAAGATGGCTGTTTCTTTATATATATATATATATATATATATATATATATATATGACAAGTATAAGGAAAAGCACCCTAAAATAACACTGGTTTAAAAGCTTTGTCTTTAGTTCGTCAGGGAAGCAGATTAATCACATGCTGAATAAGTCATTTGTCTCCTGGATAAACATGCACCAAAGTATGTTAATATCAAAATGATATACATGTAATATACAGTGATGTATACATGAATAAGTCATTTGTCTCCTGGATAAACATGCACCAAAGTATGTTAATATCAAAATTATATACATGTAGTATACAGTGATGATCAATTATTCAATTATAAGTTCGTATTTTGTACTCACTAGCAGAAAGCTAACAGAACATGTCATGGTTAGCATTATTAATATCTGTAATAATTTGGTTTAAACTATCTATTTGCAAAACTAGCAATGACTAAATGACTCTCTGACTATATAATTAAGCAACTAGTAATTTCAGTACTTTAGCCATCATACATATTTGTTTGTAAGTATACTCTCAAATACAGATTGGTTTGTGAGTTCAATAGATGGAGCCAATTAAACCAGCATCAGCCATAGCATCCAAGTATAAATTGTGTGTAGCGTTAACTCGCTGAGAAGGTCTATGCATGCATATACACGCGCACACGAGAGAGTTCAAGACGATGATGTCGCTTCGAATGTCGAATACAAATGATCCAAGCTGGTACATTAAGATTTCAGAAGAGCACATATTCATAGTTCTTCATAATGATAGTAGTCCTCAAAATAACGATAAATCTTCCAAACGGTATCAATGCATGCTTTGTCTCTACTGTCTTCTGCAACACCCACAATTAAATAATCTTTCATCCTAGCAATCTGGGCACATTCCTTCTCACACCTTCTGTTCACTCGCATTCCACATAAGTATTGCTCATGGACTTCTCTGTTGACATCAATAATGTATGTCTTTCCTGCTAACTGGAACTTCTTCAACCTGTGAGTATTACTGCTATCCATGATTGAGTAAAGCTGGATGGTTTCTTTTTGTGTCATTTTAAATCCTGGAGTTGTTGCCCATCGTGCAGTTGTCATTGATTTGATGGCTAAATGCATCAGATGATTGTCATTCTTCAATTCAAATAGATATTTTGACCATCCTGTCATGTCTGCTTCCAATCCATTTGACACATTCTAGGAAATGAAAATATTTGACATTAAATAATCAAATATGAGTTATGCATAGCAACCTTTTTATCCACCTTAAGTTTTTAGGTGTTTCAGTAATTAAATATTCCAAATATTCATTGACTATACACACATCTTGTTCAAGTAATTATTCAGTGACTGTGGCACGTCATCGCTCGGTGCAGCTTTCATTGTTCTTCATTAATAATAATAATAACAATAATAAACTGAATAGCAGTTGTTTACCAAACTGGCAACCTCAGTAGAAAGATGCAGGTCATTTGTAATTTAATCCCTCACCATGGGAACAAATTCTAAATGAATTTGGAATAGCTGGCATATTCAGGAGATAAAACCTTGTCAACTGCTTGACAGGATGATAAATGATCTAGTACCTCATTCAGCCTCACAGATATGAATTCTTAAGATGTTCTTAACATTAACCGAAAACCAAGACTGTATGTGACTGCTAACCACACCTTTGTAACTCTTCACTAGATTTGTAATATTTAGATACCAAATCAGATCATTGATCCATTATCTGTCAAATGTTAATATCCACTGACAGTCGATATGCAATTATAAATTTCAGGCTTACCTCAAACTCTGACATATCTGGGTAATCCTCCTTTTGTTGATCTTCAAGGGTAGGGTCTTTAGACATAAAAACAGGGGTGCTATACCTGTTGTTTGATGTAGCCAAAGACTGCTCCCTGTTATGGTTTCTGTGTAAGATTAATATCATCACATTATTTATAGTCAGTCAGTGAAAATCTTTAATGGGATAGCACTGAAAATTACATCAAAACATCTTCAATCATCACCATCCTCGCAACCTTGTCTAAAAAATCACAAGAATCCCTATCTTCCATTAACTGTTTGTGGTTATTAAGAAAAGCAGTCTACATTATATAGGGACTGTACAGAAACAGTCATGTTGAATGGCTAATTTAGTTCTAACTATTAACGTTTCTTCTGTGATCTAGTTCAACAAGAAATATGTTTTTTTCTTCACTTGCTGAATATGTATTTATTTGTAACAACATCTCTAGAAATCTAGAAAACTGTGTCAAGAATTAACAGGTATTTAATCTATAAATGATTGTTTAACGGGTAATATCTATCAACTTACATATTTCAGATCTATGTGATCAAGTGTTGTTAATTATGCTAATTTAGCCAACCTTTCATGCTGTTAGGTCAATTATTTTTACACCATATTCCTATGTTGCTGTTTTATGAAGACTGACTAAAATAGTTCAAAACACTTGCTATGACATAACATGTTTATGATAGCAACCTCAGGCTGTTTCTTAAAATAGCATCAAAATGTGTTGTTTGTTAAAAACTGATAAATCTTATAAGATTTTCAGCATCACACTCGGATGAAGTAAGAAAATCTCACAACACACTAAATCTTATAAGCTTTACATTGACCAATTTATTAAACATCTATTATGTATTACTGGTGTGGGAGAGTCATTTTGCCACATAAATCACAAGAATATTACTGCCCTCTTGTTCCTTTATAGAAATAGACTACAGGTATGTCTTAAATGCAATATGTAAGCTTACACTGGCAGTCTCTTTTCCAATTCTGATTGATCTAGCTCAAGAAAAACAACACTCACCCTTCTGAGGATTGGATATTTCTTTCTGTTTTGTTTCTCTTTTTTCTAACCAGGCCGATGATGATACTGACTAATATTATTATAAAAACAAACAAACCACAGCCTATAGCAACAGGTATTATCCATCGTTCATATACTTCAGGCCTCTGGGTGTCTTGTAATGCTGATGAGAAAAAAATAAAACAGAAGGTAAAATATGCATAGCCATTACTTGAAAAGGTTCCATGACAAAACCCCTTGCACAAAATCCCAGCTGACAAAATCCCAGCCTCTTATTCCCAAAATAGACAAAATGCCAGTCTCATATAAGATTAATTAATAAGATTAAGTGTGAAGGCCATGTGCCTGTTATCATATTATATTAAGATAGCATATACAACATTTATGATTACAAAATAAATAAAATAACATGACAAAATAATGATTGCCCCTATGATTGTTGTTCCAATATGCAGACTTCAATTGGAATTGTATCAAGAAGTAATTAACTTGTGACATGTCAACTCCTGACAATATTGTCATGACACCTCAGTTGTTAGGAAGTGTGAAAGAAGAGTATATAGACTGTGATCTAGGCATTCAGAAATGAGCAGGCACTAGCTGCAACAGAAATGCTTCAAGACTATATTGGTGAACGACCACAGAAATGTGCCTGCAAGCTCAGAAAACCTTTGAAGAATGCCTTGTCAACCTGTGTTCAGATTGCCAATTCTCATCTAAGGGTGTAGAGGAGTTCCTGCAGGGTGTTGGAGCATACATTCTTTTCAAGTGATCATTCATAATAATGTATACATAAATGGAGCATAATATAAGTGTATAGATTGGATATTGTGTTTGTCTCTCAATTTGACATTGGAGTGTATATATTATTATTATTATTGTCTCAATTTGACATTAAAATTTGAATTAAAAGTTCCTTGAATTTTCAATATTAAATTTGTTTCTTTTTATATATGAGACCCCTTGGATTTTGTTCACTTTTGGGATAAGAGGTTGGAATTTTGTCCTGTTACCACTTGAAACTATGCATATACAGAAGCACACATCCAGCTTGTCAGATACATACAGAAGCAAACTGTCATACACACATCAGGGTTGTTTGATTTAATTCATGATTTAAATCGCTCTAAAAATAAACGGTTTAGCTTTTTTGAAAATCTGGATTTATTCATAATTAAAAAAAAAATTAAGTTGTGATTTAATATACAATAACAAATTGTGATTTTGATATATTTTAAATTAGTTTTTCCAAATTTAATCCTATGCTAGCCATAGTCATTTGTTAAATAATAATTGGCTATTGGCAGATTTCATACCTGAACACCCAGTGGTGGAATCCAATGACAATACAGTCCCATACTATAAAGACATACAGCCTGTATAGTGGGCCTTCATGACCACAACATATCCAACTGGAATGTGACACATCTCCCACATTAATTTGGATAATCACCCACCCAATAGACTGATTCAATTACCCCTGGTGCCACCATTCGGTGAATTTCACACTACTGTCTCGGGTTAGAAGTCTCAGAATCACTGTGTTGTATAGTGATTTACGCGTGTAGTGGCCGATCAATTTCTTACTAAATAGTTGTATTTAGGCTATTTACCACCTATATTTGGATTTTATATATAGTCCTTTAAGAGTATGTGATCTCCAGATCATAATTTGACATTAAAAAGGATCCAATAGATATATGCCCCTAAATTAAGTAACGTTCAGCGAGATTTGCATGGCTGTCATGGCCCGGCTTGTCTAGTTCAAACTTATTTTTGTAGAACCTTTGCCATCTGACATGACGATGTGAATGGATAAAACCACATAGATTGGGTGATTTCTATTACTGTAACATTGGTATTTATGCATGATATCATGTGAACTGTTTTATTTTCTGAATCAGCCATTCATGCAATCTTTGCTACGTATAAATGACAAGGGTGTTAATACTCTAATGTAATAAAAAAGTATTTAATAATATACAGGTGATACAATCATACATATATGATTGGTTCCGAGATACAAGTAAAAATTATATTTCTAAAACTCTACATTAAATATTTTTTTTAATCTTCATTAAAATCAATTTATATTCATCTAATAGTTTAATTTTAAAATCAGTTATTTAATCCATTCAAATCCATGCTAAAAAATCCCAGTACGGGTCAACATGAATAACTAAGTCTAAGGCTTATTAGTTGTGTCATTCATCTGGAAAGATCAGTCCGCCCAATCAAATCCTTTGAAAAGGCACAATCGCTCCGTATAATATCAAATATTTTGCTGAAAGATTTCCAGTATTTAGCGTTAGTGAAAAGTTGCCATCCATTGTTAACAGTAGACGCCATAGTTGTTTCTAACCAGAGAACGCAGTTGGTAACCGATGCAACGCATTTCGCCTGGATCGGTCTATTGGAGATGAATGAGCCTTCAGCAACGGCACAATAGACTGACAGGTGAAGCCACATAATGTAACCATTAGAGTTTGGAACTTTAACTTTATAAAACTGCCTTTGAGGTTGAAATTATCATTAGAGATCATGATTTTTATCAACCATGACAGATACAAACACACACATATATATATATATATATATATATATATATATATATATTAGGCTTGATCTGTTTGGGACTAAAGTCTAAACTGAGTTAAACCACTGTCAAATTAATTTTCAGTCATAATTAATCACTAACTGTTCAAATAAAATATTCAATTATTACCCATCTGAAGCACATAAACATGATAACTACCAATATGTGAACACATTACAAAAACAGTAACAAATATTCAGATGTTCAGCAGGTTTGTTGCTTTGTCTAGACCAAACCTGTTTTGTGGCCGGTCTGGATGGCACTAGTATTTGTATAAATCCTATCAATTCATGCTGAATTGGACGGAAGATGGAGAAATGTAATGTCTACATCACGCAGGTCAGAGTTCATGGTTTAGCAAACCTTTGTAACTATACAAATTAGAAGTTAGAACACTTTTAAACGGTTTTTTTACCTTTGAACCAGTTAATTGTGTTTTCCACATTGTGAAAACAAGTTAGCAATTAAGTGAAATAACATGTGTGAATGGCTAAGTGCTGGTGAATAAATCAAAAGGATGTTCGTTTACTTTATTGATCTACAGAAGAATGGCTAACAGCATATATAAACATATCTTATTATACAAATCTGTCATTACTTGCCCATTTATATATTTCCAAGTATGAATCCTGGATATTTTATATATATTGTACATAATGTTTACTTAAATGGATTATCATGAATAAAACATATCTGCAAACTTGTTGTTTTGTTTCATTTCCAGCAATTAAAACCCAAACCACTAACAATAAAAATTAATGCATTCTTCTCACAAAGGTAGACCTCTCCCTACAGACATGATATTCAAAGAGTGTTTGACAGCTCAAACCAGGTTTTTGGCAACGTCATGTCAAAAACAGGTTTTTGATGTGATAAACCAAACCCTGGCTTGAAAGATGCAGATTGGAGATGAGATCAGGATCTTTTTGTGAGGAGTAGCTCATGAGCTGCCTGGATTTCGATGGGAGTGAGATTCTGGATTGTATATGTTAGTTCCAGACAGTAAGCGAGGAGGTAGTTGGATTTTGTTTGTTTTATTAAAGCATTTCTTTAAACTTTGTCTGTATGAAGACATTCCTCTGCAACAAGTCTTACCCAAGCATGACATGCATCAGCAATCCTAATGGGCTCAGATAGTATGCGATCCAGATCTTGTACTACAGCTGAGACGATATCTATGAGATTAAGTATCATTTTTTGTCATCCAGTTGGTAAATATATCGATTAAAGTAACCAGACCTCTTAGGCTACAAGACAAATTAACAAACAATCTCACTAATCAGAAAAAATCAAATGAATTAGGCCACCAACAAATCATATCAAAAATGCATAATTACAAATGTGACAGTTACTAATTGTTCCTACCAATAGCAGAATACCTTAAATACTGGATTATGATTGAGTGTGCCCACAGTGCAATGGATGATTTAACATTTTTGCCATTATATTATTCTTATATCAATAAATAGCATCTTGTAGATTTATATCAGTTTACCAACTACTTTTCATGTGAATCTATGTTAAATATATATAAATTTGTAGACCAATATAATCTGTCCTGAGAGAAACTAAGTTTAAGCCACTGAGCTGGACTAAACTTGTTTATCCTTGGGTTGAAGTCCAACCCTGGTAAACACACAACGAGCTCATGTTAACTTTCTCATATTATTTTACGAACGTTATGAGCGTTCATCATGAGATATACAGTACTAGGGTTTAGCCGTGGTCATTATGGTCTTATTAATAAATTTACGACTACAACCTTGTTGACAAGCCAGTTGTAGGAAAGAAGGAAAAGAAAAAACGAACAGAATAAAGGAAACAGGGAAAAAAGTAATGGAAAGAAAGAAACACCTCATATCTACTAATTTTCCAATACTAATGCAGCTTAAAAGTCCTAAATAATATATTTGTGAATATTATTTCAAACAATAATTGTAACTTGAAGATTTTAAAATCAATGTTTCATACATAATTTTAATATAATTGCAATCTATATCAGTATAAACCACACAGCTGTAATTCATATTTGCAAGAAGCCAATTCTGAATTGATCCATCACAGGAATACAATATCTGGGATTATCTTTGATCATTAATGGCTTCTGTGGCGGCCTCAATTAAGAGGAATGGTTTCTAATTGGGATGGCTCCTAACTTATAATTGAAGTGGGGAGGCTTCTGATTTAATTGCCATAAGAAAGAGTATAAAAGATACCATGGCTCATAACAGAACTCCCGAAATCATTATTCACTGTCAGCAAGCATAGAATCCGGTACATTATCTGCTCAACTGACCAGCCCACCCGATGTACCAAAGAAGGCTAAAAGGTCATCTCCTCCCTGAAGACTACAAACTTCCAGATCATCACCTTGCAGTATTGATTATAAGAAAATCAATATTCCTACCAGACATCATCACCCCACTTCTCCTGAAAGACCTATGTAGACACCACCATCAACAATAAAGACAGAACAGAAGTCAACACGAGGTGGAGGGTGGAGTTAAAGTTTGTCATCATGGCCCCATATATACCAAGTTATCAACCAGGTGCCCAGGATGATAGGAACGCCAATCTTCGACTAACTCCGCCACTCTATCCACCTCGTGAATGGAATAGTTCGATCTAACTGATTGTCATCGTACAAACAATATCCGTGAAAGGTGGAACAACAAGTTTTTCAGTATGGTAGGACAGCACCACCTTTCAGTCTGGAAGATTATCCAGCGGTTCCAACGTGAATAATCGACTGCATGCACTGTACTCCAACAAAGTCCTGTTGGGAACCCTGCCGGGAAGCGAACAATGGCCAGGTAAGTCTGCAGTAGAGAATGAAGACCCTGTGCCAGGACCATGCCAATAGCTCGAAAATGATTCCAGACTTTCTTAATGGTGTTCACCACAACATCCGTGTCACCAAGAAGTTTCAAAGAGATTGAACTATTGTGATAATGTGGTATGAAATCTGCATGTGATATAAAATAATGTATATGATATGTATAATGCACGAATGAATTGTTTATGTGATAACGTGGTATGAAGTCTGCATATGGTACTTTTTTTCTTTTTTCCCATCCAATTTTTCTCTTTTTCCCCGTTTCCTGTTTTTATTATTACAATTTTATTTAGTTTTACAATTTCTTAGTAATTGTGGTAAATGCATTCCAAATTGCTGGCGTACCTGGCAGTGAGTACACTCGTTCTACCGTATGTGCTCGCGATGTGTAAAGGTAGCTGGATATGGCGTCTATTATCTTAATATGCTCCTAGCCACCACACTACACAAAACAGATTAGGCCAAGGCGAAAACACACACATACCAATGACGTCGTTCTTCGCTATGAAATGCTGTCCTCCGTCATCACAAAGGCAGAGGTACTATTTGAACAGTTTCTGGCCCAGCATATCCTCTCGGAGTCTGTAGCCGACCACTTCACCGACTTAGTGAAAGTAATGTTTCCAGACAGCGACCCTTTTAGCGGGGTTCGCAAATTCTACTGTGCTGTTGTGCAAAAATGTTTTGAAAATCTTCCCATATGATGACAGAGTGATAAATGATTTGGTTGTGCTGTTCCAGTACAACCAAACCCGATGAACTAACGTATGCCATAATTATTCATCTGGCTGAGCGCTTTGCTACTCTTGTTGACCAATAGGTACCAAAAGAAGAATTTGAGGACTACCAGCTTATATGGAGGACACTGAGATCGACATGGAAGAAGGTGGTGTACAGAACTCTGTTGCCCGTTACTGGGATGAAATCTTGAAAATAAAGACCGCAATGGGACAGATGCAGTTCCCTACACTTGGACAAGTAATGATCGCTGTTCTCAGTTTGCTAAACAATGAAATGCTGACTGTCAGAGAGCGTTTTCTGTTGTCCGAAAAATGCATACAGCGTGTCATCAAGAGCCTCAATGTGGACACGCTCACACTGCTTTTACAGTGCAAGCTATAAAAAAAACGACAGGTATTGCTATGAGTTAAATGTATCAGAGGAGATGGTGGCTCTAGCAAAACGTGCCACACACGAGTGCAACATACAGCACTAGTAAAATGTCATGTTTGGACCTACGTACTGTCTGCACAACAACTTAACAAATATAGTCTCGATCAATGTGAATACCTAATTCTTACAAAGTATGTTAATAAATATAGAATCAATAAATAATAATTGACACCAACGATCGTGGTCCTGTTTTCGGTGAACTTAAGGTTTTGTTGACACGTTTATGGTTTTACTCATCCTGAACTACTGTTTCATTTCTCGGAGGTTGACAGGTATGGATAATATAACTTTACAAAAGAAGTAAGATCACTGCCTTCTGTCACTGTCTTTCTGCACCAACAAGTTGTTCGGGGTATAAATCAAAAGAAAAAAAATATTTGAGTCATTCTGCAAAGTAACACGAGAGGCCTGACATTCCAATTCCATATCCTGTTTGGTGTACTATTTACTTCCTGGTGTAGACTGACACTATTTATTAATGTAAAAATCACCAACTATCAGCAATTATTATCAGGAAAAAAAATTTGAACCAGACACCTCCACCGAAACAATAACGTAACAACAACACCAAAAATCAACACCATGTGGCAATAGACGACATACAGAGGAATCTACCTCAAATATCAACAGCAACAACGTTAATGAAAATTATATTTGGTGTCATTTCTTGCTAAAGTATAATACATACGTATTGTTAACAATAACCTACTCAAGATAGCGGAGTCAATTGTCACAATAAGATGGGAAACAGATATTGGTTATCTCTCTGTAAAGTATCTGGGGAGGACATATGTCGTCTTTATGATAGAAACATACCGATTAAATTAGGTGTCTTGTAGAAAGTTAATTACCTGCACATTTGTACTTCATACTTATTGCGTCACATAGACATTCAAGTCCCTTTGAACAAGTACCACATCTCGACTTATAGACGTCAGCAACTCTGCTATAAATAGGTTTGTTTTGATTACCTGAAACGAAAATGGTTACTTTTTTAGAATCCCTCAACGAATAGCTCTTCTAAGTAACTATTTGTGTACGTAATTTTGTGTTCCCTTTTCAAAATACTTCGTTAATTTATTCCCGTTCTTGCCAGAAATATTTATTGCATGATCCTGAAATCCTAACTACATTCTTCAACTGTCACCATTCTGCTCGCAGTATGTTTTGTACATTTGTTGGAAGACCCAAATTAATACGAAGTTTGTGCCACAAGCTACAAAACTTATATTTATCGGAAGCCGCTTACCAATTTTATGGGGGTTCGATCTCGTTTTATTCAGTATTTCCATCCAATTGTCCACACAAGCGTAGTAATCATTTGATGTTGCCAGTTCTGCTACTTGATACTCGCGCTTGATCGCCACTTTCAGCCAGGCACCAACTCCGACACTAAAGATCTTGACACCTCCATCTCGTAGTACCTTTGCCCATTCTTGGGATGTGTGTCCCTCATACGACACAGGTTCCCCCTCGGCTCCATCAAAGAAAATCCATAGTATCTGTTTCACATCATCACCATCACCATTAGCTTTGGATTGATCAAAGATTTCCTTAGCGCGGAATAAAGCGGCTGCGATATCACTTCTGTGTGTATCATCATTCTTGGTTCTGAGAGCATTCAATCGATCGAAAATTATACAGGAATCGATAGCGTTCTCGTCGTCGGATATGCCATCAAATTCTGGTGTCACTTCGTTCCCGAATGACACCACAGTAATCCTGGTGTATTTACTATTTATCAGTATTTTTTGTTGTTCGGATAAGAATGATATTAGATTGTAGATGAAATTCTTCGTTTGATTGGCCTCGAATTCGCCAATACTTTTTGATCGATCTATTATAAAAAGCAGATTAAGACGATGCTCATAGGTGTCGGTGAACGCTTTAAGGAGGTTCGCCGAACGGATTTCTTTAGCACTATCCCCCTCGGCCATGGAACATACATTTGGATCCGTAGTATTCTCCGTCGATACGCAATCCACAAATAACAATAATGTTATGAACTTAGCGAATAGTTCAAATTTTGAACGCTGCCTCATGTTAACCCAGAGAAGTGATATCTGACAAAAGAACGAACACTTCACTTCGTGACCAGAAACTAAAACGACGAATTATGTTTAACTCACTGAATGCTTCTCACAGACACACACACATGACTATATGTTACCAAAGCCCCATCTTCACTAGTAAGACGTCGCTATAAACACCAAAACTAGATATCAACGAACCGTGATGTCACGGTCTGATGACCTCACACACACACGCACACACACACACACACACGCTGTGTATATATACTAGTAATTTCATGAAAATTTGCTTTAAAATGTGTATTTGTTATTGTTTGTTGTTAATCATGAATATACACACATATAACATAGCAGTCTAAGTTAGTGTAAAGTTATTTTAACATAATGAATGCAAGCTCTAACATCATTCATTATATATCTCTCACATTGCCACCAAACAATTAGAATAACAAGCAACCTATTAACTCACATATATATATATATATATATATATATATAATTATATGTTGTTTGACCTGGAAAATGGATGTAGGTCTATGTACAGCGGCCTATTACCTACCGTACCAGAGTCAGGTTGTCAACTGTACTTGAGTGATAGATTGTAGTACCTAAAGAGAATCCGAAGTACATGAAAGTCTAAGGGCTTAACCATAGGTTAATACGACCCATGTTCCAATTCCTCCCCCCCCAATCTAAGGAATGTCAGGTTCAATGTATTTTGGTGAACGTTATGATCAGTGCTGATCCATCGTCATAATGTAATACAACTATAAAATAATTCAATTCAACCGCGTTGAATTCCCGAAATAGACTCATAAATATGAAATGATTCAAAAAGGTAAGAAAGGTATCGATTTCTAACGAATTGTATCTGAGATTAGAAGGTACTCTTTATTAAATAAACTAATTTGCTGAAAAATAACCTAGGCCCACCCAGTATTATAGCTATATTTAATATATTTCGTACTAATTAAGTGTACATTCAACATAATAATAAGAACAGATAAGAATACAAGCGGATAATGAAATACAACGCAAAATACAACAATTATCAGCTTAATCTATACAAAGATTTTTCAGGATAATATTTAGAATTCCAATATATCGAAATCATCGATAATGGATGTACTTTTTTATACATCTGAGTTAAGATTTAATAACATGATTGACAGTAGCAAATCTCATGTATCGGTCAGCTTACATATCAATCTGATGTACATAGTGCTCACCAATTTCTTCACAATTTTCCGTTTGTGTTTCGCTGAAAATTATCAAAATGATCATTGTCACTGTGATCAGCGTTGTGACATGTCACGTTTATCACTTGTGGAAAAAGCCCGTGCCATTGGGCAACTACAGGCAGGAATTCACCAGAGTGAAGTTGCGCAAACATTTGGTGTTGACCAAAGTACCATATCACGATGGAGAAGGAAGTTCCGTGAAACAGGAGATGTAAAAGACAGGCCAAGGAATGGTCGTCCCAGTATAACAACTCCTGGATCGTTGCATCCGCCTGATGGCACTGCGTAACCGACGGGTGTCGTTACATCTGTCTGGTGGCACTGCGTAACCGACAGATGTCATCCAGGATTATCCATACCAGACTAGCAGGACGCCATGGGCGCCGATACTCCGATCAGACCATCCACAACAGACTGCAAGCATCGCATCTTCGAGCTCGTAAGCCAGCCAAGAAGCCAGCGCTAACAGCTTTACATCGTAGTGCACGTTTGCGTTGGTGCCGACAACATCGCCCTTGGAATCCACGTGGCGGAGAGTGATGTTCTCAGATGAATCCAGGCTTTGTTTACGTAAAGTGGATGGGAGAGTTCGAGATAGTCCGAGAATATCCGCAGCACAGGGGAATACAGCGAATGCAATGGCCATCATGCAGTCCTGATCTTAGTCCAATCGAACATTTGTGGGACCTACTAGGGAGAGCTGTTCGCAACAGAGTCAACAATGCCACCGCTGTGCAAGATCTCTGACAGATTGTCGTGGATGAGTGGGATGCAGCACAGCAGCGTGTTCAGCGGCTCATATCCAGCATGCGGAGGCGGTGCCAAGCTATTACTGCTGTGTTTGGTGGCTCCTCACACTACTAATGTTGCAAATGTTTTGAATAAATCCTAGTCTGGAAAATGTATCAGTGTGTTCAGCGTTATTCAATTGAGAACGATATGATATCAATACATCCATGTTTCAATGGTAATGGTAATTTTGGCACTTTTCAATGATGACCTCTACCCCATTTCCGAATCCACCATTCATTGTTTTAAAGCTTCATAATCAATATTTTGGTATGAGTGGAAAGATCAATAATGAGGCTTCCATAATAATATAACGCATGTCGCAGATAATGCTATATTGAGGAAGATATATCCCATCAAACTTTATATGCAAGACATTTTTGAGGGGTTTAGTAATAAAGAAAAGAAATAAAATACGTAATATGTAGAATTTCATAATGTATGTTGGTTAAATAATTTAATATAATTTTAAACAATGTATGCTACCTGTATTAATTAAAGACAGTTGTACAGATAAATGTTGCGTTTTGTTTAATTTATAATATAGATACGAAATAAATTGGTTACACAGAACTATTGAAAGTAGAACATTTTATTTTACGATCAGATAAGACGGATCACTTGGTATACCTACTGTATGACATTATCGTCAAGAAACACAGAGTGTTGTTGTGTAACAGGAACACCAAACTTGATGTCTATGTTTTTGTTAAATATTAAATATAATATTAAATTGCTTAACAACATTTTTACGAATACAGAACATATGACCGAGAGCGTTAAGATTTGGACGCATGAGATTACTGCCATCTGTATAAGTGAATGTCCCTACAAACTCTGTGCAAACATAACAACCGAAACTACTGTTCTTTAATAATACAATTAATTAATGAGAATAGACTAACATTAATATTATCGATATGACGTCATCTTGTTTTCCTCCGTTTGACTGTCAATGTGTCAAACTTATTGAAATACTGGGATATAGATGAATCCCACGAGATACATAACTATTGTCTTGTATAGTTATCTAGAAGTTACCTAAAAATAAGAACTGGTGTGCAGCTTATCATAGTGTACCTTATCATAGTGTACCTTATCGAAAACCTTAGAGACGTCTCAGAGACAACTGTATGTATATGCATTTCCACCTTTTCTGGCTTAATAATTCGATAAAGACACCTGTCTAAAGGGCTGTAGAGAGACCCGGCTTGAAACCAAAATGCAGAACATAAAGCTATTGTCAGATAGTTATCACTGGAACATAATAGTAGAATGTAACATTCCATTCGCACTCTAACTGAGCACAATTATTGCATTATATAGAGAAAAAACAGAATAATACGAAACAATTTGACAAATCCATTTATAAAGATGATCTGAGTCAAAACAATGTCCACCATCATGTATATGCGGTTTCAAATCGTGAACATATTTAGATAAAGTTCTCACAGATATATCAATATTACGGACGGACTCCTTCCCTCCCCCCCCCTCCCAATACAGATACACTATCAGCGTTATTTATATCTAACTATTTGTTTACTGGTTGGGACAGTACAATTTTCAATATTTCTGTGCAAGTAACTATATCGGTCTTTCTTCGTTGCCAGATATTGTTTTGTTCGGGATCGCCTAATTGGCAAATCCAGGGGCGTTCGAGATCGTGTAAATGGCACATCCAGAGGTGGCATACTAGCTATGATACTGTGATATCACAAAACTTCTGATTGCTGGTTATCGGGAAAACAGTGATAGGGTTATATCCATAAAGTTAGTTATGTTGTTCTTGTTAGAAAAATATTGACGAATGTATTTGCCTAGTGTGGTATTTACTGATTAATGAGTAAAAATTGTTACCAATGGTTCTCTTCCCCGTTAGCATCAAAGGAAAAATGTTCTGTTTTTTTCCAGCCAACTCAGGGATTTTCTCATGATTCTTAGTTTTTGTGTTGTCTGACTTTATATTGTTGTGTAAAGGCGTTACTCTAATTGTGGTGTAGTATACTATCGTGTATATCTAAAATATTACTCCATTCCTATGAATTATACTCGTAAATAAAATCACTTCAGTATAAATATTCAGTATGCATTCTCTTGTTTGTAAGTGGCGTTTTACGAATGATAGATAATGACGATTTAAGTTTCCTCATTACAGCACACAACCATTAACTTCCTAGTCGTATCATCTCTCTTGAGCCAAATGTTCATTTTATAGATTGGAACACCATCCTCCCACCATCTGATGAGTATTTCTTTAGGGATGATGATATAGAACCACCACTCTGTGACTATTAGCTGCGACAGAGGGAGAGACCAATCAACGCGTCGGTTGACTCCTGATTGTACGAAAAAAATATTTAGAGTACCTGATAGAATTTAAGTGAAAAGGAAACAACTTTCCTTATGCTGTCAAGAAACGATGTACCTCCAGAAAAAGACCAGTAGCACCATTGTTTGGCTTAGTTTGGAATCACCCATCCATTAAGTAAAACAAATTTCCTGCCACATGAATATGTCTTATTACCAGTAAGCCACTCCGTAGTAGTAGTAGCAGTACCAAGGGACTTATTTTCAGCGTCAAAGTCCTGACAGGAATCAGCCAACATTTATACTCTACTTTCAGTCAAACATATCTCATTGTGTTCTATTTTACTCGATGCCTACAGTATTCATTATGTGTGTCCACAATCTTGCCCAGATTGCATGGAACGTTTCTCAAATGAAAACCAGATGTCTAATTCGCAAACTACCTTCTCACTAGAAGGCTGCATCTGTGTTTGGGAAAGCAGGTGAATTTTTCCGAAGTATTTCAACTCAATATGGTAGACATTTTATAACAGTGTGAGGGTATCATTTCAACCACAAAACCTGGTAAATCTTCTGGTGGTCACATATCCGTATTTGATACTGATGTTTGATACAGTAGGTACTTATGGGAAAGAAGATGGGTGTGCAGACAGCCAGAAAAAAACCCAAGTTGGTAGCGAAAAGGAGTATCAAAGACTATGTTCTTCAACGACATATCACTAAATATAGACAGAGGAAGGGTCACAGCACCAACAGTATTAAGTGAAAATGAAAATCAGATGTCTGATCGCAAACTACCTTCTCACCAGAAGGCTGCATCTGTGTTTGGGAAAGCAGGTGAATGTTTTCCGAAGTATTTCAACTCAATATAGTAGGTAAACATTTTTGAAATGTGTGAGGGTAACACTTCAACCACAAGACCTGACCAACCTTCTGGTGGTCACATATGTGTATTTGATTCTGATACAGTAGATAATGAATGGAAATGTGATGGGTGCCTGTGGAGACCACCCAGGAACAAAACCAATGCCTAAAAACAAACTTGTTGCTAAGAAAATAATACATTTTCAGATCAGTATTTCCAAAGGATCGTAAACCAGTAGATTTAAAAGAATTTGCGAAAATGGTTATGTGTCGTTATCAAAACTTAGCATGGTTATAGTATATTATAATAAATATAAATCAAGACCATATGACAAAAAGAGCATCAAAGAGTGTGTTCTTCAATGTTCAATACGACTAAAAGTCCATGTAATGTTGCTAACTCTGTTGAGGTTTATAAAGAATAAGGTATCAAGCGACGTCCGTGATATCAGTAAAGTGTTCTGAATGGAAAGGATGTTAATCAAGTGATGAATGGAAAATACAATAGAAAAAACGAAATGAGAATTACCAGGAATGATCTGAATAATTCGACTTAACAGTGCATCTATACTGAGGAGAGAAAATAAGCTTTAAATATTGTACTTCAGTCTAGTTCTTTCAATATGTGTGTGGGGGGGGGGGGGTAGTTACATTTAAAGTCAGATCCAACTGTCTCAATTTCTATGATACTACTTTTAATTTTGGTGATTTTCATGTTTTGACGCTGATAATTAAAAATCCTTTCTTTGGGAGTCATAGAGGGTCATCAATCTGCAGTTATAATCCCAGTATTAAAATTTGGTAAATATCATTAACTTCTCTTTGGGTCACATTAAATAATTGTAATTATGTTATTGTGATCGTTAAGTAGAAATTTAAAAGTTGCACACTGATGGCATCACACAAAAACTGATGGTTAAAAAGTCAATGAGGTGACGACGTGACTATTTATAATATTAAGTTATTACTTTCTTGTGAGTTTAAAAATCTTTGAAACAGTGTCTGAGGAATTAGTCAGCAAATGCAGTGAATCGTGTGTTAAATATTTCAATACTGAAATTAAACCCAGTATTCTGAAATATTCTGGCCGCTGGTTCTTAACAAAAATTAAGAAACAACAACGTTTCTGGCAGCACGAATCAGTCGTTGAAAATGTCTAAAAAATGGAAAAGATCCTCAATAGACTGTGTGATATTAGCTTTATGCTTTATGATATCTCTATATTGAAATCTGCAGAGGTAAAACAAATGTTAGAAATTAAAATTCTTTGTTTTAAGAAAGTACTAATTCCTGAAAATGTTGTTCAGTAGATATGCATTGCAGGGCATCTTTTGCTACAGCAACGAAAACCAATACCAGTTGTACAAATGACACATCAATTTATTCAGATGTAACATCTTAGCCGATAATTGGTGTGTTTAACAGAAATAAGTGGAAAGAAAATACACTTGAACATAGCGTTTCGTAAAATAAAAATAGTTAAGGAATAATAATTATTAAAAATCTAAAGGAAGAAGATACGAAGATGACATTAATTCTAGATACAGTTCTCAGTTTTCTTACAATGCTAACGTACACTTTATAATTGCGTTATTTCAATAATACCAGATCAGGGATGTTTTGTTGTTAAAGGGATTGGTGAATAAAAATAGTTCACAAGTTTGTTTCTAAAGGATTTATCTAGCTGCGCTGCAGGGATTGATCGCTTTCATATTAGAACTGCAAAACACGTATAGGAATGACTGCAGAGAAACTAGATGTGAGAGTGATGGGGATGGTTTGCGTCAAAGGTAATTACTATTAATCAACGGGCTTGTGCACCGGCATTTTTTGTTGAAATTATAAAAAAAAGAGAAACGGAATGATTTAGGAGGGTTCGGAACTGCAGTTTTGTGAGCAATACTAGTTATCAATGAAATTAGTTCGTAGAATATTGTGTATTTAGATTTCTAATATGTTTGTTTTGAGTTTTATTTTGACGAAATTTTAAAAAAAGTTGTGAAAAACATGTTTGCTTGTTTGTTGGTACAATTACAAAAAGGGTTTAAATGTAAAATTTTCTTAGCAATTATATATATATATATATATATATATATATATATAACTGAAACGCGTGTAACGTTCAAGTTCAAATGTTTCCCACTATTAGTAGTTTGCCAAGTCTATTGTATGTTTAACATATTTGTAGCCTAAATTTTCCACTACAATAAAACAAAATGTAAATTTTAAAATACTCATTATACATGTAACAGACGCAACAATCATCTGATGGATACACTCACATGAAGATTTATTATACAGGTTCACCTATCTATCTATATGTAATTCTATATTCTGAAAGGTACAATCACATATGTCTAAACCTTTGTCGTGGTCTTTCCATGTTGTGTTGTTCGCATTTCCACAAATATGTCTGAATAGTAATAATAGTTTCACATCTTTCACATTTATTGCATGCACGGCATATTACAATCAAATTGGTGGAATAGATCAATCCCTTCTTAATATACCTGTGATATAAACAATTTTGCGTCATATTTAGCCAGTTCTATTATATGTGTACACATATTACAGCTAGTAATGGAGCTGTCCAAGAGTTACAAAACACATATTATCATCGGCATGGATCTATTTAACCTTTTTTATTGTTTGACAATTTGTGGCTGCAAGTGATGTTGGTGTTTATTAGCTCCTTTATTACTATACATGCCACTGGTACCTATAAAGAATCCAGTCTTAAGTATGGCGTGAGTCATCGTTCGGTTTAACCACCGAGCATAAAAAAGCGGGTGGACAAAGGCCAAACAATTACTTTTTTTTAACAAATTCAAGTAGAGATGCTGAACAATTGAGATGTCTATATCCACAAATATATAAGTTCTCATGCATACCTCAAGTTCCTAATCCCATCCAGAACGCTCTTGTGATCTAGACAGTAGTACACCGCACCACAGAACTCCAAATCGATGAGATGTTTCATTCTTCACTAGAAGAATTTGTTCTGATCATCTTTCTATTCCCTTCGGAGTAGCAATTCATTTAAGCCCATCCCCGATTGGGACATCATACTGTCATATTATGTGACATGTAAATTACCTCAACGTTTTATTATATCTGTATAAAGTCTCACAAACAACTAATAACCTATATTTATTCAAATCCAGTATGTGAACGAATTTGTATTTTTAAATAGTTTGTATCAACTACACTAAGGAAACGCAGGAAATTGAGTAGATGTATAGCCTTATAAAACTGCTATCATATAACATTTTACTTTTGCTTTAGCATACCAAATTGTTGACATCCAGTTAACTTTAAAGTCTTAATCAAAACGTATTAGAATGTTAAGTCGTATCCGAATGTTCCTGCATAAATAAAGAAAGTAAATCTTGTTGGTAAACATTCGGATGTTTTATTCTTATTTAGCTCAGAGCATAACGTTCGTATTAAGTGTCAACAAATCAGTTAATTCAATGGCCTTCTTTGTCGTCCTTTCTTCTCATTCATTCCCGACGTGCGGACCAAGCCATTCTCTCTCCAATTAATAGTTCCAGATACCAATAAATCTCCTGAATCACTTCACGACAAGCGACGTTCTCACAATTCTCAGCGACACCTACGATGATATAATCTAATATTTTGACTATCCATATAATCTCATTAGTACGGCTATTTCGAGTATGGTTTATGGCGTGTATGTGTTCCTTACTAAACTCCTCTGGATCAATGACATATGTTTTACCAGCTACTTTGATTTTAGTGTACTTCTGGAGATCAGGGTTACGCATGATCCTCCCCAATCTGATAACATCCTTCTCCGTTATGCCGAAGCCGGCTGTTTTTGCCCATCTCTTCGCTGATATCGATCTGATGGCCAAGTGCATTAGATGTTTCTCGTCCTTCATATCAGTTAGATATTGATACCAATTTGGTAGGTCTCTCTCCAGCTTACACAGTCCATTCTGTAACAAGATAACTGAATATGATAATGTAGAAATAACGTGTCTTATCAGCAGTATGAATTAACTCGCGTGGGCGTATGCGTGAGCATGCGCACGCGCGTGCGCTCACACACACACACACACACACACACACACATATATATATCAATTCAATTAGTTTATTTCAACATTCATAATACACCATTTTAATTAAATTAAATACATGTAGAATGTTGAAAAGGAGGATGCTTGAAGCATTGCTTATATAATGCAACCCCCAACCCCCCGCCCTGTAACTGAAACAATAAACTGAAAATGTTCCGCACACTTTATTATACACAATTCAATGAATGTAAATATTTTGACAATACTGGATGTTGACAAAAGGTGATTTGATTATTATCTTAATGCTATATATATATATATATATATATATATATATATATATATATATATATATATATATATATATATATATATATATATATATATATATATATATATAGTTATTTATGTCACACCTTGTATAATGATCCCTTTGATCATTTGGTAATTAAAGGTGATACAAGATAATAATTAGACACAGGGAAATTAAGTGATTTATTATATTAACTGTTACATAGTTTATATATAATATATATATATATATATATATATATATATATATATATATATATATATATATATATATAGAGAGAGAGAGAGAGAGAGAGGGAGAGAGAGAGCGTAATTATGTCAAAGTTGGAGCTTATAAATCAATTAGTCGAACAATTCAAATGGGAAATAAATAGTTTAAGGTTACAACTTTGTCTCTATATATTAGTCAGGTCAATATATGAAAAAATAAAACCCTAACCCCAAAATAATTGCAACAAAAGGTTTTTTGATTTTAGGTAGTTCTTTTGGTCATTGACACCTCCAGAAAAAGGGTCTCCCAAAATTGGACCCCGGGAAGGTGGTAAATGTTCATAATTTCAAGATGGCGGCACCACAAAATTTCAATGTACAGGAAACTTTTTATGCTTCAATTTACACATTATAAATGTATTACAAACAGATATAAATAGTATCACCATACCAAATAAGCATATTTACAATGTCCAAAAAAACTTTTGCAATTTGTTTGGGTCAAATCATATACTGATCTTACTATATCAGTATATGTTATTTCTCGTAATAGACAATGTGCTGATTAAATAAAACCGAGTTTAGTGAACTACTACTACCACGTATTACTACTACTAACAATAATAATGTATATTTAATAAAGCACCCTTACTAGCAGGAGCCATTCAAAGGTGCTGTACAAGATCCCCAAAGTAATATGTCACACAGGTATTAAGATGCCAAGTCACTGATAGATTTATAAGTTATTAGTAAAATCATGCAATGGATATGTTGTCTAACAGGTAGCCAATGTATTGTTTTGAAGAATTAGGGTGATATGATCATATTTTCGAGTATTTATCACTATGCGAGCTGCACTATTCTGAATTCCTTGAAGGCAATTGATATATTAATAAGATGTGCCTGATAACAGGGTGTTACAATACTAGTATATGCAAGATGTAACAAAGGCATAAACCACAGTTACAAATGCTTCTTGTGTCAAAAATGATTTTAAACGGTGGATGTTCTTAAGATGGTAGTAGGCAGCTCAGCATATTGATGTGACATGTTCATACATGTTAATACATTTGTCAAAATAACCTCTAGATTTTATACTGACCCATTAGGAGTAATTGAAGATACAATTGAAGAATTGTAATGCTGTTTTTAGGGATTTAACACAATGTGGTGAAGCCAAATATATAATATTTATTTTATTATCATTTAATTTTAGTCATCTATAGCCGAATATCAGCTATACAATGTTCTAAATTCTTCAATGAAGAAGAGAAATTTAACTCGTTATCAGGATCGAGTAATATATACACCTGTGTGTCATCAGCATACAAGTGATATTTAATGCCTATTCCTGCGCAATAATCCTAATAGGAGTGGCATACATTGAGAAAACATGTGGACCAAGAACTGAACCCTGTGGTACAAAAACTGAACATCACATAAAATGCCACGAATAGACACTATCTGGGACCGTTGTTCCAGATAAGATTGAACCCATTCAAGTACTTTACCTGACAGACCTTTCAGCCTAGAAAAAAATGCAGGAGACAGGTACAAAATACCAAGTACATATACTGGCTTACCGTGATCAATTGACATCATAATAACATTTTAGCATTTTTATATGCAGACTGTAGTAATTCATAAAGGTTATTATTGACTAAATATGTGTTTAGGTGTAACGAAACTGTCTTTTTTATAACTTTAGATAAAAATGACAGATTTGAAACAGGCCTGTAATAATTTAGAACATTAAGGTCCAAACTGTGGGTTTCATGGATTTGGGGAAAACACCCGGAGATAATTATTTATTAACTTTCTTTGTAATCAGGCTTATCATAACATCCAGACACTCTTTCGCAAATCAGTCTCTGTAAAAAGGATCAATTAAATTTATCCATCAAGGACACGCAGAACTCTTCTACCAATGATAAGGTTCTGACAGACAATCTATCATGTATATTTAGTATCTTATTTTAGGTTAGTACGTCTGCCCCTGATGTATTAATTGGCTAATAAAGTTGAAAACATCGTAAATATGATTCTACATAACCTTGCATGTAATCCGTAGACTTTTTGGGGCTGTTTGACCTACACACTTGGAATGCTAATAATAATAATAATAATAATAATAATAATATGTAATATAATAATATGTAATATAATAAAACTCCAAATAATATGTCTGTAAAGACCCTATAAGAGATTTAAAAGATTATTATTATTTATCTGTGAAAGCAACCTTGAACGGGTGTGTTTTAGAACGGATTAAAAAAATTCAAGAGACGACGCATTTCTAATATTTGCCGGCAACCTATTCCACAAAAGTGGGGCCTGCAACAATAAATGCACAATCACCATATGAGTCTGATTAACGCTTAGAGCCTTTAATGGCAGTATGCCCTGTATGCTCCCTTGTGAGTTGAGAAGTGTGCTGGGTGGAAACAGGTCTGAGTCGGGGATAATAATACCGTACACCCCCTCAGAAAAGGGTTACCTGGTTCTGGCGCTATGTAAACACTATTATTATAGACACTATAGGGTCCAGTGCTATTCCACACTCGTTACACCTATCATGGAGTATGCCAGCACTATTTGGAAACCTCACTTCCAGAAATACAGTGACTGCCTTGAGAAGAACTAACGCCGCTCTACTATATTTGTTTATCAAGACTTCCATGGACCAGGTACGTCACACAGATGATGACATAACTTGGAAGGGAGTCACTAGCAGAGCGTCGTGTCAAGGCAAAGGTGACGATGATGTACCGAGCAGTCCATGGTGTGCATCCCAGGGTGGTCCTGTCTGACCCCTGTGATATCAGCCACCAGAGGGAACACTGTAAAATTATTAATCCCATACTGCAGGACAACAACAAAGCAATACTCCTTGCCGGATACAACCCGACTCTGGAAAAGCCTCCCCCCAGATATTGCGGCAGCTCAGTCACTGGAGTCATTTAAGGCCGGTCTCCATGACTATCTTCTAAGATGAGCCAGCTAACAGTTCTTTGTATATAGCCACGCAAGCTGCACGACTTAAATTTGTACAGTCACACCACCACCACTCTCACTAGTGTACCAGTACACAATATCCAAGTTTGGATTTTCTACTTTATTAGAAGGGGGAGGAAGATAAACATCCATGTAAATACACCGTTACAAAATACAATCCATACACATGAGCCAGCTAACAGTTCTTTGTATATAGCCACGCAAGCTGCACGACTTAAATTTGTACAGTCACACCACCACCACTCTCACAAATCAAGACGATGTGGAGGGGTAAATTATTCAAGGTCATTATAATTGGTCACATATTAGTTGGTATCAGAAAGGAACCAAGGAAAGAAATGAGACGACCTCTTACACTTCATTATCGCCCATAGGCAGATATGTTACCTGGACGGGGCTATCATCATCATCATCATCATTTACTCACCCCAAATTGTTGTTTGATCGTCGTCTGAGGATAATCGATGTCATACTGTACTGCTATGCCATCTATTACTGATCCAGCTCGACTGGGTGACATCGAACTTAAAGAGCACGTTAAAGATACCGCATCTGTTTCTCTGGAGCTGCATAGATTATCTTCTCCCAGATGATGATCGGAGGGAAGTGGCGGAGGAGGGAACGGCGGTCCTTCGTATGTGCTATAAAACATAATGTACGCTAATGGCTATTTTGCGAAACGTTAAGCTTACTATGAATGACGTATATAGTAACCAAGTAACCTAAATTTGAAAGGCTTGAAATATTTTGTTTTATTGTAACCAAGCAATTTAGAAATAAGTACACATTTTTACTACAACGCACGATTGTGACTGCAGTAAAAGTAGCGCTTTTCGTCTTTTAGCCATCTTCCAGACGAGGATAAAGATCAAGAAGACAATTCCAATAAGGGAAGATGTTCCCGCAATAACATAGATCAACCGGGAATGATCACTACTTCTGGATCTGTTAGCTAACGATCAAGGAAAGAAAAACTCTCAAGTCAGTTACTACATCTATGAGAGCATAACTAATAAATAGGTGACTGTCTTTGATCATGTCGTACAATTAGCAAGAATTATATATATATATATATATATATATATATATAATATTAAAGTGCATAAATATATCTGATGCATTGCCATTGTTATACCTAAACATATGTAGCGTCTTCTTATAACATCACAAACACAGTCATAATCCCGCGGACACTCCCCGCATTTAGATTTGTAGACCGTAGTAACATCACGGTGTATAAGGTGTTCCTCGGCTAATGAGGAAAAAGAGGTAGTTCAAGAAAATAGCAACGAACAACAAATGCAATTCTCTGCAGTTTTATATAAAAACAGATTTTAAAAGAAACAACAACAAAAAATGTCTTTCACACGTTCCATTAAACTTTATTATCTACACTTACGAATTTGGGTCGGCTCCGGGGCCTTATTCAATATTTCCATCCAAGTTTCCACACAAGCGTAATGAGCATTCGATGTTGCCAGTTCCGATACCCGGTTCTCACGTTCGATGTCTATCTTTAGCCAGGCGCCCACTCCAACACCAAAAATTTGAACGCCGCGATCTCGAAGATCCTTTGCCCAATCTTCGGATGAGCGTCCTTTATAGAACAAAGGAACGCCCTCGGCGCCGTCGAAGAAGATCCATAATATCTGTTTGGCATTGATTCGGTCGGCATCGTGACGAGAGCTAGAGAAGATATTTTCAGCCCTCGACAAAGCCATTGGTATTCGGCTTTGATTCGTCGCTCCATTCTTCAGCTTCATGCCATTCAGTCGCTCTTCGAACACGCATGCGTCGATCTGATTTCCTTCGTCAGAAATGCCATCGAATTCCGGCGTAGCTTGGATCCCGAACGATATCACGGCGATCCTGGTGCTTTTGTTGTTCAGTGAGATGTATCGGCGTTCGGATAAGAATGAAATTAGTTCGGATATAAGATGTTTGGTCTCGTTAAATTCGATCTCGCCAATGCTGTTCGAACGATCTATTATAAATATTAAATCCAGAGAACGCTCAAACTCGTCTCCAAAAGCTTCTTCCAAAGCCGTCAGTCGGATGGCTTCGGCTGTGTCTCCCTCCGCCAAGACGCACACTCTGTCACCAAAATGAGTTGTTTTCTCCGATACTAGACCACCTACTGATATTATTAACACTAACTTCAAAACTAATAATAGTTTCTTTGTCGATGTCAATTTCCAGGCAGACGACATTTCTCAACTTCTCCGTTCACGTTGTAATTCCAATCTTCAAAAGACATTTTCGGGCATATAGAACAAGTGAAACGTTTACTTTAAATTGTAACATATATTCGCGTAAGCGAATACACTCAACCATCCAGCCAACCAATTATACAGACGCGCGTGTGTCCACACGCGCACACACGCACGCGCACGCGCGCGCACACGCGCACATACGGAAAATGTTAAACAATTGCTTGGCACTCAAACAACCATGAAATAAACCTGTCAACGAAAAAGTAGATATCTTTATCATAAACCGTGTCCTTACTGAATGTGTAGGATTTTATTTCTTGCATCTCTGGCTACTTTTAGTTACGATAGAATAAAAATTAAACTCCTAGCCATAACATATAGTTTAAAGTCAAACGTCATTCTACGGTGACAGCATTTTTCACATGCCATTGACTATATATATATATATATATATATATATATATATATATATGTATTGTCAACATATTATGGTGTTTAGATTTTTACTTCTCATAATAAGATGAAGTAGTTCTATGACAAAACGTTCTTTATGTATACAAGCAGGAAAACAGCAGCAGCAACAACAACAACAACAACTATTCGTGGAACAAAGTCATGCCATTGTTGTTATATTTGTTGTGAAACAATTAATTCTCGGGCTATGTTCAGACCTTTAACAACTAAAACTACCTGTCGATTTGTTGAAATAGACCTGTCTGAAATCTGGAACGGCACTTAACATAAAACAATTAAATGGCTTAAATGGTTTACAAAAACCTCAGACAGTACGACATTGTCTTGAATATTATTAATTGTCACAACAAAAATGTCAATGGCGGAATTTATGTATAAGTTCTGAAATAATGTGGCCAACTATTAAGCGTCTTCTTGCAATAATATAGGCATATATGTTTTCCTGATAATTTATCTGCACTAACGCACACGTACAGAGACAATTACCAGGCAAATGAATGACTACACAATATTTTTAATTTTAGTATTTATTTCTAACGTACAACTACTGAAGCTATATAGAACTACAGAAGTTGTTTTGTCGACATGTATTTATATATATATATATATATATATATATATATATATATATATTTACAGAAGCTGGTGTACCTAGTGAACTTTTAAGTATTTTCCCATTTCCTGCATTTAGGTGTTTATCGAGCCATGAAGTAGTTTAATCAGAGCTCTTCAGTCTATAATCATGACACATTTTGTCGGCCGGAGAACATTCAAGGAACGGACAAAGAATTTATAAAGGGAATTTGGAACGATTACGGTATATACAAATGCCAAGGTGGATCCTACTTACCAGAGGACAAAAGGACGGAGTACAGAAATATCAGCACCATCAGGATAGTGCTGGTTCTTACATAAGGAAGAGATCGGCAAAGAAGTATGTGATCTCGACCAGACATCACGGTTTGTGCAGATGGTAGGTTAAATGGGCCGAGCGACCTCCAAAGGTAATGAAGCGAAGTCAACGATGAAACACCCTTCAGATATGCCCACGCCGAGATTCGAACTCAGGTGGTTGTGATCTCCAACACCCTGTCAGTTAAACAAATATTATAGCAGCTACTAGAATAAAAGATACAGCTCTGTGGAGGAGAAAAAAAACTGCCTTATTATCTGACAACAAGAGATGTGCCGTGTCTTCACGTTGGAAAACGGGGAGTCTGCTTACCTAGAGCTGCAGTGCAAAGAAGTAGACAATTAACTCAAAGTTTTCGCTTAGAATGTATCGATTTTGTAACTTGAGCAAGCAGCCACAATATTACTCATTCAAAGCATGGACCATTGGAAAGCTAATGCTTTCTTAAAATATGTATATTAAAATGTCAACTTGTGATTCAACAATAGATGAACTCCTGGAAAGAAGATAGTACAATAACATGCAGTAGGAGTACTGGCAGTAGTACAATAACATGATTCAGAAATCACGATACAGGAAGGAATCTTGTTTGTTTTGTTTTTTACAAATATTCACAATACCAAATATAATTATTTATTTTGATAGTCTCATAGTTATAGTTATATGTCATATCAAACTGTAGATGTTCAAAATAATAGATACTATTGTTGTTTATGACGTATTAGTACACCTTTATAGAAGCTATGCAATACTGGGTAAGATTATTTATCATTGTAAGTTAGTAGATACACGTGTTAGAGATTACGAAAATATGGTTTATTCTTTCTTATATTTGAATATATATTAGATATAGAGATACTGATTAGTAGATGATATGATATATATCTTAGATATAACTTATACTGGTCATAACATCATAAACTCATTAAAATATATCTTTGAAAATCAATGCGCAAATACCAATTACTTTAGATTTTAGAATTTAAACTCTGCCTTCGAAAGTACAAACAAATTAATTGTTCCACTATCTCTAAAGCCAGTGCCTCTTTGGCCTCATGGGTAGAGCGAGAGACTATATGACAAGGGTTATTCTGTGTCGGACGTCGCAAGTTCGCGCTTCGGCACTATAGTAGGAGGAGTTTCTCATCCAGCCAGGCATCTGCCAAGGTTTTCTCCATCAAGCATGCCATTTATTCTAATTTATTTAGAAATGGTCTCCGTGGAGAAGCTATAAATTACAGACCATATGCGTCTCCCTCATAAAAACTCCCATTTCGGCCATATATCATTATTATGACTAGGGTGGAAAATAAATTTTTTCTTCTATCTTGAAAAAGCCTGTATCGTTTTGTACCTAAGTGATTATAGATATCTCAGGAATTTTGCAAAACCAGTCCTTTCCATATATCAAGATAATCTCATTTGCATTCAAATGTTCCCATGTACTGAAATGAACTTGTTTTAATAGTTTGTATTACATGCAAGTTCAATGATATTATTTCCTTATGGTTACACAATATTAGATCAATTCTTGAAGCTACATACTTGTATTCTAATCCTTGAAATATGATTAAATAACTGTTTATAGTAACTTAGTTTAAAGGAAGTCCACCCTCAGAAAATAGTTTTTAAATATGTAGTGCTTAGAACGGTAACCAAAAATTCCACGAAATATACCTGATATCATAGGTATAGGGAAATAATCCAAATTATTGGAGGGCCGCCATTACGGCTTCACCGGAAGCTAGATTCGAAGGCGGAAAGGAGAAAACTTAAGCGCTCTGACCTTGGGCGACCGCAGAAAAAAAAGCAGGGGGGGCATGGTTATCCTGAATTCGACGTGTGAAGACACCTTTTTGCTAAAATTACTGGAAATAACAGAACAAAATGATAACAATTCTTCAGGTAGAATACACACGATTGATCGAATGTCATGATATTTCGCGTGGAAGACAGTGTTTTTTCGTCCATTCCTTCGGTGTTGCGGCTATTTATACGAAATTATAACCACTAGAGCTGTTGTTAGACCTTTATTTGCATTGTTCAGTCATATCTAGAGCAGAATTAGCATATAATACCACAGAAACATCAGTGGAATGAAATATTTATCAATGTTTACAGTGACTACCATAGGTTAGTTAATGTTTTCAAGCCTAGTTTTCAGAAGGTCGTGGACATATTCTGGAACAATGCTTCACGGCGTTAAGAAGTTTTATATTTCTTAGCAGACCTATAAATGATTGATTTATTTTTCTCTGCAATAATTCAACAATAATATTTACAATTACACTGTATGCGTATCAACAGATCCCGTGTGTAACTGTATTTTATAAATGCGTACAACATATATCAACAACATTGTAATTATATTTGTAATTATGTCTTAATTGTAAATATATAAATAATTTGTAATTATACTTCTTTTATTTTATTTTTCTACATGGGATGAAAATGTTCCACAATTTCTAAACTTCTCTGTCAACAGGCCACCCTCCCAAATGTTTCCCTAGCATAACACCCCTTGCAATTAACTCTACGTGAACCCAACATACTGGGGGATATAAACAGGCGTCGACATAGAAGTTCCAAATAGAACTTTGTTGTGTGAAACTAGATGGAGCGCAAAGTACAAAAACATCCGCATCTTTTCAGAGAACCTTTGTGATATCTATGCACAATTGGAGCAACTTGAGGCAAACCAGCATGAGTCACAGAGTAAGTGTCAGACAGCGCATCAGCGAGGTGTGCTGCGGAACCACAGTGTTCCTCATCTGTCTGAAGATCATTGCGAAGTACTCAATGATGTTGGAGCCAGCGACCCAACAGTTACAGGCAGTCGACATGGACATGATGGGAGTCCGAGATCACATCGACCTGTTGATGAAGGCTTTCCGAGCTCACCGGGGTGGTGCAAACCGTGTGTTCTCAGAAGATGTCATCCCTGAGGTGGAAACCTTGGCAGAAGAACTTGGTATAGACTTGACTATGCCTCGGCGATGCGCACGCCAGGTCCACCCGCCGAATGTAGGTGGCTCCATTGAGGAGTACTATCACCGCACCATCTCTGTCCCGTACATGGATTCCTTGATCCAGTCTCTGGAAAGTCGCTTTAGTGAAAGTAACACGCCATATGTTCACATTTTCACACTACATCCGAGAGAAATGCAGCAAACAGAAAGAGATTAATTCAAGCACATCGTTTCACCTGTCAAGGAAATGTATGGCATTGGCAACCTTGTAGAAGCTCTAGCGTGGTATGACGTGCAAAAGCATAAGCCACTGGATGACAACTCTGCGTATGATCGAGCTGGTGAAGCAGACCACTCTGTTCCCTGCTGTGCGCAAGGTTATCCTCATCGCACTGACTCTTCCAGCAACATCATGTTGCGTTATGTTCTGGAATAATTCTTTGCTCACACTTGTTTACATGCTTTTGTACGGGCTCTACAGACTTCAGGTCAACCGGATGCGTTTCAAGTGACGTCAGCATTCAGGAGCTTCTGGTCTCAGTCTAACTTCAAAATGGCGGCGTCCACAGGCCATTAAAAATCGATTAATCAGCGCTTTGAACTGGATTATTTCATATGTGGGTAATCGTTTACACATTTTGACATTATATATAATATTTGTGAGTATAGCTGTATTAGTCCTCAAAAAAATTTCTGAGGGTGAACTGTTCAAAAGTGCTGTACATAAACTTATGAAGAAAAAAATACATATATATTATATATATATATATATATATATATATATGATATAACAAATATAATACTATTATTTCATAACAATATATGCATAAAGCTAAATTGGGATATATATATATATATATATAAACTGACTAAGAAAAAAGAAATTAAACGGCCGGAGAACAAATGCGTTTTCTTAAAAATATTCAGTGTTTTGGATTCACGAATGTGAGCTAGGAGTGCATTCCATAGCTTGGCTACTGAACACTGAAAATTTATTTCGCCATAGCTAGATGTTCTAACCCTTGGAACCACCAATGCCACTCAACCCATCGAACGTAATGTTCTTCTTGATTAATAAACTGTCAACATGTCAGATATGTATCTTGGAGCCTGTTCATATAGGGCTTTATACGTGTGCATTAGGATTTTAAATTGTACTGGATACTTAACAGGTAACCAATGAAGATCGTTCAATATTGGTGTCATGTGACTCCGGCGTGATGTTCGGGTTACAATCCGTGCCGCCGTGTTCTGTATACGATGTAACTTGTTAATGGAGTTCTGGGGCAGTCAATTGAGCAAAGCGTTAGAGTAGTCCAAGGGTGATGTTATAAACCCATTGACTAGTAACTTACTTGCATCACTAGTTAAGTAACGCCTAATATGTCCAATATTGCGGAGTTGGTGATAGCCAGACCTAGATATATTATTCAACTGTTGCTCCTAACACCTAAGTTCCTCACAGTATTCACTGATGTTATATTAATGTCACCAAAACAAAAAGTAACGTTTTCCATATGGATGGCATTATGCTTAGATGTGAACAGCATAACTTCCATCTTGTCACTGTTCAGTTTGAGCATGTTTGTACGCATCCATCCCTCATTGTCAGTCAGACAGTTCTCAATGCGTGAGAGGGATTGTGCTTTCACGGTGTCTTCCTTCGGCTTGAATGAGATATATAGCTGTTTATCATCTGCATAAAAATGGTAAGAAAGTCCATGCCGATAGATAATGGCTCCTAGAGGTTTAGCGTACATGGTGTATTTCTTCGGGTCGAGTACCGAGTCTTGTGGTACACCATATTTCAAGAGTACTGGCTTAGAGCTAGAATTAGTTTCAAATTTTTTATAGCTAGACGAGTACCTAATTCAAGGTAACTCAGCCACTGTAGGAGCACACACATACACACACAATGATTAATAACTGAATGATCAAATCACTGTGTCAAGGGCTGGGCTATATGGGCTGGGCTACATGGAGACAAGGTTTCACCATACCCATAACATGTATTTGATTACACTTGGAATTGTGACATTTACAAGATAGTAATGATATTCATAGTCACATCACATTCTGGCACTAAACTTGAACAACTCAAAAATAAGTTTTGCATATACATTTATCAAATACATAAACAAATACAAAAAGATAAAATTTGTATAATATAATGGACCGAATATACAAAATCTGTTTATCTGCTCCATATTTATTTAATAAATATAAACTATGAACATTCTAACACAAAAACTTCTACAGCATTAAAAATAAATACATATCCATATATATTTTATAAATAAATATTCCTTAAAAATTACAACTAATGCATTTAAATAGAAAACTACTTGTGACATTATGATCACAGATATTTAGTCTTCCTGTATAAAATAATACACAAAAACTTGTGTGTGACCAGTAGTGTGGCTTTATGTGTGTGATATAGTATGGATAAAAGGTAAATAATACATATTTCACATGTGTATTCACTCCAAGAAGAAAGCATGTAATCCCCTGTATAAGAGTGACCAAAATGTTGAACTAAACATTTAACCCATGATAAACAACCGTAATAAAAGTGTATAGTCTTTAACGCAACAGTAGCTGATTTGAAGTTAGGAAATCAATGTAAAACTTATTCTGTAGTATAAAAACAATGAACTATGTACATTATTTAGTTGATACTCACTCTGACCAATACAAGGGTTATTAAGTGTCCGTATATCCAGGAGGGAACTCCTGGATTTCTATCTGTGGTTGTGGTTCTCTACGAACTCTTTTGCTGTAAGATGGAGAACGCTGAATTGAAACAACTGTAGGTGTAATTATTTCATCGTGGAATGGCCTGGGTTCAGGATGGGATATCCGTGACATATTACTATCTCGCTGGAAAGTAGAGGCCTCAACTGGGGAAATCTGTTGATGTGACTGAGCTAGAGTTGTAAGCGTATCGCTAACATTAGACATCATAGAGAACATCATTTGCATCTGATGACGTTGTTTCTCCACCTGCTCTTGAAGAGACTGCAAATGATTCTGGAGAATGCTTGAATTTTCATGATATGTTGCTGACATTAACCTGCAACAACAATAACATCATCACACACCAAATAAACTACAAATGTCAATTTTCTTTCATATCATTGACAGGATTCCAATAAATATATGTGTTACCTGACTGTAGTTAGATCAGCAGTTTCTTCTAGATTCTCAACTGATTTCGTCATATCATTAGAGGCAACGGTTTCCTTTATCTGTTCCAAATCCGCAATAACCTTCTCAATTCTAAGTTGAAAAATTAAAAAGACTGATTGTGTTTCAAACTATTCTTCCAGCAATACTTTGTTGTTACTTGAAAGCAGATATGTAAGTTGATACATATCAAGACAAGAAGTAAAAAACAAATGTTTATTTCTAAATATTTCACTGGTGTATGCATTACTGGCAAAACAAATTACCATTTACTAAAACAAAACTTTTTACATCTGAAATTAAGGAAGACTCATGTAATACTTAACAACAGATAAATAATTCATCCAGAAATATAAGATGAAAATTACAGAAAAAAATGCAACCAAATAATGTCAGGAATAATTACTGGAGTTTTAATTAAAACTAAATATTATAGCTTACACCAGAAATAAAATGCAGATTTATTAACTTGATTTAATTGATCACACAAAGTAGCAAAAGATAATATAACACAGAATGCTGACGAACCTTTCTCCCGTGTTGGATACTTTGTTTTGGATATGTTCTTGCTTGATTAGATTTTGGTAAATTAAATAGTTTTCCATGCCAACTCTTTCAAATGCAGTCAGCATATCATTTTCTTTCGCAGGCAGTTTCTGATCTAAAACATTTTAAATGGAATGCTAACTTACAGATTATCGCTTTCTCTCCACCATACATAAAATGACAGTAATAATATTTACAGATGTAACGTCATTCCAAGTTAGATCAGATACAAAGTTGTGGTCAAGATATAACTCTCTTACAGAAATCATTGTTTCTTTTCTCGCTGGATTCCTTCTTCTGGCTGTCATCCGTGGCCATCGAACAACGACTCAGGAGAAATTTGAACAGACGAAAAGCATGAGTAAGCACTATAAGAGGTGGTGCCAGTGTTGGTTTGTCAAAGAACTCATAAATAAGACCATAGCGGTGGAATCTCCATACTTTCTCTGAGTTCTGTTGTACCCTCTCAAATGTATAACTACATTAAAAAGACCATTCATTTCGTTAATTGATATTTCTTTTACCAGCTACGTGTAGCATTAATTACAACACCTATATAATATGAGGCAATTGTTTAAACAATTAATATTTACTAACCATTTAATGTTAAAAGGTTTTGTTGGATTTAAATTTAGAAACTGGTGAGAAACATATGCTTGACTGGAAATCCTCTCTCGGATTATACACAGTATATTTACCTGAACATAGCGATAAGAAGGTTTAGAAGAAGCACATTGGTGAACACCATATATAAGGCAAGGAGAATCATGACTAGCCATGATTCTTTTGGGCAACTCGGATTGGATGGATCAGGAACAGGACAACTAGGAGTAGTATCACCTGAAATAAATACATAAAATTATCTTCACTGCATACCCTAAACCTTGCGCAACATGGTAAAATTCAGCTCGTTATAGTCTATAATAAAAACAAGTTACTTTCTAAATCCTCCAAGAACAGTTCTCCGTATATGTTCCAATAAGGCATGTATACAACATTCTTCAAGATATTCCATGATAGCTCTGCATTAGGATATCGTAACGCCTGAACAGAGACACCATAGCCGAAGACGAATACGGCCAATATCAACACAAAGAATACAAGATCTGTCAACTAATAGAAACGATATATGCATATATTAAACATTATTAATAAAACAATAACAGATATTATATGTTCAGTGCATGAAAGACACACATCAGTATATGTCTATTTATTACTGTTTCTTACAAAAAAACTGTAAATGGCTAATTAGAATCATTTGTAAATGAACAATTTATTTGATCACTAAATATAAATGTATCAGAATAGAACTGCGGTATAAACATCATCTGATGAAGTTATGCATGAACTAAAGATAGCATCATGCATGATAAAGAACAAAATTTAAACATCTTCATTGACACTTTCATAGAAGAGTGAGATAAGCACATACACACACACACATGCATACATACACAGAGAGAGGGGGGAAACTCTGCATTCACTACTGTCACTTACCATTTTTTTAATCATTATGACCTTTGGACCCATATTTTTTTCAACATAATAAGTCTGCATAAATCTCAGAAAGAGCATTGTCAAGGTTATAGCGTACAGTCTCCGCGCCCAAACAAAGTATTGATACGGCAGTTCAAACCTCAAGATGACAGTCACAATCAGTAAGAAGTACACAGTCATGTCAAACCGGTTCCAAGTGCTACTAAAATAGCTTGACAACTTGCCACGTATAGAATTGGGATCCCTGGATGCTATCTAAGAATAACAATACAGAACACTATTTGCTATCATCCAAAATCCTACATTTCACAGCAGTAAAATTGTAGACTATCCTAGATATAAAACGGTTATAAGGCAATAAATAAATCCAGAAAGGGAAACATATTTCAAGAGTTTGTTCTAAAAAATGGTGAGAATCGGTGAATCAATACCGAAGCATGTCTTAAGTGTGCAGGACAAGCATATAATTTCTCTAGCCACGTTACCGGCTACATATTATACTGACCTGTCTGAATTCTTCAAATAGCATGGTAGCTGCCCAGCACCAAACTACAAATTCAACCGTAGATGGTCCTCCGTCGAGAGGGTGTCGCAAGTTTGTTAGCAGAAAGAAACAAAACAAACCAAGGAAACACACATAGGCCAGCTTAAAAAGAGAAATTAGTGCCAAATAATAAAAGTATACATACATCACTTTAAAAAGACACCCTAAGATTACACGCAAGCATATTAATCAGAAAATTAGATTAGTAAAGTTAAAGAAGAGCAAATGTACTGAGCCGAACTGTCTTATGCTAATACGGTACAAATTTAATATCGGGTTATTGGAATAAAAAAATCCATAACAAAACTAACCGTGTGGTAGCAAAACTTGACTAATGGTGCTGTGTGGAAGAGGTACATCGCTTGCCAAAAGTTAACCTCATCACCGGAGTTACATCCTTGTCCAACACTGTATAACTTTTTCATCTTTTCTCTCCTCCGAGATGATCCGCCATCCAACGTACGATCATCAGAAGGCAGGACCTGGTTGTTATGCGACTTCTCACTAAGGTTGACCAAATCCAGCAGATCGTGAGAGTCTTTTGTAGTGAACCGTATTGTTGGGATAATGAATGGGAAAAACAGCAAACCCAAGATGATCTGGAACAGAAATGGCTTGTTCTGTTATTAGCGAATCTGTGCTAGAATAAAATCTATAATACACAAAGAATTCTGGTAGTAAGTGGAAATATCATGGAATAATAAGTGTGACGTACCTTCCACATCGATGTGTAGAGTGCCATCTTTCCTTTCCAAATCTTGTTCAGTTTTGTTTGACAGCATGAATGGCCCATTAATGTCATCTGCTCACCGCTATCAGCAATCGACATAACCGTTGTGTCTCCCCACAAGTCTAAACTGCGAACTAATAATTTGTGTGACTTGTTCTTGTCCCTCTGGTAGCATTCATTCAGAACACCTGTGGCTAGTTCTTCAAACTCCCTTTATTGTAGAAAAATAACCACAGATTTTATTTCAATAAAATTACAACACATTACATTAAACAGACTACTAAGAAAATTTAAGTGATTAAAACGGAGAATTCCACTAAGATAGCAGAAAAATGGATCTGACAATCATATGTGCATAACATAAGTATCATTGGCAGGTTAAATGAAAATAATCTATTTGAGTTGTTTTGGGGGCAATCTATGATTTCTTTTTGTTCCTGGTGCTGATGCTATGGATATTGTTTTTAATTTTTGTTGCAAATAAAGTAAAAACAGCTCGAAAATAAACTCACAATAAGCAAACATACTGCAATAGTATAACTCTAGCATTAATGATGTAAAGCAGATCTGAATTATTCATTCAGTATATCAACAATGTGAGAGATGATAAAACAAGCTTACTCAGAATTCATCAGTAGTTCATTACTTAGATCAAGTTCCTCTTCCTCATTAGCAGCACGACTCAGATTTTTAAATATGATGCTAGCAGTGAGAGCACCACCTGTTTTTATATATATATATATATATATATATATATATATAAAGAGAGAGAGAGAGAGAGAGGTAATTTTTTGCCATCAATATTACTAGCATCTGTTAGAACCAATTGTTGCTTACATATTCCTCCTTCTTCTAGCTGTCAATACACACACACACATCACTAACCAATATGATCTTTGCCAAGCTTCCAAAAGAGATGAGCCATATCTTTCCTATTTAGTAGAACAGCCCAGAACATGAGATCTTTCTCTGGATTGACGAAGTCTGATTCTTGTTTACCACCACTGTACCTTCTGTTGGTCACACTGTGAAGTCTGTCTCCTATTATTTAATCAAGTAATCTATTTAGAAAACTGATCCACACACATTCACTCTTGATGGTTAATTTAAGCTAACAAGAACATATAAATATATTATTATAAAAAATGGCTATACATCACAGATACAAAATATAGAGGATAAACAAATTTGTAATGCAGCTAAATACCACTGTTTCAGGTAATGGATTTTGATTGAGATGTATCTGACAATCATGCCGAATATCACAATATAAAATGGCAAAATTATATTCAGTAACATTCTTTGATATTCTAAAATAAGATTATTTTCTGCAATCCATTTTTTTTAATACAAAAATGTACATCATGATATTGATAATGTTCATCATTCAGCCACTGATTTCGACAGAAACACGTTACCGGTAGCTAATTTCTCATTCCAGTCTGGATTTTTCTCTGTGTCTTGCTCATCTACTACATACTTGGAATCTGCAGCGAAATAATTAGCTCTGATATACAGTGAAATTGAATAATTCAGAGAAGATGCAGACAATATTTTTGTTTTATGATAATTAGTGATTTGTTTAGCCCTGGTTACACCTGGAACTCATGTCCAAGGGGCATACCCCAAGAAAAACATTCCAAAATACAGGTAATAATGGGACTTGAACCCACACCTTAAGGTTTGTGGTTTAGTGAACTACCACTGAACTATGGCAGTACCTTGTTTTTGACAGGTTGCAAAGAATAATTAATCTAACAATTATTTACTAATTCTATGATAACACCCCAAAGCTTAAAGTACTAACATGTCTTCAGTAATGTAAAGTCCAAGCCAATCAACACTGATAAACCTCACGAATACAGCACATGCTATATTGGTATTCTTTGTTAATGTAGCTGGCTTGAAGCACATGACAAGAGTATTTCTTAATAAAAAGTAATTTAGCTTTGTTTTTCCAGTGGCATCCATGATTAAATAGCCATTAATCTGACCCTATTCTTTACCAAAGCAAAGATACTATCTTAACTCAAGTGACTGTACATATAGCATTATACTGCATGTAAACAGGCATGAGAGTGGTCTACGGAAAACCCCTGAAAAGCAGGAAAGGAAACTACCAAGTAAAGTGAGCCAGACACGTTCGGTTTTATGCATTTTTAAGGCAATCTGAGACTAGTTAGTTATCATATCATTAGTATATTTTCAAATAATATAAGACAATGAAGAATTAAATTGATAATTTGCTGTTGTTGAAATACCAGCACCAACACATCATGGCTTTTATTGGCTAAGTCTGATGTGTTGATGTCATTATGGGAAAAAAAATTATATTTTGTCTACCAGTCAATAGTGTTATAGATAACATTGGTTAAAACAGATGAAATGCTATGGGGAATACACATAATAGTTGTTTATTAACCAAAACCTTGTGGCACTGTCAATATAATCCCACCTTGATAATGGCTTGCATACTGATCTCCTGCCAAATTACTGATAAGCTTTCCAACCAGAGATAGTAGGTTTGGAAGGTCATCGGACCATTCTTCTTGACGACAGCAACACACCTGCCACTTTGACTGTTAAAGAGAGCAGAGAATACATTTGCTATAAAACTATATTTACAGTACATAACATCTATATAACAAACCAGTAAATGACATGAAATCTGTTAAAGTTAATAAAATCTTTAGTTTAAAGGCATAGGAATAAACAGATAAGTATTTATGCACTTTATAACATTTGACTGTGTGTCTGGATGAATGTGTGTACATGCATACACATATATCCATAACAAATGCGCATAGGAATAAACAGATAAGTATTTATGCACTTTATAATGTTTGATTGTGTGTGTGTGTGTGTGAGTGAATGTGTGTGTGTGAGTGAATGTGTGTGTGTGTGTGTGCATACATAAAAAATGCATATCCATAACAAACACGCACAACAGGTGATATGTTGTCTAACTAAAATGTAAACAAATGAATAACCCTTAAAACCCTGTAACAAATACCAAACTTCTTACAGAATCCATTTTAGGGGAACAAGTAATGAAATCAAGATGCGAGTTTATAATCCTCTATAGATTCCTTATTGTTACATATCTTATAAAACAAAACATAAAGTTTATGAAATAATATAACTGCAATCTACCACTATTAGGAACATAATGAACATCATCAACAGTTTGTCATTCAGTGCCTATAATACTCCCGAGTACTACAAATGGTAAAACATTTGTGTTTCTTGTGATTTTCTGTTGAAGCAGATATGATAGATTTTATATTTTCTGGAGAATGCGCCAACAACACCGTAATAACTTTTTAACATTTCTAGTCATTATACTGAAACTAGATCTGAATTATGAGTTCAGTACATGAGTACTAAGATAAAACAGCGACCCATTTCATGATTCTATTGGAACAAGTCAATTCGAGATCAAAAATATGAAACAAAGTGATATTAAAATACATACTTAGTACCTCAGCTGTTGGTGTAAGCCCAAGGCATGTGCATTATTTTGGTAGGTATTTTGGTAGGTAGTACTGAGAGAATGTCTTCAAAACAAACGTTGTGTTTGTGATATTATTCCTTTAAAAGCTATACTAGTTTATTAACACATACTGCATCAGCTGTAGTTTATCTACATAATTTTGGGCCTTTTGTTTTTGTACCAAATTCAAATCTGCTGAAGTAGTTTTAAGAAGGTATGAGTCTCATTCATTGAGATTGTAATACACATACTGGCAGTTCTCTTAAGTATCATGTCTCATCATTACATAATATTTTTGAGACAAAATATTTATCACTGCAGCGATTAAAGTGGGAATTATGTTCTTATAGTAATTATGGTTTTGTCAATTATACTTGTAAGGATGTGGTTTACAAAAGATAGCCAAAATAATAATATAAAAACTTGTTCTAGTACTTGATTTTTGTGTTCACCTCTCTTCAATTTTCAAAATAGACCCAGATAAAGGAACAAATAAAACTAAGGTTTCTGCAAACAAATGAACCCAACATTCAAAGGTTTTCAAATTTAGTATTAAAAGAATAATAACCATCACAAGAAAGATCTGTTATTAATTGGCTGTCAGTCGCTAATAATGGACTGAAAACTACTGTTTTAGTTATTTTCTGGAATGGGCAATTGTGTTTATATTTCTCTTAGTATGCAAACAAAATACAAGTTTTTATTTTAAAACTAACTTATGAGGTTATGGCAATCGCTATGTATCATAACATCAATGAATATTTTTTTATAGTTAACATTTATAAATAATTTAACAATCAGTGAAATGGCAATTAATTTTTTTAATTTCCTAAATTAACAATGAAATGGAACAAAATTCTAGATATGAATTTAAACAAAAACAGACCTAGGACCAAATTTAAATTGTTTGGTTTGCTACAGTATGTTTTATTCTTGCAGACCTATTATTAGTTCACATTTGTTATTACTATACCTCAAATTGTGATAGAAAACAATGATATTTTTACATCAAAAACTCCTGAAGTAATGTATCTTTCATACCTTTTATTTAAAATACCATAACAAATTGGAAATTTTTCCTAGCTTTTAATTCATAACTGACCAAGATTATAATTATTTATTAAGCGTATAAATTACCAGTAACGGGTCTGCTATAGTACATTTAATTTATGGGTGAACTTACTTCAAACAATTCCCACTAAAAACTGTGTGTTTTTTTGGTGCATATACAACTAAACAGAAATCATCCAAAACACGGTGCTGTTATTTATGCATTATAGAAAAAAAGCTTTGTACCATAGCCAAATTAAATGAAAATATATCCATCTAAATGAAATATTCATTATATGAATTTTTTACAAACCTTTAAAAGCCCAAAGTTATCAGGAGAATTTTCCTGTTAAAATAATTATAACAAGTACAGTCTGTAACAGTACTATATGTATTTCACAAGTATATTTTCCAGTGTACAAGAAGAATTTAAAAGATGTATCTTAAGCAACTAACTTAGACAAGATTAAGCTAAATGGAAGAATAAAAGTATTTTGATCAAGGCAATAACAATCTTCTGGCCTAAATTACCTTAAGTAGCAACTATATCCTATGTTAAATGTATGCACATGACCACTCGCATGCATCCGTGTTGTTATTATTAAATCTATTAGTATGTTAAATATTCATGTCAAGTCACTTATGATTAAACTGTTCAAAAATATTATTTAGAAATTCAACCAAACCGCTTACAGCATCGAATGTACAGTACAAATCTGGCTGGAAACAAACATGATACCTTAGAGATAAGAAATGTTCTAAACAGAGTTTAAAATGTCCAGAATAGTAAAATTAGAAAGATAGTGAGTTCAGAGAAAACAGCAATCAGATTTGCATCTAGATCAGTATATTGTGGAGATCACCATAAAAAATAGTTAATGACCAAGACTTGATCCGAACAATGATCTAGTAGGTCAATTAATGCAATGGCATATTAAAATATATTGGACAAGATTGTACACTGGATTAAATTACATGGAAATTACATAGTAAATTTCTTTGTAGCTATAAACATGCATGTTATAGAAGAACTAAATCCATATAGAATAAACCATTAAGAAATATTGCTCAAGAATATTGTTACTCAAGAATATTATCATATTTTATATATATATATATATATATATATATATATATAAACTACATTTACTAGTCAAAACATGTCAAACAATTCACACATTTCAGTGAAGAGAAGATAAGGTATAATTAACTGCATTAATCAATTTAATGTGAAGGCAGTTTCACCTGAGTGGATTAATGGTAGTTAAAGTAAGCAAGCAATAGCCACAAATAAGATGAAAGTATGTACTGATAATTGACACATAGCTGAACATATTTCAGGTAATCATTATTGTAAACTAGGTAACTTATAGAAAAACAAAAGTTCAATACACTACCTGTTCCCTCTGTAACAAATGCTGAAGCAATGATGCACAAGTCCCAGAATATTTGTTATTTATAATCTGTAATAAGTGAGACGTATTCAATTAAATTGGATTATATTAAATTATGCTCGTCAAAAGGTTGACAAACGACAATGATTTAGACAGGAAATAATTATTACATTGGTCAACTCACTTCATCATATAGCTCTCGAAGTCTTTTGACCGTAAGAAATTCCTTCAACTCGACCCCATTGTCCAGGAACAGCTGCACAAAGTCAAGTCTGTTTTGTATCATCGCGATGAACATTGCTTTGTACAGTTCTTCAATCTTGCCCTGCACCAGCCAAAGGTTAATACAATTATATTAAATCAATTGATGTTCAGAATTAACATGAGCATTATTAATCTAAAACAATTAACCTGACAGACATTCAAAATCCCTACCCGCCAGTGTTGTCTGTTTTCATTACTAAAAATCTCCTGACGAGCAATATTACAATGATTCCAAACCAGAGCGAGATTCAGCTGGTCCAGAATGTTCGACTGTCTCGCTAGAAGATAAGAACATAAAAAAAATCAGGCCTGATCATTTGGGCAGAATTAAATTATAGACTATGTAAAAACAAAAGAACCCTTTAGAAAATAATCCAAACATCATATTTACCTTTGAGCAAAGAATGTAAAATAGCCTGGTCAATCTCATTTGTAGTATCAATGTCATCCAAGAAAAACACAGTCAGCTGAATTGTGATAAATAAAAATGCATCAAACTAGCTGTCTATCAGCCTGTGTGTGTGTGTGTGTGTGTGTGTGTGTGTGTGCATGCATGGACTCCCCCCACAAACACACATATATGAATACAGTGAACCTTCTTAAAATAAATAACTTTATGCTCTTGTTTGAATCAGAATTTTCTACAAGAAATAAACATCAACCACAAATTTCACAAGTACATTTTAGACTTACTTGTTCAAAGTTGATTTTCTGGTAAAGTTGATTTTATTGTATAATACCACTTATTTTAACTACTATATAACATCTTATATTGTTGTTGTTATTTATTTATTATTATTATTATATGTAATCTGTTAATGATTTATTAACATATCAACTAATTCTTCTGTGGTTTTGGAATGGTTCTTACACGTAACACGGTGTCCCGTTTTATCAGCATAATGAAATGGATAAAATTATCACCACCAAATATATTGTTTTTCATCTGGTATAGTGAAAGCTCAGAAGTGCCTCCTGATAGGTAAAGACTAAAATCAACCTGATATTTTGTAAAATTATATGTACCATAATCTTCCAGGTATAACCTGCACTCATGTATAATGCGCACCCCATGTTGACCAGAATAATGTCTGGAATAACCTAGTTTTGGTGTATAGCGCACAGGAGAAACCGGAAAAATCTGCAGCTGGACTTGTGCACCATTTTTCCATAATTACCTAAGGTTTACAAAAAGATCAAAAGCTGTTTGCTACAACCTTTGTAATTGCTTTGCTGTTATAATTAATAAACAATTGTCTCAATTGTGAGCAGTGATTTCTATTGTTTTGCTAATCAATGAAATATGACCCACGTATAGTCACAATGTTATGTGAGTTTTTATTGTAGTTTATTTATGTTCTCACCTTGTATGATGATCCTTTTGATCATTTGGTCATTAAAATTGATCAAATATAATAATTACACACAAGGAAATTAAATGATTTATTATATTAACAGTGAACATAGTTCAATTAAGTTTATAATATTATAAATAGCAATGCAAATCCTAGCCAGTCATTATGAGCTCCAGTGGTCTAGCAGTTAAACACCTGGCACATAATGCCAAGGGTCACAGGTTCGATTCCAGCAAGATGTCAAAACTTTTCAAGGGACTAATTTCTTGGCTCACAACATCATGGGTGGCTGATCACATTAAATGATGCTGCCATCTCCACTGAAGTAATTAAAATAAAGGGGACGTTAAAGACATCCTGAGTATGTAATACACTCTGGCAGTGACCACCCTCAGGTATTTCAGCTCCATCTTTCCATATTGCTCCCCTGTGAGTGGTGGGGGAGGAGGTGTCTCAACCACTCCAACATAGAGGCTGTGCTGATCAAGCAACAGCCTGGGGATACTCCCCAAAATACAAGCAAGCAAGCAAAGCCAGTCATTCACAAAGTGCCATAGGTAGAGTTAGAAACTTTTACACTGCAAAAGAAAAGCTGTGTATCATTGCCTATGCAGAAGCATGTGGCAACCATGGTGCTGGCAAGGGAGCTCTCAGTTACAGAGAGTTCAGTACTGATGTAGAGAAAAATACTGATTAGTGCTTGAAAAATAGGACACATTTAGTTATGGTGTATAATTTCCCCCCCAAAAAAAACAACAACAACAACAACCGCAAAACATTGGAAAACAGTGAAAAAAAGGGTCCATTATACACGGAATATTACCGTACATACTGACTATCAAATTATTATTATGGTGGGTGTTATCAATGTTAATTTTAAGTTAGTATCACTTTAAACTCAAGATAGTGATAATCAGCATTTTAAGCAAATCAATCTAAATTAACAATCCAATATATTGCAGTTTACTAATTTAAAACCATACATAAACTATTCTACTTCAAATTCTGATTGCAAACAACAAATAATAACATAATTACCAAAGCTCTTTTCTTCAACATCCTCTCAATGTTTTTCACACATTCAAAGACTTTCTTTTTCTTCTGTTCCACAGACTTTTCTTCGGGTGACCAATCAAGCCAATCTTCTACTTTTTCTTTTATTTTAGTATAATGCACCTCATCAACAGGTTTACTGTCAATCTTGGCTGGTGTGAAATTATTCACTGGTTTACTGATTCAAGAAAAAAATATTAGTTTAGCTTAATTTACTGTATATTTTCTGGCAGATCTACAATCTTAAAGTGTGAGGTTTTTGTGTATATATCTATTAACACCCCAGACAAACTTGAGATTTTTTTATCAAAGGTAGATGACAGAGGCTTTGAGGAAACATTTTAATTGGGCATACAAATAGCATAATTGTTAATGCCAAGATAACACCATTATTTAAAGTTCACTTTCATCAGAGTTTACTAAGTTCTGGAAAAATACCCATATTTACTTTTTCATTTTGAAGAAAAGCCGAACTATCTTCACAAATTTCACTTTATTTCATAAAAATCAAGGGTACCTATAAGCTAGAATTTCTACATTTGCACAGGACTTCATTCTTTAAAGGGGGGGGGTTGAATGTATTATAAGTCACTACTATCAGAAACTTTCCAGTATACCATAAACACTGGACTAGATAGAAATGGGTTCCTTTATTTAGGTTTTTCAGTTATCTTGCATTAAGTGCCCTACTCTTGTGCTAACATTTCTAACTATTGACTGTTATAAAAGAAAATATTCCATTTTCATTGTAATGGGGATGCTTTTTATCACTATAAACCTTACTGAACAAAATTCCACATCAAATCTTAAGCTCTCAAATATGGCTATAAACAAAAGATTATTTGAGTTGCCTTAATAACAGGTAATGATCATATGAAAGACATAACCATATATTTCAGTGTTTTTAGATAAAATATGGTGAGTTACAGATGTAAAATGTACCATATACACTTGTGTATAAGTCAATCTCATATATAAAATGGTTCAGTTTATCAGTCAATATTGAAGGAAAGCGCCTAACTTGAATACAAGATGAGGCAGAATTTAAAACGTTTAAAAGGTATTATTTTCAGAAAAATGGCATTTTCTTTTTGACCTGGCATGTTGAAATTATCAAGAACGTTGAACTATTGGTAGAGATATATGTATGTAGCACTAATTTCACAGCCAAAGACAAAGATGTTATTTATACATAAAACTAACTATGAAGACAGGTAATCAAACTAAAATTGTTAATTATTGCTGGTACTCACAGCTTTATGTTTTTAAAACATTGAATGAAACAAATTAATATACAAAACTGTTGCTGATAATTGTGAATAAAATTGAATTGTTTAGAAGAAACATGAATAGATCTAACCCAAACATAAAACAAGTTGTACGTATTATCACTCACCAGACCCAACAGCTTTTTTTCAGCTGACTCATGTATAAGATGAGTAGGGAAAACATTCATTATTTCAAGGATTAAAACCTCATCTTATACACAAGTATATATGATAATAAGTACAACAGAAGCATTGTAGGTAAATAAAGTTTAGTATTTGAACAGATTGTTGTCATTAATACATTGTTATCATAACCTATCTACTACTTTATAGAAACGTCTGCTAAACATTCTTTACTTTTGACATAATTTTCCAATCTACTCACTCAGAGTTCTGGATTAATTTAAAGTATTTTACAGCAAATGCAATAACATCTGCCGCTCTGCCTGATCCTTGTATAATAACAACCGGGATATTGTTTTGCACAGCTTCCAGAGCAGTCTTTATGGTATTTTCACCACCTTCTAACACCAACAGCACCACCGGTATGGGAACAGCATCCTCTGGATACACAAAAGCAGTGAATAAAAATTAGAAATCAAATTTCAGTAATATATATATATAATAATAAATAACTGCAAAATAACCAGTGGATGAATACTCTTTTCTGTAAAGATGTCAATAATCACACTTAAACTAAGCACGCATCCATCTGAGTCTGGACAAATTAGTTTTTTTCAATAGTAAATACTTGCTTTGATCATGAGCCATTTCAGTTTTCAGTTTTGAAATGGAGTTCTCTAATGCAGCCCTAAAGGGGATTTCAGCACCAAACTTTTTCTCTCTGCCATCATCAACCAAAATAAAATGAGTATGGTTATGGTCCAGTGGTGATATACCTTTTTGTTGAGAAGTGTACAGATCTTTGTGGTTATAGTATGCAGGGAACAAGCCTTTTGGCTTTTCCATCTGAAATATAAACAAGATTATAAAACTAAAAACAAAGTGAACATTATTATTGACATTATAGTGATTGAATGGTTCAGTCTGGATGGTGTGTTAGACATGCCAAAGTTCTAGACCAACTTCAGATTTCAGAGAAAAAGGTTTTCTAGCCATTTGTCCATTAAAATGCTACAGTATATATAATCACGTATAAATCAATTTTTTGGGTAGGGAAAAGGGAGTTCCCAGAAGCACCTCGACTTATATGTGTGTGATATTTCTTACCAGCTGAAGGAAAGATGTTTTCGGCCATCCTTGACACACAACACTATACGATTCAACCCAATAAGAGCCAGAGTCAGAATAAAATCGTCATATCGCTGCCTACTAATCCATTATTATTCAATAAATAACAATTAATTTCCACCAAACTGTTGTTTGGATCTCACAAACATGCCAGTCTTTATGTAAAAATACTTGATAGTCACATGCTGTTACCTACCAGTATCTCCAGATGTGCTATGAAAAAATGAATTAATAACACCCTGCAAATTGAAGTTATACAATCAGGTGTGTTTGTGTGAGCCATAGTTGGAACAAAATCACCACATCTCTGCCTACTGGTCTTATTCAATAAATTATGATTAAAATTTTCACCAAGATGTTATTTGGGGCTCCCAAACATGCCACTCTTCATGAAATAATACTTGATAGTCACGCACTGTCAACTATCAGTACCTCCAGATTATTAGTGATAATATAGAAATCACTGTCACATTGCAAACATTGCTCCCCTCTTGCTGTGAAATAATTAATTAATAATGCTTGCCAGTTAAAGTTACGATCAGGCAGGTTTGGTGTGACAAGTTTATTTATTAGTTATAACATCAATGTGTGTGTTGCTGGTGAAGAAATTGATATTGATATATTTACCACACACTTGCTGACACCATGAGTTTAAAACAACTGGATCAGTTTTTTTGGGAATGATGACAATGATTCAGATTTTGAAGGATTTAAAGCCAATACTTGACCTCGACTTATACGGTGAGCATATGCCTGAGGAAATAATTACAGGGTCAAAAATTGACCTCGACTTATCTGCCAGGTCAACTTGACTTATTATATGTGAGTATATACACGGTAGGTTATTCGATTAACACATTGATGAGTAGATATGTTAAATCTTAGTGCTGCCTCTGACAGTCAGGTTGTGTGTGTGTGTGTGTGTGTGTGTGTGCGTGTGCGTGTGAGTGTGTGTGATTTGTAAGTCCAAGACTGACTTGCTGGTCAATTTAAGTGCCACCATGGTATTATAAACAGTAATGTGATTCATTGATTAGAAATTATTTTGTCTCTATAGATCCAGGTTGGTTGGCCATCTTTTGGTATAAAAGCCAAGGATTGACAAGGTGCAATACTCAATCATTTATCCATTATTCATCTATTAATTATGTCATCAGGAGAAAGTCATTAAGTATGAGGGTGAGGAATAAATATTAGAACTGTGATTGAAAATCTGCACACTCTCCCTTCTTATACAACCAACAATGATAATTCTGTGTTATCAAACAACAAATCAGCATTAATAATAATAATAACAATGATTCATTTCTTGCAACATGGTGTCAAGGAGGTTACATCTTGATCATTTAGATGATGTACATCATATTATATATTTTACTATAGTCATGATGACCAATTGATTCATCACTTTACTATTATTTTACTAGTTTATAGGTACAGGTGTAAAGTGATGGCTGGTTAACAATTTGATCGATGTTAGGGAGAATTGGTGATCACCCATTCACGCCGATTAACGGTTTGTGGCCGACCAAACGTGAGGTCAAATGGGTGTGAAACCATAGTTCTTCGATTGATTGGGGTGTGAAAGAAGTTGGTGATTTGTGGCCGGCCGGTTATTGGCATCACACGGGTGTAGATGTCGGAGCCGCTGGGTTGGGTTTTTACTGTATTAATGTTTTCGTGGTGTGGGTTGAATGTGTGAAAGTTTTGTTAGTGAATATTTGTTGTGGTAGAGCCAAGTCAGCGGAGATTGTATAAAGGGACATGTCAATGGACAACATGCCGATTGTGCTGGGGGGGGGGGTAGAATTCCCCTTTATATATCTGGATTTTTGTAGGAGTGGTTCTGGTTGTGGAGTGGAGAGTTTCGATGTGTGTATAGTTTTTGTACAGTTTCGAGTAGAGTTGTAGAGTGAGTAGAGTATATAGCAATAAAGTAGTTTTGAAAGTAAGAGCTTAGCTAAGGCCGAGATCCGGAATGGACAGATGGCCTAGCTGGCCGTGTCCCGGATCTCCATTTAACCATTACCACTGTATGTAGGACACCTTTGTGAACAGTTCCTTTTTGGCTGCAGGCCAACATCGTATATTTGCTATACCATATACCTATATAACCTCACCACCATATAAAATGTGAAGTATTTCTTCGCAATCATAGCTTACCTCATCCGAGGGAGTGAGATTTTCTTTGTTATCAATAACACCCCATGTGGTGATGCCAAGAACAACAAGTCTTTGTTCTGAAATCCCTGATGATAAGGTGTATTCTTTCACTGCTTCACCAACAAATTCCATTACACCTGTGTTAGTTCCGCCGGTAACTATCCAGGCACCTAAACATGAACAAAGGAACCCCACAGAGTCACACAAATACAACAATATTTCACAACAACAAAAGCAAACAAGCAGAAGAACAACAACAACAGTGCAGATTCAATCAAATACCTATACAAGTCATTCAAAGATACTGCAAAGAAAAAAAACTCTTATGGATAATAAATTCTCGAAATAACAATTTTACTATCTACAAATGAAACATACCTGTTGTCATGGCAACATTAACAAGACCCCTCTTAAAACTGTTTTTCAGCCTATTTTTAAGGAAAAAACGCTTAGCTCCACCTGTTACTGATATGATTAACTTCGGTTCTGGCATTTTCCAGTACTCATTGAGAAGACTCAGAATGACGTCCGGTTTTGTGTCCTTATCAATTCTAATGTACTGTAAATGAAAATAGATCTGTTCATATCCAGCAAGTCAGCGTTCTTAAAAACAAGTAATAGCAAATTTATCTCTACATAAGCAATTTCACCAAATCAACAGTACACTAACAGGTGCAGCCTTAGGCGCTTCTTGTCCAAAGCCTTGAAAGCAGATTGTCCCGAAACATGTTGTTGGCAATGTTTCTGTGTTTTCATCCACCGACCATTTCTGTTTTGGTTTACCCTCCGGTACTCGATTCTTGATATGCCAGTTCTTGTCACGACCACAACAACAACTGGAGCTGGAAGAAAGAGACATTTCATGGCATACAAATGTTGGGTTTTCAGCGCATGGGTGGCCCTTCTAGGCAGTAGAGTTAACAATAAGTTAACAGTGAAAAAACAACAAACATCAGTATGCTTGTCATAGATCTGTCTGTTTTCAAAACAAATCCCAACACTTCAAGGTGCTAATGATAATGAACTAATATTGGCAACAATACCTACTTTTGTTTATTATCATTTTCGGTGCTGACCCTGATGTATGTATTACACTGACGCATTTTTATTTCATTCTTTTCAATGAAACTGGCAACAACCTTCTGCAAATAAATTTAAACACACCATTATGTGTGTGTGTGTGTGTGTGTGTGTGTGTGTGCACGCGAGTATGCATAAAAATATAGATGAGAGGAGAAATAAAGAAATTATATTTTATCATTTTAAAATTTAGTCCTAAAACAAGCATTTCCTATTACAATAATAATGGCAATATTGGATAAAACCATCCAGGTCAAGGTCAGTTAACTAACAAAAGAATTTACAGCAGGGAAGGGAATTAAAATATTGAAAAAAGTTAACTAATGTAAGCTAATTATGTCAAGCTTATTCATGATGAAGCTATGTAATGTCAATAAATCAGGGCTCTTACTCCATGACAAAGTGCATACGACTTTTCAGATCTAAAATCTGGCTTTTTGAACATCATCCATAAGAGATATTACTTATATGATCATATATTTACATTCATTTATCTCATTTCAGTATAACAATTAGAGTATTTTCATACAACATAAGTTTTTCTAGAAATTTTTAAATTACATTAAAGAACAGAGGAAGAAATTGCTATGCTGTAAAAGCATCTATATTGATATTTAAGACTTAATTTTACTAAAGCTTTATACTTGCATTCAACCATGTTACACTGATACATCTCTGGCATTAACTTTTTTTTAAATATGAACAAATTACTGCAATTAGTGTGAGTGAGTGAGTGAGTGAGTGAGTGAGGGGGGTTTGTTTTACCCATAGCACTTATCATACCTGGGACATATAGCTAAAGGATGACTCATTAAAAAAATTAGAAGACCAGATAAAATAATCCATAGATACAAGTAACATCTGGATCTTAATTCTGGCATGGGCCTTTGCAGCACAGCCTGCCAACTACACTGTGAGATTGCCATAAATGCAGTTAGAATTAATCTAAATAATTAAATAGGAAACATTGATCATATTAAATCTAATAAAATCTACAAATACAGCAATATTAACAATCCAAAAATACTATTTGAAAACAAAAAGATCATTTATACAATACAACAGAAAGATAATTTCTTGCAATTAAGTGTGAAATTATTTTACACAACTGTGCTGTTAACCCAGAAAGTGAAATTCTAGGCCCTATGTTAGTTGTGAGTCAAAACAATAGTTTTGGGAAGAATTAAATAAAGTAAACCCTACTTCTAAATTATATGTAACCAGGGTTGTGTTTTTTACCATAAAAACCTATTTTTTACATTACATTGTAAAAACTGTTAATAACAGTAAAAAATGTAAAATACTGTAATAAACTGTAAAATACTGAAAAAAACTCTTTCATTATAACTATAAGCCAATTCTACTAGTCTTAATGGATGATTCAGTTGTTGTTCAACACATTTATATTATAGTGTCTTTCACATACATGAATTGTTATTAACACACTACTCAATATTTGACATATGAATTTGTACATGAATAGGCTAAGAATATAACCAAATATTATAAATGACATTTATCATTCTTCTGTACACAAAGTGAATATTGTCTATCTGAACAGTTAATAGTCTAATTCAACACTGGCTCTGAGAATCATATAGCACAATACCAGCTCAAAAGCTTTACTGTTGCTTAGAAGTTTGCACACTTTAATGTGAATATTTCCAAAGTTGGAAAATATTTGCTCAATTGATGCTGATGAAACTGAATCCATTGAACATTTTGTGCAGTGGACTTGCATTCTGGCAGCATTATTAGCTTGCTGATGATCACACTGTCTGCATATTTTTCATTTCCAACAGCAACTGGTAAAAAGAATTCCCATATGAAATTATGTGGCCTTCCCATTACTAAACACCATTACTAAAGGCTGGATATCAAATAATAATCACAGTATTAGTTCAATCTTTTCTATAATTTAAGCCAACATACAGGTATGTATCAATGTGATATAACACTACGATCATGAGAAAGTGTAACACTGCTTCAAATTAAATTCACACCGAGTTTCTGTATTGAGGCAAAATGAAACCACATTTTAACACTATAATATGTCACCTGGGTAATCAAGTCACATCTTAGAAACATTACAATACATCTATGTGCCAACATTGGATAGAGGTTTATTCTGAGAGTAGTAGATTATCTACTGTATATAAGTAAGATTTACCCACTTGCCAGATATAGTTAAGTAGTTACTAAGTTAGTGAGGTTCACCTAGACTGGATATTGGGTTATCATAATGTGGATTAGTCTGTTAACTCAATTGCTGTATTACAGCCATGCTGTAGTAGATGTTGTTATATTGTTATAATTTTACTATTTTATAGATGCATTTTATTTAAATTGAGTGTTTTACAAGTTAGTGTAAAAAATATGTTTTTACATGATGTTCATAACCGTTAATTAATGGTGCTAATAATGTCTGTGTAAAAAACCTGCCAACCCTGTATGTAATTGTTCTATATTAAACTGTGCAAAGCTGTGCTGAAATTCAGATACATTACTGATTCCATTTTAGAAACTTATAGGTTACGAACAAACTCATGGTGATAAATGGTGCAGTACTGTCTGAAAATATAGCTCACCTTCTTCTGCTTTGAAAGAAATTAATAACGGTTAATAAATATGCTACAATGAGAAGTGGCTTTCAAAGAATTCGACTGTTATCCATAAAACATATACTTATTTATTAAATATATTATCAAACTAAAAATGCACACATATATCTGACCATAGTTATGAGTACATAGAAGGGCATAGTTCTCTAGAATATAATTAATTTAATCATTGAACTGACACAACAAGTTAATAGAAAACCTAGAAATACATAATGTAAACAAACACACTTACCTCACAGTCTTGATCATCCAGATCTTCAATCTGATGTTTATTTAATATAGTTTGCATTGCAGCTGTTATTGCATTTTCGTCTGAGGTCCTGTTTATTAGATTGGTACATGAATCACCTTTCTGGACAGTGAAGGTTCCAGTGGACACATTTGATAGTCGGCGCTTAATTTCACTTTCTGGATAATCGTGACAATTTTTGTGTAGTGTGTCCACTCTCTCTTGCCTGCCATTGTGTGCATCATCATATCCGGGAGGAGATGAAACCTGTTTCTTCTTTTTACGGTGATGTGATGGTGTGTTGCTTCTTTTTGCACCAACTCTTTTCTGCTGCCCGTGTGGCTCTGATCTATCATCCAACTTCTTGCCGTTCTCCTCGTGCGTGGGCTGTCCTCTAAATGGATCCTGGTCATCCATGTTGGCTAGCATCTCCTCATAACTGCTATACTTTCCGTGATATCTCGCCGTCCTCACTTCTGATGAGGAATTAATGCTTTCATATGCCGGATTTATGAATCCTCCATCATTTTCATGAAAGGCCATAACTTCAGCCCCACCCTGTAAACGCTTCACATCCAAAGCAACAGCTGATTCCACTGAACTGTAAACAGGCCTTGGAATTCGGCTTTTAAATTCTCTAGTGTCTACATTATTCTTTCTCTCATTGTCTGATAACTGTAACGACCTGCTTTGAGAATTGCCAGGTGGTGAATATTCTCTACCTGCCATGAGCCAGTAAGTGTTATGAACACAATGTAGATCTTATGTGTATGTTGCACATCCCTCACTGCAGCTACAGTACATTAACTACCTAGTAACAGTCTGTTTGGTATTCTAGGAAACCTAAAAAAATCAAAACTCTTCACATTTAATAATGGCATCATTGAATTCAACAACATTTATCATATATAAATAAATAAATAAATAAAAGGATCGAGTGAAATTACACCTCCTTGGTTTAAGCACGGCCTGAGGCCTCGCTAAATATGTTCTCCTACTACTCTAGTTCAGTCTCCTCCTACTCTAAAACTAAATGAACAGCCTGTATATATATATATATATATATATATATATATATATATATATATATATATATATATATATATATATACATATATGCAAAGTTACAAACTATTAATGGTAGCATAAAAATCTTGTAGTGTGTGGTCTAGCTGAAACTACTGTTTCATGATATCAGTAGATTTTTAGAGCTAAACACACAAGACAACTTGTCCAAATTGAAAATATAAATAATGAAGAACAACTATAAGGCATAATATTATCTTCGGGTAAACAAACAGTTGCTAAGCAACAACACCTAAGACTTAAAAATCTGAATAAATAATCAGTCTGTTACACCCTGCCCCCCTGCATGACCTAAAACTAGTAAGAGATCACTATAAGGAGGAAACAGTCAATAACAATCTGTCATTATAAACCACAGTAAATACCCTGTATAGCGCATTTGATTATACTTATTCAATCATTGAAGTGTGCTATCATAGTGTTGTTCATATGGCCTTCAATCAAATAGATCCTGCAAAACCCAACTTCTAATGACCATTGATGATCTCACCACATTTTGCCAAGTCCTTTGATGAGGTGATACACCAGCTTCTCTGTTAGCCAAACTCGATCACTATGGCATCAACACACAAGTACAGAATGGGACCTGGGCATTCCTTAGCAACAGAAAACAACAAGTCATACTTGAAGGGCACAGTTCATCATCATCAGACATCTTGTCAGGACTGCCCCAAGGAACTGTTCTCAAGCCTATTCTGTTCTTTATTTACATCAATGGCACTGCTACCAATGTGAATTCCACTATCCATGTGTTTGCAGTTGATTGCTTAGTATATCATACCATTTCAACACTGGAAAATCACACATTACTCCAAAGTGACTTCAACACCCTCATCAAATGATCACGCAATTACACAATGAATGGTCAGATACTTCAAACAGCAGCATCCCATCCATACTTAAGAGAAGAACTTTCATTTAACACTAAGTTAGAATCCACATGTCACAGGGTTGGGTTTATGACAGTCATAAACCTGTTTATGTCATGACAGTGTCATAAACCCATCGTAAATACCTTTATGATGTCATAAACTGTCATAAACCTATATTTTGTGATTTTGGCTTTCAGTTTTGTTCCATTTTACTTAGAACCAGTTGTAGATTATCGTTATATCAGAATTAGTATATTTATATTACAAACTAAGAATGTAAAATATTTTATATTGGTCTTTCTTACATTTTTCCAATTCAACAATAACTGAAATAATTTGGAGGTATCTTTTATTCAACAATCATAACAAACTCTCACATCTTTCACACATGTACAACTGAATCCATCTACTTGATATGTCAATAATCCAAATCACAAAGTCCTCGGAGGATCCTGTGACAAAATACCAGCTTGGCTGTTTTCTCGTTACCAAGCTGATTTGGTATCTTAGTGTGGATCCCGCCAAAGCTTGAAAAAATCCTCTCAATGGATGTTGAAGAAACAGGAACTGACAATAACTTAAGTGCCAGTTCTTAGAAGTCATGTGGCACACCACATTTCTCTACTACCTTCCACCATGTAGTTGGATTCATGCTGATGGAAGCATCGAGAAAGAAAGATGGTGGAAATGGAGCAGCCTCAGTCTGATAGCTAATCAGCATAGCCACAAAGCTGGGGTCCTTGGTAATTAAATATTCACAGACATTTTCCATCTGCTTCTGTGTGAGGTGCTCACGCTGGTAGCGTGGATGCAGTTTGTATGCAACAAAATGCTCTCTAGTCAGGACCTGCTTACAATGTTTCTTCACAACATCACAGTGTGTTTATAATAATTGGTCTTGTTGTAGAGTTAGCCACATGTGACACGAATCTGCAATTGAGTGGCTATCATTTTGGGCCTTGTTGAGAGCAAGAGCTATTGGGCAAAATTGTGTGGCAAGGTCTTGGGATTACGATAGATGCTAATGTCCTGGATCTGTCTGACAATGATTATCCAAATCACCCTCATGCTTGTGAACAATATTTATGTAGCTACTCCTATTCTTGATAAATGTGTCAATGCATGTTAGTTGACTCTTCCACCTGGTCTCAATGGGAAGCTGTGGTTTGACAGTATCAGGATATCCTGACATTGGAGATTAAGCATGTGAGCTGAGCAGCCATGTACAATTAGTGAGAAATCATCTTCCTTGAGAGCATCTCTCATCTTATCCATGTTCCTAGCACTGTCAGTGACAACACAAGTCACAACACAATCAAACTTGTCCTTGGCTATTTTGATGGATTTCTCTGTGAGAGTCTTGCAGTTTTCATAAGACTGCCATGGAGACTGTGTCATATGAATCCAACAGGAACGACTTGTTATCCACCTGGAGACAGCTGGTCACAATTGGCTCATTGTGGATGTTGGACCACCCATCCTGAACCAATGTAGCGATCTTACCACTAACACTGTCCATCATATCCTGTGTGAGCTGGTCATGCACATTATCCAGCAGTATTCCATCGATAGCTTTACAACTTGGTGGTGTGTAGCCTGGTCGGAGTAGCTGGATCACCCGACAAAACTGATCTTGGGCTATTGCCACATGGAAGAAGATTAACTGAAGCCACTGTCACTGCATGCATAGTCAACCACATATATATAAAAGCACCAACCCAAGAGCTCTAAAAACAAATAGCAGACCAATCAGGTCAATTGATTTTAGCTACAAACAACACCAATGTATGATCACCATAATATAGGCTTTTGACAGTTTATGACAGTATCTTGTCATAAACCATCATAAACCTGTTTATGACATAACATCATAAACCCTGGATTAACCCATGGTTTTTGACATTGTGTCATAAACTTGCCAACCCTGATGGTCAACATCATCACAAGTAGTAAGGCCAGAAAAATATCTTTTCAATTCAGATGCCCCCGGGCAAGTAGATTGAAAATGTACTTGCCCAACAAATATTTCACCTGCCTACATATAAACATGTATTTGAAATAAAAATCGACAACTAGAGAAGTGTTTGATAAGAAATGCTTATTCACTGAAGCGCATTGCTGCTTTGCTTTAAATAGGTGATGTGATGTCCATATACGCAGTATGCGAATCAGAATACGACAGAATATTCTTGGAGCTAGGTGTACTCAAAATCCACATTTCATGCAATTACAAACTGGGACATAAATTGTCATAAAATTAAATCTTTAAAAAGTCATAACTTCTCTTGTAACCAACAGATCACAATAAATTTAGTATTATTGTAATCAGTTAATCAAGGTCTTTCCAAATCGTGATAAGCAGAAACAACAATTTTACAATATAAAATCACTTTGGAGTACCTAGTAAAACCCACCAAATGCTTGTCTTCCTCACCAGAAATCTCCAACACTCCGAAATCGATCAAGGAATGTACATACAAATCCTTATTTAGACTCAACATCTCTGGAACAAAGTGGGGCTGCACATCGCAAGGCAGCCTGCTTCATAACAAAGAATCCAATGTATAAGTGTCTTAAGGCCAGCATTAAAATCATGCTAAAAGATTTACAATGGGAATCTCTGGATGCAAAACACACACAAGCTCTATAACAATGTCCTTCAAGATCATGAACAATCCAGTCATGGTACCAGTCATATATCATCCAACGAAGCTAGACCACTGTCCTCAACACCAAAATTAGTCACAACAGCAAGCTCATACCATACCAGACATCATCAATTCAGTATCAACATTCATTCTTCCCAAGAATCAACCTGATATGGAACTCTCAACCAGGCACACAGGTGTGGAGGCACCCAACGTGGATGCATTCAAGTCCAGACTCCAGATCACTTGTACAGCATTATTGCAGGGCTGGAAAAATCGGTTACCCTGATGCCCAGGGCAAGTATATTTTCATGCCAGGCTAGTGCTGATCGCCGATCATTTGCTTTTTTGAGATGAGTGCTTTTTTGAGATGAAAATTCACCAAATTTCTGCTGTGTTCCTAAACTAATAACCTGCGATGCAAAGCTGGCTGTGAGTGCCAGCAACGCCTAAAGCTGAGATTCCACATATGTTTTTCAGACACCCCTCTCACTTTCTTACCTATTTTTTTGGCACAGCTTGCCTGCACACTCGAATCGGATATCTGAATCCAGAATTTTATGACCGGATCATAAAATTCTGTATTCAACCGTCCATTTTGTCGCATATGCAGTCGCACATAGATCTATAGAATCACGCTCGTACATTTACATGTTTTCCATTTTTTGTTGGATTCATATAATGTGTATGGAATCTCAGCTTAAAACCCAGATTCCACATACACAGTGTGCGACATTGCAGTAGTGTATGTGACATTGCGGCATCCATTTGTTTCAGACATCCCTCTCATCTCGTGACGTATTTTTCTTGGGAAAGCCTGCCTGAACACCCGTCCGATTCACATAAATCGCTACATGGAGCAGTCCATTTTGTCGCATTCAGAAATTACATATGCAGTCGCGCATATAGAATCCTGCTCATACGTTTCCATTTTTTGTCTGATTCGCATAGACTCTACCGCATATATGGAATCTCAGCTTAAGACAACACACCACCTATTTAAATGGTGTCACTGATTAAAAGCTGTATTCATTGCAGTTTACTGGCTATGCATTTTTGGTAATTTGAAATTTTAATTATATAGTGAGTGAAAATGGCTATGGGTAATTCAGCAAAGCAGCATTGGGCTTCAGTAAATAAGCATATCTTATCAAGCACTGTCTATTTGTCAATTTTTATTGCAAATGCATGTTTATATGTAGACAGGTAAAATATATCAGATTAAAAATAATGATAATTTTGGATCAGGTGAAAATTTCTGGCCCTGATTATTGTTTTACAATGTAAATAAGTTCATGTTCCCATGCACTCAATGTGATGACTATAACAAGTTTTTATTGAGTATAGAGAAGAATAAATGGTTCAGTTGTTTCTTGAACTGGCTTTGTGAAGAAACATTTGAGATAATATTACACCACTTATTAAGAGGGAATTTATAGAGTGGCAACTCTGCTGGACTTACATCAGTCAGTGTAAACTTGATTAGATTCTCTGGTCTGGTGATATTCCTGGATTTCATAATTCAACTCATAAGTTTTGTTTTTGATTCATACAGATCATTTAATTTCAAGATATCAGTTTTGTTTTAAAAGTGGTTCAGTGCGACTGTTGTAATTTTCTCTGTTTATAATTCTTATGGCAAGTTTCTAATGAATATCTGTTTTATTAAAGGTGGAGGTTTTAGCATGGTGAAGGTGAATTAGTGCATAATACAGTTTTTAGACTGTTTACTGGTAGGACATTTTTGGTTTACTAAATCATGAAGAGAGCACAAGATATCTTCTTACTGATTTAATCTAGGTGGATTTTCCAAGAAAATATGTCATCTAGATGGAGGCCAAGAAATTAAGTAGATTTTTCATGAAAATTTGATCCCATTTGAGTTAATGGTGTTCCATAAAATATACATTGTTTTTGTTCAGTTGAATTTGAATTAATAGGATTATTTGAGTTTCTTTATTACTAAAAAGGTTTGTTTTTGTTGGATTTAAGGATAGTCTATTTACACATAACTAATTGAATAATTTGTTTAGCTCTACATTTTCATTTGCAAATAAATTAACTAAATTGCTATCAGATAAATACAGGCAATTGTCATCAGCAAAGGAGATAATATTTTCAAGTGTGCAAGTTGCAATATCATTGACATATATTAGATATAGTAATGGCCCCAAGACAGATCCCTTAGATGTGCCACATTATATCTTTTACACAAGAGATTTGTTGTTTTCGAGATAGATATATTGTTTCCTGTTCAACAGGTAATTCACAATCCATTATTTTACAATTCCACATATACCATAAAAATGGTCTAGACCTAAGCCTAAATATATGTGTTTATAATTATTATGGTATCTTCGGTTAATGATTTAAGGTACATGCAATGATGACGCATAGAACAGGAATGGAGGTCTAGATACATACATTTTACCTGAATATGAATCAATCAATTTTAGCCTTACACTTAGCGGTCTAGCTAGGCCTAGCGGCTAGCCCTAGCCCTTGGACGGAGTCGGAGGCGACAGCAACCGAATACTTATCACATTTTACAGCGAAATATTGGGAATATACAGTTGGGTATAAATTATTTATATTAAATTAATAATCAAAAACAAATACCGAAATGTAACCCACAATAACTTACACCGTATATAGGGATTAATCCTGTTTTTCCACGGGATATAAAGCTAGCACAAGTCATTGTTTACCTGGTTTCTAAGTATGCCGCTTAGAACACGAACAAAATACATCAAGATGCCGCTAGTCTCGATTTCGAACATCCGGGCATTTTATTTATTTTACCACAAACTCTCACTAGATGATGAAAGCATAACAACGATAAATTAAATACATGTATGTAATATATCCTAAAAAAATAAACGAACCAAGATCGATTCAAATATCTTTGAGAAATATGATTAAAGTTTTAAAAATGTTCATTCCTATTGAGAACATCACATTCTTAAGTAGCACTTATGGAGTTATATTTTCTTATGTCTAGTTTCTGGACGCAGGTCTAGATATGACCTCTATCTCCAGCCTGTCTTCTGTGATTATTTAAATTTGATCACGACTGGAGGCGGTTAGATCTGCCATATGTGATTCGTGATCAAAACGTATCGGTTGATCAGTCCAGAATCTATCTAATAGACGTTCAAAAGACCTGGGTTCCAAGAATTAAGCACACGCAACCTAAACTGAGATTGCCTTATTTTGGATCTGCTTAATTCCTTGTTTAATTTCTTCTGGTGTCCTCTAATAATTTCTTCAGGTGTCCTTTTATTTTTCAGGCTTGTCACACTTATTAAAAACTTATCGGTAGAGACCTAGCTTTATAGCTATAATAGTATATAGAAAACATAAACGTCCACGTTAAGCATAGATTCTAGAAATTGTGACGCACGTTATTCATAACCATGGTACAACCTTAATTATTTGGAGTAGCTAGGTCTACAGCAATGTTATTTGGAGCAAAAGTTTCAAGAGGGATTAGAATGGGTTTTAGAAGATTATTTTTGTTATATTTCATAAAGAAAGTTGACCAAGTTGATCCTTCAGTTGAAGGATCTTTGTAATGAAACTGTCTAAAACTATTTATAACAGAAATGCAATCATGTAAGTGAGTTTATTTTCCCTGGTAGGTAATTAATTGTGCTCTCTCTCTCTCTCTCTCTCTCTCTCTCACTCATGCACTAGCTCTCACCAATTCCAGTCAATATAACTTTATTCTGGAACACTACATCCATATAAAAAGGTAAACTAAACTATGACTAATAAATATATACATAAAACATCTTACGCTAATGGCGACACAGTGATGAAGTATATAGTGTATCACTACTCATCATACCCTGGAATATGGTATTACCCGATCTAGCTATATACACATTAAATAATTACACACATTTTCTTATTAACATTTTACATGTGGATAAGCTTCTTGACACAAACATATATAGAACTCGCACTACAATATCGAAGTTCATTTCATATTTTACATATTCTGTACACGTACATATAAAAATTTCGGATCAAGGCATTACCCTGAGCATAAAAAATCTCTCGTATTGCTTAGACATGTCATCATTTTCACTGAGATCTTCTCTGATAATACCAGGGATATTTACACTTACTAACCATTGATAATGTTTCACTATTTAGCACAAAGAATGTGCAAATCTTTGAACCCTTTACAACAAAATATCATAACGTTACTTTTGGTACTATTGTATTTGATATCATGTTCTAACTCATATTCTGAGCACACAGATAATAGCATTGATAAACCCATAGATAAAGGAGCCTTAAGCAGTAATTAAGTCGTCAGCATACATCAAATGGTTAATTAATGAAGAACCTATAATACATCCAGCATTTATGCCTTGTTTAATTTGTTACTGAGATCACCTATATCAAGACAACAAAAGATAAGGAGAAATAATTCCTTATTGACGCACCCCATATTTTACCAACGGAAAAGTGTAGGACATGATATTTTTCCAACGTACATATATGCAAAATGTTTAGTAGTGTACCAAAATATTCAATTTCTAACTATATATAAAGGTATGCCCCCCTTTATAAGTTTCTCAAATAGAACATATTATAATGATTTACACGAAGAGCCAGCTGTCACAAGGACTTGTGACGGTGCCAGTGGAAATTGATTCAGAGATTGATAGTCAGTGTTGCTGGAGCACTGTCGTGAAGAAGACAAGTAAGCCTTCATCAGGTTTGCATGTTAAACAGTCGAGTCTTGTCGTGTCTGCGAAAAAGCAACCTAAATCTATCATTGACTCCTGCATTACTGCTGTAGTGGAACGATAAAAGTAGATCTATTTGCTACGCGATTTTCCCCAGAGCAGAGTGCAGATGACCTGAAACGATACTTGGACGGCAAGCTGAATGTCAATGTAACCTGTTTGTTGCTCAAGTCTATGTAGCCTGAGTACTATACCGGTCTTTATAATGTGTGAGCAGAAGTGGACGACCCCCGGGGCATCTTTGTCCGATGGTTCAAAGCTTCAGAGAAGGTGCAACGCTTAAACATCTAAAGACGGAAAACACGAATGATGACTCGAATGAGGACATAGAACATTCAATAAACACATCACTTCTAACACTTCACCCTCAAGCTGGTGCACTCTGTATATTGTCTCCGCACACACCTTTGTCAAGGCTTCAGACGTTGTCTGCTGGAATTTCACGGCACTCCTCATAAGTAGCATTTCATCATTAAGACTCACAAGCTTCCGTTTTGCCGTCTCTATTTCCTTTGGCCTAACTGAATGACCGTCGCGTAAGGCAGCAAGTTGATTTTGTTGTGAATAAAGCACAACGGTTAATTCTCAACCACAATCGGCACATTATCGCTCACATTCTCTCTCTCTCTCTCTCTCTCTCTTATATATATATATATATATATATATATATATATATATATATATAGAGAGAGAGAGAGAGAGAGAGAGAGAGAGAGAAATCAAAGTAACCTGGACTACTATTTTCTGGCAAATGTTGACTTGACATTGACTAGAAAAAAGTGGTGAGGAATCTCTTCAAAGCATCCAGTGTAAGTGTTTGGGTCGAGACATCATAGGTCTTTACCAATGCAGTTTTCAGTTAAACAGACTTCACGGATACTTGACCCACGCTCCCGGGAATCCTTACTATTTGTTTAAATTTCAGCAACAAAAACTGAAAACGAAAAAGACCACAGTCAGACTTGACTTTGGTAATAGTGGTCCCAAAGAAGACCCCCCCCCGGAATATGGGGAATGACCACCTGGATACTGCTTTATGTACCACAGAGGGGATGTTGCAATAGATGTTGCACATTAAACCACATGTACTACAACTGTGAGGGTGAGCATCATGTCTACCACTCGTTCAGATGGTTTGGGGACAACAAACAACAGTCTAGGGGTAAATGTAACAAGGCTATGTAACAACAGAGAGGTACTTAGTGAGTTCCTTTTTATGGTATATACAGTACTTATTCTGAAGATGTGTCCCACTTATTCAAATATGGAGACGTAACACGTGAGCTATGTAACTTACGATGAACAGTCCAGAAGGACTTAGGAGCATTCGGGTTGACCATAACAGTCACTTCAAATGGATTTGTAGGGAAAATCAATTTCGATAGTTCAGGATTGTGCAGAACAGGACCGACCATCGACCAGTGCCAGATCACTGCCAATGTCATCCCCCTGACAAAATGAGTATTACACAATATCCAGAGAACGACCCTCCATATCAGACGCCAGAACACAACCTGGACACTGTTTTGTGTGCCACAGCGGGGATGTAATAAGATATCTTATTTTGATAATGTTATTTGCTGGAGACTGTTTACCAGCCTATGTAAGTCAGCTCTGGTGGGGGTAGTCCAATGGAAACGCTGCTATGGATGATTGATTGCCAACTGTCTGAAGAAAACTGGTAGGTTTGGTGGGTGATTTTTATAATGATGCTGTGATTGTACTGTTCAAAACAGCGACAAGGTGATGTGCAATAGCTCGTCCGGGATATGATATGGGTTATGGCGTTGTTGTGGTTATTATCAATGAGGTTCCTATAATTTGAAACGTGAAAGATTAGCTGGTATCTTCTCCACGTGAAACTGGATTCGTAAACTGACGCAATAATACTATTATGTGTGCTTCTTTAGAACTGAATTTGTTAGGTATAAAGCGAAGGCTTGGCCATTTTGGTGAGTGGTGATTTCTTGTTAGCCAACCCTGATGACCCCGCATAGTCACCAGGTGACTATGCGGGGTCTACCGAACAACAACGCTGACGGTGCTGAGGGGACAATTCGCTATATATATCTGAATTTTTGTAGATATTTTTTGGAGTGGGAGAGTAGTAGTGGCAGTGGTGGTTCTGAAGTGTATAGTTTTTGTACAGTTTTGAGTAGAGGAATAAAGTAGATTCGAGACCACACGAGTTTGGAAAGAGAGAACTTAGGGCCGCGTCCCGGATCTCGGTACTTTTCAACGCATGATCCTCCCCAATCTGATAACATCCTTCTCCGTTATGCCGAAGCCGGCTGTTTTTGCCCATCTCTTCGCTGATATCGATCTGATGGCCAAGTGCATCAGATCTTTCTCGTCCTTGATATCAGTTAGATATTGATACCAATTTGGTAGGTCTCTCTCTCTCCAGCTTACCCAGTCCATTCTGTAACACGATAACGGAATACGGTAATGTGGAAATAATGTGTCTTGTCAGCACTATATGCATGTAGGTGTGTGTGTGTGTAGTTTTTCGTTATTTCTTATATACGTTTTTGGCAACAACTTTAATTAAGGGTTACTTGGTTTACCACGTGGTGATAAATCAATCAATCGAACAATTAAAATGGGAAATATTTAAAATATCTCAAAATATATCCATGCCTGCGAAAATATGTCATGAAGTCAAACTAGTTGTAACTCTTGGACAATTATATTACTAGCTGTAATATGTTTATATGTTACAGTTAGTCTGTATAATCAGGTAACATGTATAGATCTATTACCTGAAATTTTCAGGTAATCTGTATTAAATCTCAGTTAGCAATGACGTATTAGCTGAATATTTCAGGTAATATACATATTACTAGATTATGCAGATTAACTGTAACATATACGCATATAATAGAATTAGCTAAATATGAAGTCAAATTGTTTATATCGCAGGTATATTAAGAAGAGATTAGTTTATTCTAACAATTTGGTTGTAACATGTCATGCAGGAATTAACTGTGAAAGATTTTGAATTTGGTATCACAAAATATGTGAATACTACTCTATGTTTGTGGAAAATGTTATCATTTTATATTATGAAAAGACCATGAAAAAAGTTTTACAAAACTAATGAATGGAAACTTTAAGTATGCATTTAAGAGATGTTAAAATATTGGCATATGTGATTGTACCTCGCAAAATATAGAATTACATACAGATACGTGAACCGGTATAATAAATGTTCATCTTCATATCAGTATTTTAAAATTTACATTTTGTTTTATTGTAGTGGAAAATGTAGGATACAAACATGTTAAACATACAATATACTTGGATGACTGGTAATAGTGGTGGGGGGGGGGCATTGCTCAACATATCAAACCACTTGTTTATTTTGTGATACAAGTATAAATTTTGGCAGATGTGTTGACATATATCTTGGGAACAAAACGGATATTGGGCCATCGCAAATTCGCACGCTGGTAGCCGTAGCAGTCTTTTTTTAAATGGCCACCAATGGTTGGTCAAAACTTTATTAATCATTGAAGTCACATGCAATAATGGATATAAATGATATTCTAATAACCCTGAGAGACAAATATTTACTCACAATTCTATGGAATTTAAAAAAGTACTTTGTCATTTCATGATATTATAATTTGATTATATAGTGCCATGATTCAGTAAAAAAAAGCTGTTCTCGTAGTATTATTTTGTCAGATGATAGATATTACAGCAAACAGTGTTTTTTTATTTAGAAAAGTACAGTAGCACATCATACTTATGTAGAATGTTGACGTTTAATTGATAAAAAGCGTCTTATCGCTTCCAACTAGCGTAACATGATCTGGTAACTACTACACACATCAATTTGCATACAGTTATGCGCGCGGATGGTAAATAATCCTTAGCTTTGATCCCTTGCTAAATGGTTTATTTAACGATCCATCTAAGTCTGCTAAGTAATCACTTATCGTATTGCAACTTGGAACGTCGTGAAGATGTAGCTTACGATTGTTTCAGAGTATAAGTTTTTCGTGAGAGTGAGCGATAATGTATTTCCGTTTCATTTTTCTTTTTGCCTAGAAATAATAACTTTTAATGACCAACGGACATTTCAAATGTGTAACGTCTATGAATAATGGTTGGGTACCATAGTCTATATATTCTGGTATATCAGGCTTTACCTACATAAGAACAGTTTTATGAAAAGGCTAATTTGGGTTTGCTCTCTTATGATGCGTGGTGATGCCTTCACAACTGCTGCGTTTGATAATATTGACCATAACCGTAGCTCAACTCTGAGTAGGGAGTACCCTGATAAGAGTATCAAAATAGAGTATTGATGGCTAGAAAGTGTGCGAACGATTCTTACACTTGTACTAGCTGGAAGAAGACATCTTCCCAAGTGCCTTACTCCCCCTGTTACATGAGTGTCCACACGGTGGCAATCATCAAAACTCAATGGACGTAGTAAGAAAGCCTTATCATTTGACCAACCTTTGTACGCCACTGCCAAGCTGATCCAGTGGAAGTGGCCAGAGATGTAAGGAAAAGACAAGTTTATTGTGACTCCTTCTTGCGTGCAGCACATGTTTCTCGCACCAGACTTACCCACCAAGTAACAGCGGCAGCATTGTACAATCGAAGGTATTGGGCTTGCAATAACTGTGATACAGATACAGAAGAAGAGCTTTGGAATTTGATGAATGGTGCTCAAAGAGAGAAGAGAGTTGCCCCCAATTCCAGTATCAAGAGTGGCATTCTGATTAAGACCCCTCATGCTACCTATACAGTTATTGATGGAGCTACCATCATTCAGATGATGAAGCCAGCAGCTGGCAAGACATTTGATGAATATGCCCGGCAGGTATTCATCCCATATATTTCTCCTCCAGCTGCGCAGTGTCACGTGTGGACCTCGTTTGGTGTATTTACAAGGATGACTCCTTGAAAGGCACAGCAAGAGCCAAGCATGAAAAGGGTGTAAGGAGACGTGTTGTTGGAACTTTCTGCAGATTGACAGCAACAAGGCAGAACTATTCAGGCTGCAACACTGTATCCATTTTGGTGGACATGGAAAGAATACATCATGGTCAACATGGAAGTCACTGCTGGAACCGACAGATGCACTATTCATGCTTGCAGATGGACCAAAGGAAATCCCCAAAGATGCAATAAACATAATTGGGAGGTTTGTCATACTTCTGTTTGGCAGAACCAGCACTTACACCAATGTGGATCATCCTAGAAGGAAGCTCATTCCACGAAAAACCTCGGTGTAGCAAATCCCGCCCACCTGAGCTCTTCTAGATGAGCATGTCAAGAGAGCAGTCCAGCACGGTAACATCTGGAGGAAGACAATTCTTCCAGACCCTTTGTTGCCAGCATCAAAACCATGTAACTTGTGGCTGGAAGAGTGGTTGCAGAAAGTGCTGCAAGTTCAAAAAGGCTGCACTTCAGTGCACAAGCATCTGCTTCTGTCAGAGATAATGTGCCAGCTGACTCTAAGATCGTTCATTTACTCAAACATTGAAGTGCCACACCATGATCCATGGGAAGTTATCAAGTTGTCACATGCTCAAGATGTGTTAATAGAATGATTCAGATAGTATTCAACAATAACATTGGCATTCTCAAATAACTTAAATAGCATAGTTAATAACTTCAGTACATTCACTGAACATTGTTTCATGGTCTATGCTAATATGTAACTGTACTTTCTATGGTGACGGTTTAATCAAGTTATTGCTATAACATGCAGAGACAATCTCGCAATTTTGTTGCATTTTCTTTAATTTATTATTGTGTTACAGTGTAATAAACCTATTTTACACAGTACCTTGTATGCAAATAATATTGATTGTGCTGATAATATGGAAATAGCAGCTTGGGGTGGCAAAAATGTTCTATGCCAATAGCCGCTGGTAATCAGGATGCCAATTTGCAATGGCCCAATATACAGATTTATTCGAAATATATTAAGCTCTGTGTGTACTAAATTTGTTGGTGAGCTGACTCCAGCCGGATATTCCATTTGCGCTTTCAGGCTAAGTCTTTTGAAAATTACCAACTGACTTTTACATCTGAGGGGATAAGTGTCCATGTAACTATAATCTACCGATTACATGGAACTAAGAAAAATGGCCATGATCTTAGGTGATTTCAATATACACTGGGATTGCCAGAGGAATGCAGATAGCAAACAACTGGCTGGCATTCTTAGATATGCCAATCTCATGTGGAAGAAAGAACACACAGACGTGGTCACATCTTAGATTTTGTCAACTCCTGTGATCATGACAATCTAATCAAGGGTGTGTCTTCCACAAAGGAAATGCCAAGAAGATCACTGCTTCCATGGTACAATAAGGATACACAAGCTGCAAAGAGACACAGAAGATGTGAGCGGATGTGGATCAGGACCGGTTTGCATGTTCATTGTGAAATGTTCAAGGTCAATAACATTTAAGTTAAAAATACCCTTATCCCTACCAAATCAGAATATTATAATAAAAAGATCAAAGCTTCCAAGGGAAATCAAAGGTTTTTTCAGTGCTGTGAATAATATTATCAACTGAGATAAAGATATGGCTCACTGTTTTAATAACTTCGTCTGTCAAAAGATATTAAATATGCATGATGGGTTACCTTCCGTCACCTTATCTCAGGGTATGCCATTGGTAGGAGAGTCCTGCATGTTCATGAATGATACATTTCAGCCTTTTACAGAGACTGACATCAGACAGTTGCTAAAATACTCATCTAATGCTTTCTGAGTAGTTGACTCTATGCCCACGTGGTATGTGAAAGGATGTATGGATATTCTGATAAGCAGAATTACAAAGATAGTTAATGAATCATTACCTCTGGGTGTTTTCTCAAGATCCATGAAATCTGCCCTTGTAAAACCATTAATTAAAAAAAACAGTTTGGACTGTAATATTCTAAACAATTACAGACATCTTTGTTCCACCTAAACGCATATTTAGTCATCAATAACCTATATGAATCACTACAGTCTGCATATAAAAGTGGTCACAGCGCTGAAATTATATTATGATGTCAATTGATCAAGGTAAGCGATTATTTCTTATTCTTCTATACCTGTCTACTGCATTTTATACAGTTGACCATAACATACTTTTCTCTAGATTAAAAGACATGTTCGGTCTCTCAGGTAAAGTACTTGATTGGTTTCCATCCTGTCTGGAACAACGTTTCCAGAGATTGTCTATTCATGGTATTTTATCTGATGTTTAGTTTTTGTTATCGGGTGTATCATTAGGTTCAGTTCTTGGTCCTCTGATTTTCACAATGTACACCCGTTCTATTATACATTAAATATAACTTGTATGCTGATAACACAGAGCTGTATATATCACAGGATCCTAATAATGAGTTACATTTCTCCTTTTCCTTGAATAGTTTAGAACATTGTATTGTTGCTGGGCTTGGGTGCTAGAGAAAGCATGGAAAATAGATTTGAAGGTTCTCTAGAAGAAATAGTTTGATAGGCAATAGTGGAGAGTTTGAAAATGATGCAAGATTGAATAGGGAGCCAGTGAAGAGATTTCAGAAGTTTTAGAATATCCTTAGATGCAATGTTATTAAAGAAACAGTTGCAGTAATCAAGCCTACTAGTAATGAGTGCTGTAGCAATGGTTTTCTGAAATTAAAATCGCTATCAAGTGTAACACCAAGATTAAATACAGTGTCTGGTAGTGTGATGCTATGACTAAGGATGTTCGTAGGGAAGACATGAGTAAGTTTGCTGCGTTGTCTGGATGTACCTAAAATGATGAAATCTATTTTGTTGGCATTGAGCCTACGGGTATTGTTTGTCATCCAGCCAGAGATATCACTGAGACAGTCACCTAGCTGTTTAAGAGAAAGATCAGTGTCTGCTGTAGATAAATATATGCATACCAGGGTGTCATCTGCATATAAATGATGGTCTAATGTATGACTTAGTGGTGTTATATACAGAGTAAACAGTAGCGATCCATGAACAGAGCCTTGGGAAACACTGCATACAAAGGCGCTGCCTTTGAAAACCAATTCCTTATTTTTATTGATCGAGACCTATTTATTAAGAATGAGTTGATCCAGATGAGTGCTCTGCCATATATGCCATACCAATCAGAGGCGATCTAGAAGAACAGAAAAATCAATGGTGTCAAAATCTGCAGATAAACTTAATACTGTTGGTGCTGTGACCCTTCCTCTGTCTATATTTAGTGATATGTCGTTGAAGAACATATTCTTTGATACTCCTTTTCGCTGCCAACTTGCCGTATGTCATTGGTTCGTATTTACTTTCATACCTACTTTAATGTACTGCAACCATGTTAACATTTGATATCGACACATACACCTGTTTCACAAAGTCTTTTGAATCTACTGGTTTACTTTCCTTTGGAAATACTGATCTGCTGTCTGCACACCCATCTTCTTTCCCATAAGTACCTACTGTATCAAACATCAGTATCAAATACGCATATGTGACCACCAGAAGATTTACCAGGTTTTGTGGTTGAAATGTTACCCTCACACTGTTATAAAATGTCTACCATATTGAGTTGAAATACTTCGGAAAAATTCACCTGCTTTCCCAAACACGGATGCAGCCTTCTGGTGAGAAGGTAGTTTGCGATTAGACATCTGGTTTTCATTTGAGAAACGTTCCATGCAATCTGGGCAAGACTGTGGGCACACAGAATGAATACTGAAGGAATCGAGTAAAATAGAACACAATGAGATATGTTTGACTGAAAGTAGAGTATAAATGTTGGCTGATTCCTGTCAGGACATTGACGCTGAAAATAAGTCCCTTGGTACTGCTACTACTACTACTACTACTACGGAGTGGGCTACTGGTAATAAGACGTATTCATGTAGCAAGGAACTTTGTTTACAGAATGGTTGGGTGTCCGATTATGCAGAGTGATTTTGATTTCAAACTAAGCCACACAATGGTGCTACTGGTCTTTTTCTCGAGGTACACCATTTCCTGGCAGCATGAATTAGTACTTGAATGTTCAGCTCATGTGCTTTAGTTGGTATACTTCTCTTCATAACTTAAATGCATATCAAATCAAATTCTTTAAACAACTTGAAAAAAGGAAAACATGTGTTTATACATTGTGTATGCACTTGGTTCAAGTCATTATTTTACAAGGTATTGTTCTGTTTCAGTCCTTGAAGTTCTATTATGATGAGATACCATGTAAACAGGCCAATCTCTTGGTTACAGATTTACTGGTGTTATCTGTTACAGTAGTCAATGCATTTGTCTATTACATTTCTGGGTATAGTCTGTCTAACTTTAAACAGTTCACTGATCTGGACTAAATGTCATATTTTTGTAGTAGTGGTTGTTTAGAGCTGGAAGCAATTTGGGTTATTCTGTCCATTTGATAACAAATGACTGATTGTAACTGTAGATGAACCCGTGGCACAAGAGATTTGATGCCACTTATTGTATGGAAGCACTAATTTCTCTATCTCTAACATGTTCATGCAAACATAAACATTGTTAATATTCCATGTATATTCTTTGTTCTCAGCTGGGCAGGCCTATATTGCATGGTCTATATTATTGAGGTGTAGACTTTAAATGAACTTATAATATATGATAAACGGACATGATGAATATATGGTGAATTGTGTCACGGTTGCGTTATAATAGCTATATATATCATTATATGTATATATCCAAATAAATAAATATGCATGGACTATGATAAACTGACACGATGTAAGTATGTTTGTATGCATTTACCTCATATATACCTAACTGTTTTCATTAAAACAAACTTTGCCTTCCACACACAAAGCTGTGAAATAACCTAAACCATGTTCAATTATTTTCTGATCAGCTGTCAAGTGATCGCAAATTGTAGGCTATGAATTAATTAAGTGACTGGGCTGTGAAATCGCTTAATTATTTATTTACAGTTTCAGAGCTTCGTTTCCTTCGATATCATGTGTGCACAATTAAAGTGTTTATTAGTAAAAGAGTATGTGATCATGTAACATATAGTACTAGTATTGGCAATTCATTTCAACCATCGCACACATGTACACGATCACATGTGGACAACCAGAGAGCTTTTGTTTATCGGAGAAATAGCTCCGGTCGCTGGAGGCGCCACTGGTTCAAAATTCTACATGGCGCGGCAAGAGTAACGCCTCTATATTTAAGCTCTCTGCTTAAATCCTTCTGCAGAATTACTGCTACAAACTCAATGATACATGATACTGAACAACTATTTTAATCTTGACAATACCCGTTTAACTGTGATGTTAAACTATAGTAGAGGTCTATTAAATCGAGGTGCAAAGTGTAGCTTAAGAGTCCTTAGTATATACAAACCACAAAGCCAGCACGGTGGGGCTACCGAGTTATAGGCACCGGCTCAGCGTTTTAGAAAAGTGAGTACAACCTGACTTGTGTTTGTGTTTGTGAATTGGTGTAGTTTAATGACGCGAGAGCATGTGTTTTTCACTAGAAATCTATGTCTTGTATACAATGCAGCAACACACTGTAGATGAATTCGTTCAATACTTGGATAACACTTGGAATAAGCTGATTAACTGAAATACATGAAATAATATTGTGCTAATATCTAATGTTACACGTACAAACAAATTACAGAATGTTTTCGAGTCTAAATAGCCATACACAATTAGCCTAACATATGGGTGTCGCGTATGGGACCACCCCGTGACGCAATAACAAATGCCGATAGCAACAGCTGCACCCGAGAAAATCCCCGAAATGAGATCACTTAGTGACGTAATATTGAAATGCTCAACCATAGCCACTCTAGTGCTTTTCACCTTGAAATTTTACAGATAGATAGGTAATTATACTGATCAAACTATCACTTACGTTAATACCAGTATTACTGTAGCTTAACATATGACATGAAATTAAAGAGCTCACCATTCTAACAGACCAATAATATTTGAAATTAAATTGGCCAAAAAAAAAAACACGTGGTCATCGCTATTACAGTTGACTTCCTCGTCATGAATCAAGCACGCACAGGTCTAACCTATTTACCGGGAATAAATCTACCAACAAAATACAAATAGCCTCAAAGGAATAGTAGCGTGAAAACTGAAACACCTAACTTCAAACTGTAGTGAGCATCTAATCACTACATGGTGGTATCAATATGCCTTTAGTTACGTCTTTAATATCCTCCACCAATATTGTACAACCGTTAACTTATATCTGTAACAAATAATTTCAATCTGGTATATTTCCAGATGAGATGAAGATTGCCAAAATTGTACCTTTATTTAAGAATGGTAATCGTAAGGACACTGGGTCAAAATATTGTATTTGAATGATATCATCACTTTTCTTTTCATGGATGGACAAAACACCTTTAAACGAAATAATAGAAAAAAGGAAAAAATGTTTTTTCATGATTTTGACTCAGTTTATCAAAAAAAGTGGAAAACATTCAAATTAATATAGGGATTTTATTAATTAAGATATCCATTCAGTTTTTTCACCTATAATATCCTCTTGCAATATAGAATAAAACTACAGAGAGAAATTTCACAAAATTACATGAACGTTCATTTTATGTTTTTCACAAATATTGCTGGTTATCATATCATATGTTAACATTAAGTTAATTTCCTCTGTGTAGTTACTTTTATCTGGTATTAATCTCATTAGACACCAAATTTCTTATCTCTGTGACCATTATATATGGCTGTATACTAATTTAAAATTACGAAATATTGCCAAAATATGGTTTTGAGTAATTAGCCATTAAAGATTGAATTTGTAATAAAATCAGCCTAGCAATGTTCCTATACCATCAAATGTCACCAGTTTGTCAATAATAGTATTTAGAATGTTCCAGCACCATATGTAGCACCCTCCTCAGTCTGGTTTACCTACACAAAAAGCTTCTGGAGAACTTGGGACATGTGGCAAGCCCCTTCATTAAAGCTTGCCACAGGTGAGGCAACTGCACCGTGTAATTTCAGCTTCCCAACAAATAGTTTTAGAACATCGCGACCATACGACAGAGTGGAGACATTCATTTGCATTCTGGGTTTTCCCTTTGGCTAACCTCTTTAAGAGATTTAGGTCTATCATTCGCTCCATCGGGTGTGATGGGATTGCTGATGCTCTCCACATGGGGTGGTGGTACTTTATTCCTCGCAATGGCACTCTGGTAAAAGCACCATGACTCCAGACCACTTGGGCATCTATCATGTTGTGGGTCCGAGTCTGTAGTCATGTTGTGAAATAGGCTTGCCCACACAGCCGTTCTCATTGCATCAGTGTCCCCTAAATTGTTCTCTATAGCACCACTGATATGTAATTGCCTTTTCTTTGGTCAATCGCCCATGACCCTTGCCACCAAGTTTTTATTCTTTGCTCAAATTGATAAGAACAGTGCCCATTCTTTTACGGCCATGGTTTAAACATTCTTCCTTCTTTATCTCAACACCACAGTATGGGTCGAACTCGCATACAGCATTGTAGGCCTTAGAGTCACCATCACTTAAAAACCCAGTGTATTTCAATCCATTGGTTGAAACTGATCTACTCCATATGCGTATTGCTGCCTCCGTTTCCATGTTATTGGATGTACCTGTATAATTAGCAGCACAGTTGTCCTCATGAGCTGCATACCACTCTCTAAACTCAGGGCTGTCTCCCAGTTCAGGTGTCCTACTTTGCAATGATACCAAACATGTGCGGATAACTTTAAATCAATCGCTGGTTATTATGGTCCAAACATTTGGTACTCAAGACTCCTAATCCACAGATTATGGGACGATTGAAATGATTTCACCGAACATCACATTCTAAAATCACGATTTAGGTGTAATTATTCGTCTATGAAGTTGTAGAAAAGAAATCAATTCTGCCAATGGAGCTAAAGTCTCAGATTTGACCTTTTCATCCCAGATCGTAGATTTGGTCCCCCGTGTCTGGCCTTAACATAATTGATTGAAATTGAAGAGAAATGTAAATTTCATGACCTAACTGGTAGTGCTACATATCTATAGCACCTAGGTTCAAACCACGCAGGGTTATATCACGAAGGGTGTTTCATTTTTCACTTTGCCTCATTACCTTTGGTGCTCGCTTGGCCCATTTATCTTACTTTGTGCACAAAAGTGGCCATACAACAGTAACTTGTCTTTATATTTCATTTAAACAATCTGATGCACTGTATAACTTTCTTCTTATTAATAAAATACTTAAATCAATAAGAAAATCTCCATTATTATTTAATGCAGGTAAAAGTAATCCAAGATTTGACGCTGTATTTCAATCGGATCTTGTACATAGTGAACTACGCATGCTAACATACTTATTATCACTGTGGACAACATCATAATAGAATGAAAGGAATCTAATGAATAACTGAGTTTGAATGGATTGACCTTGTAACAGCTTGTTCTTGTATTAAATGCTTCAGCATTCTGCCATGATACATCCACGAGACACCCCAAGATTATTCTTATACTCTTTCACCAGTTTATATCAAATTTGTTAATGTAACAAATTTGAGTCACATAGTTGGTTCTGTACGCAAGAGATCACTAATTCCTTTTCTTATAGAATCATAATTACAATTTTTACAAATATATCATGACCTAGATTAATCCCGCTCTCAGACACCTGGATAAGTGAAAATTCTAAAGAAATATTCCTTTTTTAGTATAAGATAATGTAGAAAATAATTATTTCTCTTTATATAATGACTTCATTTTAGTCTTAACAAAAGTCAGTAATTTTTATAAATGAGTATCAACTTACACTGCTAGACAGATTTAGAATATATACGTACTGTTGAAAATGAAGACAAAAATTTGAAATTGGTATCTACAAAATTAGGCAATTTGAATTGTATTCTCTTAGGGGGGACTAATAAGAAAATAAGTCACTATAACCACAAGTTTAATAATTATGGCTGACCACACACCAAACATAGTTTAATAAAATAGTAACACTAAACATCATTGTAAGTATATATAATATAAATCAATAATTATATGGTAAATAAATGAAGTTGTCACAATAATGTATTATACATAATTAAGAAATATGTGATTACAAGTATTGTATATGGAAAGTATATATACAACAAAATATGCCTTTCAATTCTATTATGGACCAATTTTTACATTGCTGGCACCTGAAAGCAAATATGCACAGATTAAAACTACTAAATATAAAATATAATAATACGTAGTTCGTGTGGCTACTGACACACAGCAAGCATGTCAAAAAACTAGTCTATAATATAAAAACTAACATTCTGAGCATCGAGTTACTGTATTTCACTAAAATGCAAAATTAATACTGGTCAATTTTTTATCAATACATATGTCGAATAAGCCAATCTCAAACAATCAACCATCTAGTAGTTAGGTTAAAGGTCAACATAATTACCCAAATTTCCATAAGCATTCAAATTCCCGGATAGATTAAAGATGTTAATGTGCCATTTCTTACAAAACTGTGCAGTTTTAACTGTACTCCACTGAGGAAGAGTATCTTGAAAACGCGTTCACTCTGATTTTAATATAAAGTTTGTGATTGCGCTGAAACATAAGCGAAACGGGATTTGATAACAAAATAATACCTAACATCGTAATATGTATATGTAATATTATGCAACAAAAAAATGGTAAATAAACCAAATTAATTATAGGTTTAGCCTGTAAAGCTAAATGATGGATAAACCACAATATAAATGTTACACAAAGGATTCATCGTTGTAAACATTCATGAAGTCAAACCGTAGTTTAAAGAAGTGACCTGATTTCAACAACTATCTCCTCTTAAAACATGTATTTACAATGTAGTTTAGCCTTATATCATATACGTGTGGGGACTGATAAAGGCCAAAACAAACTTCAGACAGTTTATCGCTGCTAATCACCATCTCAGAACTCCCACCCCACCAAAACAAAACACATAACTGGAGAACTCAATTATTATTGGCTAAATGTGCTTGCACTTTGAATGTTGCTGTTGAATCTCTGATGGACTTCAGGAAAGGTATCATCTCTGAAAATACATAACAATAAATTGTTCAAGGTAAGTAACTATAAAAAGAACTTTACAAAATAGTTAACAAGACCACACAGTCAACCTATAGTTTGATGTAAATGTTAGTAAATTTTTGCATACAATTACAAAATGGACATTTGTTTATCATTGGATGTCACAAATCATCGTAATTATCAAAAAGGAAAATATACCGCGAAACTGCGCATGAGTTCTGACGACGTATTTACGTCATCGATCAGATGATTACACATAAATGTAAAACCACTATTTATTTGTTAAAACCACCAACAATGTATTGAATATCAAAAATAACTAATTTGTGAATAAATATTTATGAATAAATAAAAAAAAGTTGTGTGACCAGACATCGTCCGGGATCCCCCCTCCACTGTCAGGCGTATCTCCTCTAATGATAGTTATCTTTCGTTCATCCATCTTGTAGCGAATAATGATAATGTGTGGAACTGTTTGAAGTGTTTGAATAATATGGACCACAAAATATGTTGCATGTGATCAAACATCAATCTACCAGTATTACTTGCTATTGTTATAGTACAAATGTACACAAAACAACTGATTTGTTAAAGCATCGGAACCGTGTTCTTTGGCATTAATGGTCTGAGCACTCAATGCGCATGCACCAAATGTGCGTTTTTCTAGTGCTCAGATGTGGAACCGTGTATGCTGGTGTAAAAAAACTAGCAATAAGCACGGATGCGCTTATTTTGACTTGTTTCAGATGCTCAGATGCAGATATAAAAAGATCTGAGCCAAAGTGTTACAATCACATCGATATAGTTGGACAGATGTGATATCTTCAATCTCTTTTGATCTTGTTTGAATATCTTCAAAGATGTCGAAAACCTCTACCTAACTTTAGACCAAATAAAAGTGTATTATGCTCAACCGCCATATTTAAAAAAAGATATAACGGGTTCAGGAGTTAGCGCATGTCCAAGTCCTTGCCGCCATCGAGAGTCTGCACATGTGCATTGAGTGCTTGAACATTTAGCGCAAGCAAACATGGTTCCGATGCTCAGCTACGCAACCACTTTGCTTTAACAAATATTTAACAAATGGTCGGGTAACCCCCAACAAGATTATTTTTAAGACTGGCCTTATATAATGTTGTGGTATAGTTTTTATACAACATACAGACTATAATGACCCAAATTGGTTGGCAAGATTATGAATACCTGCGTATTTACTGCATTCGGATAATTGACGGATGATTTATTGCAGCTGTCCTGTTTGCTTGGCACAATTCTGAATTTCAATACAAATGAACTACAGTAGGATATTTCAAATAAACTGTCTGTTACATGTGTTCATTGTCTCATCTCCTGTGGTTGATCATAAGCCGCTCAAGCAAAAATTCAGGAACTACCAGCTAATGCAGACCAATAAGGAAGAGAATGTATGAAATTCAGTTACTGGTAATTATTTTTAAAAAGGTGGTCTGAGGTCAGTTTGGAACCTGCTACACAGCATTCAAACATCCTCTTCCATTGTGTCTAAGCTGTCAAAGCATGAATACAGGCACAATAAGATTATGCAATATGAATGCTGATGGCCATTACTACCAGTTAGCTGTCACTGACTACACAGTGATAGACACCTCCATTCTATTGATAGTTTATAGTTTTACTCCACCATGACTACTGTTTTGTTTCATAAGAGCCGTTTGGTTTGTTTCAGTAGTATGTGATAAAGCACTGGCACAAAGAATCATGAATTGTGAATATAACCTCTAAACAAATCATCAGAAGGCCTATAGCCAAGAGAAGTGACTTTTCATACGAAGATGTGTAATGCCTCACCAGTTATTCAGTTTGTGTGCACACACAAAGTAATGCATTGACTAAATGGACATGTTAAGGACGGTGAAAGAAAAAAAGGTATTTAGACATGTATTGGATTCCTACCTGTGTTACCAGTCCCCTTCTTAGACAAAGACTTGTACTCATTCTGTATTCTGCTGGCAGGTATAACAATATATCTAAAGTATACAAAACAAAGCAGTTCAAACATCTGTTTAAATCATGCAAGACTCTACAACAATTCAGTTAAAAGTCACCACGAATCTACTATACCTTGTAGTAAGTTGGATATGAAAAGTCCTCAGTGATTTCAAAGCATCCACAGCCTTGTTGTATGCATCGGTGAGGCTGTCACAGTTTTGCTCCATTGCTGCAAACAATTATGATAAATGTTGTGGAAAATAATATGAAACTACTCAATATTGTTAACTTTTATATAAAGTCAGAATGCGTTAATCCGACAATGTCAGAATATCGAGTCTGTGACATACCAGTAGTCTGTGTCACACATTTTTAAATCATAGAGATATACCTCCATGTTTAAACCAGTATTCAATAACTGTGCACAAGCTACAGAATGGCACTGAAGCCATTGATCATTTTGATGTTTGTTAATTACAAACACTATAAAGAAATACTCATGTCACTTAAAGTTCATCAGATTAACTCAAGATCTGCTCATTGGAAAGATCACACATTTGTTTTAATTAGCCATGAATGATTATGATATTGGTTATTAGATAGCCACAGGCAATGGAAGCATCGTGTTTCATTGTGTATAGTCGAGGATAATTGTAATTGGTTACAATATAGGAATTATTGTGGGTGGGCAGGTTAATGAACCATTACTGACAACATGTTGGTGTGTCTTGCATGACTGAACCAGCAGAAATATTTGGCAACATTTTCCTGTTGTCAGATTATCAAGGTCAATTTACATTAAAATGTCACATTTTGTTGGCGAAATCAAGCGTTGGAGTCAGAACGCGGAACACGATTTTGTCGGATTAAAGAGTTGTCAGATAAACGATGTCTGGATTAATGGATTCTGATTGTATTTGCTTTTAAAATTGAAAGAAAATAAACACGATCAGATCAATACGTTCCAAACACCTGGTCAGTGGAAATGCAAATTCAACTACAGTTTGGCTAAACGAAGCACTGTGTTCATATTTAGACTGATGTGGGGCTCGAATGCGTGGCTTAAACTAATGTCTGCTGTGGTGTATCCGGACTGGTGTCTATCATATGGTCAGACACAGACTAATGCTATTTCATACAGAGTGCTGAGGGCGCCTCCATGGTCTAGTCGGTAGCTCATTGGACCAGAGATCATCTTTGACTTCGTTTCATTACTTTTGGAGGTCGCTCAGCCCATATAGCCTACCATGTGCACAAAGTGGCAGTAAAATATCAATCATCATCGTCATCATACAAAGTGTTGAAAGTATAATACTAATATAGCTGTAAAAGATTCAGTCTAATAGTGTCATTTCCCTATAAAAGATCTTTCTCTCACCTAAATGCTGCCACAACTAAACACCGCACATATTGACTTCTAATTTTTTTAAATACTACTACTTAATGGTTTTCATTTTTCTTCCATATTTCTTAAGTTAATCTCTTTTACTTTTAGTGTACAACAGTTCGATCATATCACATACGATTACTTGCTTTATAAATATACATTTATTATTACCATGTACTGTTATTAAAATATTTGTTGCTGTTTAATCTTCATAAATGCTACTAATTAATTATGGTTTACGCACAGGGATTTAAAATTACAAATGATGCTTCAGTCCTTTTCCACTATTGATCAGCACAGGACACGTATAGCTGTGCAGGCTACTGATATCCACACACGGGTACCTGAACAGTTCCCAAATCATTATACAAAAAGCTTCCCCAAGTATTTTATATGATTACCCATTGTAGTTTAAAGTCATTTACAGTGGATTATGTCTAAAATGACCCTTCATCAGATAACTAATACTGGCTGGTTTATATATATATATATATATATATATATATATATATATGTGGCCAGTTTATACATCTAGCTACTCTGATTTTGATAACCATTGCCCAATTAGACCCAATGTCCAAGTGATTAATATGGAAGAAAAAGGGAATCATTATGATAAATGAATAATATAGCAAGGACACTCTGCAGATCAATATTACATTTTGAATAAGTCATTTATAACACCTTGTTTAACACATATAATTTTCTCAGCAATGACCGTGTTGTTCAACTGTGTATTGGCTCATAGGTATAGAATGAGAGTGTTAACTTCATGGTAGGTATAACCAGTTAGCCGTTCAACTCAAGCATGTACCGCACAAGAACATGGCACAGCTTGTAACTGAAGGTCTACTCATCATTGCTAGTCTCCGACTGACAAGATAGAAAGCCTATTATTAAATGATATTGTAATAAATATGACACTTACCATGTTTATCACAATTAATTAGGATAAACTTATATAACTGTTGCTCTACTTAATAGATTATTGATTTCTAAAATGTGTATTTGCTAAATATGCATTTATCAACTCATATCATTTGTATGCAGCAGACTTGTTCATCTGGTTTAGAGGTGCCTTTGTTTTGACAAAACATGCAATAGAATCAATTATCAACCGTATGGACAATTTTTTGTTTGTTAAAACTACCAACTGTGATGTATCAATCACATTGGCATATTCACTGAATTGATCATGTCAAATATTGGCTAGGGATAACATATTAGGCTGATATTCAGAAGAGACAGTGGCCTGTATGGGTTTATCAAGAAGATTTAAAGGTCACTGGAAAAGGTTTCCCAAATTAGTTGAAATGTTAGTGTTATATATTAAAATCAATTTCAATCAGAGATATATTAAATTTTTTCTTAGAAATAAAGTTACACTGGTTTTAAAACTTGCTTTGCTATCATCTCACATGGCCGAAACTTTAATTGAGAATCTTCGAAAAACTTTGGAATGTGACGTCATCTTTGCCAAACAAAGACCCCAAAGACTATGTGGCCTTGTTTAATCTGTGTTACGTGTTCCATATTGTCTTTATTAAACATAAAAAATCGTGTCACATACAATTGTGCAAAGAAACATATATCGAATACCAATGATTAACTGATTATATCCGACATGTAAGTACAATCAAAACCCAGCCCGAAACACACATACACCCCCCAAAATTACAAAACAAATGGCTAACAAGACACACTGAGGGTGGCACATCCCTATATAGACTAGTATAGGCCACATATGGGAGAACCCCATGCATCCACCGGGCTCCCATGTACAGACAAATACCACTATTTTAAATGAAGTTATGCAATAGGAGGAGGGCCCAGTGTGTTGACTCTGCTATGCACTTGCTGGAGCTAATTCCTCACAGTTAATACTGTCTGTGATCTTTTTCACTAGTGGTTCAAAGCTGTAGGGCTTGATATCCCGAGAATGTCAAAACTTTTGTCAGAATCTGACATTTTGTCTGTCAACTGGTCAGAATGCTTGTAAACAAGCTCTAGCACTACATGGTGTTTGGCAAAGATGACGTCACACAATAACCCCTAGCGAGTTTAGTACACACTAGCAATGGCTCATGAAAGTTTGGAAATTAAGGATTTTGGGAACGTTTTAATGGAAATATGACAGCTGGTGGTTAGAATTGTTTTGAGTGTAGTGCATCTGATAGTGAATAAAATAATTGTTTGTTACATTAAATTTACTTCGAAATGTGAAATTTCTTTTTCCGTCACCTTTAACATTGAATTAGATGGGGGGGGGGGAGGAATTCAAGAATAACAAGCAGAGCCGATTTGGGCAGGATATCAGTCTTTACAGGGAACATATTAGACAGGTTCATCTGTACTAGGGTTTTAAAGTTCTGTATAGATTAATTCATGTCATGCTTACATCAATAACAAAAATAAGTTTACAAAATTTTGGGAATATTACTTCTAACATATATAAATCTGTCCTAACAACACTGGACAATCAATAAGAGCCTTTAGGGATTACTTTCTATGGGATGTATTATCTGAAGGATATTTATTTTCCATGTACTGTATAAAAGGGAAAGTGTGGGGTAGATTAAAATATCTGTAGATTCCAATATTTTATCTATGCGGAGATAAGTGCAGTTCAGACGTTTAGCTTGGGCACTTGTCACACCTAAGACATATGAATGATGGGTGGCTGCCTGATGAAACACCCCACAAATATTCTCTCATCTCTCTGTTTTTGCCAATAGAGATATGACCTTTTCAAGATTTCTTAAAACCTTTAGAAACATACCAAACTTTCTAACCGAGGGTCCGGCTTGGATAGCTTTGATGAAGGCCTTGTGTGATGGCAGTATGTACTCTCTCATCAAATCAAGGAAACGTTGACGTTCTGAAAGCAACATTTCTAAAAACTGAATGCACAGAAACTTCTAATTTGCTAACTATACTTGTGAATAGCTGTCAAAATTGAGCATTAATCCTCAAAACGTCACAAATTAGCTATACAGTCTGAAGCGAATATATAGGTATGCAGGTAATCAATGCAAGAAACTAATATAATAATCACTGTAATATGATGGAGAAGGGTGTGCACCTTAATTAGAATATTTTAAGACACACTAGAAAAGGATAGCTGCTTAAGGAGAAGAAATAGTCTTCAGAGAGAGAGAGAGAGAGCATGCTAACCTATGCATTATGTTAGTGCTTTAAAGTCAAACAAAAACCAGAATAAACTGACTTATTTTAACCATGTGAAAATCCATGTAGCTAATGTAGTTGCATCCAGCATCTGAATTGCAATTATCATAACCGTACATGTTGGCATTATTGACCCATAATGATATAGGAATTCATGTACACATTGAGAGTTCCTTAACCAGATGTGGGGTCAATTCAATTCCGAAATTATAATTATTTATTAAAAAAATGGAATTGGAATTGAAAAACTTTGAATTGGAATTGATGTTTCCTAAAAAAAAAACATTAAATGTTTCCTACAAAAAACAGTAAATCCCCAAATTAATTTACCACTTAATTTTTTAATTCAGAAACATTTCTTCCATTACAATCCTATCTGGAATATAAACTCGGAGTAGGTTCTTGGAGTACCTACTCGTGGTAAAAAGTAATAGGTAAAAAGAGTCGGTAAAAACTAGAATTGGAATTGAAAAATTGGAATTAAATTGGAATTGATCAATTTGATGTGGAATTGACCAAATGGAATTGAGTGGAATTGGAAAAATGGAATTGATGCTGAATGGCTAAAAATAAGTGTTTTATGAGGAAAACAAACAAGAAGTACCCTTTAACCAATTCCATGTCCTTGAGAAACCATGCAATATAACATGGATCATGGACATGTGGATGGATAGCTTTAAAATGGTATAACTGGTGCAGGGTGGCACTAGGGTAAGTTTATTAACTCCCAAAGAACTAGGCCAATGTCTCATAAAATCAGTTTATCTCAAACACTGATCAACTTATTTCTATCCTTTGACACAAATGCACAGACGTGTTTTTCCCAATCTGGTGTTCATGGTAACTGATAACAAATCAATCAGCGCTTATAATAAACAATCACTATCAAAGACGCGTAAAACAAACGATGGTCTCCATGCCTGTAAAAATAATGAGTCAATCATAATGGGCCTGAGATTGGCCTCCGGCTATAAACCATCAAAGCCATAATTGGCCAAAACATTTAACTGGCTTAATTACTCTGTCCAAATGGTGAGACAATGATTTAAAAGAATTTATCTTATTCACATCAATCAAAATATAAAAGATGAGAACTAAACAGACAAAATCGTATATTTTATAATGTAAAACAACCCGCGTGAAAATTAAATTTTGTAAGTTTTGTCATGCCATATTTGTAAATGAAATGATTGATTTCATAATTGCTCATCACATCACTAGCACCTCAACTGATTAACTTTCAATTTTAATCAATCAACAGAACATCACCAGTAATATATATATATATATATATATATATATATACCTACATACAGAAAATGCAATTTTTGTAACAAAATATTTCCAAGTACTTGCATGTATGGCAATAAATAGATATATTTTAAATGAGTGGATTCTTACCAACTGGATGCTGTATATTTAAAACAGCATCAAAACATTGCAGAGGTGGACTTTGTGCAGCATTGCTACCAATTGCCTGTATTGGAAACAAGGTTATATATTATATTATTGATAAATCTGAACTTGAACTGTTCACACTAATACCTAAAGATGGTGGAAATTGTTTTAAATTGTTTTTAGATATGTAAACCAAACCTATTAAAATTAATTTCTTTGGTAAATTTTTCCCACTTTAAAGGATACTACTTTTCATATTATATTCTGGAAACCTGTCAATATCAAAATGCTTTCTCTTTTATTTAACAGTGGGCTTCTGTAGGATTAAACTCTGTACACTTTCTGTGGTCAGATTCTGAATAACAATATTCCAATACTTCAGTAAGGTTTCCACTAGCTTGATGTGAAATCTCATAAACAATGAGATTTATCACCATTTATGAAGCAGAACCAAACATTCCTTCAAAACTTCTTTGCTCAATAATCTTGAAACCAGGCATATATAAGTAAAAGAAATTTAACAGTGCCTTTTCTGCATTAAATAGTTAGGATATTTTAACCTTCGTTTTGACAAATGTATTTGTTCACAAACTGAGCTCAGACTGATCTTGGCTATGATCATTTATGTTCAGTCATTTATTTTCGCTCAGTTCATCTACATTCCCTTCCCATCTAGAATTTAAGAAAATCTATCCATAGATTTCATACTAAAGCGAATATTTTGATGCCCAAATGTCCATCAGTGGATCATATTTTTTCAATTTCATGCCAGAGTAAAAGATATCGACATAACTGTTTATAACACCTAAAATGGTGCCACCATATAGATGGAACCAGGATGCATTTTTGGTCTTTCACAGCAAATGATACATGAAATAACACAAATTTAAGTTGACATTAACAAAACCTTTCATTTGACATCAGTGGACCAATTTCAAAATTGTTTCCCACAAATTTAAGCAAAAACAGAGACTTTTGAAACAACTATTTGAAATTTCTACCATCTTGCGTTCAACCTAACTTCACACCAATAGACAACTTTACAGAAATGTTTTTTACCTGCAGTGGCTTATCTGAAACGCCATCAAATATAATACCATCGGGTGCGGGTGAACCATGACCACCCCATCTATAAACAAAACAACATAAAAAGTATTATAATTTAGATTTAATAGCAGACATTAACCAGGTCATTTTGCATAAACCGTTGAAAAATTTAATTCAGATAAAGAATAACGGTTAAAGGGATACTCCACCTTCTTTTCAAATTTTTAGTACTAATACAGCTATGCTCACAAATATCACAAATAACGTCAAAATGTGTAATTGATCACCCACACATTAAACAGCGAGATGTAATTTGGCGGAATTCAATGTAAATATAGCTAGCCTAACACTGGAAAGAATTGGCTTAAACTCTACTGATCAGGAAACTAAATTTCTTGCCATCTATATTGATGAAACATTAACATGGAAAAATCATTTATCCCATGTAAGTAGTAAAATATCATGTCCTCATCTCAGTGTGCTATGTAAAACACTTTTTACCAAATGACAGCCTAAGAATACATTATTTTGCACTAATCCATCCGCATTTGTCCTACGGGATACTAGCCTGGGGAAATACTAGTCATGTTAATATGAACAAGACAATTAAACTACAAAAACGTGCAATTCGCACCATCAATAAATCTGGATTAAACAGCTATACAGACCCATTATTCAAACGGAAGGATTTATATGAATACCAAACCACCTTGTTTATGCTCTATTTTATTAATAATAGACTACCATTATCATTTAATTCGACATTCCAATTTAACCATCAAATTCAAAATATCCACACAACTAGATAAACCAATTTACTTTATATCACACGTTGCAAGTGCAATTTTGCTAGCAAACTTCCACTTTATACATTTCTACATATATGGAACAAATGGTCTAGTATGATTCCGAATAATTCATCTCAAGTATATACCAAGCACCATTTGAAACCATATTTCTTGAGTGTTTACCATAGCCCTGTTAAATGCACCTATGATTATTGTAATGACTGTGGCTCAAAGTGTGCTATGTTATATAAAATAAATTGTCCTGGTTTGATTTGAAAGGATGCATGCCATCTCTAATTCTCTGATACAATTATGTTTTAGCTATTATTTACGATAACACAAATTCATTGCTCCTCATTGCCAAATTAATCTGTTTCATATTTCGCGTGTTCCGATAATAATATTATTTGTAGGGGCTAGTAGGAAGACAGCACATGCTATGCTGGTCCCATAATTTCCACATTGTATGTATGTTATATTAATATATTTTAACTTTCAAATCTCATTATTATTATCATGATTGCAAATTGTGAAAAAATGAATTACTATTACTAAGATGTGAATTTATTTGATAACAGTTATGAAATGGATCACTATACACTGGATTATTGTAATCTAATAATTGTTTGCTGGTATCTGGGTCAACTTGTGCTACACTGGTTAAATCTGGTGGTTAAGATTTCAGTCTTTTGATCCATAAAGCTGTATGATGCTACCTTTTATAACACACACACACACACACTTATCTTATCACCCACATGGAGTAATTAAGTAAGTGAATAATTGAGTCACTTATTGTTTAATCCCAATTCTGGTTTCCCCTAGGACAGATGGCCAAAGACCTACTCCCTATGGAAATAAGATGATCAAGCTGAAGTAATATTTTTATGGATGAAATGCCCCACACACTCAGGCAATACTGGGATATGGTCCGTAAGTTGTATGTCTTTAGAACAGTGCACTAGCAACCTGCACTACAGCAGCCCCAGTGTACTTCTAATAAATTAAAACATACATACCCTGCTAAGTATGGTCTGACCACGTTGTAGAATGTTTCAACAGACAAGTTCTCTGGGAATAATGACAAAAAAAGATCATTCAAAATCACAAACCTTTCTAATCTCACATAGAGTAATATCCAAACAGCCCCTCGGTAATTATAAACTCTGTAGTGTTCAGGAAATCTTTAAGCCAGTGAAGTACAGAACAAAGTTTATAGAAATATATCCAAAGAAAAAACACCACATATAATAGCTAGATAAACAAGATAAATGCAATAATATCTAACCTAAGTGAATGCGGGACTCATAACATAGTACACCTTACCAAACATTCTTGCCATTACTTTTCTCATATTCGACAGTGCCATGGTTATGACATCGAGTGCTGACTGAACTTTCTCTCTGTTTCCTTGCAGAACACCTTCTTGAGCCAGAGGAATTGCCTACAAAGTGTACACACACACACACACACACATATATATATATATATATAGTGTGTGTGTGTGTGTGTGTGTGTGTGTGTGCATGCGGAGAGGGGGGGAAGTGTGAGATCTAATTTATCTGATGTTTGTTGAAATTAAACAAACCTTTCAATCATGATATGCTTTAAAATGCAGCTAGAAATGCACATATTTATGTGCTAGCAATTCATATGTTGCTTTTATTGCCACTCAGGTAAAAAATGTAGATTCAGATACACCTAAATAAATCAGGGTTCATACACTTCCACATGTACGGTTTTCCAGGAGTTTCCAGGACATTTATTTATCAAAATATCTGTATTTTCCAGGAGTATTTTGACATATTCCAGGAATTCCCGGATACGTTCAAACCCTGACAAATTATCTCTTGGATCATATTCTGAAGGTAATTATCCATTCTTTGACATAAATAATTCAGCTTCTACCAGATGCTAGTAAATGCTTTCTACAGAAAATTATTAAAGAAGTAACATGCAATGAAATGAGTGTTTCATTGAGAAAAACTGTTACCTTTATTCCTGGCACTGCACACAACTCAACTTGTGCAGTGACCAAAAAGAACCACGAACAATGAAAGCCTCCGGGCAAGTTTGTTATGGTTGCCAGGTTACTGAAATAAGTATTTCACTGCTCATTAAATAATATCAGAACAGCCGATTATAATAAAGTTAACTGGACAAGAAACTAAAATAAATAACTAACAACTTTCTATCAGCTTATATAAATGTAACTGCATGGAAAAATTAACTAAACAACAATAACTAATATCATACCTTAATTCAACTGGGCTATAATGTGGAAACAAAAACAAACAGGTAATTGAAAATGGCATAAAACGTAAACAAGTATGTAACTGAAAATAGGTTCAAGTAAACTATATTTTCACACATAGAAAAAGCTCATTACACCAACTTCCATTTTATTTCAGAGCCTCTTTCATCGAATTAGAGATGAGGTTCAACAACAGGCCCATTTATTCTGGAGACAATTAACAAAGATCAGGTAAGTGAAATGTATTTCAGGCTCATCAGCTTTTCATATCAAATTTAATTCACTATTCATCAAATGAAGTTCAAGGTCAGCTTTATCAGTATGACCCCAGTGTCACAAGACAGAAATACAATTAATATCAATCACCACACTGTTACCTATAATTTAAATTAACTAATTAAACATATCTATGAGTGAGTCGGCAAGTGGTTGGTTTCGGACTGCTAACACGAGATGTATGGCTGAGTAACTCCCTGAAGAAATATCCCACAAACACAGGCACAAATCAGATTGAACCCACAGCTTGAATGTTTCCAGTGCGATGCTCTCTAATCACTGTGCTACTGGAGCACCCTATATGTATCTGTAAATTGGCTATAAATACCAGTCCAGGTCTTACTGTTACCATAACTAACTTACTGACTCACTGTCATTATTGCCTATCTGGTGAAGTTGTCACTGTCATGAATGAATACAAGTGCTGTACAACTACAAGTATCTTATTTATTAACTGGATGGCGATATTATTGCCCAGATAACACACTAATTAGGCAAAGGTTCAATTTGAAACAAGCATCCATCACTGATGCTTTGTGTGATACTCTAAAATACCAAACCAGGTGTAAAAAAAGTTTATCTATCAGTATATAATTTAGCAATGACAAATAATGTTTAAAGATAATCATGCAATATATATATATATATATATATATATATCACTGGAAAGGTCATACAAAATGGAATATATTGGTGAAAGAATTATGCTTTTATCTTATACACGGGTTATGTCATTCTTAAATCTGGCTATATCACAAATCGATCTACAAGTTTAAATGATATATTTTATTTTGCCAATGCTATACATATATATATATAGTTATTGTAAAATATTATTTATGCCTGAATTATTATGACAATGAGGTTTGGCAAAGTCTTATCTAAAATGTCACCAATCATGAATACAACCAGCAACAAATATCTTAAGGCAAATTGTCATAACAGTATTTAATAACAAGCTGTGTATCTGCATATAAACTAACAAAACAAATAAATGTAAACATAGATAAACTCAAATGAAACAAACAAACTTCAAACAAAAGGAATTCACACCAAATATTGTAAAATCCTATGCAATAACTTGTAATGCAATAACTTGTAATGATTGCAATCATGGAATGGGATTTAATTACTTAGGTATAGGCAACCATGCTTCTCACCCAATATTGTACTTGTAACAACTATACAGAGAAAATTAACTATAAAAGTGAGTATTTCTATCACCAGCATCGAGCATAGAGCAGGTATTGTTCTCTACAATACAAATACATGTATACGTTTTAAGGAATACTGAAAGTAACTAGCAGTTATTAATGTTTGCTTGGAATAAATTTAACAAAAGCAAACACTCCCAACTGTTACTAAAATCTTTCCGTCACAAATGTTATACATAATCTGGCAGGATATTCCGTGTTTTGCCTCTCTGTTTTGTTTGTTTTCAGACATCTCTATACAATATCTATTTTTGGTAAGTAACCATAACTATCAATTTCATCCAGAAAAAAAACACCCACTTTATTTCACTGCCCAGGAATAAACATATTTTGTCCAGAAGGAACTCAAGTAGTACAGCAGTGCACATAATTTGCTTTACAGGGCATATACAAATATACAGTTATAGTAAAAACTAAATCATATACAAATCACATCTCAGATTTCGAATGCCTTTTACTCACCCATTTGGGTCAATAAGCTTCCAGTTAGCAGCACAAAGAGAAGAATGTGTAGCTATTTTAGGCAGACCTAACCTTTCTGCAGTGTAACACATCGGTATTGCCAACTGTTTGGGAACTGTCTAAAATAAAGGCAAATAAATAATAATGGCATTCCTAACAACAGGTAAAAATGACTTCTGTGCAATATTACTAATACTATGCTGCATACAGTCTCATGTAGGTGGGTAGAATACCAGGATCCCCCCCCACCCCAAACATACACACTTACTACATGAACACAACAACATATTTGTTGTACACCATATCTATCTATAACATATAGGAAAACTATCTGGGGAAGATGATAATAGCTTGCCACGCATAACTGTGTCCTATAAATCATCATTAACAGCATACAACAACAAAACTCTGTGAAAACAGTACTAGCTCATCCCCCCCAAAAAAAAAAATCATCCAATTTCTTCTGCGGTTTCTCATTATTTTACAAACACAAAATCATCCACGTAACATATTAGATGAGAATCCAATCTATATCGGGACCATTTCTCAGTTCCACAAAATATCAAGCTATAAAATTAGTTTGGTTATGTGAAAATAAATAAAATAAAAGCATCACTAGGAGAACTTTTAATCAATGAGCTGTTTGAGACTTATAAACCTCTCATTTCTTAAGAAACAAGCTGTTTGGGACTTATAAACCTCTCATTTCTTAAGAAACTTGTATAAAACAGAGAATTCATCACAATTGTCCTATAACCAATGAAAATATCTGAAGAAGAAAAAAAAGACTGAGACATGTCTCTTCAACTAATAAAATAAAACAAGTACCTTAATAATTCCCTTGTCTCCTTCTTGCCACACATATCCACTTGTCATTTGAGATAAAATCAAATTAGCCAGTCTCAGCTGCTTGTGGCCACTTAAACGCTCAGCTTCAAGAAATGGCATCTTCAAATATAAAGATTACCAAAAAGTAGATTTACTGAAACAAATATATTCCGCAACCAGAAATACTCTTCAAGACCTTCTCCACGTCTTCAAACCAGACAATGCTTTTACTATGCTCTTGTAAGAGTATTGTACTCAGATGGATCCTTACCTTGTCAACTTCATCTCTTAACTGATGTGTTTCTAGTAAATGGTCAATAACTTTACCAATTTTCATCCAAGGACTGAAGTACTCAGGTAGCTCTGTCTGGTTAAAGAAAACATATATAATGTATATAATTTTACCTTTTTTCTTCTTCTGGTCAAACTGATATAACTGATCTAATCAGGGCCCAAAAAATCAGTTGCCCGGGTGCCCAGAACAAGTATATTTTCATGCCGGGCTAATGCTAATCGCCAATCACTTGCCCGCTCGGGCAAGTGCCCTTTTGAGACAAAAATTCACCAAATATGTGTATGCGCATGCCTGATCAGCAAACCAATTAAATTAAGAATTTTTCCCTGCTGCGTTCCTATATTTATAATCTGCAATCCAAAGCTGGCTGTGAGTGCCAGCTATACCTAAAGCCGAGATTCCACATACGTGGCATGCGAATGCTTATAATGCGGTATCCATGTGTTTTGGGCATCCCTCTCACCTTCTTACCTATTTTTCTTGGGAAAGCCTGTCTGAACACTCAAATCAGATGACTGAATCCAGAATTTAATGACCGGATGGTAAAATTCTGGATTCAAGCGTTCTTTTGTCGCATACGCAGTCGCATATACTGATATAGATTCGCATACCTTGATTCCATATATGCAGTATGGGATATTGTGGTAGCATATGTGACATTGTGGTATCCATTTGTTTCAGACACCCCTCTCACTTTGTGACCTATTTTTCTTGGGAAAGCCTGCCTGGACACTTGAATTGGACAGTTAAATCCAGAATGTTATGACAAGCATCGAAAAAATATAGATTCAACTGTCCAATTCACACCAATCACTGCATGGAATGGTCCATTTTGTTGGATTCAGAAATCACATACGCAGTCGCGTATGTGGAATCATGCTCGTACATTTACGTTTTCCATTTTTGTCGGATTCGCATAATGCAGACCCCACCGATGGAATCTCAGCTTAAGACAACACACCACCTATTTAAATGATGTTGCCGATTAAAAGCTGTATTCATTGCAGTTTACTGGCTACGCATTCTTGGTAATTTGAAATTTTATTTATATAGTGAGAGTGAAAATGGCTATGGGTAACTCAGCAAAGCAGCATTGGGCTTCACTGAATAAATAATTCTTATCAAACAATCGATTTTTATTGCAAATACCTTTATATGTAGGCACGTGAAATATAGCAGATACAGAATAAATGATGAATTTGGATCAGGTGAAAATTTGTTGGGCAAGTGAAAACAATTGTTGGGCAAGTGCATTTCCTATCTACTTGCTCGGGGGCAACTGAATTGAAGAAAAAAAAAATTCTGGCCCTGGATCTAATGCTGAATTCTAAAAGCCAGAGTAGATAACATGTAATACTTCACATACCAATGGAAATTCAAGAAGAAATCCAAACATTTCAGATACATTGTAGTATTTTAGTTGTGGTACCATGGAACTATCCATCACCCAGTTCTCTTCATTCATGGTCAATGAATTACATTCAGAAACCTAAAATGATCAAAACAGTAAAATTCAAAAGAAACACACCAGCTCTATAATCAAAGAAGATGCAGGATAATATTATTTACCTATACAAAATGCAGTTGAATAAATATCAATAATAACTTTCATCAAACCTATAACATCTTAAATGCCGTGGGGAATATAACATATTCAAAAATGTTAACTCATGCGGAAGAAATTAAAGTTGTTCTCAGGTTAACAACTCCATGGTATAAACGGTAAAATAAAATTTTCATTCTTCACGTAGTAATTAATAATTCAGGTAAAGCACATAAATGAGTAAACATTAGAAGAACAATGGATCATTTTAGAAAACTTATAAAGCCGTTTAACATTCCAGCCAATAAATTATAATTCCTGAAATAATTTTTTGTCAACTCCAAATCACAGTTCCTATTTTGATAAATGGATCTGTGCCCATCATCCAAATGCATTACAACAGATTCTTACTCTTCCATTGTCCAAGTCATGAAAGATTAATTTGAAGAAGGCAAATTATGACAAATCTGATCATATGATATATTTTGCTGATTCATCAATTAATATTATATTATGTTTGGCTATTGGTCCTTTTAGGAACATATAATATATATAATAGTTAATTTCAAGTTGGTATGACTGATATCAGATATAAAAGACAGCTTTTGGAGAAAAAAAATTAAATAGTGCCATATTGGAGAGAAAACATATCTGAAAATGTTTATACACAACTATTCAGTTAGGCACAAAGATGAAACAATACAAATTTGAGCAAGCTGGAAAATTATACATCCAGGAAAAGTTCTAGATGTTTTTTGCACTGATCACTGACATTTATAGCTAATTTACTAATTACTTGTGTATTATTTTCACCAGTTGATTGCAGATCAAACCAAATATTATATTATATGCACTGACCTATGCCCAAAAATGTTAATAGGAAAATCCACCTTCAGGAAATTCTTAGAAAAAAAACCCCAGATATATCAGATGGGATAGTATACAGCCATAAATATGTCTCTATCAAAGTAAAGATTTTCTATAAACATCAAAAACCTTGCTAAGCTAGGTTAATATAAATAGCACAGATAAGGCCTTGATAACTATATGTTGGACAAATCATGGCAAACAAAACAACTGCATAGCAGGGTATGTTAAAATGCAGTTTTGATTGCCAATATATGTAAGAGATTTCAATTAACATGTATGAAATCATCCTTGTCCCTGGATTGCTGGTATCTTTCTGAATATTTCCAGTGTATATGAATTCTAAGGGACAACACTAGGTGAGGACACTCACAGTCAGAATATCACTAAAACATATGAAAACTTTGCGAAGAATCCAGCTATCCCCTTCATAGTCCATTCCTCGACATGGTGAGGGGGCTTGTATGTCTCACTGACCCAGAGAGCTATGCCAGCAGGACCTTTGGCTTCTGTTAAGGACATCCAAGCTGGACTAGTCAATGAGTAGAAGCTAGACTGATATAGACTACTGGTGAGATGACCCCGACAGAAACCTTGAGTGCTGAAATCAGAGGTACTGGGTCACACAACCCACTCTAATAGATCACAATACCATGCATCAACAGCTATTATGACTACATTTCTCAAACAACATTTCATCCTAGATTGCATAAGCCTACAGCACCTGAGATAGACTACCTGAACAACTACAATAACTCTCTAGAAGTGGTACAGCACAAGAAGTGCTCTACACATAACAGTATCATGCATAGTCATTGTTGGCCTTGATGTGTAGTCAACAAGTGAATGAAGAAATACTGGTAATTCAGCTATGTACATTTTGTTGCAATATGAGTATTCAAATTAGAACATTTTTCACAATCTGTTTTTTATTACAGGACATATACCCCCGCACAAAATAACCCTCCACCAAATATATTAAAAAACACAAATGTGAAAATAAAATGTACACTTTTTTTTTGGGGGGGGGGCTGTAACTGAAAAGTAAAACATATTTCTTTTAATAATTTAATTTTGTCAATATATCAGGAGTAACATATTATATCAAATTCAAGAATTTTATTAATAACAATATATACAATATATCTACATCTGGATCTTGTGGGTAATATCCCTCAAGAAATCAAGGATGAGATGATCTGTCATTGGGTGCTCATTGATGGCCATGCAGTTGCCATGCTGAGGAAGGGGTGCTTGGCTTGACGGCTAGTCCGAATGATGGATCTTTGAGGCTTCTGGCATGAGTGTAGTTGTTGCAATGTCCAACAACACAGTCGCTACTAACTCGTAGTTTGGCAATACATTGCTTTGTGTTACGACACATATCACACACATACAAAACATCACCAGACCTCAGTCTTGAACTTCGCATACACAAAATCTTCAAAGTAGATTGGCACTGGTAAAAATGGTTGTATATCAATGAATAACTATTGGTACATGTAACATTAGAATATAAAAATTATTTGAAAAATATTTGATCTTTCATCCTAAAATGCTATACGTGAAAATAGTTGAGAGGTGGGTAACTGTCCAGAAAATGTTTGGCACAGGAGCGGTTTTCTCCCTGGGGTATGTGTTGGTTGGGGGGAGGGGGGGGGGGTATATGTCCTTGAACTAAAATTATTATAGCTGTAGTAACTACATCAATTTGCATTAAATTGAGTACTGGGTAATGTCAATTATTAATTTTGACTGCAAAAGCATTCAATAGAAAGGTATTGTTTACAACGCATACTATCTAATAATAATACAGGGTAGAGTTATGAAATCAATTCTTACTATCAATTTAACTTTAACAAATAAAACTATATAGCATATTAAGGCTTTAGATTTAGAAACCTGGTGAAGGAATGTACCAGTAAGCGTTACTCTGATGGGGACATATTTGTTAGGATGGAAATTACAGTAATATCACAAACAGTATCTCATAAAAAGCCAATAAGTGATTTAGATGATGATCATTATTTAACAGTGAAAGCACCCTTGAACAGGTGAGTTTTTGAACTGATTTTAACTTTTTTTTAAACATTAAATTTCTAATATTCACTGGCAACCTGCTCCACATGCTCGGCTTGCAATACTAAATGCACAATCACTATATAACTTGGAATGGATGTTCATAATATTTCAAATCTAACATAAACACGACAAGATGTTGGATATTTTTGTCCGTTCTTCTTAACTGATTAATTCTATGCTAGTCTGTAGTAAAATAATACACCAGAAAACTTAAGTACAGTCTAACCTCACTTCTATGCCAACTTTGGGAGCTGGCTGAAAGTTTGCATTGTGGTGGGATAGCATTAGAGTAGGGGAGGCGTATTCAGCAGACAGCCTTGGAGTTGGCTAATTACATGTGGCTTTTGATCCTTTGTTAACCCCAACTATCAATTTATTTAATCTATCGCCGATCGCACGATAAACACTGTCACGATCGCCATCTAATAACCCTGACTGTCCTGACAGCTTGTCAATCAATTCACAGATTACCAGAAACATTTCAGTCAGTGTATGGCATTTGTATATTGTGTAAGCATTGGTGGTGGCTGAATAACGGGGAGAGCGGATAAATGGAGGCATTATCATGGCAGGAAATCGGGTCCTTATCATAGGTTGGCAGTAGGTGTGGTTGGTGGCTATTCGCAGCTAGACTGTACCAGTATTCTTCCTATTACAATATCATCAATACACAAATTTTCACTGTAAATATTTTAGCACTAAATTTACAATCTTATTTCTTTTGTACAACTTATATTCTATACCCCTTTGACAATAAATATACGTTTGTATCAGCCAGAAAGTTTCAGTTTTTTGTAGATGTTATCCCTGTGGAATATGCCACATGTAATCACCATCCTATTAAATAATTAACCATTTAACTGAATATTGTTAGAGACTTCACTTCCAATCAGATTACATGATGTACTTCTAATTCCATATTGTTCACCCTCAGAAAAAATTCTTAAATATGTAATGCTTAGAACATTAACCATAAATTCCACATTAATAATTACAAAATATACCTGATATCATAGATATAGGGAAATAACCAAAAGTATTGGATGGCCAACATTACGACTGCACCAGAAGCCAGATTCAAAGGTGGGAAGGATAAAACTCAAATGCTTTGACGTCATATGAGCACTCTCTAGACTGACGCAGTTTATAGTTGCTATTGAACATTAATATCTCAGCCATTCGAGGTGTAGTGATATGCATTTCACATTTGAATCAGCTAAAATATAGTTCAAATTTTGAACAGAATGGCAACAAAGAGATTCCTTCACAAAATCCTTTGGTTCACAGAGTTCACACAGACACCAGTCAGTTTTCCCAGTTCTCCTAGAGGTTTCTTAGACAATTCCGCTATTCCTCTTCTAAGATTCCTTCTGGCTCAAATTGATGTCATTCATCACGTAATTTTAACAAGATAATTGTGTTATGTTCTGCAATAATTCTTCACTCACACTTGTTCATGTGTTTTTTGTATGGGCTTTACAGAATTTCGGTAAAGCTCCTGTGTTCAAGTGATGTCAGCATTCAGGAACTTCCAGTCTCTGTCTAGCTTCAAAATTGTGGTGCCCACAGGCCATTAAAAGTCAATTAATCAGCACTTTGAATTGTATTATTTAATATGTGGGTAATCATTTACACATTTTGGCATCATTTATGATATTTGTGAGCATAGCTGTATTAGTCCTGAAAATTTGGAATGGAGGTGGAATATTCTTTTAAATTCAACCCAAGATTTATTTCCTTCGTTGTTGTCATTGTATTTGTAAGGTTGTTCTTTACTAACATGCTAATAGTTAGTTGATGCATAGCATGTAAGTGTGTAGGTGTGCCAGTATGTAGAATTAACTATATACAGAGTTAAGTTGAAGCAGAAATTAGAACTGATATTCAGTATGCCAAGTGAGCAATTATTGAATAGGATAAAGACTGATGGTGGAAAAGACCAAGAAGTTAATAGACCGGAGAGTCAAAAGAAATTATAGTTCGGCAGGTCTGGTGGGTTACCACCAGACTTGTCAAAATTATAATGTCACACCGAGTACACAGCTACCATATCTATAGTATAAAAAAAGCTATGACATGCATTTAAAATAACAAATGAGAGTTTAATTAGCAATAATTACCTTTTCAGGTTTTATAGAAATAACTATTGTCTATTGATTGATTCCTTGATATCTTTTGTTTCATGATCTATGATCATGAAACGGGGATAGCACACTTAAGTGCAAGCACTTATTTCCAGTGTGGTCCCTTTTTATTGAGTGGCTGTTTTATAGCTCCTCCCTCTCCATCCTCCCCCCCCCCCACACACACACACACACTCTCACTCACAGGAAAGCAGTACGAAAGGATGCAGCCGAAAAACGGTTTCTTGACTTGTGCATAATTTGCCATAAATAGATCTACTAGATCAAATGACTGGACCAAATCAAATGTGATATTTGTCACATTATCCTTTAATCTCCATTCTTGGCTACGTAGTATGTTAAAATGCACCGTTATTTATTAGACTCCCCAAATTAACAAAATAAAGTTACACTTAGTCTTAGATCTATGATCATGAAACGGGGATAGCACACTTAAGTGCAAGCACTTATTTCCAGTGTGGTCCCTTTTTATTGAGTGGCTGTTTTATAGCTCCTCCCTCTCCATCCTCCCCCCCCCCCACACACACACACACACTCTCACTCACAGGAAAGCAGTACGAAAGGATGCAGCCGAAAAACGGTTTCTTGACTTGTGCATAATTTGCCATAAATAGATCTACTAGATCAAATGACTGGACCAAATCAAATGTGATATTTGTCACATTATCCTTTAATCTCCATTCTTGGCTACGTAGTATGTTAAAATGCACCGTTATTTATTAGACTCCCCAAATTAACAAAATAAAGTTACACTTAGTCTTAGATCTACACTGTTACAGTCTCATCAGGTCAATCTCAGTGGTCTAGAATACTACTAGATCTAGAAATTTTTTAAATATGAATATCATTAAATATTTTATGCGTTCAATAACTGCACACATAGACTGATAGAGGTATATAATATAGATCTATGTCTGACTAAGCTTACCAACTTGGCCAACAAACTCCAAGTCCAACAAGACCTCCTACCAACTTTCAGCTCATCCAGATCTGCGACCAAAGACTATTTAAGCTCTCTGTTAACTTATGACCGAGTTTTATTCAGACCCGGTCGTTTTATATCGTATGCTGTATTAAACGGTCTCTCAGCTAATTCGGCTATCAGATGTGGACGGTTAAATGGTGTATCATGTGAAGTGAAAGTTAACCCGCATCCTGTGTGAGGTCTTAAATGGGGTTTACTTCACTCCACTTTAATATAATGCCGTCATGTTTATTATTTTGCTTGCATCTCGCAGCGGGATTTTATAAGTGAATATTTGTTTTTCGGGAGGGGTCCAGAAATAAATCGGGTAAAAGGGAAACAGGAAAAAGTAATGGAAATGCATGTTAAATGTCCCAAATAATATACTAAATATTTGTACGAATATTATCTCAAACAATAATTGTAAATGTTACAATCCTCAGATCTTATAGTGTATATGTTTCATATAATTTTTTTTATATAATTGCAATCTATATATCAGTTTTTTATTTGACTTATTTTGTACACTAATGTAAATACATATACTAGCACTGAAATACCTAAATACATTAAAGTACCAGGATAGCATAAGAAAGTGAAAAACACTTTTTTCCATTGTGGTCCTGAGGAGAAAAATCACATATATATATATTATTGTAGTCTATATTGTAGTCAAACAAAGATTATACACACACACACACACACACACACACACACACACATATATATATATATAACTTGAAAAATATAGGACCAGGTTAGAAAAGAATGTACGAACTTGGTTCCTGTCCATTAAGTTTGTCAAATAAAAATTGTTTTACACCTTTTTTTAAGAGAAACTTGCTCGTTGAACACTTAATTTCAGTTGGTAATTCATTCCAAACCAATATTCCTGTATAATTAAAACGTGAAAGTATAAAATGATGTGAGATGAGAATGATACGTTGATAGAAGAAAGACTAAACATACATATATGGCATTAAAATCAGACTAGACTTAGGTAAACATTAAATATGATAAGAAGTACATAAAGCATCACATTAATTTGTTTTAAAGAACAAAATTAAACAAGTACAGTTTGGACCTTGCCATACCCTAACAAATTGTTTAAAAGCATTAAAATCCATTCTTTCTCTTAGCTCTTTACTCAGCATATTCCATAACTGTACGCTTGTAATTTAGAGATAACTAGCTTGTAGGAGAGACAATCAAACGCTTTTGAGTGGTCAGCCAAAAGTGCAACACTTACACCACGATTTTCTAAATTCAATTTACACATATCTACCAAGTGCATTAATACACTTTGACAGGAGGGACCTTTTCTGAATCCAGACATATTTTCAGAGAATAATTGCTAAACAAGTTGTTGCATTTGATCAATTAGTATGGATTCAAAGATCTTGCTAATGCATGGTAGAACACTCACAGGGCGAAAATATTTCTTATTTACTGTTTCTCCTTTTTCAAATTGGAGCAACTTCTGCCCTTTTTAGTACATTTGGAAAAGACTCGGTTTTTAAACAATGATTTATGATATATGAGTGGTTGACAAAGAACATGGGTATCCACGTTTACAAGTTTAGGCAGTATGGAGTCGTACCCTGGACCCTTCTGAGCATTGAATCCTCGTACTTTATCATACACGCGATCTACAGTTACAGTTTGAAAAGAGAATGTTGCGATATATTATTTATAGATATATAATACTGTCATTGCTGTGATATTTATTCACTTTGTCAACAAATAATTCCCTTTCAGATATTGCATCTTCACACCCTATCAATCTTGTACTATTTACAAAATACCCATTTAATAATTTGCTGACATTCAGCGGATCATTTATGATGCTATTATCTTCCCGAAGTATAACATTGTTTGATTTATTTCCCCTCTTAATTGAAATTAAAGGTTTAATCAATTTCCATAAATGTTTACCACCATTTTACTTTTGACTGTGTGTTGACGGAGGTAATCTTTGACACAGGTTTTAAGTAACTGGACAAAGTGATTACGATGTTTACGATACAATTCCCAGTTAGCAGATGTTCGATATTTGTTAAATTTTCTCCTGTACATATTTTTTACATTGATAGCTCTACGTAGGTCACCATTCATAAAAGGTACTTGGTTGTTTTTTAATAACGCTGTTTTTACTTGGTGCATGTTCATCCATAATTGACTTAGTTAATGTTTCACAAAACCGATATGAATCATTTACATCTTCAAATATCTCCGATACACGATATGGAGCTTGTCCTAATTCCTCGGCAAACATGATCTCATTAAACTTTTATTACTTCTGTACACGATTGCGTTTTTTTCCCCGATTGGAGCATATTGTTTCGTGGCAAAACATACTATATGGTGAAAATCGCTCAAATCACATTCAATATATATATAGTGTTTTGTAGATTTCTGTGGGCATTTGTAATGACAATGTCAGGTAATGTTGGGGTGTCCCCTTTGTAACAAATAGGACAAGTTACAACATTTGTTGCACCATATACATCTAATACATCACTTATACATTTATTAGAGTTTAGCATATTTACATTTAGGTCACCACATATAATATATTTAGAACCATATTTGTTAGAGTCAGTAAGAATATGTTCCATTATAACACGAAAATGTCCATTTGTAACAGTTGGCTGTTTATAAGCACTCCAAATTAACCACTTTTGACCCTGAATCATAATTTCCGTAACAATCTATTCTATTCTACCCGAATCACAAGCATACCCTTAAATTCCAAATCATCTCGCCTTCTCTGAGGCTGATCGTCCTTGACATACATCATCAGTCTTCCCGAATGTTCAGTATAATCATTTCTATACATGTTAAAACCATCAGCAGAAAATTGGGCTACTGGAAACGTATCGTTGAGCTTTGTTTCCTGTATCATTAAGACGTGTATTATAAGATTATTTAAAATCGAACTCGAACCTAACAGCTAATCCTGATACGTTTCCGTTCATTACTTATTATTTGTACAGCGCATTTGAATGGCTCCTGCTAGTAAGAGCGCTTTATTAAATTCACATTATTATTATTATTATTATTATTATTATTAGTGAAGGTTCATTCACGCCTAATTTAGCGTCCCTAAGTATATGCAGTTAGGTGTGGTGGGATCTAAATTAAAGCGCCTATCCACTTGACCTATTTGACCCATGGTCGAGAACAGCGGATTTCAGGCAGATCTCCGATACTGCGACTGACACATCGGGATTATAATAGCTATACATTCAACAATTTTCCTATATCAGTGTAATCTAATTACTCATAATATGGGGGGAAAGTTTATTAATACCCATGGAGATGCCTGTCGGAGTAACAAACGACTCCAGAATTATAAATCCATCAAACAGCATTGCATGATTTAACAGAAGATCCTTTCACAAGACCACTTAAAAGGACAACAATACAGATTATACATTATACATAACAAAGCTGACACAGTAAAACATGTGATATTAACGACATAACTTTCCTACATTGGGGTAATAAGGAATCTGGATCAAAATAGGTTTGATGTACTTTTATTCACACAACAATTATAACTCCAAACTGGTTAAAAATATATTTTATTACGTGTATAATTTATTAAGTCATAATTTAATTATTTTTATAACTAGAAAATAATGAAGAAAAAAACATATTACTAAAATATTACAGAAGAGGATCATCTAAATATAATTAAACAAGTAACTATTATTAAAACAAAATCAGGCTTTATTCTGAACACTACAGCCAATAATTAATCAATCAAAATCAAGCCTAAAATAGAAAAGTAAAATATTGGTACACAGTATGAATAATATATGAATAATATAATCATAAATCAGAATAAATTCAGATAAATACTAGTAGCAGCGATACAGCACGACTCATCCCAATAGCAACTGTGTGTGTGTGTGTGTGTCTGTCTGTTTGTCAATGTGTGTGTGTGTGTGTCAATGTGTGCATGCGTGTGCGTGCGCGTGTGTAAGCTGAGTGGGCCAGTCAACTTCCAGGCGTAATGAAGCCAACTAAAAGATTAATTATAAACACCCTTAATTCAGACTGAACACAATTATATCTATGTCCGGGGTGATGATGGTGATGGTGGTGATGATGATGTTGATGGTGGTGTTGATGATGGTGTTGATGTTGATGATGGTGTTGATGTTGATGGTGGTGTTGATGGTGGTGTTGGTGCACATGTTGATAGTGGTGTTGATGGTGATGATGGTGGTGTTGATGGTGATGTTGATGGTGATGTTGATGGTGATGTTGATGGTGGTGTTGATGTTGATGGTGGTGTTGATGGTGGTGTTGGTGCACATGTTGATGGTGGTGTTGATGGTGATGATGGTGGTGTTGATGGTGGTGGTGGTGTTGATGGTAATAGTGGTGTTGATGGTGATGGTGATGATGATGATGATGATGGTGTTGATGCATTGTTCTGCAAGTAAAGTATCACTAAATTAAGCGAGCATCAGATAGTAAAAATAGTACAATAAAATCAAACCATCCACATACATTTATCGCATGAAGAATGGGACATGTTGTTTTTGTCCTTTTTATGTAGCTTTTTAAAGGAATAAAGCACATCTCTTGAATTTCATCATTTCTATTCATCTCATGTATTAAATTCAAACTAATAATTAATTAAATGCATGCACACACCACATTTTTCAGTTTTTCATATCTTGAACCTTGACCGGCCAAAGATCGATGATGCTTCAAGTACTTCGGTACTTGAATCGATTACTTATATATTTACACCTGAATTCCTTTTGCCAGTATCCCAGTTTAGGCTTTTTACAAACAAACAAAATTCATTTAAGGTTTATTTTTAATTTATCTGTGTTATCCACTACAAATAGAAATGCTTTTTTGGAGATTAAATTTATCAACATGACTTGTCTTCCGACGAAATTAGGTCGTCCATGTAACGCATTCTTTATTCTGTTTTATTTGATGATAATATTTTATGATTAGCTTATATCGTAGTATTTTCTTGAAAGGGTATTTTATTAAATATAAAGGTATAATATTTTGTGCACTTTGCAAAAACCATAAGAAAGCCTCGTTGATCGTGACAAACTACAATGAAATATTTGAGTGTCCGGTTGGCAAACTTTGTTGTAAATAAAGCTTTCATGTAGTATTTTAGTTTACGGGTTTATTCTGTTATTTACTATTTGTAAAATAAATTGTTGTAAAGATTCTATTATGTTAAATCTATTTTGTTTGTTTTTGTTTTTGTTTTATTATTGGAGGAAAAATAACCTTTAGAGAATTAAAGAAGAAAATAAGAAGAAAAAAACAACAACAACACATTACAACCATTTTTATTGTATATATATATATATATATATATATATATATATATATAAAGAGAGAGAGAGAGATGCGCCTCTTTGGTCTAACTGGTAGCACGTTGGATTACAGATCACTACCACCTGAGTTCGAATCTCCGCGTGGGCATATCTGAAGGGTGTTTCATCTTTCACTTCACTTCATTACCTTTTGAGGTCCCTCGGTCCATTTAGCCTACCATGTGCACAAAAGTGTACAATAAGACTGTAGTTCCAACGAAAATGTAATTTGGCAATATGTCGATAATATTTATATTGAATTAATTTCAACAGGCAGTTTTGCACGACCCAATCTCGTAGTCGTATCTTTAAGATCCCTAAAAATAGTTTTGTATCACCAACATTTTGGTTGATCCAAACATGTTGCTAAGACTCTTGAGCACACTATAGCATGAATGTGTATATACGTTATGACCGGTTACTAAACGGATCCAATATTTCACACACCTAAAAATATACTGAATTGACAATGGGAGTCTTCCATATTCTCCAAGCACCGCAGCTGAAGGTGTTTGTGATGAATCGCATAAAACATATTTGCAAAACATTCTGTGAACCTTTTCAATTTCATCTTAAACAGTGTATCGCCAAATCTCGCAGCCGTATAATAATATTGGTAAGACCAGTTTATTATAAATAAGTCTAACAACAACCGAACAGGAGAACCATTGCATTCGCGATGAATAAACTTATAATGTATATATAGCTTAATCAGCCTGAGATGCTAATATTCTTAAAGCTGTAAACCAACAGACTCTGGAAGAAAACATAATACCAAGATACTTATAAAACGTATAGTTTCGATCAAAGTTCATTATTTATATACACCTTTTCATTCAATCTCAGTCGATCACCATTCCTAAAAATCTAAATATTTCTTTTGAACATATTTATACTGAGACCTCATTTCGAGCAGAACGTTGTTGTGTCTTTTTTCAAAGCAACATCATCAGCATAAAGTAACACACGTACATTGATTCATTGATAAAAGACCAGGACAGGTATAGTTACGCATATGCCGGTATACAAGCTCATTCAGATATAAAATGAACAGAAAAGGACTATACAACCTTGACGGGTACCTGTTATACATTCAAACAGTGCGATTAAACCATACGATTTTTTACTCGAGATATTAATTTGATATATATATATATATATATATATATATATATATATTGATCAAATCACCTTTAAAATCCTGGCATGAATATCTTCATTGATAAGTCTGTACCATAAGTGTATGTGTGAGATAGAATCAAAGTATTTACTGGAGTCGATGAGACTACAGTAAAACCTTTTTAGTTTACCATGTGGAAAAAGTGGCCGTAAACATCAATCATAATAAGCACAGCGTTAAGGGTCTCACGACACTCTGTACATGCACTTTCCGGACAACGCTCTCTCACAGTCAGTACTTCCGGCAAACTGACAACAGCAACTGTATCTGTCCCATTGCCATCTTTATCTTCATCATTTCACCCCCATAACAGTCAACAGATTTCTGTACACCACCTTCTTCGATGCCAATTTCAGTTTCCTCCATATAAGCTGGTAGTACTCAAAATCTTCTTTGAGGACCTCTTGGTCAACAAGAGGAGCAAAGCCTTTAGCTAGATGAACAATTGTGGCATGAATTGGTTCATCTCGTTTGGTCGTGTTGTTCCAGCACAACCAAATCATTTATCACTCTGTCGTTATTTGCGAAAATCTTCACCATTTTCTGCACAACAGCACAGTCGAATTTTCGAACATCGATAAAAAAGTTCGATGTCTGGAAACGTTACTTTCAACAAGACGGTGAAATGGTTGTCTACAGACGGCGAGAGGGTATGCACGGCCACAAACTACCTCTGCCTTTGTGATGGTGAAACACGACTGCTGTTTCATTGGTATGTGTGTTTTCGCCTTGGCCCCATTTGATTTCTGTAGTGCTGTGGTCGGGTGCATATTCACAGCATAGACACCGGATGGAGCTACTTTTACATCGCGAGCACATATGGTACAACGAGTGTACTTACTGACAGTTTTGGATGCAATAAATAATCTTATGAATTGGGCAACCTATCACTGTTGAAACTTGCCGTACTGTTTGACTTTGAGTTTCCCTCTCTGTCTCTTGGGCACCTCCGTGGTCTAGTCGGTAGCGTGTTAGACCACAGGCCACTACCACCTGAGTTCGAATCTTGGCGTTGACATATCTGAAGAGCGTTTCATCTTTGACTTCGCTTCATTACCTTTGGAGGTCGCTCGGCCCATTTAGCCTACCATGTAGGTAAAAGTGACCGTAAGTGTCCCCCCCCCTCAACCACGCCATTTAGTCTACCACGTGTACAAAAGTGGCCGTAAAATACCACATATCACCATTATCAGTGACAAAATATATGTGTTATGAAAATATGTGAATTAATAACCATATATAGTTGACTTTATCAATCTTTTGAGAAAAAATATGGTATATTATTTCTATTCTGACAGATTATCATTGATATTTGATCCAGATGTATATAAATGAAGACAGATGTGTTCACTGAATCTGATACACTAATGTTACAGTGACCACATGATTTGCTTAACATTTTTTTAGTTTCAGTATTTTTTAATCATATCCTCATATCTTGAAGTTTGGAATAATAAGAAATACACTGAAGTAATAGAGGGCTACTACTAATAAACATTCGTAATGCAATATTATATATATATATATATATATATATATATATATATATTGTTTAATTTCATACACATTATAATGGTACTTATGGCTAGATCTAAGTGTTTATCTATTTAATTCAGCCAACCCCCCCCCCGAAACCCGTCATAACGTTCTCATTTACTACCCAATTAAAAAACCGATTTCTCGAAGTATTACCAAGGAGTGTACTATATAGTTGTTTCTATCCTTAAATATCGCCCACTGTTTTTTAAAGGTTTAGTTAAACCGAAAGTTTATATCATTCGCTGTGATGATAAAAGACAAAACAAAACAATACATTCGTATTCAAATGTTTCTGATATACTAAAATATTTTATTCCTGATGTGAACTCGGAAGTGATCTTTTGAACTCTATATATATATATATATATATATATATGGGGATTTCCAATTAAAAATCCCCTGGGCGTACATACAGAATTGCGCATATCTGTAAGAGGAGTGAAGAGGAAATTTTTTATAATATATATGGTTGAAATCACTTCTATACGATGAGGAAAGTCGTAGGAAAATTATATTAATTGTGAATGTTTCGTTTCACCGAAATATCATCATATAGTCTACTGTAAGTTATAATTTTAATACGAAATTATCGTATAATAAATCAGCTTTTTATCAGAGAATCTCTCCCTGCGTGTCTATATCTGTCTGTGTGTGTGTGGGGGGGGGGGGGTTAGCAGTTATAATACATCAATCAGGTGTAACCAATGATAGAATTAGTAATATTTATTTTAAAATGATAGATCGCAATCTGAATATTTGACACCGAATTTATATAATTACGAGAAGGCATTCGTGACAACAATAGCAAGCGACCAATAACAATTAATAGTTACCATGGCTACCTTAATTACCGTTACACCATCGACACTTGTTGTCTAGAGTGCTAAAAGGTAAACAGCCAAATTATAAGATCCGCTGAAAAAAAACCATCCAACATAACGAAACTATCTTGATGGCGATTACAATCAACCAGGACACACCGTAATATATCTGGAAAGATCAAATCTCATTATTTACTACATCCTATAATCAGCTATAGGGAAATGACGTTGTTTTCTTTGTCATTATAATATTACTTCAGTCGATCCCATCCATGGAAAGTCCAGATGAGTAATTTGGGAAAAGCCCGTCGTTATAAACGATGACAACATTGATGAAAGAAAAGCAAACTGAAAGCTTCCACAACTTATTTGGTTTGCTTTTGCGGTGTGTGTGTGTGTGTGTGTGTGTGTTTTAGTTAATAGTTAATTGTAGATGTGTGCGTGTGTGGGTAAACACGAACCTCAACCTCTGGCACGGCCAATGTGTGTTTTAGCTGTGTATAATAAGCCAAAGGCACAGAAAATCTCGAACCGTGAATTCAAACTCTGGACGATTCTTCAGGGGACTGAATCCAGAGTGGCGACTTTTCATGCTGAGACATGTGTAATGTCTCACCAGTGTCTGACTAAACTAATCCGTAACTGAAAACTTATAACACTGGTTTAATAAACAGTGATTGATTGATTGATTGATTGATTAAGTGAGTGAGTGAGTGAGTGAGTGAGTGAGTGAGTGAGTAGCGTGTTTGATCACAGATCTATAACACCTTGGTTCAAATCCAGGCAGGGCGGTGTCAGAAGGGTGTTTCATGTTTCATTTCGTCTCATTACCTTCGGGCTTGTCCGGACCGTTTAGCACACACTGTAGGCTACAGTGCGCACGAATGTGAACGTAAACAGCAACGTTTAGCATTTAACAACCAATTGCGAATAACAACATCAGCAGCCCACTGTTATATACTAACTTTTGCCAATCTACTCTCAAAAATATGATTCGTTTATTATTCTTGCACGTATAAAAAATTAACACCTTGTATCAGCATTAATAGGGTGAACGGTCTACTGATTTTATCATTAAATAATAATAACTATTATATACAGGTTGTTTGAATTTCAATCTGTCACTTGACCATTATCGTCAGGGATCTCTCTTTCACTCTGTGTGTGTGGGGGTGGGCCGGGGGGTAGAGCTGGGGGCGGCAGATGCCTACATATGTCCTATTGTACCACTCTACCATACAACAATACACAGGCTGCACCTAAATGGAGCCAGATAACATAGAGAGAAATGAAACTACGTATACAATCGTGGGGGGGGGGTGAACTTAGGTTTCATTTTATGCGATTGATTCTCAGCTTGAATGATTGTGTGAATATCAGGGCGTGCGTGGGTCCGTCCGTCCGTGCTGAAAGAGATGGGGCACGTCATAGAATATAGAATCAATAATACGAGGAAGGTTTTGTCCTCTTATTCTAAGAAAGCCAGCTGCTAAATATACAATAACATTGTTCACTCTCAATGGTTTTGTTTATTTCCTAACGCGTGAAGATGCTATCACGAAATGATCAGAATCCGGCACGTTAAAAGGCCTATTTAGGTCTGAGACTGACGGTCGGGGTCAGCATAGACCAACTACCATCTGGCCACAGGAGATCGCACAACAACATAGACCAACTACCATCTGGCCGCAGGAGATCGCACAACAACATAGACCAACTATCATCTGGCCGCAGGAGATCGCACAACAACATAGACTAACTATCATATGGCCGCACAATAACAACATAGACACAACTGAAGCGGGTGATGAGCGGAGGAACCGGCGTCAAATAAATTGTAACGGGCGCCGTGTACTGTGTTGCGTTTCGAGATTCTTATTTCGGCTTAAATTGTTGGACAATAGAAGTAACGGCGAACAGTGAGGAATATATTGTCCGCTTTCAAATGTGTTTTTTTTTATAGCTATGTTTTTAATATTTTACATCGTTCACCTCGGGTTTGCAGTCTGTCTATCATCCGGAATTTAATAAATAAATAAATAAAAACAGTTCGGGATCAAAATCTTCCTCACCCATGACGATAGCGAACGGACCATACTTAAATGCATGGCACAGTCCAATAAAAACCCCGATGGGATAATGCTTCTTGTTGTCGTCCTTATGTGTCTAATCCAGGTTGGGTAACGTCCAACTAAAATCGGGTGATCATTGGGCCGATGTTGGAGCGGGAAATTTGTTATATCGACGACATCTGGGAGATCTAAATGTTTGGTATACTGCATCTGAATCAATGAGTCATCGCGTCTCAATGAGATATCTTGGAAATTGTTGGAGTTTACAGCTATGATTCCGAATGAGCGGGGGGGAGGGCGTCCTTGAGAATTGTGGATATACGATGGCTTATTATGAGAAAAATACACGTTCTTCGTGTTCAGCAGCACGTGTCCATTATGATCATTTTCTTTACTAAACAGTTGACCGCATTGCGTCATGTCATGCGTACACGCATATGTAGTGACCAGCGATAAATGTTCCCTCCTCCTCATCTTTCCTTTCCAAAATTCCTGGATACGCCTCTTCAATTCCAAGCTAAAGACCAACCTCAGCGACACGCAGTAATGAACTACTAACTGGATGCCTCAAAGCCTCTTCTGCCGAGTGCAGTTCGTGTGAGGACGATCTAACCTGTTGCCTCGGATCGCCGCAAAACAGCGAAAAATCAATGGCAGATTTCCTCGAAATCTAGTCCATTTGACGTCATCCGGCTTTGTTCGTCGCTGGCAGGGATCGGGGAAGGAATTCCAGGAAAAATATATCGGCGATAATGATGGCAGAAGGTGTCCCGTCGTCGTGTGTCCTGACAGGACTTCTTCTTGGACGTTTAAAAATACCTGTTCGCTCTTCCTTGAAACATTAATCTGCTACATAGAGAAGCGATATGTAAACATTAACGCCCGGGCCGAGCCGGAGAAAGAAGAACTATCGACCAGTCTTATTAATTCGCTTCCGGGGACGATGATGCGTTGGCAGTTTTTCTTGGGGAAACAATAATTAAACGGTGTTCGCTCCCGAATTTGGGCAGAGGAAAACGTATACTCGATGAATAACTGAGGTGTCGTGTCGTGTGTGGAGCTGAGAAAGCGGACCAGCAAACAAGTAATTCTGCATTAGTTCGAAAAACTAAACCCCTCAAAAAACAAACAAAAAACGTGTTATTGGTGTTATTGATAATGATTTGGCTACAATTTCCATATTGTAGAGTTTGTGCCTAAAACAGAGGTTACTAAAATTAACCCGTTCTGCGGTTAATTAATTTGCAGCTCGCACATGTAAGTATTATTTACCAAAATGCTCTATTTAGTGATTTCCAAAACTTTTGTTTCGCTTTCGTTATTTAAATAATTAACGTTTATAAAATTGTTCCAATCTTACGATTATAGGATGACTTTTAGTTTAATTTATATGCTCAACACATCTGGAACATATGACCGGGGAGGGGGGGGAGAACCGCCTAGGGAAGTGATTACAAACATCCCACAACCAAGAAGGCTAGAGTACAGGGCACTACGTTGTGACGCCTTCTATATAGGCGACTGTCCTACATAGCATAATGATATGTCATCGTGACTGTCACCGTTATCTCAGAACGGTTACACGAAGCGAAAGAGAAACTTGTCTGATACTTGTATAGCTGGATATTTATAGTAATTCGAAACACAACGTATCTCATTTATCAGCGTGTCAATTAGACATAAACAAAGGTGCTTACTGGGGGGGGAAAATCAGTAAATATAGATATAACTATCGACTGGTCAAGTAGGTTAAAGTTTGGTCTTGTCCGTATATCATTATTTGTTGAACATGGTACATGCACGCAGGGAAGCTCGAATATGTTGTGATGAATGGGAGAAAACATGAAAACCACCATTTATAAAAAACGCGTGCCTGTATTCCCCCCCCCCTCCATAAATAGATATAAGGCAGATACAAAGATAGATAGATAGATAGATAGATAGATAGAATCATAGATAGACATATGCAAACATACACACAAACAAATACTTAGCTACAGTTAAATAGGTGGCATATATATATATATATATATATATATATTCCACACACAGACACACGCATATATATATATATATATATGGAGAGAGAGAGAGAGAGAGAGAGAGAGAGAGAGACAAACAGAGCAATCTCTGTTTGAGAATGTATTAATTTCATATCGAGCACACGCCACGACACAACATGGTTACTGTATGAACAGCCATTTCCATTTAACCCCGAAGTGTATTCATCACTTTACACATAATTCCGCCATTATCGCATTGCGGACGTTTTTCGGAGAAGACGCACCCTAAGAGCGGGCGACCATTTCCTCTCGTCACAAAGGCGCATTGTGACGAGAGTCGAGCCACGCAGACATTAAACAGCTCTCGCGCCCGAAATTACGACACCCAATTAAAATGGTCGAATGTTGTTTATTTCTCTCTCTCTCTCTGTCTCTCTTTCTCTCCGCGGCGTTCTACGCCGCGGACGAGAGTGGCTTCTTCTGGGCGACGGGCTTCTTCCTGTCGCCGCCTAGCTCGGCCACTTCTGGATGGAGGCGGGTGTGTCACTTGGCTCGAGACGAAGAAGTTGTTTTTCTAATTAGGAAATAATAATATTTCCGCTCCGAGAACCGGCCCATTCACGCAGCTGATAAGCACCATTGTGGGACTGCACTTAGCACTGATGACCTGATCGGTTGTAGTCGCTCTCAGCGGTTATTTCGAATTTTGACGGCTTTACGGTTCGACACGACCGACTGTTAAGTGGTCTACCGCGTCTTCGTATAGCGTACTCGTCAGCAACTGACCGACTTGCACGCCGGCTCGAACGGAAATGAACTTATGACCGCTCGCAGCACACACACACATGCACGCGCGCACGCGCGCGCACACACACCGACATAATTGATAAAAACGAAACTGTTGCAATTTAATCAATATTTTGGGAATACACTGTTTCATCAGTTGATTTACAAATATGAAATAGTAGTTAGATAAGACCTCAGTTATGTGAGACTTTTATTACCGATAAAAAGTGACGTAAATCTAAATGTGTGTTTATCTTATTATTATTATATCTATCTCGTTATATCATGGGAGGGCGGATTGGTGTTGGTTAGAGATGGTGTCTAGTCGTAGCTATGGGAAGTAACTATGATTATATCATAACGGGGGGAGTAATTAAGGTCACGATCCAGATTAGCTTTTGTTTACGGACTAGCCGTATCGACGATGGTCAGCTATGAAAGAAGAGAAAAAAACACCACTCGAGCACACACACGCGCACACACACTCACACACTCGCACATACACACGGTCCCTGGTCCTAGTGTTCGCTGTTAGCCAATGAAGAGCCAGCTAGCTAGCTATACTAATCGACTTGCTCTAAGCAGCTGGTTTGGGTACCAGCTTCTCTACAAACAGCACACACGGCTAGGCTAGCGGCTAGCTCGAGCTTCAGACTGTGTTTCCTGGAAATGTTGCGTATGCGGTCGTTCTGAGAATCACACACAGACCCCCCACACACACACACACACGCACACACACACACAATGGGAAAATGAAATGAACACGGTTCGTACTTTCATTTTGTAGAATGCCGTCCTGTTGAGAAGAGGGGAGTTGACGGGCCTATTCTGGGATTTCCCTGTATATATCTGTCGTCGTCATCGGTCGTGAACCGGCGACTACTATATATGATAGTCGGAGTCATAGTGATGTATCTACTACAGACTGACCATAGACGGGAGAAGTAGGTGAACCGTTTGTGCCTGCGCGTGCGTCTATGTGTGTGTATGTGTGTGCGCGCGCTCGTGCGTGTGCGCGATCGTGCCTATATACTCGGTATATACCAACCTTCGAAAGGATCCGATTCTACGCTGCCACGGCGGTGGTCAGGTGATACAGGAAGAGCCGTACGTCATCGCCTTGGACGGATACCAGTCGGGACTCGAAAAGATCGGCAGACGCATACCACCGCCCTCCTAACTCGTTGTCCGAATACCGTGTCGTCGTCGTCTGATCACTCACTCACCCAGTCATTCACTCACTCATTCACTCGCTGTCGGTGAGTCAGATCGCGAGTAGTTCGATGACCAACGAGCGCTGACGAAATCCTGCGGTTGACGGGTGTCATCGGCGGTCAACGAGTTCGTTCTGAGGCAGGCGCAGACGCAAGGCGAAAACTCGACTGCCTGGGTGGCATAGTGTATAGAATTTGTCCGCGATTCGTTTCGACGCGCACTGCAGCAGACGAAGTTCGCGGTTGTCGCCCGAGGCCCGGCCCACAACCGGCGACCAATACCGTCTGAGTGACCGGGTAATGCTCGTAGAGCGACCGCAAAGTGAAACTCGGCAACTCACCGCATTCTCGATAGCGCGGAGGAGGAAGAACTTTGTGTCATTTAACGAGAACTTCCCGAAACCGCAAACTTCTGAAACGTCAGATCATATCGAGAGAGAGAGAGAGAGAGAGAGAGAGAGAATAAAATATTGGCCCCTCCTTGCGTCTTGTCCATTCTCTCTCTGGGGTGTTGGTAGTTGAGGACCAACCTCGAACAAGTATACCGAAGGCTCGACACAGCGGATGACCAGTTGGTGTCCAAACGTCGTGTATGCCGGCATAACCGATAGGACACTCTTACCAAACAATATGGTGATGACACTTGCCACGAAGCTCCATCACCAAGAGTCTGGCATTACTGGCCAGCTACAGCGTACCAGGATGAACATGAAGAGAGAACATATGGCCGGCGGACAGATGATGATGGCTCGGCCTTCTCCTAATCCCGAAGACAATCATCATCACCATCATCACCATCATCACCGTCACCATCACCACCAGCAGCATCAGCAACCTCAGCCGAATGGTCATTGCGCGAGCGAAGAACAAACGGACGTCGCCATCAATCTGGTCACGTGCCTTCCGGACCGTCAGGACGGGGTCGCTCAGAGCGCCACTTCGGCGTGCCTTCTGGAACAACGGGTCAACCGCGGTAAGGATAGTTGTGATATTAAGGCCAAACGAGTCTTTTTGTGTGTACCATTCTCGATCAATACGAGGCCCTGTCTCTGTCAGACCGACGGAAGACATACGTTGAAGGCCGACGACGGATTCGACGGCTTACTGATGTCGCCGAGGTCGCCATTAAAACGGGACGCAGATGTTGGCAATCCCTCGGAGAGGACGACGTCGCCAGGATCCCGAAGCAGCGTGTTGTCGTCTGCCGAACTACAGAAATATGAAAACATTCCCGTTCCCGGGATTATTCCGAGGTCAAAGGCCACTTCGTCTCCGACCCCACCCGCTCAGGCGGCAAACGGTTCCCGGACAGATCCGATCACCTTTTATTCCCGGATCTCGTGTCTCGGCCACGAATACGACAAGGCGTCGATCATCAAAGCCGAACACCGGCTCCAGGCTTCCGGATTCTACTACGATCGGACGTCGGTCCAGCAGGCCAAGAGGATGCTGCACTCGGCCGAAGTGGGCACCTTCTTGGTTCGAATCAGCTCGCAGCCGTCGCACTTCTTCGCGCTAAGCGTCAAGACGAACCGCGGCACGACGTCGATTCGGATAGCGTACGACTGCGGCCACTTCCGGCTGGACGCTGATCCGGATTCCGTGGCCAAGATGCCGTCTTTCGACTGCATCATTTCGCTGATCGAATACTACGTCGTGCAGAGCGCCAGCGATGCCCGAAACAGGTGCGTCTTTCTGGAGAGTAACGGACGCAGGGATACGCCGGTCATCCTGACCAGACCATTCCGGGATCGACCCCAGTCGTTACGTCACCTCTGCCGAAGGAACGTTCACTATCACTTCTCGGGGTCGGCGCTGGAACGACTTCTCGACGAACATTCGGCCAGCGTCCAAGTAAGACAGTACTTACAGAGCTACCCGTACGCTCTGTGAGTAAGTTCCGGATCTGTGAGTTAGTTGGCTATAGCAGTCGATGCCGATAAGCTAACTTATGGCGGAGTAATCTAATTGTATGAACGTGTTTATCTATAAAGTGTGGCGGTTGTGTAAGTTATTGTATGGTCGGAGTATTGTAACTGATAGCATGAAGATTAAAGCAGTTTCTTCCTATATCTATAATGATTAATGAAATCACACACACACACACACACACACACACACACACACACACACACACACACACAACCTAAAAACACCATTTTATCAGGAATATTATTGTTTAGGCTGTTACTCATTCTTTTAAATTTTGGGAGGAGGATTTTATTACCCAAAGCCAAACGTGATGCTGTTTGCTTAAATAGAGTCATTAGTCTGCCATTATAGTCCATCTTGCCCAATTCTGACCGACCAATCGCCAATTCCTTTGCGTATGTTGTATTTATTGTGTGATTTTATCTCGAATGACATGGGTGTGTTATCTAGATTATGAATATCAGTTTAATTGGCTGTGTTATTATTTATAAATATAATATTACGTTATTCTTAGTTTTTTTCTCTCTCCTCTATTTATTCATCAGGCATACCTACGAAAAGAAATAACATCACAACACAAACCACCAACACGCTTACTCGACCACACACACACGCGCACACACGCCCACTATTATGGGGGTATATAGGAATGAACAGGGCTTTCCCATTCCCATTTTTAACAATAGAATACGCATTTCTTTATAGCACTTACATCAGTCAGAATTTCTTCGAATGTTACTGATAAACACTGATTTAGTTCGGGCGCGCCATTGATAGATGCGCCCCCCCCCGACCCTTCGCGAGTTAATTAAATAAACTAACACGATCTCATTCAGCGAAAACTCCCACATTTTGTAGTCTGGAGGTAATCCGAAATCCGGAATTACAAAATGAGGTAGCCACACCTGAGAGAGTAACTAAATGAGAGAGTGACGTCATCTGGTTGTATATCAGGAAAGTATATATACATATAATATATATATATATATATATATATATGGTATTTCCCGTAATATCTATTATAATTTCCTAGAAACCCTTCCTGTGTGCGTGTTATGACGACGAGCGCCACGTGACTTCTTCGTTGAAATCTGGCGTCTTGTGATGATGGGCTTGGCCAGCCATTATAAATGGCTTCCATTAGACCATAAATGGCTTCGTTGGTATTTATCGATGACTGGTGGAATTCCCCATCGTGAACGTCACTTCCAGAAAGAAGACCTATTTAGAAATGCGATAGTTGCTGGGGACGTTTTGCTAGCAAGGTTGTTGAGCGACGAAGCGAAACTAAACAAAGGATGGTTTCTTTTTTGGGGTTACGTGAAGCAGACTTTAGATCGGTTATCTATTCTAAGCTAGACGTCATTTCCGCGGATTTGAGCAAAAAAATGCCAACATATGTGTTGATTTGTGTACGAGTTGATCGATTATGTTTCGGCCTCTTGAAGAATTGCTCCCCCAACTCGTGGATTTTGGCAGGAGCGATAACAGCAATAACAGCGACAACAACAACAACATCAACCTAAACCAGGAACGACGCCTTCGACACGTAAACAGAAATTCCAAGAACTAAGCAGCCAGCAGCGAGAGAGATAATCGTATTTAGCGAGTAGATCTGACGATATAATTCCCCGGCATCAGTTTTTCGTGGAATCGCCATAATCCTTAATGATGTGTCAGTTAAGGTCGGGTGTATGGGTATCGAGATAGGAGTTCGTTGGTACGTGATGAATTAGTCCTCTCTCTCTCTCTCTCTCTCTCTCTGTGTGTGTGTGTGTACACTAGCTAGATGGACAGGATATATGGACGATTCATCTGGGCACTACACAGTTTGTTTAATGAAAGGTGTAATGTCTTATCATTATGATCTTTCTGCTCGTGTGTGTGTGTGTGTGTATATATATATATATATATATATATATATATATATATTGGCCACGTGGACAGGGCATCTGGGCGATTCATCAGGGCAACATACCCATTGTTCCAACCCTTTGTTTACTGAAAGGTGTAATATCTTGTCATTGTGCTCTTTCTGCTGGTGTGTGTGTGTCGGGGGATCTGGTCACTATACTACTCTCTTGCTGCCCCAGTAGGGTCTGTTGTTTGCCAGACCTTTAAGCACGACTCATGTCGGATAACTCAAGGCAGGCTGGAGGAAGCCGTAGGCGATCTTCCACTCGGCCGCCAGGAAGAGGACGAGGAGGAGGAGATAGATTTTCCAAGAACAGCACGTCGCCGCCACTTCTGTCAGAACTGGCTCACGCCAGTTAGTCTGTACCTCGAATCTGAGCTTATTACGGGGCAGCAGCACATTTCTGACAACGACCGAATCAGACCGAATGGCGTCTCTTGTTATCGCTTCACCCGAAATACGCTTGTCACGGACCTCGCACAAATGAACGGTTCTCTCTTTCTCTGTACGTATTGTTGTTTGGCGAGGAATTATTGGATCATTCATTCATTGATTCATTCACCGTTCTCCGAGAGCTGACTTAAATCTATGGAATACGTCACTGGAAGAGTCAAGAGGTCGTTAATCGGTCTTCCCATGTTGATCACAACAACAACAACAATAACAACAACAATAATTAGTATTAAAGTGTCAGTATAGGTCATAGTGGGCCGTGTTGTTGTTGGTGAATCAAAGTATACTCGGGCCTATATATATAGTGGGCTAACGTGAGCAAGCAGGTTCTTCTTCTTTAAGGTGTACATTGGCCGATTTTATCAGCGAAGACGCTCCTATTATTAATAATCTTGACTGGTAGCTATTTAGTTAACAGTTTATCTGCATTACATCATAGTTCTAATATCGTCCACGCGCCAGGAAGTACGATTATATATATATATATATATATATATATATATTAGTGTGTATATAAAATCCTGTCAGAAATGTCCTTACCTAGTTTTGCCATAATATATGGCAAATGCAGAAATCCTTAACTTATAAGTTCCTCTTAAAACCAGCACAGTAAAGCTTCTATTATCCGACTGTGGTGTAACCTGTGGGGTCTCGGTTAGCAAATGTTGTCGGTTAAAACAAGAATATCTATTCTGTCGTAAGCCTGGTTAAAATAACCGACCCTGGTGCGATTAGATACACACCATAACACTATTTTCAACGAAAATGTTGCCAATTCTACTCTAGTTTTCACTTGTCCTACAGGCTACAGATTGTAGCAGATTTATTCTCAGTTAATTCTCTGGTGTTGCCATGGAGCGGATGAATAGGCTGGCATTTCGAAAAAGATCCCAATATCAGATTATCGCTTTATAGAGGAAGCAATCTTTACAGATTAGTCACTATACCCAAAGCTGCCAGTTTTACCAGTTTATAAATCTGTGTTATATTTCCGATATCAAACATGTTCATCATCTATCTGCAAAATGTAACATTCCATAGTAGTACGCCGTCAGCTGTCTGTTATTTTGATAAGAAATGCATATCTGTTTGGAATATTAGACTATGACTGTGACGTAATCAGTAACTACAATATATATATATATATATATATATATATATATATATATATATATATATATATAGGACTAGATGAAATTTAAACGAATGCAGCAGATTAGTTACTCTTGTCTATAGATCCTTCCTTTCCCCTTCTTCTCCCCCTTCTATCTATCTCTTTCTCTGTGTGTGTGTGTGTGTGTGTGTGTGAACATAAGTTCTGCTTAGCAAAGTGTGTGTGTGTGTGTGTGTGTGTGTGAACAAAAGTTATGCTTAGCAAAGTGCCGCCGGATAAACTAGGTTTACTGTACGTTTGTGCAACGCTGGAATAAAACAATAGATTTTTTTATAGATAATCCAGTCACAATCACGTATGTACACCGACCCATTATTGTATGTTGATCGTGTGTGTGTTTGAGTGTGTTATTCAATACCCTGTCTCCAGTAGGCGTGTGTTCAGCTGAGAGTGAGTACTTACGAAAGCGGGATGAATAAATGGCCATTCTAAATGACGTACAGCCGAATGTTGCCGTGGTACAGAAGTGAATCAATAAGGTGGTTTACTGATGACAGTTCTAGGAAATCTTCTATAAATATCTAACTAAAGAGAAAATACTTCGCGAAAAAGATTATCGCGAATTGCATCCTTGGCTAACAGTCCCGAGATTTCATTTCTAAAGGGCAATACACATAGGGCTATATTCAAATACACACACACGCAAACACATACACATAATATGTCTAACCTTGTTTATGCTCGTCACAAGGCCATCAGTCGTATATCTAGTGAAATCGGGTGTTTTTGATACGATAACGGGTCACGATGACCCGCTATCAGCTGTGATAGAACAGGTAAGTCAGGTGATAGAATACGACCAAAGAGCAAAAGATTAATATCGCTTAAATCATTATTTGAGGATTAATTCGAAACTAAAGTCGGAGATAAATTGTCCATAAGTGAGTGGGTAAGTAGGGAGTGCGTAAGTCGGCCAGTGAGGAGATAAGTCGGTTAATGAGTCTATATCCAGAAGGAGGGGGGGGGGTGGAACCGCGAGACTTATCGTTCGGATTGATGATGATGATTGATGTTTTACGGCCACTTTTGTGCACATGGTAGGCTAAATGGGCCAAGCGACCTCCAAAGGTAATGAAGCGAAGTCAAAGATGAAACACCTTTCATATAGGCCCACTCCGATTTTCGAACTCATGTGGTAGTGATCTGTGATCTAACGCGCTACCAGTTAGACCACGGAGTTGCCCTTATCGTTCGGATTAAAATTGGATATATATATATATATATATATATATATATATATATAGAGAGAGAGAGAGAGAGAGAGCTTATTCGTGTCAAGTGGTCGATCGTCAAATAGATGCACGATTGGATTGAATGTCAGAAAGTAGACCGTCAGAATTAATCGAATGGTTTGTTTACCTCGGGATACGTCACTCCTGGGAAATAGGACCGAGGGGAGACATCCTGGGGACGATATCCCACAGACATAGCTATGAGTCGGATTCACATGCTACCGGAGTATCCTGGCCTTAACTAGCTAAGATCGAGTGCAGGGGGTTGGTTATATACAGAATTGTACTGGTTTCTAGCCACATAGCGAGCCCAGTATGAAGATCTTATAGCTCCGACCTAACTGTAAAGTGTTTATAGTTTATAAAGTGCTCAATCCGAGCTACGTAACAATTTAAAATAAGAATGGTGTGTGTGTATATGTTTTTGTTTGTTTTAAATTCCATCGAACTCGGCGCCATTAATAAAATTTCGTCAGAATCGAGCAGCATCGGGACTGTCCAGCCGTCAGGTGGCAGCACGGTCCGTAATATCTGCGCGTGCGCGCGCGCGTGTGTGTGTGTGTGTGTGTGGTACTGCGTGATGTTTTCGCGGTAAAGCCGAGTTCTATATAGAGGGGCAATTCTCAGAACTAGTCCTATGGCTTGGGTATTATTGGTGTCATTAACCGCTCTCTCTCTCTCTCTCTGTGTGTGTACGTGTGTGTGTGTGTGTGTGTTCCTTTATCTGCATTGTGAATCCATTATGGTGCTGTAACATGTCTTTGGGGCGAAGCGATACCAAGAAATTAAGTTCAAAATCGATGTATATTTGTATTTCGATTACCCCAAGCGCTCGAGCTCGTCTCGTACACATATGAAGGCACGGGCAAACGTACGCGCACGCAATGTTGGCGTCATCGTAAAAGAACTAATAGTGCGGTTGAATGCACAAGGCTATGACACCGGAGTTCGAATCCAGATATTGATCCGCGTCCGAATGGCGTTCCATCATCTGTTTCTCCTGATTCCGTTTCGAGAGTGTTTCACTTATTTAGCCTTTCATGTAGACACGCTCCACTGTAAAAAAGTCCCGACAGCTTGACCTAAACCAGTTTTAGTCTCGCCCCAATGCCCTGCAGCTTACACGATGTTGGGATGAAGAAATTTCAGCTTTTTTACACGGATTGCTCTCAATATAGCTTCTACAGGAACGAAATCGAGCGATTCTGGATTCGGATAGTACAAGCGTGGCAACTATGGTTTGGAATTCCCTATGAAATATTAGTCAGTCAGTCAGTCAAAAACAGTCAGTCAGTGCCCGTCTCGATATTTGGTGGGCACTCGGCTGGATTCACGTTACGCTATGAGAAATAATGAACGGGACACTGTTTGGTTAAGTTTCGGTGTTGATCTCTCCCAATGCAAATGGCCCTTAAGTTGATCATCTCTCCACAGGGGGGTGAAATCACCATATTCAGGCCTATTATCGGCGGATGAAACACCCCCCAGAAACGTACGGCACCGATGGAATAAATGAGATCGAATTTACGTGTTCCGGGAATCAGGTCGATCCTTTCCGGAATTTCCGCTGAGAGATGACCAATGAGCAGATGACTTTTCTCTGGCCCAGTCTAATTTTACAAGATTCCAAATAGTTATCAAGGACTTATCAAACAGCTGTGTACCCGTTGGCTTTCACGTCAGTTCGTTCCGTGAAAACTCCGCATGCCGCTTTTAAGCCGTATTCTGGCGGCAGATTAGCGACGTATTACGAGAATTACATACTAGTAGATTACTCATAGAACCAACCGCAGTTGTAGTGATCCCCGTCACTTTAGTAAATCGATTGATTGATGAATTGTCCGTGTTGGGCAATTCTTCAGGCTCGTTTTGTTTTATTGACTCACAGGTTTGTCGTCCGAAAACAGCTCAGCCGGACTAAGGAGTCTGTATTTAGTTAGGGCTAAGAGCTGTTGTTGTTGTTGTTGCAAATAACATCCCTCCTCCTCTCTGGTATGAACCCATATGAACCCCACCATCGTGACCCCTCCCGGCCCGGTGTTTCGATTACAGCTGTCCAATTACAGACATATAATCAACTATGATGCACCAAAGTCCAGTTATGGCCGAGTCAACCAATGTGATATTAACAGCCCGACAGTGGATTCGAACCAGTGAAATGCCAGTTTAAAATCAGCCACCTTCATCGTTTCTCCGCAACGACTAAAACGTATTGTCGAAACTAAAGATCATTCGAGATTGGAACAGGTTCGCAAATAAAATAACGTAAGAAAAGGGGATCGAATTAGTTCTGTTCGAACTGGAAGATTAACACGAAATAAAATAATGGTAAAAACGTTACTTCGATCGTTTGCATTTGCTCGAGTGTATCATATCTAATAGGATGGAGGGAACGTTTGATCCGGGGTCAAAAGGTTGAGGTTGATCGTTCATCCGAATGAAGATCGTGTTCATCCCTCATTATTTGTAAACAAGGCTGACTTAATTAATTACACCACTCAGACGTGTGTATAAAGCTTTGCTGCATTCTTATAATTCCCTCGGGACAAATGAACCCCCCATTTTGGGACCAATCGAAGATAAAATATCATGATTTAAGGCGGTCAAAGCACTTGTGTATCACGTTTTTGGAGCAGTCTACAACCCCGGAAGGGACGAGGTAGATGCAGACATTTCTGCTGGTAATCTGGTGGTGCACCGGTTGCCGACTAATACGATGTGGTCGGTGGTTGACATTTTTCGGTGTCGAAAACCGACGTTTTATCGTCTGTCGGTATTTAGTAAACCGCCGATCGAACACAATAAGGTTATATTGTTAATCATAAACACCGATTAGATCGATATAGGTCAGTCAATATTCTGGACTGTAACCCGTAGTTTCCTGAAAACCGAACCACATCACTGTTCTAGTTCGGCTTTATAATAATTATAACCATCCAAACGCACCACCACAACAAAATCCCCCCCCCGTCTTGCACTTTCAGGGGTGTGTGTGTGGCTATGTGTGCTCTTCTCTCTTGTGTGTGTGTGTGTGTTGTATCTGTGTGTGTGTGTGACGTCTGTCTGTCTCTCTCTCTCTCTCTCTCTCTTGTGTGTGTGTGTGTGTGAGACCCATAACTTTTTGGAACAAAACCGCAGACTAACCGCAGTATGTTAGATAAACACGTATAGTCTACGCAGCACTTCAACTGTAGCGTACCATGGCGTGTTGTAGGGTAGTTAGATAATGTGGTTTTCTGGAAGACGAAAGAAAAAAACATTCAATTTTCGTAATCAGTCGCCTTTTCCTGCAAAAAGGTGACGTAGTAGACGAACTCCACGAACGGGAATTTTCGTAATTTACATCTTTCGGTATCTGTACAAAATAAAATACCTGCCGCCTAGAACTATAGGCAACATATGTCAAACCGCAGGTAATGGCTTATCGACTATTTATATGTAAATTATTTTGTGGGGGTAGGTTTAACAAATAAATTTCGAATAATAACGACTGGCGACGAGATCAAACTGAGCCTATGCCGTGTAACAATATTATGTTAATATTTGCCCACGAGTCAGTTAATAATGCGACCATTAGCAGAAAAGCAGGGTATTTTTAACACGACGCGATGCCGTATCAATTCCAGCGTAAATGTAGACCGAAATATAATACCTGGTGATATTGCGATATGCTGTTAATTGTTGTTATTGTTCCCGTTGTTGTTGTTACTGCTGCTACTATACATTGTTGTTGTCGTTGTTGGTACTTTTATTGCTGAAGCAGTACACATTTCAGTATTAAAAGGCGCCTTTTCTCGTTGATTAACCTGGCCAATAATCGGAAGTTTGTATTCAGGTGTCTATTCACACGCACGCGCGTCGAACTCGGATATTTGAGGTTTTGTAGAAAGAATTATGACGATTTCCTGAAATCGATTTTGGTACAAATTTCTTGATAGTTTCGAATGAAAAAACCCCAACCCAAACAAATTAGAACAAACCAAAAAAAAAAATTTTATTACAAAACTTCTATTGCGTTAACAATCGAGCTCAGTGGCGCGTCTATAGTACAACAATGAATACAGTTATGTATGTAAACAATCTATAACAATATGACAGCTGGAATCAATATTGATTCAGTTATTGCCTGCTAGGGCGGCTCACATTAATCTGAATTTCGAGCCACGTGGGAGGGGCACTTTTCCTTCGGTTAAAAATTCGTGGATTTTCGGCTCCAGTCGCTTTCGGCACATCACTATCGTTCGTGCGTGCACTATATAGTATATGTGAGTCAGTATATGTGAGTTCGGCGATCACTTTCCCACTGGTTTACAACTCCAAACGGCCCCCACCCAAGTTAACTCAGATTCCGTACTTCATAGATCTAGGCCAACTAACATTATGACCCGAAGTGTTGCCAACGGCTGCGTTCGTAGGGTTTTTTTATGACAAATTTCATTCGATCAACATTTATGTTTTATCGATGGTGGCGTCACACGGTAGTATTATGTTATGATATACGACGGCGAACTGGCTGAACCTAACTAATTGCTAGAAAAATTATAAACATTTCAATGTTTCGTAAGACGAAACATAACTCGATTACATACCAAGAAACTTCACATAGGCGATTCACCGTAATGTAGGCCATTTTCTGAGCCGATGCTTACTTAATTCGAGTCCCCGGAGAGCCATCTTGGGTGCACCTCCATGGTCTAACAGGTAGCGTGGTTGGTCACAGATCTCAACCACGCGAGTTCAAATCTCGGCGTGGGCATTTCTGAGCGATGTTTCATCTTTTACTTAACCTTATTGATGATCTTAGAAGGTCGTTCGGTCCATTTAGAAAAGCGGTCGTAAAATATCAAACACCCATCCAACTGGGGCGATCTGGCTTATTTACCTTTTTATAAAGATACTTTATTCTGAAACGTTCTAAGACACTGAATGGCCTAAATTGTGCCAACGTGTCATTAAACAACATCCATCCATCCATCCAACCAACTGGAGCGCCTTCTATTAACACGGGTGAGCCAGACACCGACTTGTAAGTTGGATGAATTTGTTGCATTTGTCAACTTTATCCATGTTTAATATAAGACAACATGTTGACAATAGTCATTTATTAATGTGCTGGGTTGATTTAGCAACATTTCCCTCCGATATTTGATTCAGTCTAAATGTAGTGTGATTCCAGTGTTTTCAGGGTAGGTTTCCCCTCCAAATTATTTATCGTTATGCTGTATCAACGGGGAATCATACATTTAAAAGATGTGTTTCTTTAAAAAGTTAAGAAAACCCTACGGAAATGTGGTATTCGTTTAACAGTAAATACGACAAGGTCTCAAGACAGATAAAACAATATTTGTAGAAGCTTCAAACCTTTTTAGCATATTAAATAATACAAAACTTTGTTGTTTAACATCTCAGTTAATTCACCCCAAATTATTACTATTTCTCATTCCAAAAACAATGTACGTATGTATGTGTGTGCGTGCATGTGTGTGTATGTCGTGAATGAATAAATTTCATGAGAAAATTCTTCCATCCTAGCTTCCCCATAACCTAAGGTTCAGTGAGCAGATCGTGACCAACACGAGTAGTTTACTTGTCTCCCGCTAGATGTCGAATTAGCTATAAGAATATTATTATTATCATAGGCAAGATAAGAGACCCACGCGCAGATAACAGAAGTATACTGAAACCAGATCTAAACAGAAAGTACACGCTAGCTTATAAATAAACACTGTATCTGTTAGTATGTACAGATATCTAAATCATTAGATTATCGGATAGAAACGGCTAAGTAATAACAGCAAATGTCCATGCAAATGGAATTTATATGATGAATGTTAATTATTATAATAACGGACAGAGATCCGAACCATTTTTTTAAATTAACATTAATGTCGTGTTTGACCAAACCAAGCCGACACCAAGCTATCAACCAACAGCTTTGCCAAATAAATACGGAATTAAAACATTACACTATTGACAATACATTATTGCTGATATATATATATATATATGTAACATTATATGTTATAATACCTGTATAGTTTTTGCAAAATAAATTGATCAGGCTATTTCGTCAATAGGTGTAATAACGAAAGAGAAATTTTATTTAAAAATAATAATAATAAAATAATATTTTGGGACTAGACGATGAAAAGGGATTTTTTAAATGTCACAGAGTACAAGAACTTAAGTACACGCTAAGGACACGGGCTAAACAACATATAGAGATGACGCATTTAACAAGCAGTCAATCCTACGTGAACCATAACTATCATAACATCCAAAACAATAGCAACGCGTACACAACTTCTTCATGCGTCTGCGCCTAAAGCTGGTTTTATTATTAGGCCGTAAGTAGGTTTAACTGTATCTGGTGATCGACGTGGGATACTTAAGAAATGCCGTACAAGTTAAAAACGGTACCAATACTACATATACCAGAAGGCAGTTTCGCCATTTAGCGGCTCAAATTCAATTAGAGTTCAATACCAACATCCAAATCATTCGTCAGTAAATATGTGTTAAACGATTATAATTCGACGCTGCTCGTTTCTGAGTACATTAACTTTAATACGAGGGCTAGGATGGCATTCGTTCATTTATTCAGCTATCGCAGAAGTATGCACGGTGTCGTTTATCGAGCGGCAAATGTTACGTGGCATACTATTCTAACCCCCCCCCCTTATCTCTCTTGGTGTGTGTGTCATTCATCCACCACATCACAAAGAGCAGCACACAAAGGTGAAGTTTAAATTGAATTATTTGCTGCGCGTCGTCGGAGCATCTTCAACGTATTATTCTAAAAATCAGGCGAAAACACACACACACACACCAGATCATATACACACAGACAAATGAATCGACAATTGCAGCAGCTTGTACTAATTTATTGACGTGATTATCTTTTAAAAGCATATTTTATTATTAACAACTACGTGAACGATGTTTACGTAAATATGTTATGTAATGTAAACGTAAACGCAACTTCAAATGCTCATCAAAACTGGAGCAGGTAAACAACACCTGTCCCATATATAATATAATTATCAATTCTTCACACACACACACACACACACACTGTATTTCAAACAGTCATAATCAAATAACACCAATTATATAATACTGATAACTGATAAATACATTCTAACTATAATTTCCACCCGACCCCACCCCATAGGCAACACAAATTATCAGGTTCTAGGCCAATCACAGACGCAGTAGAGGCAGCCACCTTACTGTCCAAAACCAACACATGTAAATATGATATTACCTGCCTGATGTATTACTATTATTAATATAATTCAGGAACTTCATATTTTAAAAACTCATTTATTTAAAATGGTTTCTTTGTCACACACACACACACACACCAGTGCTCAAGGTATCTGTTTATATATAAATGCACATGCAATTATTTTCAGTTGCTTTGTATGTCTTGATTATCATGCATCATAAATTATTACTACCATACTTAATGAGACATCTAGTAGCCAGTCAATACTCTCAGCTAGTCAGGCTTGATTCTTCTCTATCATCAATATGTGGTACATCTGGCTGGCTGGCTGGCTGGCTGCAGTCATACTGCATTAAGACAGCAGCCCATAATGATGATCTTCGTATGCCACACAATCAGCCCTTGTTATCTAACCAAGAACAACCTCATTAAATAAAAAAGTGGTTCATAAGCCATATATCAAATAGCTAATGGGTATAACTGTATTGCTTATCATTATAACTGACACCTGTAGACTCGACCAGTGCATGTCACACAAAATATGATTAGGTTAAACAGAGGAGATTTGGTGCAATCAATACCCCCCCCCCCCCAGTTGCACTCATCACTAAAGAACACAGAATAATAACAGAACATAATCAACGAGGGTAACACAGTCAACACATTCAACGACACCAGAACAACCCACCCCCAAAAACATTATTATGATAATTTGGAGTCGGACTGTGGCTCATCTAGTTCAGCATCAGCCTGTTGCTCCATCACCAGTGAAGCATCACCATCACTGCCGGTTACGAGCTGTGCTAACTTGTTCAGTTGATCACTGGCCGACGTACCATCTGGCTGAGCGAGCTCCATCTTGGATATGTCTGCAGATATGTTACTTTCACCAACGCACGGTTCTGCACTTCGACTAACGACAAAGGGGATGCCATCACCGCTTGACGATGCCTCACCGCTATGCAAAAGCTCATCGTTGCTTACCCTGTTGGTTGCAGTCTTGAGCTGACAATTTTCATCAGCTGACGGAACATTGATTTCATTTTCACACTTCATCACGCCGCCACGTTTGTCACTAACTGTCAACAACTGCTCAGGGTCTGCAGGTGGTAAGAGCTTTGGAGAACCCAAGCCAGGTGTTTCCGAGTTAGCATCCTGACAGGAGATAACCAGTGACAGCGATGGTTCAGGAGCTGGAGTTAGAGATTTTGGTCCCTTTTCTGATAGTTGACGTTCACGGTTTCGTTTCTTACTACTACTGACTTTGTCCGACTTTGCCATTTTCTCACCATCGGAATCCCGGATGAAAGAGGTCACTTCCTGTTGACTCACGGATGCAGCAACTGTCGCTGTGCCATCCGGCGTGTTATCCGTTGCCAGACTGGACACTGAGAGGGGTAGTTTTGATCGACCACGAGGGCTGGCAGAGCCGGAGGCGCGCCGTGTGCGCCGTGGGCTTGCCGAACCACTCCTCACCTTCTTAGCTTCAGGCGAATTTCTCAACTTCTTTGCCGAATCAGTGTGCTTGGATGACTGCAGTGCTTTCTTTGATAGATCTTCCAAAGGAATCATGGCCACTTCTTGTACACCATGGCCTGTGTTACTGTCAAGTGACGAGGACCGACTAGATCGTGCTCGGCTGTCTGCTGTTTGGCCAATTTCCTGCTGAGGATTAAGAGATTGTCTAGCATGAGCCTCGGGTGAAGCTATGGCCTCCTCTGCTTGCTCGACTAGATTATTAGCATCCATCGAGCCACAGGTCACCCCTGCCTCTTCCATCACTCTCTGTATATTATCCTGTACGGGGCGCTGTCTGCTGGCGCCACCTGGATGACCTCCGCGTACTGTGATGGAGCGTGACTGCTTGGAGGCCAGGTGGCGCGGCAGTTGTCGGGTGTTACTGGTCGAGCTTTGTTCTCGGGCATTCTGCACTCCCTCACTGTTTGTTCGCACTAGAGGTGGATGGGAGGATTCGACAGACCTCTGTGCAACAGGATGGCTACGACCTAGCAAACAGATCAACAAAAATACCACAGTTAGCCCTATTCAGGCAGATGCTAATCATTCATTTAATATTAAAAATTTTCCAGACAAGACTATGTGTTTATATAAGACAATGCTACTGAGACATCAAGAATGATACTTTTGATAAGATTGTGCTAAATCTGTCTAATAAATCCATGTGACTAATTTATTGTTGAATGATACATTAAAAATATTAATTAAAGATCATACTTATTATCTTAACTAGTGCTGGACATGCACGAGGGAAAGCAAATATTTGCCACAGTGAAATAGGTTACAATAAGACCTTATTGTATAAAAAGAGGAAGTCCTTATTTAAATTTTAGCCGAGTTTCAGTAAATGAAGAAAGAAGTTTAGAGGTCTAAGTAGTGAAATGCTATCTATTTACATTATGTTTCATGTTAGGTAAGACTCGCAATCAAAGACTACCGAAGGCATTAAAAATGCATATACTAATGCATTTATAAAAATGCACACATGCAAACATATGCAAATGGATGTCTAGACACACACACACACACACACACTAGCATAAACTACATATTTTATCATGTTCGAATTTACCTAGCAACTAAAGGTTGTTAGGTAAAAAAACTGGTACTACCAGTTTCAGCATTCAAACAGACACTGATAAACATGAATAAAGTTAAAGATCATTTAATCATTTCAGTACCAGCATAATAATCACTAGAACTAACAAATATAAAATGCATACAGGATTATTGTTGCACATTCTGAAATGACTCATTTCTGCCTCAAAAAGACATTCACTCACTGGCTGAGTCATCAAATAAACTGCAAGACAACAAGTGGTTCATATTAATTGACTACCTTCTGATTCTTGACACAATCATCAGTTGACTAAGGCAAAAATGTGTACCTTATGGGGAGGACATATTTACTGTGTGCTATATGCCTACTTACTGTGTGGTGTTATGTGCCTACTTACAGTGTTTTATATGGCTGCTTACTGTGTCTCAGGTGCCTACTTAATATGGCTGCTAAAAACTGCACCCATTGCAGGAAAAATCAAGTGGACAATGTGCAAAGTGTAAAATCCTTAACACTAACAAAAGTGTAAAGGCTTTATATGGACTGTGGTGGCCCTGGATAACAACCAGAATGAGACAGAAAATAATTGACTGAAAAAAGAAAAATATCAGCTTACAAACTGTGCACTGGTAGTGCACAATCTTCTTGCCAAAAGTCATAGTAGGATAACACATTTTATTCCTATACAAATACCAGACCTGCCAATATTCAGTACGCGAATGAAAGGAATGAAATATGGGGAGGTAGCCTCATTACATTTCATTCAGAAGTTTTAACTGTAAGCTCTGGAGTGTTTCATCTGATAAAACAAACAGGTCGCTTGACTATTAGCACTATTTTATGGATAACAAGGCTACTTGTAGGCTTTTATATCATGCTTGAAGAAATGAAGGAAGTTTTTCTTTTGTCACACAACAAACCACATTTGTATAGTATGTATTCTACAGAATGTCTATATAACATTTACAGATATCTGCAATGTTAGCAATTTCCTTTCCTATGAGTAACACTCCAGACAATATATGTCACTCATTCATCTAACTATCTGGGTCCTGGGCTTTCCCAACAACTGATACTAAGGCACTTGGACCATGGTATATTGGCCTCGTACAGCTGTATATCAGTAAATATAGTGACTTTACAGTTACTCAGATGACTAGATTGTATAACAATCACATCTATGGACAGGTAGCTGCAGTGCTAATCCCAAAGGGAAGTGATTATATGCTATTGTGTTGTTCTGTGGAAAATTCTGAACACAAAGGTTATTACAATTTTTTATTCTTCTCAAAGAATACTGTTTACATTTTAAAGCAGCACTGATAAAAAATGAAGACAGTGTAACTGTGAGTATAGGTGTTTATAGAAAATTGATAGAAGTTGGCCATAAAGTATCATTAAATACTGGAATGTTTATGGCAAAATCAGATAAACTGGCAGGTCTGAAACACTTGTACAGAAATTGTGGCTAACATAACTATTTGTGTTTTGCAAACGTAAATATGCAAACTCTAATTCCCAGTGAAGATTTGTATGAATAACATCATGCAACAAAACTGTTAAAATCCCCACGAATACTGAGTGCAATTGACAAGACAGTCCAGTCCATGCAGCACAATGCTACTAACAAGTATACATACTACATGTGGCACCCATACAATGTCTAGCCTCAAATCAGGATGAGCTTAATATTTCCCCCAGAAAAACAGAGATGCTGAAATAAACATCACAGTAAAGCTCATAGTACAGAGGTACGGGTGAATCAGAGGGAGGAAGGAGAGGACACAAGCCAGACAACACTTACTCCTTGTCTGATGTTCTAACAGGAAGACCTGAAGAACAAATTAAAGCAGCCAAACAACAAGTTATAGTAAAAAATCAAGTCAACATTTATAATGAAAGAGCTACTCTCATAATCTCACTAGACCGGAATGGTAAATTTGACAGATCTGAGCCACGGAAAAACATACACACACACAAAAAAACAAATAAAAAACAAACGAAGAACAAACATAGATGCTACTAAGTAAGATAACTATCTATAAGTCACTTTGTTGGAGAGTTACGTTTACAAGATGCATTTAGAGAACGTATACCTAATTTCTGGTAACCCACCTGGTATGGCCCCTGATGACACACTGGTTCTGAGTGTAGCAGCCGAAGTGGTCATTGCTGGTGATGGCTGATACATCGAGTCGACGATATAGCTTGGTAGCTCCAACAGTCTGGCTATCATCTGCATTTTGCGCTGTCTGGCACGTAGCCGTCCCTTGGTCAGACGTTGTTTAGCCGCCATGCAACGGATGTGGTCATCAAAAATGAAACGGGCACTCAGGAGTGGCAGCGGATGCGCATGTACATTGATGGCTGGCTTGTGGATGGTAACGTGAAGTGCACGACTGTCCTCTTTATCGCCAGTCACCTCAACATCCTGAAGATTCAAAAAAAAAGAAATATAGTGCAACTCTGTCTGTGCTGAAATTACCATAGCAATAGTGCAGTGACAAACATCAAATTCCCAACAATTCCTAACAGTTCAATTTTACCTGCAAAAAGCCAACGAATTTCACCACACCCCAGCCTAGCTTCTTTGAGTCGGGTTCAACCAATATTAGTTGCAGGACATCTATAACCAGGAATCTCCTCTCTTTGTGACTAGTGGTATAAATATAAGCACAGCATTAAATCACTAAATGACCATACGGCATAAATATAATATCCATGGAAAACAAATTGGTAATGTTACTGCTGAAACATAATCAAATCACCCCACAAACAATACTAAGTTACCAGTAACATTATCTCTATAACGGAGAAAACACATGTGCTAGTGGCAAAAAGAGATCACTATTTAAAAAGCAAATTCATATAGAAGACACTCACTTTTCTTTCTGTATAACTGTACATGCAATCAGGTCACTATTGTCTGTAAATAAAACAAACAGCATAAGAATTACTTTATTCATAAATGTGATGTTAGCCAATAAAACTCCAATACTATCACAGTTGCACATTAAATGAAACAGCTTAATAGCCAGGTTATGCAGGTTAATATATTTTATCTGAAAATACATCTGTTCCAGCACACACACACACACACACACACATCAGAGAGATAAAGAAACAGGGAGAGAGCTGGAGAAGGGGGGGGTTGTCAACAGACATTGAACCAATAGACAAATAAATATTAAATATGCAGATAAAACAGATGCAGAAAGAAAAATGGAAATATAAGTACATTATTAATTTTTACAAAACTGTTTCTTTATAAAGAATTAACACTAAACATTACTTACTGAGGTCCAGTATATCACCAACATTAACACATTCTTCCTGTTTAGTGAGAGGCAAATGGTGTTCTGTTTCTTGTTTTAGGGTCAAAGAAAGGTCACGAAGATGGAAAAAGACACGGATGGCCTGACAAGAGAAAATAATTTGGCTTACAACATAATCAATGTAAACATTATGAACTCTAGGCATATTTTGTATCCATTAGTTGAATTTTTTCAAGTGACAACAATAAACCGAATACAGTTTTATTGTAATATTGGACAATATACATAAATAAACTATCAACATAAAAACGGTCAATAAACATTCCAAATCAGGTGTATATATATATATATATATTGTGTGTGTGTGTGTGTGTGTGTGTGCGTGTGCGTATTATCATCCAGCTAAATGATAGTCATTGTCAATAAATGAATTAGGGCACAAACCCTTCTAGCTCTCTCCACTTCCCCACATGGCAGACGTTTGTTAAACTCTATCCCAGTCAGAGGAGTACCAGTAGGTGGCAGTAGGATAGATGCATCCATTGTTAGGTACTCAACATTCAGTGGATGAGTCTGTAACAGAGGAATGTGGATGGAGACAATCTGCTAGTGTGAGTAAAATGTATGCTCAGTAATTAATGATGAAGGAAACTGCAAGTTAATGGCTCCCTACATATAGCAATAACAAAGGAAAGACTGTACTAGCCTGCATTTCCCTGTATTCATCCTCAAACATATCGAGAAAAATCTCTTCACTCTGATGTGTGAAACAAAAAACAAAATATAAATTTAGACGTTACGTTAGCTATTTTGTTGCACATAAAACATTGTTTGTTTAACTAGGTACATGTATTTAGATCATGTCAATAAGGTAATGATAATAACTGACACACATAAATATCTTCTGATGGCTAACATTGACTTTATGAATTTTACAGTAGACTGACTCTGTCCTTGTCTGTGCTCAGGTAAACAAACTATATCCTCAACTAACATCAAGGTGTGCAGTGAGGCAGAGCAGGCTGCTGACATTATGAAAAATGTATATCTCTTGACTTAATAAAGAAATAAAAACAGCAAGAGTCCTGCTGGTGGACAGACATTTTGTTCTTTAACAATTACAAAGAGCTTTTTGGAAATTGTTCAGCCTGAAAGCTAGCAAATATTAGTAAATGAAGGGTGGATTAAACAAGAATTGTTACAACAATAATGACTGCATACAATTCATGGTGTTTACAAGGAAAATAGGCAATCTCTACAGATACTGTTTGGGAAGAGTTGCCATCTAATAAAACTTTGGGCAAACCAAGACTGGGTTCAGGCTTAATACATACTGGATAAAGCTCCAATGAAAAGTAAGTTAACTAAACTGGCATTGTTTTATTAAATTGGGTGAAACAACAGCAGACAGAGTTACAGCCAGTAAGACATCATAGCATTAATCTGTTTGAACAAACAGGTAAACTGTCATTATTAAAGAGATTGGGTATGCATTGATCGACTACGGCTTACAATATTGATACTAAAATCTAGTGAAGATGAAGCTAATAACAAGAAATATGGGGTGCACTCATGCGCAACAATACACTACCTTTTCCCATACCTTGTAGAAGTTTCTCAGTTGTAAAGTGGCCTCTTCGGTAGCACCCAGAATAGCAGCCAGATGATTATCATGCAGGTAGCACTGGTTCTCCTTGCACACCATCATCTTCAGAAACAATATTGTGAGTTCAAGAGTTGTCAGACGGATACGACTATCTGCCAGAGAAAAGCAGAAGAGCCATCACCACAATGATGGGTCATACCAACATCATATGCCCTACATCAACCATAATACGACGTGTCTCATTCACAGTTATAATACACATCAGCCGGATTACATAAAAATATCAACATAATCGCAATTTTTAACATAGCATCAGGGCATAACAACTAGGTTATAGTACAGTGAACTAATATGTTACCTACTGGAGCTCATTGGTTGACCCCACTGTACTTCAGTACCCGACTGGATGAGACAGATTATGTAGCTAACAACAAATAACATAAGATACTACCCGAACACTCGGTGATGATAATGATGATAACGATGATGCCAGATTATACAGATCTACCAATCAGCAGACAGGGAGAACAGCACCCAACTTTAATCAAATGAAAACTACTTAGATTGCTAGTGGTGGATTTGGATAGATGTAGGCAGTGGCATACCCAGGAATCTGCAGAGAAGAACTGTAATCCGACTAGTTTATTCATACCCAGCTTATCATTCGTTAATGACTTCTCATATCACAATTTCTACAAAAACAGAACCATGAAGGTGTTACTGACTAGGAACCAGCAGATCAGTTGAAAACATTCAAAGTTAAGGTACTGGAACATTAAAAAAAGAATCTGATCTAGAGGCCACTGTAAAGACATCAGTATACATGTAACATTAATTTACTGAGTTTAATAGGTAAACTAAAAGCAAAGAGATTGAATCATTTCAAAGTTTTTCATTTTAGGGTTAGACTATAAAATGGCTAATAAAAGATACTAAAACAAATTTAAAACAATGAAAAGTGTATAATTGAGACAGTATGTAAAAACCTGGATCATGTAATACATGTCTATTATGGATCACTACCAATCTCCTCATTGTGAAAAGTTACCACCCATATGAATGAATTAATTAATACTGTTTATAAGATACGCTATTAAAAAATGTGCATATAACATGGACATCAGCGAATGCTCCTGTATCTATAAAAGTTTGGAGAAAAAACCTAAACAATAACATTTCCTTTAGTTTAAGGCTTGCGAATATATGTTCTAAAAGGTAGTTGCATACCACCAACATCTGGAGAACTGGTTTGGCTATGGTCCCCTACTATTATCGAACGGAACTTTAGCTAAACTGAACACATTGGTTATGCTTTAATCAATTAACATCCAAGTGAGTTTCTGTGCTTACAACTTTGGCAACTGTTTGAGATGATCCGGATTAATTTCTCTATCAGTATGGTATTATAATGGCTCTTAGTCAGCGACTTAGTTGTTGGCATCAACATCGTATCCAAGATCTCCTGATTAATACCTAAATAATTAATGAGAAAAAATTATTAACAGATTATACCGAGCCACGAATACCAGCTACTAACTGATGAATAAAGAACAAATATATATATCACCATATTAATATTGATTAGAAAATTTATAGACTCAATTTTATACAATCTATTATTAATTAACAATTCATTACTGAATTGTAAATCCAAGGATTATTTCTATTAGTAAGGCCTATTTTAATTCCAGGGGTCAACCTTACTCTACCTTAAAAAGTAAATACATTAGCTATTTAATTTGTTATTAGTTAACAGGTAACATAAACTGAACTACATGTACATTTGCACCACCAATCCATATTATTTCACCATCTACAGTAAAACATTTTTTGTACATCATTGATGCTGCATAGAGAAGAGCTAAAATAATTGATAATGAACTATTTTTAGAAAAGAACAAACATATGAAACCATTAAAAGGATAAATAAAAGGTTATATTTAGAGGGCTTTCTAATAAGCATGGTTGCCACAACCGAGGAAATATTATTTTCCGGGACATTTTGAAATCTAGCTTTTTATATATTCCATATAACATAAAATAATTTCTGAAAGAGGCAAATCTAAAAATTAAATATATACCCCTATAATATATTAAAGGTAAACACATTTAGAGATCATAAAAATATAAAAACTAATTAATGAAACGGGCATAAAATCTAATCCAAGACAACAATAATTGTTTAGTATTGTAATAATACTTAAGTTAAACAGACAAATAAAACTGTAAAAAAGGTAATATGAGTTATGATGTCAAAATAGCAGACAAACTTTGTATGGTGGTTGTATGGGATACTAGGTATCACTTTAGTACTCTTTGAGATATATGATAAACCTGAGATGGTGGATCTGTGCATGTGATTTTTGAATATAGACTTACTATCACACTTTCCACTACTGGGAATGGCAGGAAAAACATAACTAGTTTTTTAGAAAATAATCTCACATTAAAAAACAAACATGAAATATAAAGTCCTTCACAGAAACTGTCTAATTTATGTTCAAGTATAGAAATAAAACATTCTAATTTGGTGTAATATCTTGCAATGACAGACTAAAACAAAAACATGACTAGTCTAGTAAATTCAACAAAAAGGGAACAATAAGTGCTGCCAGGTTGGAATAAAAAGATAATAATCTAGTTTATACGAACAATACAGTTCTTGGAAGCTGACTGAAGTTCATAGCTGATAATATATCTTCCAGATTTCAGGATATAATTACAAATTACATTCTATTTATGCTACCAATACCTGATTGGGATAAGACAACTGGAGTGGTATCAATTTCATATACATGTTTACATCCTCAAAATCACGCTCCGAACAAAGTGGTTTACATAGTTGTTTAAGTAAAGATTAGACAATACCACCTGTGATATGATTACTGAATAATGTATAGGATAAGGGCATTTATACATCTGCCTATACTTTGTTATTTACTAAATACAATGAAGTAGAAGAAAACAAGAAGAAAACTTGCATAATAAGCAATTGAGTAAAGACAATGAAGATTATATCAAAAGAAACAGTACAACAACAACAACAACAAAAACATACTGAAAATACCACAGTGGCTACAAAATAATTCTTGTTTGCTGATGTACACGTGATACTTGTACGGCATGTGAAATAGAGCATGGTTCTTGATAACTCCCACTAAAACTGATATCAGTAATGGAGGTTATTACTACATCTAACAAAATTGTTGTTAAGAGGGATTCAGGTTGCACACACACACACACACACACACACACACAGACTCTCTCTCTCTCTCACACACACACACACACACACTCTCTCTCTCTCACACACACACACACACACACACACATATACAGACTCCCACACACATACACACACACACACATCTACTCTCTCTCTCCCACACACACACACAGAGAGAGAGAGAGACTCTCTCTCTTTCTCACACACACACACACACACACAGTGTATAATTTCTAATATAAGATCCTATGTGTAATGAGGACAAGATCTACATACCCCCTACCACTGGACAGAGTGAATGAACAGAGTTTTCACATATTAATAATTATATAATACTGAATCAAAATTGTCAATCGCTCCAAATAAGCTACATGTAAGAAATACTCAATATCTGAAGACGGTATTTAAAATAACATTGCAAGAAGCTGGATAAAGCTAGAGCGTTTCATGCTCAAAGCTTACACAATAGCTGATGCGCTATTTATTTTTAAATGTACAACAGTTAAACACAAAGACACTTTATTGATTTAGACAAGCATGCACTTAAATAATTTTAACATCAATGCTCAGGTCATTACTTACCACTGTTATTTCCTAGAGCATAAAGTAAACACAAAGCGAACAACACTTCATAATCACTGTCCATCGTATCAAAACAGCTAAATATAGCCTCCAGATATGGTCTGAAAGAGATATGACTAACAGGCTTTAGCAAATATGGAAAATTAATACACACACACACTCACTCTCTCTCTCTCTGCTTATCAGCTAAGGAAATAATGTACTCACAGATGACAGTCATACAATGCATCATCATCATCATCATCACTGCTAAATTAAAATATTACCTGTCATTTAAAGAAAACGTGCTATCTAAAGTCTGACTCAGTAGTTTTTCTTCATCTGTTGAGTTCTGGTTTGGCCTGATATCATCCTCCTCATCTGATGCACCACTGATGAAACTAACACTCCCCCCGGCAGCTTCTAGAAACAGATCAGACAAATTCTGAATCAAGCAGATTGACAGCAGAATATATCAAATAATAGAACTACTAAAAAAGTGAAGACTCAGAAACCTCAGTGTTAAAAAATGACATTTAAAAAGTACAGTAAAAAACAGACATACAGATGACATTTGATACCAAAAAGAAATGAAACCAAATTATATCTGAATTCTACCATCAGTCTTGTCATCCTCATTGTGTAATTCTTCTAGAGTATTGCTGTCATCTTGAGCAGCTGTTTTGGCTTCTCTTATCTTTTTCACTGTCTGGTCAGTATCAGGACAGTCACCGTGGCCACCAACGTCAACACCATCAATCTCATCCCCCTGGCAGGGCCCCTGCTCCTTCACCTTATCTTCACCTTCAACAACAGTATCTGCAGTAACAGCAGCAGGTGGCTGTTTCCTTGTCTTCTTTCTCACCTTAGACTTGGTCAGCGCCTCTTCTATTGGTTTTGGAGGCTTAGAAAATCCAGGAATACTACCACAGCTCTGAATAAAAAGCAAAGTAAACTTTACAAACGAGAACACCACATTAATATTGCAACACAACTGAGAACATAGTAAATGGTTTAACAAAAGAGAGTAGGCAGTGATAGGCAAACATGAATATTTGGCCACTGATAAAGAATTTTGATTGGGAAGTGTACAGTAAAAACTGAACAAATAAACATTGAGAAAGCAGTTCCAATTACCACATACCATTTTTTTAAATAAAAACATAAACTAAGATGCACCAAAAGTAGGTTGCAAAGTCTACTTCTACCTGCTCATACTGTGAACAATTATAAGCAATCTTTGGTTAACACACACACACACACACACACAAAGAAACTTACTTTGTCTGGAGAGTCTGATTCTTTAGGGCAGCAAACAGTTATATCTCCATTCAGAATAATATCAGCCAACACCCGTACTAATGGGGCATGATGCATAATAAGAAATACCTTGAAAATCACAAGACAACTACATTACCTAAACAAGTTTTTTGTTGAATCTAAAGTAAACCATACTTAGATATTTTATAAATGAATATTCTCTCTCTCTCTATCTGTGTGTGTGTGTATGTGTGTGTGTTTGAGCACTTGCACTGATATGTGGACAAATGAAATACCTGAGACAGCAAAAATAATGACACAACAGAACTAACACATGCTCTCTTCTCCTGCAGAAAGATAAACAAGTACATAAATACAAGCTTAAGAACATTCTAAATAAATTGTGTGTGTGTGAGTGTGTGTGTGTCTCTATATATATATATATATATATATATATATATATGTAACTGATAAAAAGTAAAAAGCTCAAGTGAATCTGTTTTAAAAGACATTAATGTTACTAACGTATCGAACTAATGAGGTTTTCTTCTTGGTAAGTGAGTATACATAGAGTGGTATCAACAGGCGATTAAGCAAGTGGTCCGTTAAAACCTCATTGAGAGCTTCTATGCTCAGACAGAAAATGTCATTTAAATAGTGTAGATGGTCAAGATGCTCAGCTACAAGGTCTGACAGACGCTCTCGACTATTGTGGCTGTAAAAAATCAAATAGTAAACGTTGTTAGGGTTGTTGTTGGTTCATCTTGTGTACAAAACACAGAAATTGATACCCCCCCCAACACATACAGAGATATATATATATATATATATATATATATATATATAAAAAAAGGCACAGCTCTCTAAAATGTATACTTACTCTATATCATGTCTGACACAGGAATCTAATTCTAACACATGATTACCAATAAACCAGACTAGATTAGAGAAGTAAGGTGCAGCAGTCTTGTCGCGGATATATCTTAACATTGATTTTTCATCAACTGCAATAAAAATAAAACAAAAATTAAAAAAATAACAATGATATGTACAGAATATACATTTCTTACCTAGTTCAAAGAATAAGATGACAATAAATGACATCATTTATTTTTAAATGTAATACACTAAACAATTCATGCGTGTGTATCAATGTACATACAAGTGTGTATGCATGCATGTTTGTGTGTGTGTGTGTGTTGTGTGTGTGTGTGTGTGTGTGTGTGTGTGTGTGTTGTGTGTGTGTGTGTTGTGTGTAAAACATCAGCAGCAGCTCAGGTGGGAGGTGGATACAGGTACTTGACAAAGTGATCAAGTAAATGTGGGGTACAGATGCAATTAGTCTAGGATCATCACATTATACTGCAATACAGTTAAGCCAAATTCCATGTCAGTTTTACTGATCATGGAATCACCTGTAATATTGCTGATGGTCTCAGACAAACATTATAGGGGAAACAAAATGCAAAACAAACACGAAAGACATTCAGAAATAACAGATGCTATTGGACATAATCTATCAAATGTCTTCATTGGTTGATTTTCTCTTAATCTTTTGTTTGCTTAATACATGGTATAATATGAAGCAAGTCCAGTGGGTTGCTGTTAATTTGGGGCTGTTTTGCCTATAAATGTTGTTAAAGACTTGTAATTCTGAGAACAGTAAATATTGAGATAGGATAGTTTAATCAATTATGGAACAGATTAAACAATGCATTTCTCTCTCTCTCTCTCCTCTCTCTCTCTCTCTCTTGTGTGTGTGTGTGTGTTAGCAACACCACAGTAGCCAAAAAGATATGAGAAGACCATTTGATGCATGTTCTGGCAGTATCGTTTTTGGTCAGGATCATATACAAGACAAACAATAATAGTACAGATTAGCATGACACAATATTTAATAAAAAGGAAGAAGAGTCTGTGAGGGAGCTTATGTTTAGCCTCAGCACTGAGAACAGCTCAGGACATACAGCAGAAAGGGCATTTAACAAAGAAATCAGATAAGACGAAACAGCCCACAAAGACAAAGAAAGGTTATACTGAGATTTGAATTGCATTTTGGAGCTTTGCTCTACTAACTGCATTATATCAATGACCTAGTCATTATAAGACTTATTTAGCACAAAGATATTGATTAATTATATCAGAAACTCTATCACATGTTTATGATTATATGTACACAATAACAACAATTAATAAAAGTTTCTATTTAACTAGCTATGCAGTCAGCTCATGAAGACTCATTGGTTCAGTGTGAACTATATTTTGTTCTTAAACAGTGGATAGTTGTAAATGTTTGGAGAACGAATGCTTCCAATATCTATATAACAAAATGTATTGAATACATACAATGGTGTAACAAAGATTTAATTTGTTAATTGTAATATGATCTGTTTCTGAATGTGTGACCGCAGTGTGCAGGTGTGCTGGTAACGATCTAGGCATAATTCTGTGGGGCTGAGGATGAACACACACAAACACCCACCCACATACACTCTCTCTCTCAAAGCTATGAATTCATATTCAAAGCAGTACTTTGTTAACAAAGACATAATAGTTATACAGTGTAATGAGTGATATCAAACAAAACAGTTCGAACTACCGGTACACTGGTATTATTCAACAGAATACATTAAAATACATGAAGGTGTCAGATAATTTCTGCAGAATTCATGCACACTTCAAAATATTCTGGATGAGTTTCATTAGTGCCAAGTGCTGTCACTGATAGATATAGCGTAATGATAGATTTCCAGTAGTTCTAGGTGGATCCAAGAGTATCAGTCAAGGTGCTAACATCGTGGTCAGGGTTTACACCTGAACCTGCTACACTAATAATATGGTATTCACAACACAAGTTCTAGAAGGTCTTGTAAACAGCTTACCGCACTGATGCATCTGACTAACAAGATACTGATAATACTTTACTACAATTTGTTAAACTATTCTCTCCATTCAAAATACATAATCAAGTAAAATATGTATATTTTCTTAATACATTTTTCCCAAAATGACAATGAGTTGAATGACTGCTAAAACAAATAAAAGAATATGCACATCAATGCTACACAGGCCATCATTACCAATGATTACTGGTAATAACGTATTTATTACAAGACTGTTTCAACTAAGCAATACCACATGAAGCCAAGCAAGTGGAGATAAGAGGAATGTCAAATAATTAAGCAACAAATAATATTCAGTAGAAAGATAATGTCGATTTGAATACAACAGATAAGAAGTAAATCTACACAAATAAAGTACAGCTGTTCTTATCAAAGCAATATCTAGAGTATAATTGGCTGATTCCAGCGATAAATGATTAAAACCTCATTACAGAAGCGTATATTATTAAGCCTGAACGAACAAGAAAGAGGACCGAACAACAATGCCACACGTTCTAAAACATGAAGTGCCCCACTAATTAGAGACACACAAATAAGAAAACAATAGCTAATTGCCAGTATCAACCAAGTGTGTGTGTGTGTGTGCATATATATATATATATATATATATATATATATATATATAAGATTGATCAAGCATAAACAACAATATTTGTGGGTTATTTTATTATTCTGAAATTTGTTACATATCAGCTGCATGACAGCAAAACAAATTTAACTATCAGTAGTTTGTAGGGTTTTGTTTTTGGTCAACACTGCTCAATTTGATGGCTGCAGATAATATGAGCTTAATAACACAACATAATAACTACAACGATTAACTAAACCATACCACATGAGTCATAGCATGTGCAGAGCATCTGACTAAGTTATATATCTCACAGCACAAGGCAAACACCAACAAATCAAACTAGGTCACATACCCAGTGGCTGTCCTTGTGAGTCGAGCTTCGAGGTATAGCAACAGGCTATGGCAAGGAATGAACAAGGTTAATCAAGCAGGCTAAATAACTTTCACAGAATATTACAGGTGAGCGATAAAAATGGTTTCTTCTCGCTAACCAATAAATATTTACTGTGTTTGCTTATGTGTACAAACTTCAGGTTTAGAATGTTTTAATAGTTATCCAGAGTTGCATAAAAATTAATAACAGCTCAGGAAGAACTGTTTTAGCACAACTGACCACCATCCTATGTCGGTGATGCAAGAATGTACCAAATCTCCAGATATACTTCACTGAGTCTGGCAAAACAGTATATCACACTCTGACAGAGAAGCAGCTAACAACCTATATTTTCTAACTAAAACTAGTATACTATTTACTAGCTACTTTTACTGTATGAAAAACATTAAATTGGTTTCTTCTACTTCAAAAGTTTAGATATTTTAAGAGAAGTGCATTCAAGACAAATTCCTGACTACAGCTTGATACATACGGCTTGTAACGATCCAACATTACTTGTCATTATATCTGTTTGAGACATCTTTTAAATAAGAGAAATTTCTAAACCTACTCATGTTCCTAAAATACCAGGACAAATACAAAATACATGTTAATGAAAATGCTGAAATTTCTAAATACATTACCAATTACTACTGGCTATACACATTCTGTCATCTACAAAACTGCAAAATTTATACACTCCAGTATCAAATAAGAATATAAGAAAATTTTGTACATCCAGCTGAAGACAAAGGAAATCAAACTGAAAGGAAATTTCCCTGAACCTCAAATCTGGAAAAAGCATAAATCTGACAGAGAAAAAATATACAGTAAAATTTTATTATCATAAATGTTGAATTATTATCTGGCTTCCAGCAAGCATGTCATCCTTATGTTGAATACCATGAGATGAATTGGAAGATGAAGGACCTACTATTTTCAAGGGCTTCTATGAACCTTGTTTATGTTTTGCTAACCATATTTGGGTTAAATACATTTGAATTTGAAAGTATTTAAATAATTAAAATACAAAGTATTTGTTTTTTAAATACATTCTGAAATACATTAAAATATTTGTTTTTTAAAAACAGTTTCAAGAATTTATCTGAATATTTTGTCAACAACATGATTTGTTTCTGGAAGTGATTTTGTAAGTAGATTGTACATACTCAACCAAAACCTAAATGTTTTCTCTCTGAGATCTTTATAAAGTGGAATTAATTATCTCTTTAATGTTTCACTCATCACTGGTTAACACTTCCGAGAAGTACAGCAACACAGATGCTGTTTAATTAGATTCATAAGCTGGCTTCATATGTGATAATATGTACAATGTTATGCGATGAGATATGTTGATTGTTTGATGTTTTATGGTCACTTTTGTGCACATGGTAGGCTAAATGGGGGTGGGTGGGGTCTGTGTGACTTATCATTCAGATTGATGACAATGATTGCTGTTTTACAGCTACTTTTGTGCACAATGTAGGCTAAATGGGCCAGGTGACCTCCAATGGTAATGAAGTAAAGTCAAAGATGAAACACCCTTCACATATGCCCATGCCGAGATTCAAACTCAGTTGGTCACTAGTGATCTGTGGTCCAATACGCTACCAATCAGACTATATGATGTGTGTGTGCTGATATGTGATGGTATATCTGATCTATTATGTGATGGTTTTATCTAATCTGATGGTATACGATTATATATATGAAAGTTTGTGAAAATGTATGATGGTATAAGAGGTAATGTGTGTGATGTTTTACCAACAGTATTACAATACAAAATGTGTACATAAAAAATAATGAGCTAAAACAACAATTTCATTCATTAAATTTGAAAAGTATTTGTATTTAAATAGATTTACACTTGAATGTATTTGTATTTGATCTAAGACTAAGAGAGTGGTGACCTCAGCAATCACACTAAACAATATTATTTGACTTAATTCAGTTAAATTATTAAAAATGTCTTCTTTGGACTTTATCTGAATATTTTAGGGATCATTTCAAATAACTTGTGATCTTGGAATCAATAAATCCGACTTCCTATTGAATCAACTTGCTACTTTCTAAGATTCAATAATATTAAACTCTTGAATGAGAAACCCAGAAATCCAGTCTATTTAATACAATAACATGAACTTACACCTCTATCCATTGTATTAGCCATCCCATGAAGATTTTTATATTCAGAAAATTACACATTCCAGTTTCAGGTGTACATAGCTCCTCCAATGTTTAGTGTAATTCTGGTTGTGCATCAATTGCTGAACACAGAATATAAATGATTGTAAAATAAGACAATCAGACAGAACTCAGAAAGTCTGAGTATTGAGGGATGCTTGGGTCTGATGAATAAATACAGAAATTTCGCATATTTTTCTTAATTCCAGAAGCAGCTGGGGGAATTTCAGTGGAAGTACCAGCAAACTGAAGCCTTATATTTGCTAGCAGATAATGAAGGGCATAAAAATGTGAAACAGAACTGAACAGCTTTTTCAATTACATCACAAAAGTATCTTTGATCTAGATCATCACTGTCAACTGTAGCATACAAAAATTTTATTCATACTTTTGCACATTTTATTTTAAAATAATTTTTCTGGAGCAGGATGGCATTTCATTATATATATATATATATATATATATATAAGACTGAAATTCAAAGCTATGTAATTATATATTTATAGCTTTAAGAAATCACAAAACTGAGGAAATTAATGTCGCATGAAAGCCATTTGTTGGAAAAATCATGAAATTGATCAATATTAGTAAAGGTTTAGTTGGCCACCAATAACCTCATCACATTTACTGTGCCACTCAGAGAAAAAGTTCAAAAGACTCCATGGTTTATAACTAGTTGTAGATAACAGACTGGAAATAATGCATGGCAATTTATATTACTCATTTTCTGCGTTTTTGGCATAATATTTAAATATGTAAATTCAATCAAAATTGCATCCATGATTTGATATTAATTAATTCATTGAGGGACAATCTGACAAATCTTGTACTAACATCAGGTTCCTTAGACATTATGGTCTTTTTTAAAGACAAACAGTTCTAGAGTTTTTAGATGAGCTTATGCTTCCATACCTGAAGGTCAGGATGAGTAAACCAGATAGTTATGAACTAAAAGAGAATATCATCCCTAAATTAAAAGATGCAGATATTACCGTAGAAGGATTTATTAAAATCGATTACTTACAGAACAAAGATCGGTGAAGATCAAGAGTTTTTTTTTAAATTTCAAACGAAAGTTATGCCATATGATAATATTGTAATGATTTCCATGAAAACTGCTTGATAAATAAGTTCTCAATATTTTCCCAATATATTAAAATCCCTGTGTTTTTTACTGGATAACCTACCAACATCACCAAAATATGTTCAATGATAAAAAAAAAAATAATTTAAAATTAAACCAACTGGGAAAAGACAAAAGAAAATTAGGATGACTTCATTACAGGGGACTAACTGTAAAAATCTATTCTGATGCAGAGAATTTTAAAAAGTACTGAATTAAAATAAATCAGAATTAAATATATCCCTATATAAATATATACAAATATTTATGTCACACACACACACACACACACACACACACACACACACCATGCCAAAATAAAGAATAAGTTACCTTTGTATACATTCAGTGTGATAGTTCTAACAGCTATTCTCACCATACTTTCAGGATGATTAAAAAACTTAATGGCTTCTGTGTACAAGGCAAAGTCATTTGTGTGCTGGAAGAGAATCAATAATAAATAATCTAGAAGAGACAGAAATTCAGAAATAAAATACTACTGCTGAACCATGCCGATTGAGATGCTTACCTCATTATAGAAGAAATGTATTGTATTTCTGTTCAGTTTAAGTGACAGCGTCTTCAGGAAAGAAATGTAGTATGCCATGACCTGAAACCGTGAAACAGGAACATTTATTTTGGATCACACACACATGGAAATCTGACAAAAACTATACAAGTTATAGCATTAAGAACCACACCTCTTCATCAGAGAAGTCAAACTTGTGTACAATTATAGAGTTGATGTGATTGTTCGACAGCAAATAATCTGAAAGTAAAAAAAAGACTTTGTCACCAAGGCATAAACATTCTGATGATGAAATTAATTAAAGCTGAATGCAGAAAATATTACTAGTGATTACTTGTTTGACAGACAGATGCAATTTAATAATCTGTATAATATAGACATATTGTATAGTTTACATACATCCAGTAATAATGTCTTACTTACAGACTGATGTTTTGTTACTGATGTTCTCAAACAGTATATTCAGCGTCTGCAGAAGCTGAACACAGATATACCTGCCAGACTTCTGTCGCATAAACTTCAAGAAAAATGTCAGCATGTTCTTCTCCAAGAAGAAGCTACAAGATTTAAAAAAAGGACAAAATTATACTCAATCACTTACTGAACAAATGAATGGATTCATAACTTTCAAATATAGCTTGCTACACAAAGAAGTTTAACTAGAATTGATAGTGCCACCAACCTATATAGTTACATATATCAGGAATTAGAAATAATAAAAGTTAGACAAAAAATAGAATGATCAGTCACTCGGGAAGGTTTAGTGAAGAAATGGACTGTGAATAGAGATCTCTCATTTCTTTCACTGACTGACCAAGTCAGAAATGATTAAATGGTGTGGCACACACACACAAAACTAGCAGTTTAAAATAATCTGCTTCGGAAGGGAAAAAAGAATGCTTAAAAAATAGACTTACAAATTGGAGGGAAAACGGAAACATTACATATATTATACCTTTTGTAAGATAATAATAAGAGCTCTTAAAATCATTTGATTATCTTGTTCGTAGTATAAAATAGCAAAATGGCCAAATAGCAAAATGGAGTACAGGAAACTTACTCAAACACTGAACTGTCATTTTGGTCTCCCCAGATCAGCAACTCAGCAATAGATCGCAGCGTTTCAACTAGTAGAGCTCTATTCTGATCAGTCACTGTTTGATTCTTACAGAGTACAGCGTACAAGTACCTGAAATACAACACACCTGACATGTATTCTTGATGGTTTGATGCATTCAAGTGGACAAGTAAAATTATATAGAAAAACAATACCAGTTTGACTGCAGAGTCACCCTACACATCAAGTTGTTTATTGGTAGAGTATAACTGATAACTGAATATTTTCCATTGGTGACTCCCTGTTAAGACTCCCCAAAACCTCCTTAAAGCTGACAAAAATGTTCAGTTTGCCACAGATAAACAGGACATAGCTACACACTGTGTTATAAACCACACCACATAAGTAATCTACATGGAAGACTACATCTAAAATATATAATCAAAGGTATGCATAAAAATATTTATATTTCTTAACACAATATTACTATTAGTGATGAATAACACCACAACAGAAATTAGAGCAAATCTTTAGTGGCCAATATTGTTTTCAGATGATTCTATTAACATTGGCTTTTGTTGCCATGATTAGTTTCTGCATTATATATGCACTGCAAATTATACACAAGTTAAGTGTTTTTTGCAGGGTTGGCAGTTTCTGCTGCTTGACCCAGATCCAAAGTATATTTGGCAACAGTTGTTGACAAAAATCTATGTATCTATAATATTTCTTTCTCAAATAAACTCATGTTAGTGCATGGCTAAATACTCTGTTTAAATGTGACAGCAAGTAAGCAAATTGCATTAAGTGAAGTAACATGTGTGAATAGCTAAGTACAGGTGAATAAAACAAAAGGTTTTTGATGTCAGGTTTTTGACAATGTCACATCAAAAACCGAACTCTGATTCAATGGCAGTTGAATGAATAATTTAATGCAGCAGTATAAACTCGGTTTTTATGCCACTTTCTGCCTGCTGTGCACCAGAAATAGGTTTCTCCTGGTAGAAACCTCACCCTGGTTCTTTTTGAGTTGAAAAGTCACCATAACATGTTTATGATTACATGGACCACTCTGAATTGGCTGCCATGTGACTTATTAACTATATATAATTAAAATAACAACATAATGTAAAGAATGTCAGTAATATTTATTAAATATGATAAACTAAAAATATCAATTATGTACTAATAAGGAACTACACTCTAGCCGTTATCCACCACCCACAAACAGCCAACAACCTTTGATAAGGACCTGATTTCCTGCCATGATAATTCCCCCATAATCCCCCCCCATTATTCAGCTACTGCCAATGCTTACATAATACAAATACCATACATTGCTATATAAATACCCCTGGCTATTACCACCACACACTGACAGTGAAATGTTTCTAGTAACCTGTGAATTGATTGACAAGCTGTCAGGGTCATTAGGTGGTGATCATGACAGTATTGATCATTTGATCGGTGATAGATTAAATAAAGTGATAGTTCGATTAACGTAACAATAACATAGGATTAAAAGCCAAGTGTAAAAAAACACCCCCAAGGCTGTCCAGCCGAATATGCTTCCCCCACTTCTTTCAGTTAGGTCCCAAAGTTGGCATAAAAGTGAGGTTAGACTGTATATATTTTGGAGCAGGATGAACATATCCAAAGAATCACTTTGAATAAAGATTTTTACTATTAAGTGTACAAGACTTATCAATACCTAGTTACATGCATTTACAAGTGGTTAAGACAGATTACTTCTGAACAGACCTGATGAGAAGGTTTTTTTACTATCCAAGTAAAACTAAAAATATGCTAAAATAAAGATGTTAATAATCCCAGACTCAATCCGTAAACTTTGCATCTATTAAATAAATTATTTGCTAGCATGAGTTATTTTCTAATTTAAGCAAAAATTACAAAAACAGTAATTAGAAAACAATAAACAATGCTATAAATCAGGATTATCCAACCTGTTGCAACATAAAGTTAAAACAAAATGGTTATTTCATCTAGAAAGATGAACAGTTGCCATGATTAAAGCTGCAAATATATCTGGGTGTTTCAGAGAAGCTCAGCGTGGACGTTTTTCTCTCTCATAGAGCCTTGATGCTGGTAACATTCAGGATATGTGACTTAATGGAAACACCTTAAGATAACATCCCACAAACACAGGTATAAGTTGGATTTGAACCGTGCCTTGGAGATTACAACATATAAATCAAAAAGGAAAAATCTAAATAAAAATAATAACTATGATTAAAAAGAAAAAACCTTGCTCAATTACTATAATAATTAATAAGAACCATAGGAGTTAAGTGTATACAGCCTTAATTAATAATTAAAACACTTTGATGAGTGTCTGTCCATTAAAGAACCAGAGTTGATACAAGACGAATATGATACAATATTTTATTTCCCAACAAGAATAATCGGTTCAACACACATACATATAAAGTATGACAAATATAATTAGCTATGCTTGTGTCAAGGTATCACATAGTGTCACAGGCTGTCTACCTGTGACACATCAATAAACATATTAGGGTTGGTAAAAGCCATACAGCAATCATTACAGTCAAGATATACATGTATATCATCATATATGGCAGTTGTTGAGAGTCACGATGACATTGTCAGGATTAATATTTATTAATAAATTATTTCTTTACATGCTAGCTGAAGGATTTAATAGTTTTCATCGAGCTAATATTTTCTGGGATTGAGTACCAGATTTCAGGACATTTACTATCAATATATGTTGTTGTGTTATATGAGGTTTACTTCTGTTTCGGGTGTCATGTCTATGAATATTGTTATTAAATGTAATGATTTGTGTGATTGGGTCAGGGAGGGTTTGTTGGGAGAAATTGTACATGTATTTAGCAACCTGAAGTATATATATGTCATATAGTTTCAAAATATTTAATTTCTTAAACAATGGGCTGGTGTGTGCATTATATGGAACTTTTGCAACAATTCAAATGACTGCTTAATAAATATGAGTGGAACACCAGAGTGAGATTACATAATCAATATATGGATATATCAAAGAATAATATAGTGTAATTAGGTGATCGATTTTCAAGATATGCTTTACCTTTCTTAAAGCATATAATGAGCTATTGAGTTTATTCTTGTTAATGTGATCATGACATTATAGTTTCTTATCAATAAAAACATCACGGATTTTTATGACATTTTTCCAATTTTAATGTTTAGATTGATTTTTGTTTAATGGCTTACAGCTAGTTTTAAATATGCCATAGTTAGTTTTCTCTATGGTCAGTGATAGCTTATTTGCCTGAAACCACTCATCAAATCAGAACTTACAGATTTAAACATAGTTGGAATATCTTCTGAAGTCAAATAAATAGCTTTGTCATTGGCAAATAGAATATGAATGAATAAGACAATTTGGTAGATCGTTTGAGTATACAATAAAAGAGGCCTAATATTGAACCCTGTGGTACTCCAGATGGAAGTGTGCTTGGATAATTTACTATCTTTATATTGGATAAATTTTTTCTATTACTGAGGTAACTTCTGAACCACCACAATGGCTGCAAACTGACCACTGATTTGCTTTTGTGACATTTATTTACTTCATATAATTACTTATAGGTCTGTTTAGATTATTAACATGTTGACCACTGTTAGTACTTTTTAACTAACCCTGACCTGTGTCAAAATGTTGTTTTATTCAATTGTCTGATATGCACCAAAGCCAATACTGTAATATACATACAGCCACAGCAGTAGAATATTGAATCTTCTCTACTGTACATTCATGAGCAAGTTTGAAATGGAACATGGATCTTCTATTTACCTGCCAAACAGGCATATATTCATGTTTTTTAATTCTATTCATATACAAATGAAAACCAATAACTGTTTAGAATTTCAACCGTTAAACTGTGTCAGGATTTATTCTTCAGTATCAGAAAAATGCATTTTAGACATATCAAAACTGGGAACTGTTGAGATTTACCACTTTTAAGTGATATTTAAGTGACAGTGCAATGCCAGTTCTTTGCCTAGATTGAAAGATCTGGACAATTTTTTTATTTACTACTTGACAGTATATAAATTTTGTTAATATCTTGAAGCAGCCAGCTATTCAAATGAAATAGACAATCACTCGTCCTTAGTGATCAGCTGTCAAGTAACCCTTGGTGTGACATCTGATTTCTATCTCACCCTGTGGAGACAGTGAATACTTTATAGTGGAGAAAATGAAATTATAGAAATACATGTTTCAACATACATGTGTCCCTTTTAATATCTACAGGATATATTTATTTGGCATAATATATTGGGGTATATTAGTTGTTTTTAAATTAAATTAATCTGCAGATGAGTCTGTTACTTATGGCTGTTGTTACGTATCCGAGCATTAAAATTGTGTTTGCTCATGATAAATGTCCGAGCACTCTATGCGTGTGTGCCAAGTTTGGGTGTTTCCAGTGCTCTGACGCAAGCCGAGCATCAGAATCATGTTTGTTGGTAATAAAGATCCGAGCATTCAGCATCGGAACAATGTTCAACAATGATATTATAAATCTGAGCCAGTTCATGATTGTTTTAAGTTTTTATCTGCTCTGATCAGTGTCGGCGACATGAGCTTAGTTGTAATTACTGGTACTATAGTTTTTAATAAAGATATTAGATTAATTATATTTATTATTAAAGAGAGAGTCTGACATTTATAAGAAATGCAGTATTTCATGGTTTCCACAGCAAAGAAAATATTATTTTCTACAGGTATACTATTTAGTCATGTTTCTTTTTGTTCTAAGGCAGTATATTTTCCAGGAGACTTTGTCAAATTCAAGGACATTTCCAGGACCTGGAAAATGAATTTGTTATTTTCCAGGTTTTCTACAACACGTGGGAACCCTGATTATTTGTAAAGCTGCATGGCTGTTCTATCTTCCATTTCTTTTCTTTTATACCTCTTCAAAACTATCAAAAGCATCTACTTTCAACCCAAATATATCTACTATGTGTTTGGCCACCATATTTGAGTGCAAGTAATAGCCAACGAGGAATAAATAGCCCATGCACATTGAGTGCTCGGAGTTATAACACAGAAGTACATGGTTCCGATGCTCGGATATCTAACCACTTCGGTTATTTATTGCAAATATATGGAGTAAATAGCTTATTTTGGTATTTATAAATTCTAAGCATATAACTTTTATATTGATAAGAGATCTTGATTTTATTGGAATGATCCCACTAAGACCTTTCCAATGACTGCCTCTATGTCATAGTGGGTAAGAGGCTAAGAGCATGGGAGTTTCTTACTCGTGGTCATGCTATGTGGGAGGTTAGAGGTTATAAATGAATGTATCTATTGATGGAAGAAAATAAATAAAATTTAAATGGCAAGCTACTGAAGAAAAAATCAACCTAGGAAATGTTATCTAGATCTACAATTCTGTCAATTATGAACCAGTTTGTCGTGGTTGTTGAAACTGAAAGTTTGTGCCCTCTCACCTAGAGCTGTGATTTTGTTATTGGTAAAAGATATTTTTTATCAGACTGTTAAAATAGACAACCACCAATGATTTAGCGTACAAGTGCCAAAGCTTGTCCTTAAGTTAAGACTTTATCTCACTTATGGAACGCAAAAGGAATTCCACTAGATCTAGATAGATCTAGAAATAGAATCTAGATCAGTAGTACTAGTACTAGATCTACTACCAATCTAGATCTAGTAACTAGATCTAGATGGCGCAGTCATCGTGAAAATCGTCTAGATTTAGACTATTAGTATATACTATTACAGTGTTATAATTAGTATTACTAATAAGTAAAGTAATAGATCTAGATCTAGTAGAGATAAGCCTAAGCCAAGATCTCAACTGGACTGATTTGATGTCTCTGAACCTCGGACTAGGGGACCGATCTCTTCGTATACCAGAGTTAAACTGAAGTCGTGTGACACTGTCACTAAACCACTAACGTCAAAAAGAATCTAAAAGTAAAATAAAAAATGGCCTAAATCTAAAATAAATGTCAAATGAGTTGAATAGGACTTATAGGTCTAAATCTACTAACTTCAGGTGTTCCAAAGAATGTGGGCTCTTTGGCTTCCACAGCCCTCCGGATATCCAGGATTTAGGTTTTGAGAACATAATTTTGTTCAACTAGGTAGTCACCATTTCTCATAAATGTCAATAACCAAAATATTGAATTGCGTCACAGTAGATCTAATACAAGAAGAATGTTTACACCTAAGGTTGTCTAAAAATCCGCTAAGACTTCCGCTCATTTCCGGAAGTTGGTGGCAGGTTGTAAACAGAGCGCTGATTGGCTAACGTCGCTGACATGGTCGAGTTGTCACCGGGGTCGATTTGTCCAGTAACAAACCTTTAGACGGTAAAATACTATTTAAGTTCGCTTTGGTTGATATATTAACATAAATCACAAATATTTTAATTATACATAACGTTACTTGAACCTGACGACTAATTTCATGTGTTTCCGTCATATATTTGTGGAGTCATCAATATTTTTACAGTGAAATGCAGCCGAATTTATTGATTAGAGTCTAAGACTAAGTAATTTAGATATAGACTCTAGAGGTAGAGCTAGTCACTTTTGTGTCAGCCTAAAAATGGTTAATTCTTTAGACTGAATCTGCTTTATTATGACTGGATAATCACACTCATGTGACACTGTTTGCCACATATATATTTTGTTCATATTTTTACAGTTAACTGTGACTGTGTTATTTTCATATATTTGTTTCAAATTAGGTCGAGTCGTCTCTATATCTATTAGAGAACTGTCTTCAGTAGAAACACTTTATTTTAGCGTTTTTGTTTTGTTTTACTTTGTAAATTAAAATTAAAGCTATAACTGCACATGTTGTAAGTCAGTGATTGGATACAATATTTGGTGACACAAAAACTTGTGTGAAAGGGCATTTAATTTCTGAGTATCAATCAGGTTATATTAGTGCTGCCACCTATGGAATCATTATGAATTGAGAAGGCACCCTGTACCCTGAATCCCTGATTGACTGCCACTTTGATTCCTCTAGGTCATCCTGCAAATGAAATGGAAACATTAAGATATAACAAAGAAGTAACTAGTTGATCGATTGAAAACATGGAAATCTAAGATACCGGGGAAGAAATGGGTTCAATTCCATTTGGTCAATTCCACATCATATTTATCTGTATCAATTCCACATCACATTTATCTGTATCAATTTCAATTCTTTTTTTACATACTCTTTACCTATTCCTTTTTACCACGAGTAGGTACTCCGAGTACCTGCTACAAGTAGTTTATGTTCCAAGTAGGATTGTTATAGAAGAAATATTTCTCAATAAAAAATTTCAATGGTAAATTAATTTGTGGTTTTTTTTCAGGAGATTCCAATTCCAAATTTATCAATTCCAATTCCAGTTTTTTAAAATAATCAGTTTTGGAGTAGGAATTGACCATCAATTGATCCCATTTCTGTTCAGAACTATGCTTATTATAAACATCTTAATATTCATTCAAGCAGTATAAACCATACACATTTTAACATCACCTTGATAATGCAAATTATAATTACTTTGATGTGAAATAAAATTTAGATATTAGGTAACCAAAAATTACCAAAATTATGTACCCTGATTGAGTATTAGTCCATCTTTCCAAATAGGCTTTTAGTATTCTGCTTATTGTGAAATAGTTATATATATATATATATATATATATATATATCTCTCTCTTATTTAATGGCTAATTACACTCTAGTTTCATAGTGGCACCATCTAGCAAACTCTTTGACAAAGCATCCTATTTCAAGTCTATCAATGTCATGTCTATAATGAATGTTGTTTATATCTTAAGCCAGTACCAGACTGTAAAGGCTAAGCCTAAGTAAGGGATTATATCAGATAATATGTCTAAACATTATTATGGATGGAGAGTTAGTTACACATTTTACAATTGCTATTGGTACAGAGAATTTACTGGATCTTCAAACTTATTGAAGTAAAGGTTGCCATTATTATCTGAGCCTTTGTCGAAGGACACAGATGATGAGCTTAAAACCTTTATACAAATGTATCACCTCTCCATTGGTTGATAATAATTATTGACATAATCCTAATATTTTTCTTGGCTGTTAAGTTGGATATAACAAATAAATAGTATTTAAGGTCACATATGTTCATGTATTAATGTATTTGCCAAAAGAAATGCCATACAAACTGTTTGTGTATGTACTAACTATATACACCTAATTTCATATATACAAAGTGGATATAGTTCAGAAATAAGTAAATATGCATGTAGTTTGATATTATATGCCTAATTCTTGCACTTCTATCAGTTACTCTAGCAGCAATAAATTTTAATTGCATATATACAATCTGTATCCACAATAACTGTTGTATATGTCTGAATTTAAATTAAAAAAATACAACTTTAACTAGGGGTCATTCAATTTCAGAATTGGAATTGATGGGCAATTTTGGAATTGGAATTGCTTATTTAAAAAAATTGGAATTGATGAATTGGAATTGAAGTTTGCTACAAAAAAGTAAATTAAATCCACAAATTAATTTACCATGTAATTTTTTAATTCAGAAATATTTCTTTCATGACAATCCTACTTGGAATATAAGCTACTCAGAGTAGGTATTCCAAGTAGGTACTCAGAGTACCTACTGCAATCAGTGATTGGAGTAGGTAAAAATGGAATTGATAGATTTGGAATTGCCCCAGTGAAAAGATCATGAACTATTCAAGAATTGTGCATGAACAGTTCATGCACATAATTCATAAACAACACATGAACAGTTCATGAATGGTTCTTGAACATGAAATAGTCCTATTCATGAAAAGTTCACGAACATTTCAAGGCACATAGTTCAGGAACTGTTCAAGAACATTTCAATGCACATGGTCCATGAACAGTTCATGAATGGTTCTTGAACATGAAATGGTCCTATTCATGAACAATTCATGAACTTTTTCAAGGTACAGAGTTCAGGAACTGTTCATGAACATTTCAATGCACATGGTGATGATGGTCCATGAACAGTTTATGAATGGTTCTTGAACATGAAATGGTCCTATTCACTGTAAAATATGCACATTTCAGTAAGTGAAAAACTCCAGACTAATTAGTTTCATTATTTATTTTATCATAAAAATAACAATCATTTCTCATGTAAATAAAATATAATTCAACTACCTGGTTTAAACATTTCCGAACTCAACTAAAATTTGGAGCTCAGCTCTGGCAGACTGTGACTGGGCCTCGATTGTTTTTCCCTTACAGTAATAGTAGACCTCTAGATCTATTACCTAACATTATATTTACAATTGATGCCACTAGACTAGTCTAGTGACTAGATCTAGATGAGTAGATCAACATGACTAAAGTCTATACTATTACTAGATCTATACTCTATAGGTGTTAAAACATAAACCGTTGATTAGATCTATATGCTATCTCAGTATCTGTTTAAAAAATATACACTAATACAGTAAAATAGTCGAATAGAAATCTGAACGTTACTTAGATTAGAATTAGATCTATGTAGATCTAACAGTATCATTATGGGTAGAGTCTAGATATCTAATCCCTTGTTAATGCCATCTCCTGCTCTCCTTTACGATAATCAGAAAATCCTTTCTTGGTGTAACAATGCCTGTGTATTTAACAATACTCAACAGGCTCTCCAACACCCAATCAACTAAAATATACATGCTGATTTAAGATGGTCACACTTGAAAACTCAACTGTTTAAAACAAAACTCATGGTCGCGCTTTTATCTCGTTGACCAATCACATCACCAGAAAATATGCCATAATTTTGAATGATCAGCGAGTGCCAGAGTTTGCACGATAGTTAACAATGCGCTTTATAGGCCTAGTTGTTTTTACTTCTAAACACGGCACTTGGTAAGGGGACAGGTTCGAGCCCATTAAGGGGTTCGAAACTTTTCCAGAAATTAATTTCTTGACTCAACATCATGGGTGGCTAGCCACATTAAACGGCGCTGCCTTTTCCACTGAATTATTAAAAATAAAGGCGGACGTTGTCGTTAAAGACCCCCTGAGCCGAGGACGTAAAATAATTAAATACTCTGGCAGTGACCACCTTCATGGTATTTCGGCTCCATCTTTCCATACTGCTCCTCTTTGAGTGGACTGGGATAGGAGATCCTCAACCACTCCAACGTAGAGGCTGTGTCAAATAAGTGACAGCCTGGGGATTCTCCCCAAAAAACAAAACAAACACAAAGAATCCAAGATAGAAAACATGTTCTTAGTTTAATTATGAATATTTGACTTAGAATTTGAGTGGGAATTGGAATTGACAAAATGAAATTGACCCTATGTCTGACAATTAATGGTCTTAAATGTTGGTATTTCATCCTAGAAACTAAATAATATTATGGCAAAACTACTTGTTTCATGTTTTGTTCTCTGTAAAAAAATCGGACTTTAAATATTTTTCAGAAATTCTTGAACTCTAATGTTTATGAATGGTATATGAGGTTCTTGGAATGTTCTTCAACAATTCTTGAACTAGGTTCATGAACACTTTATGAATGGTTCATGAACCTTTCCAGATTCATGAAATATTCTTCAACCATTCATGAACTTGTATGGTGAACTGTTCATGAACTATGGTGCATGAACCAGTCATGTGAACATTTCATGAGTAGTTCATGAATAGTTCAAGAATGTTCATGAACAGTTCATCAAGTCATGAATTTCATTTCACCGGGGGATAACTTTGATGTGGAATAGACCGATCCATTTACCCCTAGCGCCACCATGCAGCTGAATTTCACACTATGGTCTTGGCAATTTACACATGTAGTGGTTGATAAATGTCTTACTGTATATTGGTATATTTACCAGCTATATTTGGATTTTATTTATAGTCCATTAAGGGTATGTGAGCCGCAGATCATAATTTTGCATTTAAGAGGAATGGCATAGACTTCATCTAATAGATATATGCTACTAAACTAAGTAATATTCCGAGTTATTTGCATGGCTCTCATGGTCCGGCCTGTCTAGTTCAAACTTATTTTTTATATAACCTTTGCCATCTGACATGATGATGTGAATGGATTTAATCAATGATCACATAGATTATAATTCAATGGGTGATTCCTATTACTATAACATTGGTATTTATGCATGATATCTTGTATTGAAAGTGAACTGTTTTATTTTCTGAATCAGCCATTCATCCAATGTTTACTACATGTAAATATCAAGGGGGTTAAAACTGTAATGTAATAAACAAAATTATTTAATAATAATATACAGGTGATACATATATGATTAGTTCCCAGGTACAAGTAAAAATAATATTTCCAAAACTTCCAAATTGCCCTTTACATCTACATTAAATGTTTTTTAAATCTTCATTAAAATCAATTTACATTCAGCTAAAAGTTTAATTTTAAAATCATTTAAATAATCAATTGAAATTTATGCTAAAAATCCCCTGCAAATCAACATGAATAACAAAGGCTTAGCTAGGTCCTTCATCTGGAAAGATCGGTCCACTCAATCAATATCCTGATAAATATATTGTGTCAATCAGCTGAAATACTAGCCTCAGTCTCCATGTAATACAAAATAATTTCTGGAAAGATTTTCAGTATTTACAGTTAGTGAAAAGTTCACATCTCCTATTAACAGTGGGCACCATAGCTGTTTCTAACCAGAGACCACAGTTGGTAACTGATGCAATGGATTTCACATAGATCGGTCTATTGGAATTGATCAAATGTAATTGATTGGAATTGATCCCATGTCTTACTTTAACATAATGCATTATAAGATTCATGTGTGAGCCTCCCATGTGTTAAACTTTTTGACTGTTATATATACTGCAAGTCTTTTAAGAAACCTAAATTTTATTCTGAACTAATCAGTACTAATAAAACTGTTATATTAAAAATGCTATTTTTGTGTAATTTTTCAGATATTAACAGCATGCACAGTTTAAAGAGAAGTGTATTGAAGCTGTTAAAGTCCTCCACAAAACCAAATCACAACTTCTCAAGGCCAAGAGTGTTTGTATGGAAAATATGTAATAGAAGCCAGACAAACAAATCATGTAGTGATGATCCATATGTCATTGACTTGAGAAGTGATACATTAACAAAGCCAACAGATGCTATGAGAATGGCTATGGCTAAAGCTACAGTGGGAGATGATGTATTTAATGAAGATCCCACTGTGCATGGTATAGAAAATGATAATTTCTGTATTTGCTTATGTATACTAATATGCTTAACATAATTTTTAAATATCAGTTTAGTTATGACAATGACAATCCATGCTTAATAAATCGCCAAAACTAGTTCTACCATTCTAGGATGCTGTACATATGTTAATATATATAGAACATAATAATCAGCATTATTAATAGATGGGATGAAAAGCAATATCAAATAGATAGGTTTTCAATCTGGATTTGAAAGGTCCCACGGTCAAAACAGACCGTGTGTATTCTGGGGGTTGATTCCATGTATTTGGCATGGCTATGGTAAAAGCAGCTTATTCATACTGTTTGAGTCTGGTCTTTGGAATCTTCAGTGGTGAAATATTAGTCTACAACCAGACTGTTTCAGTTGTACTAGTTCACATATATAAGGTGGAGCTAAGCCATAAACCACTTTGTATATGATTAATCAGTAGTACATTGAATACAATGTGTTGTTTCACAGGTAACCAATTGAGATGTTCAAGTACAGACTGTATGTTATCGTACTTGTGGGTATTTGTCACCAGATGTCCAATACTGTTCTGTATGCATTGCAGTTGGTTAACACATCTGTCTGATATACAAGGTTTATTCTGTGCGTAATGAGGATAATGAAAGCATAAAGAATTATGTCATATTTGACACTACATAACTTGTGTTTAGCAGAAAGAAATATGGTGTAGGATATTATGTAAAGTTGAATTTATATGCATGGCTTTTAAGAAACTAATAGAATGCTTTAATCTGCATAATTGTGTAAAATATTGCCCACTAGCAGAACTATATTTTCTAATTGTCTTGCAGAGTTACAAAATATGATGGCTCAAATGCTTGACATGGAGGCAGCCTTGTATGTTCCAAGTGGTACAATGGGCAATCTTATATCAGGTTTGTCCATCGTATAATTTCAGATTCTATCTTCCATGCTCATTCATTATATGTTTTCTTTAATTTATTGTAGTATTCTGTAATGCTATATAATGATCTGTAAAGTTAATCCACAGCATCCATCTTTAATTCTGCAATTAAAATGCTTATTTTGATAAGATTTTGTAATATTAGTTAGAGGGATTGAAATACAGTTCCACATTTAGCTAGCCTTAAGTTTGCCATGATAAATTATAGCTGTTTGTTTTTACAATGGGTGAAATGGCAGCTATTTTAGGTGGCTGGCTACCTCAAATGAGGGTGATGCATCACTTCTGAAAAGCGTCCAGCAAGTATTTGTTGATTTTGTTCTAACTTGCTAGAAGGTTGGTTTTAGAAAACTTCACCTTGTAATTTAATAATAATACTGTATATACTCACGTATAAGTCGATTTTTTGGGTAGTGAAAAGGGAGTTCCCAGAAGCACCTCGACTTATATAGTGTGTCATATTTCCTACCAGCTGAAGGAAAGATGTTTTCAGCCATCCTTGACACACAACACTATATAATTCAACCCAATAAGAGCCAGAGTCAGAATAAAATTGTCACATCGCTGCCTACTAAATCATTGTTATTCAATAAATAACAACTAATTTTCACCAAACTGTTATTTGGATCTCACAAACATGCCAGTCTTTATGTAATAATACTTGATAGTCATGCGCCGTTAACTACCAATACCTTCAGATGTGCTGTGAAACAATGAATTAATAACACTTGCCAATTGAACTTACAATCAGGCATGTTTGTGTGAGCGATAGTTGGATCAAAATTGCCACATCTCTGCCTACTAGTCTTACTACTCTTAGTCAATAAATTAAGATTCATTTTCACCAAACTGTTATTTGGATCTCACAATCATGCCAGTCTGTATGTAATATAATACTTGATAGTCACGGGTTGTTAACTACCTGTACTTCTACTAGTTCTAGATGATTAGCGATAATATAAAAATCACTATTGACATTGCAAACCTTGCTGGCACTTGCTGTGAAACAATTAATTAATAACACTTGTCAGTTGAAGGGAGTCTACAATCAAGGATGGATGGTGTGACAAGTTTGTTTATTTATTTTAGTTATAATATCAAAGCAAAATCTGTGTGTGTGTGTGTCCATCTCTCTCTCTCTCTCTGTGTGTGATGTGTTACTGCCGGTGAATAAATTGATATTCACTACGCATCTGCTGATACCATGAGTTTGAATGACTGGGTCAACCTTTTTGCGAATGATGACAATGATTCGGATTTTGAGGGATTTTAAGCCAATACATGACCTCGACTTATATGGTGAGCATATGCATGAGGAAAGAATTACAGGGTCAAAAATTTTACTTGACTTATCTACCGGGTCGACTTATACGCGAATATATATGGTAGCAAGTTCAAATATTAATCCACCTATAAAAGTTTTAATGTTTATTCTTGTCTTACAAATGGGAAGTGACACCCAATAGATTCTTTCATAGTCTGCGTGTGTTCAAAAGATCCTTTTTTGTTTTGATTAAATTATTACTTTAGTAAATAATTAGAAACATTAAGCACCTTAGAGTAACCTTCTTACAGGTTATATAGGGTGCTATATAAATTTTGTATATTATTATTATAATACTATATTTCATTTATGTGGATGATCTAAATCAGTAATTAACTGAATATCAAGCTAGCATTATGATTTATTAATTATATGCAGAATACATCCATTAAAGACAACAACATGATTAAGCAGTAGGTAAAACTTTATAAAGACATTAACATGGATAGTAGAAGTCATGTATAATGTTTTTTGTTGAATTGATTTGTACCTGTAATGTAATGTAACACTGTTCTGACTAAACTCTCTTGTTCTATTTATTTTCCAGTATTATGCCATTGTAATAGACGTGGCATGGAAGTAGTTGCTGGGCATAAGGGACATTTGGTTATGTATGAACAAGGAGGTGTGGCACAGGTATGTAAACATTGAAATGGCTAACACTATAACATGATTGAGCAGAGGCATATACTCGGTACTCAGCACAGTCCTCACTCACCCATTCACTAATTGTTTTCATTCACAAACTCTCTGCGTATAACAAAAATTATTTATATTGTAATCACTGTCCTGATTCGTTCAGAAATCCTTCTCTTTTTTGATGGGAAGTATCTCTTTCATGCTAGCTCGGTGGTGTGATGCCAATGACAATACCTAATAAAGATGATGGCACCTTTGATTTGAATCAATTAGCAGAGTACATACGACCAACTGATGATCCTCACCAGCCACATACAGGACTAATAACTGTGGAAAACACTCATTGTAACTGTGGTGGCAAGGTTCTCCCATTGAAGTATTTGGCCGAGGTGACTATAGCTTCATTTGTCGTTACTTAATTGGTGCAGCAGGTTTCGGATAGTGAATGTTTGTTCTTGTCTGTTTCAGTACTGGAATTTAATGTGGTACGTTATAAAATCAGATGATATTTATTATCTATTTAGCTCCGTGAAAAGGCCAATAGCTGGCGTGTACCTATTCATATGGATGGAGCCAGATTGTTGAATGCTGCAGTAGCACTGGATGTAGAACCAAAGAAAATTGTGTCCTATGTAGATAGCGTTAGTGTATGTCTTTCAAAGGTATGTAGGTTAGCCGAGATGTTCATGCACACACATATGCCCACATGCACAAGGATGTCTTCATGGCCTAACTGATAGCGTGGTTAGCCACAGATCTATAGCACCTGGATTCAAACACCAGCCAGCCTATGTCAGAATGGTGTTTCATTTTTTACATTTAGCCTACAATTTATACAATAGTGGCCATAAAACAGCAGTTACACACACAAACACACACACAAATATTGTTATTTATTTTTATTGTAATTTGTATAAAGGGGTGTATATATATAATTTTCTTACTCTCTTTTGTTAAAATATTTGCAGAGCTATATTTAAACGAATCAATTTATCATTCAACCCATGAAATAAACTGGGTATTTATTGATTAATTTTCTGTTTTGATAATTGCTTATACATCATTTGGTGAAGATGATGCCACTTATGGAAAAGTCCTGTCTCTATCTTTTTTAATGCTCTCAATGGTTTCTTATATTTTTCACTTTTACATTATTGTTAAATATTTTTGGCTTTCAAGCTGCACCAGTAACATGATGACATTTTTTGGACCCTATGTGCATGCTTTTTACTGAAGCTGTTTCTAACTTCGCTTCATTACCTTTGGAGGTTGCTCGGCCCATTTAGCCTACTGTATGCACAAAAGTGGCCATAAAACACCAATCATCATCATCATCAATTGATTTTGCTGGTTTGGAGGTGAATTTCATGAATAAAAGTGTGAATTTTTTGCAAATATATTTCTGTATAATACATAGAACCAATGAAAATATTTTGACATGGAATTCTGTATCAGCACCTTGATATTTCTAATGATGAACAAAGATAGTTATTACTAATAATAAAATTACATATGCAGTATGCGCTGAGGTGAAGAGCATTCAGAATCTAATTTTATCTCAGGGTGTTGGTGCTCCAATTGGATCTGTGATTGTGGGCAGTAAACAGTTTATAGCACAGTAAGTAGAACACTTATGTCACTTGTCATTTCACTATTTTCTGGGGCTCCTGCTGCATAGTTGCTCACACACTGCTTCTGACTTCCAGCTCAGAATAAAAGTGTTAATATTCCTGATGTTTGTGAGAATTTCATTCGATCATTTCATTTACTTAGTGAGTTGTCCCTTGGTCCTATGTCACTGAGTTGTCCCTGGGTCCTATGTCACTCAGTGGCCTTAGTTTATCTCTCCCACAAGTATCAGATGGTAAATTTTGTTACGCATCTCGGTCCAGAGAAACTCATTGTTCAGCAAATGTGAATTATAATTATTTGAGGTAGTTTTTTGGTGTGATTTATATAGAATGTTACCCATATAGAACATTTTGAGTTGTTATGGTGTGGTTAACTTTCCAATTATTATAAAAATATTATATTTATTATAAAATTACTAGCAGCAATTATTTATCAGCAATGATAGTAGTATTTTTTGGTCAGATCTCTGCTTTATTTTCAAGCTGAAGATTTGTTATTTCTGTAGAGGTTTAACCTATCAAACTGGACCTACTTGTTTCTCTGGTATCCCACACCACATAAATTTAAGATTATTTCTAAATTTCTCACTAAACATATCATAAGTGATGGGGAGAAGATGTGACAGATAGCCATTTTGAAGAAAAACAATCTGACAATTTATTAACTAATTTAAACTAAAAGGGAACATCATTTCCCAGTAACTATTTGCTCACAATCTGTACACACATTTTTAGACTCTTACATCTGATGATCAGGGAGATTGTTATTTGTAGAACTAGTGTAATCAGGCTAAGAACATGAAGTAATTATGACAAGAAATAAAGCAAAAATCAGCTGTGCCATTTATATGCTTTGCACTTTTGCCATTATCATTGTCAACTTTGGTTTAATTGATTGTGTTTCAGAGCTTTACGACTTAGGAAGGTACTAGGTGGAGGTTGGAGACAGGCTGGTCATCTAGCTGCTGCAGCAATTGTAGCTCTTTCCAGCTATAAACAACATCTAGCCCAGGATCATAAACATGCCAAGATGTTTGTACGAGGTGTGTTAGTTCACATGTATGTGTGTGCGCGTGCGTGTGTGTGTGTGATTCTGACTACTAGAATTATAACTGTAGTAAGAGTTGGCTTCATCGATCATTATCATCTTCCTTTTACTGATTATTTATATGATATTATTAATTTGTTTACTCCAGGTGTCATGGAGAATCATAATAATATTATAGATATTGATATTACTGGTGTTCATACTAACATTGTCATGATTGATATATTGAAGCCTGGATTGACAGCTGAACAGTTTTGTCAAAGGCTTAAAACTGTACGTATTCTGTGGGTGGTAATAATAATAACATCAGTAATGTAGATTATAAAATTAAGTGTGCGCACTATATTCTTGTGTTTGAATTTAATCTGCCTTGTTTTATAATTTATAGTTTATAATATATTTAATTGCATTATACTGTTGGTCAGTTTATTTACATGTTGATTGTCTGTTTTTACTTCCAGCTATTGACATACCTTTTGAATTGTTTGGTGTGTGTGTGTGTCTATCTTTTTATGACACACACATACATAATTACCTAAAGATATATACAAAGAGACCATATCTAATCCAGATAAATTTAGTCCACCAACAGGTTCAGAGCAAAATAGCCCAAAAGCAAATATTTCCCACAGCATTATTTATGTCTAATCCAATGTTTTGAACACAAACACATCCTCAGCACCAAAAGTTTTATAGTCGGATTATACCTGGATTCTGTTGAAAATTGTAGCAATGGTATTATAAGACTATGATCATATATTACACTGAAAAATCTTAATTAATCTTATCTTATTATCTTTGCTTTTGAATGGCTTTTTGTAATTGGTAATATCATGGTAATTCCAGATTGCAATGGGTAACTGTTTCAGGCTATCCTTATTGTGCTAATGATTGTGTAGAAATGGCTTGATTATGATTCAGTAAGCATTCTGATTGCAATACACCACAGCTACATGATCAGTTTTAGTATATCAAGTAAACATTGTCAAGTGGAGATATCTGCATCACAAGAGTAGAAATTATGTCCCTTTAATAAGATATGGGCTACTTATATAATAAAGGTAGCTGATTGTTGGTGGTAGAGGATAAGTGTTAAGTCATATCAGCCAAGTACATAGGAATGAAGATTGGTATATTCACATGATTTAATAATGTTGTGTCCCACTGATCACTTGTTAATGATGACACTAATAATTTAACTGGATGGCATGATGATTAACTCAGGGTTACATATTTATAGTATTCCCATGGCTTCCTTGATCACACACCTGAGACATTCTGATTATTTAGACAAAATATCTATAATATTTTCTTTAATGGCAGACAATTATCAGTTTCACGTTTATAATATGAAATGTGTTCCTTTTTCTGCTAAACCTCTGCATTGATATTCATATTAATTTCATCACAACTTAATACATGAACAGATGAAATTGGCATATTTTCTAATCCAGTTTTATATAAAGATACATGGTTATATAAATAGGTAGAGAGAGAGGGGGGGGACTTACTTGGTTAATAAACAAACACAGGCACGTGCACATAGAGACATGCATTTTTTTAAACCGTAAAATTAAAATGATCAAACTCTGTTTTATTGTATCAGTGGATATGAGCTATTATATTCAATTTATAGTTGGCAAGATATCATTTCAGGTAACAGCAAAAGAGACAAAAAACATTGGACATCAGGTCAAACTATTGACGCGTCCTGCACGAATGTCTTATACAAAGATAAGATGTTGCCTTCATTGGAATATCACTACAGCTGATGTACATCTGGCTATTAATAAATTTAGCTCTGTTACTGATGAATTTGCTCAAGAGTCTCTTTAATATGAGTTTGTTCAGATTTAGTGCAGTGAAGTGTATAAGGTGTACAGTACATTTGAATGACTTGTTTGTGATTCTGCAGAATAGAATTCTAAATGCATGGATCCTTCATATGGTAGCGGGATTTTTGATGATTTTAGCAAAACAGATGTCACTTGCTTCATCCTTTAGATGTAGCCTATAATTCATATTCATCACAATTTTCAGAAAAAGCATCGTTTCAGGGCGAATTCAAGTTTCATTCAGTTCAGTGCCAGATCTGGAAAGTGTTATCGTCTGTACATGCTGGTAACTAAATGGTAAAATTATATTTGCACATTTTTCAGGTTACAGAGCAGGAGTTTACTGATATAAAGGATAAAGTTGTTGTTCTTTCCATGCCATTGACTAAATTCAAGTTAAGAATTGTTATGTGTTCCAATCACAACACAGAAGATGTGAGGCTAGCTATTAAGAAGGTTCAGTATGTGTTGCATGAACTAGTAAAGAAATGACATTAATGAATACCTTCAGTTGCTGGTTGTACTAAAATTATGCTATTCTTCAAAAAGCCACGTTTTGGTACATTTAGAAATGACTCTATACCGCCCTGAATTATTCCATAAATGAGGAGAGAATTTATGGATTGCACTGAAGCAAAACTGTAGGATCGTATATATATTTCCCATTGATTTAAGTATCCACATTATGCACGTTTTTGACCAATGAGTGGGTGCTTTGTTTAACCTCGGTGATTGTCACACCATTACTATATCGAACAAATGCAGATAACTTAATTCTGATCTGAATGTTTCAACACAATGATTTAATGAGTGTACTGTAAAAAAAGCATCTTTATTTTTGGACAGTATGTAGAGTTACTATATCATCAGCGCTACTATTGTGATTGTTCTGCATGTATACACTTTGGCATTAATATGTAGGAAGTCAATATAATTGATTTCCATTGTTATATCTAAAACATGAAAATTGATTTTATGAAGCTATAGATATTTTATTACAAAATATGCAGTTTATGCTGATAGTACTTAGTGATATATGTATATACTTGGATGATCTTAATACTAATTTATTTGGGAACTTTTTATTTAACCTTATTTTGACTGTACTAAATGAGAATACCTAGTCATTAATAAAATCCATTTGATATTTTGAATGCAAGAAATCTTTTGTTTTTCGTAATTTGTCTAGTTAATTTTGTTGTAAATTATTTAAGTTGTGCCTCATTGTCAACACAAGAGGGTTGTTAAGATTATGTTGTGCTAGATTGTTGTTGCTTCAATGATGGTGATATCTTGTCTTGGTAACATTTAGTTGCTAGATAAACACATTATATATCTGTTCATATTTTAATAAGAATAAATAATCATAATCCACTACCAAGAGCAACTAATTGTAATATGCATTAATACGTACCCCCCCCCCCCCATTCTGATGTGCAATTAGTGTTGAGAAGTTTGTCTCAATATAATTATAAACTTTTGACGTCTATTCTACTTCCACTCTTGGTGAGCTGCTTACCCCATTATTCATTTGTTTTCACATCACAGAAGATGACATCAGGCAGTGTATGAATATGTTCTTTCGTTGGAGACTTGTAGGTGCATGTATCACATGATATACTTCACTACCCAAGGACTGTCCATTAGTAAATAGACACTTAGCATAGACAAAATGCTATAGGCAACTATAGGCTCTTTAATTATAGTTGGATCCACAGGTTATCAAATATCACTGTTTAGATTGGATAATCTATCCATGTATTATAAAATTTTGTTAATTTCTCAACCGAGTCAATATAATAACAATACATTACCACTGAAGTTTTATTAAAACACCAAATACACAACAATATTAAAAATGTCATATAATGTTAGTAAACATAAATTATAAGAGTACAACAAAATGCAATACTAGGCAATGGCATTATAAGATAGCAAACAGGACATGCATTCAAATTAATTTAAATAGCAGCTGCCAAAAGTCGTTGTCTCTCCCTTTTTGGTAAAACACACAGGATTCATCCATTTGAAAGCAACACTGGAATCGTGGTCAACTGATGAGAATACCGGTTTTTATGCTCAAATTTAATGAAAGATTGCACTTCATCCATATAACAATGCAGAGTAAGGTATATTCTTAGCCATTCACTGTCAAATAGTAGAATAAGTTGCCAGACTATATTTAACTATGAAGTCACAAAGCCTTTTGTACAGTTCAAAGAATTTACAGGTTTAAATTAGCCTACTTAAAATACTTCTCCCTGTTAAAAAAAAAACAAATATTTTTAAAAAGCAAGTGACAAAGAATAGGCATTTGACAATATTAACAAAATAAAAACACAATTTGCCAAAACTATTCACCCAAAAATACATGTTCAAACAGCACATCAAACACACACATAATTTTGTAATGGATACATCAATGACAAAATAAGTATTTGGTGAATATATTGTTTCCATTAAAAAACAACACCTGACAATTACTTACTATTAAAGTACATAAACATATATTTGCAATTAAAGTGTAGCGTGTTGTTTCTTGGGTTTAGAGCAGACAACAGAATTAACAAATAAACATTTTGTTGGATGGTCCTTTGCCAAGTATAATTACGGAATCTGAGTGGCAAGCAGCGCACAATGGCCTCTTTAAAAAAAGTCGCCATATAACAGCACAGCACACCACACAAATACAAACATAGATTCACACACAGATCATACCACGACAGATCTATAATAAAAGTATACTGCCTTAAAATACCTTTCACTGTAGCTCAAACTAGCATAACTTACTAAGTGCAGACACCAACAAAAAGTTCACCCTGTTTAAATAACCACAACAGGTGGAATAAATATATGTATGGGGAACAATATATCATGTATGGGGAAACGTAACCTTGTTAGTGTGAATATATCTACATGATCTGGTATGTTATTAGAATAAACCATGCTGTCCAGGTGTTTAGCTGGTCCCCATGTTACATTTATCTCACTCTCTTGCATGAATGAACTGTGATCATAATAGCAATTATAAATATACTCAAATCAGACAAAGAGATATGTGTTACACATTCCACAAACACACTAATGTGCACCAAGAATTAACTGATACAAACTATTCATCATTATTTCAAGCTGGTGTTGACATATTAGATGTTTTTTGTTTACTTTTCTAAAATAGCAAGTGCATGAACGAGATGTTTTTCTATTTCTTAATGACACAACACATTTTACTATAACTGATACTTACTGGTGGAATAACTTTAAACTGTTAGGAATATAATATTAGTTAATTTTTAAAATGTATCTGTTAATATAAAAATTCCACTTCGATGCATACAATATTTTGAAATATTTGACTACACAGATTACTGCTTTCAGAAATAATGTTCATTAACATAATATTTAAAGGAGTGAGAATAAATAACTGGTGTCACACACACACACACTACAAGGCAAGAACTGACAAGATAAACCATCAGCCGCTCTACATGTATAAAAAGGATGGACGTTCTGTAAATAAGACTAGTTATCATTCACATTGATTCTGCAGTACTAAAATTTGTGCAATACTGATTTTCAATTGTGTCCACAAAAACAAAACTTCACGCCAAATAGCATAGCTGGTTTCGATAAATCTCTAATTAACACAGAAATGTAAATCATACAAAAATGGCACATTAACATTTACTTCTTTGTTATTTCTAAAGTATCAAGTTACTTCCTACACCAAGAGAAACCTTTATTTGTTAACAATGTATCCAGACTAGTAAGTTTAGATTTGTCCACAATTAGCTATTTTTATCTTGGTCTTCGTCTGACCATCTGGGGCTCCCTCTGCTTCTACAGACTTAATGATATCATAGCCATCAACAACCTGTCCATAAACAACATGCTTTCCATCTAGCCTGAAATTATATAATAACATGTCAGTTAATCGACAGAAAATTTCAGGGACAGCTAATAGCAAGGCTGTAATAAAAATTCCGAGAAGAACTGATGTTGACTCTTAAAACTCTATCCAATAGATGCATATTTGCAGTATAGTCCTTTTCCATGAATAAAAAACACCATGATTCTGCTTTACAGAATGATCTGGCAGTAAGTATTAACAAACAACATTATTAACAAGTTTGTACTGCTATTCAAAATGAAAATTACCACATACCAATCAGCTTTGACTGTGGTGATGAAAAACTGTGAGCCATTTGTGTTTGGTCCTGCATTAGCCATAGAAAGCAAACCTGGAAGGAGAAGGTTTCGTAGCTGAATTAGTTTCAAGCTACAAACATGTTATAGTCTCAGAACTTCAGAAGAGTAATTACCTTGTGTGTTGTTAGTGCATTTATTGAAATTAATAATTGTGTAGTCAGAAATAAGTTAGGGGATTATTAAGATGGCACAGATTATATTCCAATTTCAGCACTGGTCACACTTAGAACACATGACCAAAAGGTCATTTCAAAGGGAAACACTCCATAAAAGCAGAGTACTGAGACTCTAACCCTGACCTGGAGGTTTGTAAATAATTGCACTACTAGCTGCAAGATTGGAACACTCATATTTCATTAATAAACATTGTTACTCATATTTTATTAATAGACATTGTTAGTATGTTACACAGATTGTTTCTTCAGTGGTTTTGGCAGATACTAACATCAATACTGCATCAATGGATTCCATTAATAGTGATGTAAACAAGGGAGGGAACTAGTTCATATTATGAGCGGTTAGTCTTAAACACTCCATTAATAAGTGATGCACTGATACCAAAATATAATTTATTGTGGCATCCCATTAATGATCATTTTATAACATGCAGAAAGGCTAGAGTTCCATTTCATAAACAGGGGAAACAAAAATCTTGCTGCAGTGAAATTACAACTTGTTTTATCAAATACTACACAGCTGTCTAGTGAAGAAATTAACTGCATGGGTCAGATAGTTTTATTAAAGAAATAAACAGATTTTTTAAAGAACTCCACCACAAATGTTAATTTATCAACCTCATATTGTAGTGTTCATAATGATAACTACTTCACTTCTATTTTATCACTTTCAAAAATAAAATGGTGGGTTGTTTACAATAATGTGTATTCTGAAGCTCATTTGGACTTCTAGTATCTATAACAGGGTTCATACACATATTGACATCTCAGATTCCAGGACCTTCCAATGTCAAGTTCAATGACCTTTTCAATGAATTCACCAACTTTTAATGCACAAAGATATACTCATATTTCAGAAGAATACACCCATATTTTGGACTGAATTCCTGTACGCTTATGATTAGAAATACAGATCTATATCTCCAAATTCCAGGACTTTCAAGGACCTCTACAAAAATTCCAGGACATTCCAGGATTTTAAATTCCAGGACTTTCCAGGACCTGTGCGAACCCTGTATAACACATTTCTAAACAATTTACTCTTTTTTTCTTCTTTTCTAATTAACTACAAAACTTGATAACGGAATCTTCACTGCATCTGGGAATGATATCCCTTATGCTAAACAACCGTGCCTACTTTAACCACTATCAGCACATAGTAATATCAGCAGTGATAATACATAATTAAAACCTAAAATGGACTAAATTAGGATTCCAGACATAAACATTCCCAGAATATACTTTAATATTCACACAAAGCAAGAACAGCGATCTACCTGGTTTTGTGTGGGCTATCCTGAAGTTCTCATCTTCAAAGTGTTCACCATAGATACTTTTGCCTCCAGTTCCATTTCCATGAGTGAAATCACCTCCCTGGCACATAAACTCAGGAATAATACGATGAAATAGGCTCCCCTTGTAACCAAAACCTTTCTCTCCAGTACATAATGCTCGAAAGTTTTCTGTAATGATTTTGTAAACAAACCTTAAGGTGTATGCTATATCAGTAATTTCATCTATCTTTAAACATGTTCAATTGTAGCAGAAAATCATGAACTGTTTTACTGAAAAGAATTGTATCAATAGCTGCTTAATGTATGCATTAGACATAATATCACTATTAATGCAAAAGTTTAGTATATTCCAATTAAGCATATGATACATACCAGCAGTTTTGGGTGTCACATTAGCAAAAAGCTGTAAAAGCAATTGAATATTATTAGTAATGACCAAAAACTGAGATTCATAATATATAAAGCTAAAATGTGAAGCTAAAAACCAAAAATATCATGTAAACACAGCCTAGTGTCAAAAATAAACATCAATATTACAATTTGTGTTCAATACATGATATTTCATATTTAGACCATAATTAAACCAAATATATAGTTCATACTACAAGCATGCACCACTTTTGTCTAAGCCATTAAATCTCCATGATTGTCCCATAAGTTTCAAACAGTTATTTTACTAAAATTGTAGTAAAGATAATACACCAATATTAAATTAAAACATACAAGTTAAATAAAAATTCACAACAAAATATTAAAAATGGTGAAATAAATAAATATCAGATTTAGTTTTCAAATATAGTGGAAACTTTTTATTTGGAGAGGGGTTTGATGTGGGGTCTTACTGTAGTTCTTAAAGACATATATATCTCAAGATCTATACACCTCTGATAAGACTTTATATCATTCATTCCTTAGTATGTTTCATTAAATACTCTGAACAACACACACTTAACACAAACAACATAGTCAGTACAAAGAGGTTACAAAGCAAAGTCCAAAATGGGTGTAATATAAAGGCGGGTCTATTATAATACCATATTAGTCAAAGTTTAGCAATAAATACTATGTGCTCCAGATTTGGTTGGGTATAGGAATATTCAGCAAGTATCAGTTAAATATTGATAGATCGACCAAGGAATCAAGCTTGTATTAAAGAAAGCCCTTCAACCCTTGATACCCCAAAGTATAAAAATATATACTAGGTATTAATATTGAGTTTTCACAAATATCATGATACCTCAAAGTATTGTATTGGCTCTGATGTTAACATAATAAAAAAGCATCACTGAGAGTCAAGTAACTGTATGATGAAATCCCCAGTATAATGTACCAAAAACTCAATTAGATTATTGAATGATGGATATTATATTACTACCTTTAAAAATTACTTTAATCAGGTAATGTTTAAAAATGCTATATCTATAATTTACTCCAACAACCTCTACGACAGAGGGTCTTCTTCTCCAAGTGCACAGTCACTATATGACTTTGGCCAAGAAATATGATGACCTGAGATTTATGTTAATATTCAGATTTTTAGGTTGTCAATATAACAACTAAATGAATACGCTATCTCACTGGCAGTCAACATTTGCCGATTCGGGGTGATGTAATCATTTTTGAATATTTCTTACTATATGCAAACTGTGTCAACTTTAATTTCAAATAAGGGCAACAAAGGTTATAATCATCTATGTTATAAAAAATGAAGTTACAATAATCATGCACAATATAACAAAAGCAGAGACCACTCTATCTAACATGACTTTCTTATGTCAACAATGGCTTTAGACAGCGGATATTTTGTGTATGGCAGTAATCAGCTCATTTTAATACATCTGTTTAATACACAGGCCTTGACATTAACGGTTGTCCGCCTGTCCGGGACAACCAAACTACGTCATCGGACAAGTAAAACCACATGCTTGGTTGTCCGCCGTGTCAAGTCATATTTTCGATTGTTCTTGAGTCAATGTCAATATCCATAATTATCACAATGTGTGTCTACCAATACAAAAAAATCTAAATTTCGGACAAGTAAAAATGAAGTGTGACTTGTCCGACATGACAAGTGGCAAAAAAGTTAATGTCAAGCCCTGATACAACTCATATTTTTCACTAATTAATATCAGTTACATAATTTTGAAGTTATATTATTTCAGCCTGGTAATACTAGAAATTAGAATACACAACATGCTATGCTGAGTTCAGCAATGCTCTATTGCAAGCCATACAAAATGCATCCAGCCAAATATTTGTGTTTTTGTCTTTTAATTCTAATACATAAATGTGACTGGAGAAGTAGTACTGGCATGAACCAGGATATTTAGCATGAAGGGATACACAGATTTAGTTATTTACTATTAAGATGCATGTTTATCAGGCACCAGACCCTCTACTATTTAGATATTAAAAAAGAGTATTTTATATCCCTTAATATATATGGACAGACCTTTCTACCCTTCTGGCAAAAACCCTACTAGTCCAGCAGCCAGCTATTTTGGCAATCCAACTCATTCATCCTATAGTTTAGCATTATAAAGCATAACAACTTTTTCAGATATGTTGTCCATAAATTACAGAAACTAACAGTTAATTATATATATATATATATATATATATATATATATATATATACAGAGAGAATCCGTTATTCTGACAAGGTTTGTCTCATGATAATATGTCGGATAAAAGTGAATGTTGGAATGTCCAGTCTGTGAAAGATCACACATTTCTGTTTGTAATTAGTCATGAATGATTCTGATTGGCTATGAGATAGCCACAAACAATGGAAGCATTGTGTGTCGGTGTGTGTGGTCAACAAAGATTGTAATTGGTTAGGATATAGCAATTATGGTAATTTTACATTGAACTGTAACATTCTGTTGGCGAAATAAAGTGCCGGAGTCGGAACACGACTTTGCTGGATTAAAAGGTTATTTATAATGGACCTAAATGGATAAATTCATCACAGGCAAAAGTGTGTCAAAAGGTGCATTTGCTGGATAAACAATGTCTGTATTAATGGATTCTAACTGTATATATGCAAAAGTATGATGCATCATATTGAGAACTTCCTTACCAATGACTGGTTGCTAAGCAAACATTTTCACTTGACTAGTCACCACTGAAATTATCCAGCTGCCCAAACCCAAAGTTGAAGATCTAATACATGGCAATAGACTCTGATTAACATTCATTCAGAAATTAGCAAAATGCAATAGAGTCTAATATTATTCAATTTAAGTTTCGGTAGATATTTATTTAGAAAGATCCCTGGAACTTTCTGCAATGAATGTTTCAATTTTTTTATTTGGGAACAGTTATTTCCACACTTCACTTGGTCAGTTGGTGGCACATCACATGTTGTTTATTGAGCCAATATACTGCATAGTAACTTCTGCGCCCCAAACAAAGACTTAACAACAGATACTTAATTAAGCAATTAACACTTTTTAGTTATCATCTGATTCCCCCCGGGCTCATAAACAAACGACCTTCAGTTTTACAACCAATGTCACGGACGTTTAAGACCGCTTAGCAAAAATGACTACATACCTCAAAAACGACTCTCCCGGCGCGTACATCTCCGATGTCCAAGTCGAAGAAAACCTTTGGATTTGATGGACTGCTTGCCTTTTCAGGGGTGAGATCGCACTTCTGCGACATTTTTGCGTTTCAATTTGTATGCTATAAATTATTCACGCCGGGAATCTCCTTCGCCAGCTTACCGCTTTAGTGTTGAGTCGGCGCACCAGTGAGGAGTTTCTGCAGACAACTCCAATTTTTCCAGTCAGCAATAAAATCACCAGCCTACCTACTTTAAAATCATAACGTAGTCTTGTGGTTTGTTTTCTGCACATTAAGGGTTAATTTTTCAGATTTACTTCCTTAACTAAAATTTCACGTTATTACTGACAATTATATTCGCCACTATGGACTTCTGAGCGCATTGCCTTGAATAGATCCCTATATATTGTGTGTTGTGTATTGCAGAAATTATTTAATTACTAAATATTGCGAGTATTAGTATTTAGTGGATCTTATATTTCATATTCTATCATTCTGATCTTATGTATATAATTATCATAGATCTACCGCCACAAATACGTGTTAAAATATTTTCAGTCCCGTGCGGTCCCGTGCTGTTTTAGGCTGACCCGAATATCACTGCATATTGAGTGTATGTGTGCGTCTGTGTTAGCAGTGTGTAATAAGACACTGGCACAGAGAACGCCGAATCGTGAATTCAAACTCTGGACGATACATCAGAGTACTGAATACACAGTACCAACTTTTCATACTGAGACATGTATAATATCTCACCAGCAGCCCCACCCTATCACTCCCTATATCGCCTCTTTCAATGAGTGATCGAGGGAGGGAGCAAACACGGTTAATTGTTTAACCTAGATGTTGAACCTTAACTAGAACATAAGGCTGAGGGAAACTTGATAAAGACAGCTATCCCACTATATGATATTCGATTCAACAATTTTGATTTCTCAGAACTCCAGATTATCTTATCAAATTTGTAATAATGCATGTTTATATAGCGCCAGACCCAGATAACCCTGGTCTGAGGTGCCGTACAGTATTATTATCCCTGAATCAGACCTGTTTCCACCCAAAACGCATCTCCCAAGGGAGCACACAATGCATACTGCCATTAAAGCTGCAAAACGTTATTCAAACACATATCCATCTCATCCTGTCAGGTTCTCATTTTTTGGAGGAGTGAACCAGTCGCCACATGACAACATTGCAACTCCCGTAGCCTCGAACGCGCGACCCTTCGGCTATTGAGTCCTACGCTCTAACTAACTGTGCTATCACGGCTCGAATTTCTATGTCATATAAAATGCACCATAAGATATATTATATATCTTTCTCAGATATATCAGAAATTAAAGCTCTGGTTCCTTTAATTCCATCCTCTTTGCACGGTCTTCGTGCACAGCCTTGGCTTGGACTCAGTTATTTCAATGGCGATCTCCCACCCAATATACTGCGTTCACTGTACAGGTGTAACCCGACCCGATTATAGCCATGTGTTTATGAATATGCATGAGTAGGCAAGCTTCGTACCGAACCTAGCTGTGACAATGTTCAGTTTAGCATGCGATTGTCGTTCTAGTAGTAAAACATGGCCGATCTATTTATTACTAGCCTATAGTCCCAGTTCCACTAATTAGCCTGTTATTGATGTTGTTTTGTTAACGAGGCTCACATATTTGGGAAGATTACAAGTAATATAACCATAAACTCGGACCCCAAAAAATGGAAAAATATAAACTGATAACAAAATAATACGGTTGCATGTGGGTACATAAAGTTTTTTAAATTTATTTAAAATTAAAGAGTTAATGTATATATATATATATATATATATATATATATATATATTTGTATTCTGGTGTGTGCATGCGCGCGCGTGTGTGTCAGACATGGGGTCAATTAAATTCAGGAATTGCTTATTGGAATTGGAGTTCATCAAAGTTCACTGTTCCGATAACCCTATATATGTTCTCAGTGTTCCAACCCTCCGGTGTTCCGACAGGTTTTTTTACCTCACTGTTTCGCCTTTTTAAACGACGAATTCGGGAACACAAAAATTAAATGTGGTGTCTAATCGTCCGCTATGTTCCACCAATACGTCGACATTAGATACACAGCCAGTGTCGACATTAGACACACAGACAGTGTCGACATTAGACACACAGACAGTGTCGACATTAGACACACAGACAGTGTCGACATTATGTCCACAAAGTCGACATTAGATACACAGACAGGGGTTCCCCGGACATTAGACACACAGACAGTGTCGACATTAGACACACAGACAGTGTCGACATTAGATACACAGACAGTGTCGACATTAGACACACAGACAGTGTCGACATTTGATACACAGACAGTGTCGACATTTGATACACAGACAGTGTCGACATTAGACACACAGACAGTGTCGACATTAGACACACAGACAGTGTCGACATTTGACACACAGACAGTGTCGACATTAGACACACAGACAGTGTCGACATTAGACACACAGACAGTGTCGACATTAGACACACAGACAGTGTCGACATTAGATACACAGACAGTATCGACATTAGACACACAGACAGTGTCGACATTAGACACACAGACAGTGTCGACATTAGACACACAGACAGTGTCGACATTTGATACACAGACAGTGTCGACATTTGATACACAGACAGTGTACACCACCCAGCGTACCATCAATTATATTTACCAAACCACACTTCGGTGATCGAACTGATAAATTTAATTTCTAATATATAGTGTCCATGAAGCTAAATTATATTTCCACATCGTAGTAATGAACCTTTTTTCTTTCTACTCAGAACTAGATATGCTGCTACTACTGTGCATTATAGTATACTCTCTATCTAAGTGGGACAGGATGTGCACACGTCTAAGTATCCTACTTATAATACTAAAGTTCAAAAATATATATATATATATATATATATATATATATTGCAATGACCCTCCACTTTAGGGTCAAAATTAGTGTCACAGCATAAGTATGTTAGAACGTTCAGTTGTTGAAATATTGCTGGATGGTGGACTTCATATCCTGGAATAGTGTCGAAAACTTCGGTAATCAATAAAATGGGCTATCGAAAGGATGATATTATCACACAAATATATAGCTACAATGCTTCGAGTAGTTTCATGCGATGTCAAACTAACTGTGTGTGCGTGTAGTTTGGGGATTTACCCCAGGCTGGCGCTGACTGAGCACAGCCTTGTCAAACTAACTAGTCAGTCAGTCACTATATATAGGTATTTTGTTTGAACTGTTATCAGTATGATAAGAGCGGTATACTATTTGTCATTTCAGATCTATAGTCCGTGTTATGTGTGATATGGCTGTACCTCTATGCCGCCATTAGTCTACCAGATCGTCACGCACAAAACGGTGATGTTTATCAGAGTATTGTTCCTCTGCTACAGGCTTATGGCTCAAAACGGTCTTTGAATTTATACCACCCAAGCCTCAAAATAGCCATTTAACTCACACACACACACACACACACACACGTTTACCTATTTCCAAACACGTTTTATCTAATATATCAGAAACAGATGGTGTAATATTTACATTACATTGAATATGTGTTCAAACACGTCGTTGTTTTGCTCTCTCCCCCCCCCCTCTCTCTCTCTCTCTCTCTCTATATATATATATATATATATATATATATATATATATATATTTGAACATTTGAATTGACATTATGTTAAAGTTATATATGGGATGAAGACTATATAGGTATATATCTGGTTATTATGCTAGTTTATACGTCCAAATTTAAAGGCTTTTTATAGTTTCATTGCTGGAATAGGTTCACACACACACACACACACACACACACACACACACACACACACACACACACACACACACACACATATATATATATATATATATATATATATATATATATATATATATATATATATATACAGAGAGAGAGGGGGGTCGGTTTAATAACTTAATTGTCTTGATGCCGATTAGATGATGATAATGATTGATATTTTGTACACATGGTAGGCTAAATGGGCCGAGCGACCTCCAAAGGTAACGAAACAAAGTCAAAGATGAAACAACCTTCAGATATGCCCACGCCGAGGTTCGAACACGGATGGTAGTGATTTATGATCCAACACGCTACCGCTAGACCACGAAGGTTCCCTCGATGCCGATTAGTATTACTAGATTCAAATTCTTTATTCATAAACAAAATTATGTTCCAAATTGACTAACTGAAATAAATTTATTTGATGTAAATGGAATTAAGACATTAATTTTATTAATATTTGGTGTATTTTGATATAGCGAGTCTGCCATTATGTTAATTCCCCAATCTTATAGTTCCAATAAATAATTTGAATGTCAATAGTTAATTTCATTCAGCAAAATACAGATAAATATTGAAACAGAACACATGATGGTATTTATCCTAATTTGAGACAGTTAAATGACGCTGATATATGTGAAGAACTGACATTAACACACAACATATGTTTAATATATTCGCTAAATGTCACCCGAAGACTCTTCTATCTAGCCACAGTTGTTATTAATATACTGTATCAGTACTATCATGTAGAAATTAAGCAGACAACAGGATATGGAATGTATGCGCCTGGATGATAGTACTATTGCCAGTAAAAATGTACGTATATATTAACTCAATCATGTCTGATTATTTTTCGGGAGTATTACTATCATGTGTGTACGCGTGTGGGGGATATATATATATATATATATATATATATATATTACTGATTTATCAGGGAAATATCTTCAATATAAGAAATTGTGCTTTAAACATTATCTTTTGTAACACGTACTGTATTTGTTTAACTTTATAAATGGCATAGCTAGGTTATGCTGAATAAACCAAATCCTATCAACCTACTACAGTAGGAAGGCATCATAATTTGTACAATCTTGTCCATCGGAACTTGTATCTTCCAAAGTTTAGACAGTCATTCATTAACTGTGTCTGCAGCTCACACTTTTATTGTTTTTAAACGCTAGGTGATAGGGGGCGCCACCTCTTCGGTGTACCTGGTGGAGAAGCTAAGCCGACCAAACCATTCACACTGTATTTAATCATCAGAAACGTAGTTCCATAATATGTGACTATCCATTAGCGATATGATTAATATCATGGACAGTAATGTGGATTTCCCCAATATAATACCAATATTTTGTATATAGGCTTTACAATACCTTCATCACTTATTGTTTTATAATAAATAATTCCGTTGCGACGCGCATTGATACGTATCGAGTGACGAAAGTGGCGTGGTCTTGGCACTGCTGTGCTTTCTTCACATCCTTGCAGACTTCTTCGACTATTTTAGTGCTATTATTGGCTTTGTGACGACCGCAAAGACGCATTACTTTAGGATAATCAGGCAGCTGTCCACGATGGCTAATCCAAAAGTGTTTTTTGATATTTCAGCCGGAGGTCAAAGTGTAGGACGGATCATTATGGAAGTAAGTGTTCTGAGCCGGTAAACCCTTCAATGCCAATGGCGACCATTTTGCCCGGTCTCTAGGAATGTCGGGTGTGTCAGTACCCGGCTTTTGTTCAGCTGGCGCGCATTGCTCATTATACGACCACGTGGTTTTGTGCAGACATTTGCCAGTCAGTGTATTAACAGTTGATATATTTATTTATATGTTAGTTGTCAGATGAAACTTGGTACAATCGTAAAAATACATGCACGTGTTATGGTAGAGCGTTGTCCCGTTGGTAACATCATAACATGGTGATGGTCGGAACCTATAGACTAGATCTAGACTCATAGCGTGATAGCCGGCGTAGGCATGATAACAAACTGATTACTGATGACTTTTTAATGCTTTTCGTATTGGAAACGCAAAAGTATTGAAATATAAATGGATGTCATTTTATCAAAAACTAAGAAAAAGTGTTATGTATTTAGCTATTTTACGCTTTAAAGTTTAATACCAAGTTACATCTATCATAATCATATAATGGCATAATGCACGTTTTGGAGTATTTAACCTAGTCTTATCAGACTTATGCCGTTATGGGGTTGCAAATAAATAGGCCTCTGCATCTATGGCTCACTTGTTATGTATTTCCATAATTATATATTAAATATAGAATTCTGGTTATGAAGAACAGTTATTTCTGGAGCTCACCATCACTCAGTGACCAGCACTAAATTTTCATGATCTTTATTTTACACTAAAATCAGAATAAAGTATGGGAAGTATTTAGTAATTTTTGATCATCCAGTGCATTATTACTCTTTGGGTGGCCTTGATAGCCATTTGTTGTTATTAATTGCCCAGATAAGGAGAAATTCATATTTTAACTATTGGGTGCTTAAATAAAGAACCAGATTTGGCTTAATTCAGTTTAGACTGAATCTTGATTATAGAAACTGCTGGTTAAGATAACATGTATGTATTTGTTGGGTGTAGAACACACAAATCCATTGAATATAGGGTTGTTTGCTTTGTAATTTTAAAATCTTCAAACCTAAACTAGGTGGGCTGAAATAGCATAATAAATCCAGGTGTGGAGTGTGGTCATGGCACAAATTACCTGTAGTCATTTAGCAGATCTCCACAGCACTTGTATGGACAAGTATTAGTTATATTTACTGTTAACAAGAAGTTGAAATCTATGTGCAAATTTGCTTAAATGTCTCCATAGTCACGATGGTGGGAGATAGCTGACATAACTAATTAAGGTATTTGGATTTGTCAGCCTCCCCTGTTCCTAATTGTAATTAAACCCAGAAGTAAGTTGTTTCATTTTGAGGTTATGCAATTAATACTTGTAGTGATAAGAGTTAGTACCTTGCTTGACTTTATAGTGATGACCTTCTTTGGCACATGTAGTTGTTTCTTGAATATGCAGGGGACAAATGTGGTCTGCTGTGTGTGGTAATACTTTCTCCAAGTAGGATTATCATGGAAACAATATTTCTGAATTAAAAAATCTTTTAAAATAATAAGCAACTTTGGAATTACCCAGGTCAATTCCAGAATTGAATTGACCTATTTCTGGTGGTTGTAAAACATCAATAATCATCTCACCAGTTTTAAAATGTCATCTTTGATAAATGCAAAATGCTTCTATGTAACTTGAACTTTTGTCAGTGACTAAATTTTTTGACTCTGAAAGCCACCTTTATAATTGTCTTATTTTGAAACAAGTTTATACTTATGCACAATCAATTATATATGAATTAATTTATGAGCCTAAGTTAATAGAATGCTACAATTTCTATTAATTCTCAACATTGATTTCTTTCTCATTCAGTGTAACATTTCTGGATAACATAGCCCAAGATAACTAAAGGTCATTTTAACCCATTAGGCAACTACTTTTTCAACTATATATATATATATATATATATATATATAATGAAACAATTTTGGGTCTTATGGTATGGTATGGCCTTTTATTTAATTATTCTTGTAATAGCAATGAGTCATCAGTGTGGTTCCATCTGATAAATGTCAGCTACAGTAATATCAATGTTAATTCAAGTGTGCCAGTTGTATAACATTAATGGGCTATTAATCCTTTAAAATATTCAGTAGTCTTATTTTGACCCACAATCTTATGATTGAGGCCACAAAGTTTAAAATGTCCTCAGTGTATACACTAATATATTGTCTATACGAAAAGGCACAATTTTATTAAAGCTACATAACATAGCTTTACAGGAAACATAGTGTAGTTTGAATTATAGCATGATGCATTGTGTCTTTGTTTGGTGATAGAAATATGTAATGGGTAAAATAAACTAGAAAATGCTGTTTTAGAGAGGTCTTAAGATGAAAAGAGTGAAAGCAATTGTTTATAAATTTAAATATTTTACCTTTATTTCAGCTCCGAGCTGATGTTGTCCCTAAAACAGCAGGTATGTTTATTTAAATGTATTCCAGTTGTAGTAGATAGTATGTTGACAAAAATTGTCAATCTTCACTATTTATTTTAACAAAACTAAACAGCCATTCTAATTATTGCTTCCAGAGAACTTCCGTGCCTTGTGTACAGGAGAGAAGGGTTTTGGTTACAAGGGCAGCACCTTCCATCGTGTGATCCCAAACTTCATGTGCCAGGGTGGTGACTTCACCAATCATAATGGCACTGGTGGTAAGAGTATCTATGGTGAGAAATTTGCTGATGAGAACTTCACACTGAAGCATGCTGGTCCAGGTATTGTTAATTACTTGGTTATTTATTAAAAATTACATTTTCCTAGTTGTTTTAAAAGAAGTCGATTTAAAATGTATGGTAAGTTAGCTTATTTTGTTAATTATTTTCTGTCATTTGGTGACTTCTATATTTATTTTTCAGGCATCTTGTCCATGGCAAATGCTGGTCCCAATACAAATGGCTCTCAGTTCTTTCTATGTACTGTGAAAACTGAATGGTAAGTATTTGCTTTGAATAGTATAAGAGGATTTTGTCCCATTTAGTTGCATTTGTCCGATTTAATAATGAATGGTTGTATTCTTGCAGGCTTGATGGCAAGCATGTGGTGTTCGGCAGTGTTACTGAAGGTATGGATATTGTAAAGAAGATTGAAGGTTTTGGCTCAAAGAGTGGACAAACATCTAGGAAGATTACTGTTGACAACTGTGGCCAGTTATAAACTACTAAATATATGCATCTTGTTATGACTTCTAGTGGTGTTCACAAATAAGCATTTCTCATCTTATTCTGTTATTTTATATTTTCATATATGTTTATGGTCATTTTAAGTTGAAATGGCTGCTATATGTGATCATTGCAGTAAAAAAGAGATCATGCATTTTCTAAAGAAGAAATTTGTAGCAAGTGACTTGTTATTTCTGTATGTTACATTCCTTGGTTTGTAACAGTCAACTAATTTATCAGCAGTGAGTGATCCCAGCATCAGAGATAAAATAAAATATGCAAAATGTTATCATATTTAATGTGCGCGTGCATATTTTTTGAGTGAATGTGTGTGGTTTCTAAGTAGTCTTGTGAAAGAGCAACAAGAAGCATTATGCTAGCCATGAATATTTCTGCATACACTAAACCATTTATGGTAATTATTCAGGATTGAGTAGTGCTAGTTTGGTCATTATATGTGATTGTTGGCACCCTGTTAGAGCTTTTTAACAGTTGGAACAAAATATAAACTTTAATCCTTTTGGTTTAATCTAATTGCAAAACTCCAGTTGCAAGTATGTAGCAACGAATAGCCACAGCTCTGATTAGATTTTGTCAGTCTGGGCCATTGAACCACAATGCTAGTTGACCATGGATTACCAGTTGCATCATTGGTATACAGTCTACTGGGATGGATGAATGTTGTTTAATAACACATTGGCACAATTTAGGCCATTCGGTGTCCTAGAATAGTCTACTGGGAGATGACTATTGACACACAATCCCCCCACCAAAAAAAAACAGACAAGAAGGTTACATTCATATTTGTTAACAACCATAAAAAATCTCCCCATTTTTCTCCCCATTTTAGTTTATTATATAGACCCATTGCGTTATGACGTCAAAACAAACCAGGCGCCCTTTGCATTGTGGGATTTATAGGGGGTCCGCTGAACGATAATACCGTGATAATCCCGCCATTTTAAACCTCAATGTTCCGAATTTGTTATAATCATGCCAAACATTAACTCCTGCGTACCATATTGTCATGGAACTAGTAAGCGATATAAACATTTGTGTTGGCCGCGGGATGAAACGCTGAGAAAGAGTTGGGTAGTTTTAATTCGAAATGACAATCTGCGAGTCAAATATTTATAATTGGTGTCAGTGTAAGGATTGACTGAAACAGTGAAAGGTGCAAATAAAGTTTAATTTACCAATATTATTATCCATTAGATCATAGATAATAATATTGATAAATAAAGTGCAATTTACCATATTAATTATTATATCCATAAATTAAATTTACCAATATACTGGACTCTATTCTACTTTTCGTTAAATATAATTTTAGTGTGATTTACTATGAACACATTTTAACAGTCTTTGTTATGTGCAGTAAATATTATACCACACTACTATCATTTATTAAGTGGCAATGACGGACGATTAGCATATAGTTATAATCTGATTTTCAGTTTTGAAATACAATTTTTCAACAGTGCCGACTTTTTCGGTGTCGAAGCAGAGCTAAACGGTACACAGAAGTTTTTGGCATTATTAGAACAGAACATTCACGTTTAAGGTTAAAATGGCGAGAATATCGCGGTATTATCGCTCAGTGGACCTCCTATAAATCCCACAATGCAAAGCGCAGCAGGTATGTTTTGGTTTGTGACGTCATCATGCTTCAGGCTTATTGTAGCTTGTAATATATTCCAGAAATGTCCTAGCATTTGCGGATTGTTTTGCAAATGCTATAATACATAATAATGAATTGTTCTTGTTGGAAAGTCTGAGGCGTTTGGCAACGTTACTAAAGAAGATTGAAAATTATTGATCAAGGGCAGATAGTCTACGGGTCAATTATAAATTACAAAACGCATTAAATGTTTTGTTTTATGACTTCTGTAATAGTGTTCATGTTTAAACATTTTCTGGTTGTGCACAAAATGTTACCGGAGTACTGCGAGAACAATTTTTTTGGGGCATTATAAACTAGTCTGTATCGAGACTAATATGATTTAATCAGTTTCGGTGATCTTGTTGTGCCTGTTGTCGGTCTTTAATATGTGTCGCGTGTTCCCTTGAATTGTGTTTCTTCCCAATGCAATCATAGTTCACTTCCTTCAGCATTATATGTTATATACTTGTAATGGAGTATTGTACAGAACGCCATACCATTAACTGCTTCTCGGGGTCTTTCCTGTACATCCTATCAAGTAAAGTTACATTTGTCTTACTGTGTTGGACATGTTGAATAATTGCCTATGAATAATAGCGAGTTGGGCGACAAACAAGTACCAAACATCCCTCACATGATATGTTATTAACGTGCATTCTGTTTGCTATGGAAAGAAAATGAACAGCTAGCTTCAGTTAGCCTTGGCGAATCGCTGCGATGCATGAGCCATGTAGCAATATCAATAATCTTAAAAATGTATTTAAATTTGCAGGATTATTACAAATATGTTTATACAACTGATAAATGAGGTCGAAATCCAACTGATAGTGCTATAGGCTAAAACTCGTCTGCTGGCGCCGCCATTTTGAAGGCCAGATGCTGCCGAAGTGTGACGTCACTAGCTGTTCGTATAACCCGGTTAAAACCATTTAGGTCAATGCTTAAAACAATGTAAGCAAACCGAATCGCTCCATGTAGCGTACGGCAACTTGTAAAAAAACGGACGTCAGCGGACAATTTGGCGGGATTTTAGATTCTCTGGTCAACCTGAAGTATTGTTCGAATTTCTCCACATCAGGTTGTAGTTCAAATCTTCGCCATATTGCTAAATAAGCATTCTAAGGCTGTAACAACAGGAAATTCTTTTAATAATAATAAGTTTTTTTTTGAATTTATAATGTGTAACGTCTGTTGGTTTTTTCTTTGCTATATGTATTTCTGTTGTATTGTCATGTTCTTAGCATGAGAGACTCAAAACGCACGGGGACACGTTCATAGAGAATCGCATATATGCAATCTAAGCCTTAGTTATTACTTTTATTAGGTCGAACAGAGTGACATGAATCGTAACGATTCCATGATCCATGTGCACGTTGAAATCAAAGCACGTGAATTATCCTTCCCGTCGTACCATCTGGAATTCCATGCTACCCTCCAGAAATATTTACATTTTTTATGTCATAAGTTGCAACGAATGGTAGAAAGTTGAGCGATAAACAATCACAAAATAGTGAAATACCCCTCGCATTTTGACATTCTGTTTGTTGCAGGTCCATCATATCAAATGCCAGTAATATTGTCTGTTCGGGTTTGGAATAAGTAATTTTACAGAGGGAGAAGTATTAACGTGTTTAGGCAAAAATGAAACTTAAGGATCCCGATTTTGCTTGAAAAACTTTCATACCTGAATGAGTCTAGTCTTCCAATCACACTACCAGATTGTCTCGTCCTACCATCATGTATTATTCCTCAAATGCAACAATTTAAATTCAAACAATCTTTACAGATTATTTTAATTTGTAGTAACTGAATAATACATTCCTAGAAAACGTAACTCTTATAACATTACATACAAAATTCACCTTGAAGAATCTGTTTCAGAGCGCATACAGTTACTTAGCGATCTTATCATAACGTTCCCATTTGGGTAATTAAAAGCTTATATTTGGCGTTACGATTCCGAATTGACGTAGTTTCCACATTGAATCAACGGGGTAAAACATCCCAGCTCAATCTAATTTCAACATGAAAATCTGGGACAGCCATTAATGCGAAATCTGCAGCTTGCAAGTGGTCAGTTGTATTCGTACACACATACAGTACCAGTATGCCTGCATGTTTACATCACATTCCCATTATTTCTTCTTATATAATTATACATTTTTATAAAACATAGATCACAATAAAGCTCAGTTACTTGATTTATGATCCCATATGGCGCTAAAGCCATCTAGCTGTGTATAAATGTGTCGGCGTATTTGAAAGCACCCAAAGCAGATAGGGTATAAAGCAAGTAATTTGAAGATTGTGCCAATTAAACCATTTCATGTCTACATGCTGTACAAGAAGTGAATGTAAGAATTTATGGTCTAATAAATTCTTGTCATTACGCAGACTTGGATGATTGGTAATGTTTCAGACCAGAAATATTGCTGGTGGTGTGACTACAACTGGATATTCAGCTCGTCACGCAGCTTGGATTCACCAAAAAATGGGGGGATCGCATTTGTCCCTCGTGTGTCTTAGAAGTGTGAAACTCACTTGTGCTTTTGGATTAAGTTTTTTGAAAATTATCAACTGACTTTTGTATCTGGGGGAGGAGGAGGTCGAGTGCTCGTATCCCCCGATTACATCTAACTAAGAAAGTGGTCTGAAAGCTACTCATTTCTTTAAGGAGTTTTTGTAAAATATTTACTCCTCCGTTAACAACATTGGTCATCTGTTTATCTTAAGTGGTTTAAATATACATTGGGATTGCCAGAGGAATGCAGATGCCAAACAACTGGCTGAGGAGATTGTTAGATCAGGGCCAATCCTGGGCAGCATATGTGCAAGAATGAGCACACTAGCTGTGACTGGTATGATCTTGCTATTTCTGGTGACGATGCTAATTTGATTAGGGGTGTATCTTCCTTCTGATAATTTCCTTATTAGCTTTAATGTATTCAGTTTTAGCTAAAGTTATTTAATACAGGAAATATAAGTCGATTGATCAGGATGCTTTTCTTGCTGATCTGGGGTTCTCTTTTCTGCCATTGGATCCACCAGATGATATTGACCATCAGGTGAATTTCAATAATAGTACATTGAAGGAACTTGTTGGTGAGCATGTACTTTTAAGGACAAAACAAATGCCAAGAAGACCACTACTTCCATATTACTAGTACAGTATGGATATACAGGCCGTAAAGAGACACAGGAGGAATTGTGAGCAGCTGCAATCAGAAATAGTTTGGGCTTTCATTACGAAATGTTCAAGGTTAGTAAAATTAAAAATACCCTTCCCTACATACAAATCAGACTCTCATCCGAAATATTACCAACTCAGACAAAGATATGGCCCATTGTCTTAATAATTTCTGCTAAAATATATTAAATATAAATAATGGCTTGCCTTCCAACACCTTATCACGTTGGAAGAAGGATACCACATGACCAAAATCGATACATTCGAGCAACTTACGGATATCAGATAGTTGCTGAAAGGTCATCCAATGCTTTCTATGCACTTGACTCTATGCCTACATGGCTTGTGAAAAAGTGTCAGCATGTTCTTACAAATAAGCCCAGTTACAAAGATAGTTAATCAATCATTCTCTCTGGGTGATCTATGAAAGCTGTCCTTCTAAATTCGTTAATTAAAAATACCCCAGTTTGGATGTGTTATATTCTAAACAATTACAGACCCAGCTGTTTCAAATCTAACATTTTTATCTAAAATTATACAGAGTAGTTGATTTGAGACTAAACAAATATGTACTCAATAATAACCTCAGTGAATGATAGTCTGCTTATAAAAGTAGTCACAGCATTGAAACATCCTTGGTTCGGTCAGAAATGATATTATGGTGTCAATTGATCAAGGTAATGGTCTGTAGATAATTCAAAACACTTTAAAATTAACTGATGATAAAAACAAATATTATCTATTTGGCTTCACTACATTATGTTGATTCATTAACACACCAACATTACAGATTTGTGCATCTTTCATTACCGTTAATGGGTCAGAATAAATCTGAGGCTTATTTGGGACAAAATGTATTCTATGTATAACCTCACATCAGTTTGTCGAGCCACCTACTACTACTATCTTAAGAACATCCAGTGTCTAAAAGCATTGTTGACACAAGAAACACTTGTAACTGTAGTCCATGCTTTTGTTTCATCTCGTATAGATTATTGTAACTCCCGGTTATATGGCATATCTGATTATAACATCAATCACCTTCAGCGAATTCAGAATAGTGCATCTCGCATTGTGACAAATACTCAAATATATGATCATATCAACCGCTAGACAGCATATCCATTTCACGATTTTACTAAAATCTTATCAAACATCCCGAAAAGTCATATCATTCAATCAGATATTATTGCAGATACCTGTGTCTCGCCTCAAGTCATATAGCGATTGTACGTTCAGTGTTGCACCCCCCCCCCACATATTGACATTTATGGAACAGATTGTTCTTAAAACTAACCTTTTCAAAGTTGCTTTCATTGTTTAAATCTCTTATGGTGTTTTTAGACATATTATTTGGTATATCAATGTACAACACATTGGAATGCGTCCTGCTACTGAGGACGCTTTATTATATATATATATATATATATACAGGGCCCGATTTAGGACTTAAGAGGCCCCTGGGCTAATAGAATTTGGGGCCCTTATATATATATATATATATATATATAAGGGGCCCCAAATTCTATTATATATATATATATATATATATATGATGCATCAAAATCAATATGGGCTCCCTTCAAGGGCCTCATTGTATATAAAAGACCTATTCCAACTAGAGGGGCCCATATTATTTTAAATTAATTCAGAGAAGCCCCATTAAATTTGAAAATATACAATTCTCCTCTGTTCTTATATCTTTAATTTTGTTTAGCTCCAAGACTTGAGGCCCCTCTGAATTTCCCCTTTTAAACCCGGCATTGAATACACATTATTATTATGGTTTTAGACAATGTCTAGTGTTGAATAAGGGCTCAGCTCTAGGCCAGGGTTAGAATTCGAACACTATGTTTATTTATAAGATGTTAATAATCTACATTATTATATTCCTAAAACAACCTGCATGAACTTTCAGTTAGTATATTGATGACATAGAAGTTGACACCTCATATGAATGGATTATATATGGTAGTAGAGTCATTGAATACCACATTAAATGTGACTGAATCTGTTTACACAAGAAGCATATTAACTATAATGATAGGGATATCATCTGTCAATGTGGGTAGCTACAACATTAATTGTGTCAAAACTGGTATTTAACACCTAACATTTTTAGGCTACATTTGGATTGAGTTATATTAACTTATAAAATCATGACTGGAATCTGTCAGTGAATAAGTGATGCATCTCACCTCATATTATGACTGGAATTTGCCTAGAAAATTAACAGGAAGTCAAAATATTCCATGGTATTGTATGAATATTGCAGCACAGGGATCTATCTGATATTATACCAAAAGCTGAAAAATAGCTGACACACATACATACACACTCTTAATTACACCTTGCATCATAAATGGCTAATTTTATACATGAAGGCAACAAACTAGCTCTTTAATTTTGTCAGACATTACTGAATTAATTAATATAATAACATAGTTATATTACCATCAGTGATGAACGTTGTTGTCGTTCATTAAATTTATTAATTTTTTTTTTGTCAAACAGTAATTGTCAATATCAATTCATAATTGTTTATCAAAACACTATTAAAACATTTGAAAATCATATGTATATTATCATGCACGTCATGATAACATTATTTTAAAATTTTATAACATAAAATGTTTTTAAAATAATGTTATGAATATTCAATAAGAATGTCCCCTGTAGATGTTTAATTAAAAAAGTAGTTTTTTTCACATTTTGAGTAACTGATTTATTTACAATGTAAATGATTAGCACAAGTATAGACATTAAAATCACTGGATTGTTTATTTATAGTTTTTATTGAAATTATGTAATATTTTTGAAAACATAGCTAATGAATAAATACAATGCTAAATGATGCAACAGGTCTGACCTTGATGTTCTAATACAAACAACAAAGATCAGTATTTCGTAGTTTGGAATATATGTAGCATAACCCAGTCAGAATTTAGTCAGTAGTAGTTTTCGTGAAAAGGAATGGTTATTAGTAGGATTTTGATTCTGTATATTCAACAAATATATGAAACAGTAGCTTTAGCTGTAAAATATCATATACAAATTCTGACATAAATAATTTTATAAAATACACATATAAACAAAATTAATATTTTCAAGTCTGTGAAGCATTGCTGTGCATCATTTTAACAGGGCTTAAAATTTATTAAGTTTTGACTGCAATAGTTTATTGGAAAAATGTGGAATGGGATTCTTCCTGCCACTAAACATGCAACAAGGCATTAAATTAATCCACTCATTACAAGAAAACGATGGTTTTATCAGACATAAAACATTAAATACTTTTGAGTGATGAATATTTAACAAAGTAATGTAATCTCCGAAACTACAAAGTGAACTAGCTTAATGGTTTACAAGTTTTGTTTTTACAAAAATTTAAATCATAATATAAAAATTCAAATTATAAAACTCAGGGTATGTTTTACAGCAAACATTGTGTTGAGTAAGGATTTAAAAATAATATTTTATCTACCAAAAATCAATAATAGGTAAAACACCATATGTGTTGTTTTACCAATTCAAAAGGACACACTTCAAAGAAATAGAAAAATTGAACCAAAACACACACACACATTTATTGCTAATTAATTTACTGAATGTTAGCAATATTAATGACCATATAAAGCATACATTCCAAGACACACCAACAAATATATACATATAAAACAGATTTATTTCAGCAACAATGATTTGCACCATAGTCAGGAACAATGCATAACAAACCTATGAGAATCCTCTCTATTTGGTCTGCCTGAATAAAACTACCAGTTTTAGCAATATGTGCAATTTATATCAAAGTTTGACTGTAACAGTGTGTAACTGCATGAAGCTTTCTAGAAATGTGCTAATAGCCGCTGAAGCTTTGATAAATGGAAAAGAATCTCCAAAACAAGGTGCTGACTAGCATGCAATAACTACACTGAAGCAACGAACAAAACTATACGATGTTCACATCAATTAGTGAGGTATCTGCTTTGGTCCTCAGATATAATTAAGCTACAAATGCGAAGTGATGCCACAGAAAACGCTCGAGATAACAGATGAATGGCATGATCCTGTTGAAAAGAACACACATTGGTCCGTATGGAAATGTCTCAGTACGTGAATGTGATTGCTCCAGAAGCCTGCTCCAGTTTTCATCATAATTCAACAACCTGCAAGCTATTAGTGACTGTAGACTTTCATATGTCAACTACTTATCACCACTGCATTATATCACAAGCTGCCCGACGGCACCCAAAGTGTCTTTTGCTGTTGCTGGTCAATAGATGACTTTATAACACGACACATGTAGGCCAGGTTGCCACCCGAGAGAGTCTCTGCAAATGTAAAGTTTTATAAAGGATATAAATGATAAAATAAAATGCACAATCCCACATCATACACATTACCTGAGCAAAGAATAAAACCCTCAGTTTTCACCTGTACTATAAAATCACTTTTTCTTACCCGAAAAAAGACGTTTGTATTTCTGTTCATATTTCTGGAAAGTTTCAAAAAGTTCTTTCACTGACTTATTGGAGAGCTTCTCAGGCAAAAATCTGGTATCCTTTACTTCTCTGAAATAATAACTAAAGATTAATTCATATGGCTTCACATGATTTCATCAATGACTTCGTTTATTTCTAAATGACTGCTTTCAAACAAGAAGCCAGCGACGAACCTGATTTCTTTTGAAGCTTTGTGTTTAATGAAGAGCACAATTGGGTAGATGCTGACTTTATGAAGATGTTCTATGGCATCTGGTTGAACACTTAACAGACAGTGACGATTCTGAATGAAACAAAACAATAATCAGGATAACAAACAACAAAGGTAATACAAATCACCAATGTTTAAATATAAATACAGATATTTAAACATACTGGTAATAAAAAATAACTACAGGTTTGTGTATTTGTTTTAATAAGTGTGTATCTATTTCTCACCACACAAACACACACACACACACACACAATTTGGAGAAATCAGTTTTCTATGTATGTAATATATACAATACAAGATAAAACTTTAATCTCTAGGTATAAAGAAATTTAACAGTTACCTTGCTAATTATATCACGTACACTTTGAACAGTAATACATTCGAACTGACCATCGGAACGTGGTTTAAAATCCACAAACAGGCCATCATTCTGCCCTGTCTCCAGAGATGATATGGTTGCTTTTATAATGTCTGAAAAAGTAATCATTGATGTCATATCACCACACACACACACACACACTTAAATTACATAAAAGCAGTCATTAACTTCATCAACTAACCAGGTTCACATCTGCAGTATTTATCAGGTGATTCAGATGTAAGTTTGTTGATTAATGGTTCAGCAAGTGGTGCTAAGATCAGAACAGGTCGACACACTTTAGCTGAAACACAACACTACATCATTAATTTGCTCTACAATACAAATTCTGAATTTCTATATAAACACAAAAAACATACTTTCCTCCGAAATGACTAATGTTATTAGTAATCGGACACAATAAAGAGGATCTGGACAAATTGATACTTACAGTCTAGTCTTTCAACACGTTCATATGACATCAAAGATGAATCTAAAATAGAATAGTACATGTACAATGCTAGATATTCATATTAATAAAATTCTAATTATATCTTCAGCATGCTCCATCTAAATATAAAATCATTAAAGAAATAAAATTTAGGAAAACCTACCATCTAAAAAAGGAACAGAATCACTGTTAATTGAAGCATCAGAAAAGGAGTTCAGCTCTCGACTATCACGTGAATTACTGCGCTGGTGCTTCTTTTTGCGGAAGAAGCTACGTCTAGCTGATGCAGATCCACGACGTGATGACTTCGACAATTCATCTTCACCAACTTCTGACTGACTGCGCCTCAGCGATATTTCATCTTCCAGTCTGAAAAAGAAAGAGGCTGAAAATGTCAACATAGAACATGACATTGTTTAGTTTCAAAATAGTAAAGATTATGTTTCCTACAGAAATAATAATTAAACAACACAGGCAAAACCATGTAAAATCGCCATTGAATAAGACATTAAGTAAGAAAATCTGTTACTGGTTTAGATTTAACTGTGTCACATGCTTAGTTCACCTTTTTCATGTTGAATTACTTAGCACAGTAAAACAAAATACATATTATACACACATAGTTTATGGCTACTGCTGAAAGAAGAGATATGTAGTCATGTGATTTTCTAAGTAGAGATGTGTAGAGCGTGCACGTGTAAAGCATTTGATGATCCAGGAAGTGATAATTATATCATTAGATTGTTGCCTACCAGCACTATGACAAACCTCGATTTGCTAGGAATGGTTCCGCACTGCAGTTTGTTCCCCGAGTCATCAACAATCCACGCCCTCCATACACCAAGCATGCCATTATAGAGTGTGTTATCAACGAAGAGAATGTCGTTTCGGTTAAAGCCGAGTTGGTCCTCACTTTCTGCCTGATGGTCAAACAAAGCTCGTATGTAGAATGCATCACCAGGCTGGTCTAGGATTTTGTTCAGTCCTAGAGAAAGAAAACATGAAATATATTAGACAAAAAATAACAGTTCAAAGATACAGCAAATTATCACTGTTCTGTAGGATACTGTCAGTTAACACTGTAGTGGTCCATTTATATTTGATGATGTATCAGCTTTAATTGGTTAAACCTACTGGTTAATGCACCACAAACAAGTACCTTGTTATATAAGATGGATCTGTAATGGGCAGATAGATACAGAATAATTGTTTTGATCCAACCGAAACTAGTACAGTATTTTTGATATGATGGAGTTCAGTTTATATTACATTCTCTGGCCATATCTGGTTTAGTATTATATGTATAATGTATAGGATTATGTAATTTTTGATTGAAATGTGAATTGTGTGTTATTATATAATTTCACTGTACAATACCTTTGAATGGCTTCTACTTGTAAGGACAATATTATATCTACCTTACTAATAGCAATACTACTAGTTTTATAATTATTTGTCAGGGACATGACGAATGTGCTGGATTTACAGTTGTATATATCAGTGTTAATGTTTAATGACAAATAATAGTAATATAATGAATGACATGATGACTCAGATGGTAAGCCAAGTGGGTCTAGTTTAATGTTACATTCGACCAAAAAGGTAATTTAATGTTGTATCTCAATAGCTACCTCTTGTGATACATCAATTATAAACCACGATAGAGAAGGTTGATTTGGATGAAGGAATGGAAACCTTCAACTGGGATAGATGAATGAGAATTCTACACGTATACAACTGGCTAGATTTATAGAATCAGGACTATTAATCCTTGAATCCACAGACTCTTTATACTTACTTTGGACATTATACTGGGCAAGGATGGAGACAGTGTCAGCTGGTTTGGCTATTTCTACAGCAGCTTGTTCGTGTGTCACACTACGGAAGTTCATGCCATTGTACTACAATAACAAATAACCAGACAGTTAAAACCAGTCATCCTTGCATAAAAAATCATGACATCTGAAAGACGGTGTAAGGCTGCTAAAGTTCACTAAGACTTTAACTGCACAATGCCAGTTATATATCAATCATACAGGATCACTGACATGATCTATAGGTTTTCGTCAAAAGGAAATAGCATATGCACTGATTTTCATTGGTACCAAATAAAATAATTTCTGGAGTTAAAATGACACACATACACATGCACAGCCATGTTCTCCCGAGCTGCACAATGTCACTGGCACAAAGAATGTGTTCACTGTGAAGTCTACTTAATATTCTAAATAGTTCACATACAGTAATAAAAGCTGTGTCTTTCATCCATGCAACATCCCCCCACACACACTAATTTTTAAAAAGAGTTAATTTGTATGCACAGGGCAAGAATACATAAATGTCAGTAAGCATGTGGATTCTTGACACATGTCATATTTGTTTTCATATGGTGATTCAGAAATTTACTGTTCTAAAATGATTAAATTAACAGATTTCACATATTTTTGTACATTCATATCAGTCAAAAGATAGTCCAAAATACAGGATGTACAAAAATGCTAAAGAAATGTGGTAATCAGGTTTCCTTTAAATCGTTCAGATAAATTTATGTATACAATAACAGACCAGGTTACCTCCAGTATTTGATCTCCATATCGCAAGCCTTTGTGACCCCCGGAAACACTGTTTGGTTGTACACTACGTACAAATATACCAACTGCATTTCCTCCAACTAAAGTCACACCTAGACTATCATGTGGATGTGCTTTCTTCAACATAACAAAACGTGGTTCCATTGGAGGGTAGGAATCAGTTGGTTTGACACTGCAAAAGACAGAAACAGAACATGATTAGCATATCACACCACACACATCATCGGTCATTTTGTACAGAAAGCAGCAAAAAAATATACTAAGTAATTGAAACAAACAAATTATGCATATTAATATTTCTCCCAAAGTCAATAATGCTTATAAACATTAAAGCAATATATGCAGAATCCTGTACAATCTATATAAAGACTTTAAAAATAATATGTTACATATTTACATCTAACCACACACACACACACACACACACACACAAACAATTGAGTTGAATGTGTGTAATATTCAGATAAGAAAACTTAAAAAATCAGTTACTATCTTTAGTTTATGTAATGCTGTTATCATATTATTATAGTTACTCCTAAATTTGATATAATCAATCCATTATTTCAGTTTATGCCATCAACAACCACGAATACAAGATGCTAATGGCACACATCATTTTCTTCTAGTGTTTAAAGTTTCTGGTGGAGGTCCTGCTGAACTTACGAGAAAGTGGAGGGACTACAATTATCAGTTATCTTTAGATTATCAGGATCTTATATATTTACAAATAAAATGCAGAGTGAACTATCTGGATGCTAGCTCTACTGATAAACACTAAAAATGGCTTCCTAAACATGACTTAGTTACAATTAAAATAAGATATATAAGAAAAGTCCCTGAGTATCATCTGAGATGTCCACTACAAACAATCCTTCAATTAAACATACCTGTGTATTGGACTGATTGATGTTGGACTGTGTGTATGTGGAGAGACTGTGTCTGATGTTAATGTCTCATCACTGACTCGATGTGGATTGACTTTGTGATCACAAGAGATCTCTGGAGTGTTTGCCGTGGATGATTCACTACATCGTCCACTTGATCCATCTGTTTCTTCCTGATATTCTACAAATTAACGAATCAATGTCAAGGTCATCATTTTGGATGACATTTCACACTTAGAACTAAAACCTGTTATAGTCCTTAAAAATATTAATATTATTACCTAACAATATTTTGTTAAAACCTTTTGTCTGTTTGTTATTCTAATTTTCTGATCTTAAATAAATTATATATTTGCTGAATCACCTTTTGCTAATCAATTTCTAATCGTCAAATGATGCTTAATAAGTATGTACTTATTTCCATTAATGTTGGTAATTTTTTAAACTAATAGCAATGTTTCAGTATGAAATGACAGCCAGTTTTTGCATATAAATATATAACCCATAATTTGTAGGTTTTTTTTTCTTCTTCCAATTCTCTACCAGAGTTGTTCAACCTCCCTCAATGAAGGACCAAAGAAATTAGTTGTTTTGCCTCTAAGCCATATAACAGAGAAAGATAGCTATAAAATCAGTGAGCTAAATTTCAAACTGCCCCAATTTTCACAACTTTTGTCTAACAGCAGCCACAAGGGATATTGTGTTCTGTCAGCATCTTCTACAGTTTATGTGAATTTGTCTATTACAAATTAGTAGCTAAAAGTCAAATGTAACCATGAAATAGGACAAACTGTAGTACGTGGGTTGGCCAACGATGAGTTAGATGTTACTGACAATCAAGAGGCTAGCTTATTAAATGATACATTCAGATAAATACTTACTATTTGGATTATACTGGACCAGCATATTAATACTACCACCACACTGCTGTAGTACTCTGGCTGCTAGATCTTTAGTGGCATTTCTCATATTAATTCCACAAACCTGTTTGGTAAAAGTAAGATAACACAAATTAATCATAAAATGATTATTTAACCCATCATCAAACAACGAGAAACAACAAAACAACAACTGAATGTTGCCCAAATAATAACAAACAAATGAAAAATAAGGGCCAACATGTTCATGGAAATTACAAAAGCACAACAAATAAAATCAGGATGAATACATTCAAACAAACTATTCTGCTTTATAGTACAACGTAAATATTTTACTTAAATAAAATATAAATATACATGTTACCTACACAAAGCAACATAGAAGAAGAGGTTATTACAATACAGCAAGACACCAAAGATATCTGATCTATGTGCAGAGCCTATTTTAAACTTATTTAAAACACTCCAAGAACAACTCATATAGTCCGCTCAATAAACAAATAACTAATCATTGATATTAAAATGGAGCTGCAATATAGACACTAGGTACACATACAAATTCAAATGATGTTTAAGCAAAAAGATTCTAAAATGAAGTTAAGACGTTTCATAAAACTAGGAATTAAATAAAACTTTAAATCAATTGTGCTATCTTATCAATTGAAAGGCAACCATAATTGAATCCTATCTTCATGTCTGAATAACACACTGAAGCCATTTCTACATTATGTTATTGTATCAATACTAAAATTAACACTCATCTCTTACGTTTTAGCAATAAATTAGACATACTGAGGAAACTCTTAGTTAATAAAACATTCTCCATTAAACCAGTGTTGTAACACACACACACACACACACACACACAGAGAGAGAGAGAGAGAGATTTTAAACAAGAAATTAATACATTTCCTCCATTTTTAAGTTCAAACATGATGTGCACACACACACACACACACTGCAAAAAGGGCAAAAACAATTAGCTGTACAAACCTCTAGAAGCTGGTCACCAACATTGATGCCAGCCTTATTGGCAAGGCTGTTGTCACTGACTGATGATACAAATATGCCCCCAAGACTACCAGATTCAATCTGTATGCCTAAAGGTTCTATGCTTTTCTCAAACTTGATATTTCTGGTTTCACCAAGATGGGGTCTGAAATACACAGAACAAGTCCAATCAGTATATGACCAGTACATGTGTATAACACTTGCACACCTGTAAGGTTCACATTAGGTAATTATGTGATATTGTTAGTCAGAAAAAAAAAGGGGAAAAATGACTGAGTGAGCACATAGCCAGGTGTAACATCACAAAAGAGCTGCTGGATTTGAACTGAGGTCTCCTGGCATTCTAATTATGCACTCTACCACACTGAGTCACCAGCACTCCACGCCTGTCATAAACCTACAGATGGGGTCCATATTGGTAGGGTATATTAAACTCACTGAGTCATTAGTTTGATGATAGTTAAGTAAAGTGTGTGATTACTGATATAGTTACTGCTGAGTACAGAGTTTATAGAAACAAAAAGGCCAAAAAACTGTTGAACAAACAAGTACCAAAGATATTTGTGGTCAAAAGTAAACTGATGTAGGGTTTCGAAGTGCCAATGAACCCCGAAGAATATCCATTTTACACAACATTTGCCATAAACATAGAAAAATATGCATGTGTATATACAGACACAGTAGATAAATAATGATATTTTGTCATTTTAAGTACTCATCTAATGTATTGTAGCATTCTGTAGCCCCTGCTCCTTGTCCAGCATGGTATGGAAACAAGTCATTGTTTATAGTTGCAAACATGTCAATGACAGTCGAGTGTGATGATCTAAATTTATCCATTATTTTAACCTAATTTAACATGGTACAGTTAGAATCCACTGTTCATCTGTCATACTTCTATGGTTTCCTGCATAATCTTTTGTCCACATTTGTAACCTTCATAAGCATTTAGCATGATTGTCAACTGTGCAGTTTTCATGGAAAAAAGGCCCAGAACATGAAATGAAATGTGCTGTGAGATTGGAGAAATTGAAAAGATCATCAAAAATAAATCAGTAACCCCTGTTTCTGCACGAGGTTAGTTTGTTCAGACAAAGAATATGATAAATATGCGTCGATGTAGTTTCAATAAACATTATCATCAATATAGCAAACGTTGGGGGTATAATATGTTCTATGGTGAGGGCCTTATAAACTAAGTGGTTGCTAGCAGTGAGTGCGTAACTATCCTGTTTAGGCTCTGTGCTGAAGCATCCCACAAACAAGTTTTCATTATGAGTTCTATTCGAATACAAACATGGATTTTTGTCATCAGACCTACCTTCCAAGAAAATGATCAGATTAAAAGCATTCCATGAATCACTTTGCACTACCATGCTAAACAGAACCAGAATGTACTACTTACTACATTATAGTTTCCAACAGAAGCATGCATCTTTCTTCAAAAATAAGTACACATTAACACAAAAATGATGGTGTTTCCTAGACTTGATTTACTATACATCTTGTTTTCTTCAAAAAGAAATAGCACAAGTAGATGTTTTTCTGTGACATTAAACACCAATATGTGTTTTTAACCATAACAACCAGCAAAAATTCCAAATAATAACAACAAATTAATTTGAGCCCATATTATTAAACTTGATCTTACCTTGACTTATGTTTGGTATCAGCAGCAGTTTTAGGTAGTGAGTGAGAAGTACCAGGCGGAAGATGCAAATAATCTGATATTCCAGGTATGTAACTGGGAGATACTGGACTACTGTGTCCTGAAACTGATAAACAGGTTAGAGGGTTACTGTCATATTGCTTTATTGGTTATGTTCATTTTCAGCAATCAATCAATTATTTGACACAATATATATAACCTTCTATGGATCACACACACACACACACACACACAGATGCACACACACACAGATGCACAGACACACACACACGAGAGAGAAAGAGAGAGATTATAATGATTTACTGTAGAATGCTGTTGTTTAAATATTATGAATTTAGATGCCATTAAACTATAGAACCAAGTCAGGATACACTTCAGAGCAAAAATCACTTCATTGTTTCTCCCAAGATATATATTAGCTACTGATTTAAATAAAACTGATCTTTGTTATCTACAATATATATGTTTTTCATACTAAACTTGTTTATGATAGTAAGAAAAAAAAAGGAGGTATGAAATAAGCTCACAGACTTCACCAGCCAGCAGGACTACTATGTTTTGAATCCTAACAGGTAGCAGGATGTTTGGTAGCATAGATACTTTCAAACATATTATCAATGAAATTGACACTTTTGTAGTGCAGCTGATTGTGTACTATGCTGCATACCTCCAGGACAGGGTTCAAATCCGAGTGTTACCTGTGTCTCTGCTCGGTTTCATCTGATCATCTCATTTCCCTGGGAATATATTTCAGGTGTGACCAGTACTGATGCTAAATAGTGTTCACTCACTCTTCATAAAAGCTATCATTGTTTATTATTATGAAAGATCATCTCATGTGAATCCTCATCTAGTGTTGTCAGATTTCCTGACTATCTGTTATCACGGTACTGCTGGAGGATCCGACATATTTCACACCCTGATTAGAGCTTTTAATACAACCATTTAATACAGCTATTCTGCATCATATCTTGACTAAGAGATTGCCTAACCCCTGTACTGGGGAACTACTGAGTTCAATTCTTTTCAAGGATATTGGTGCTATAGAAAATTTTTAATATTATTATTAATATATTTGACAGGTGTAAGTAGCTAACAAAAATATTTATAGATTAGAAATACCAGGTTGTATTACTGTCAGCCAAAGTACAAACTCCTTTGGCAAATAAGGCCATAATATACAGGCAAGCTCAAAATTGGTTTCAAATTAAATATTATCAGGGTTTAAATGATATTTATTTACAATGAATAGCTTATGAGAAAAGAAATTACATTCAGAAAGAGGTAAAAATGATCATAGTTGTAATATGATAATTTCTTCAAAAACTGCAAGGAGCCAAAGACCAACTGTGAAGAATTCTAAAATATAGCTTAATGAACCATAGACTAATGGGTCAAAGCATATTTGCACACATAATATTTGTTAACATAATAAGTATGTAAATCTTACCCCTTTCCACAGAGCTAGTTGCAGATCTGTGAGAAGAGACCATGCTTTGATTGGATGGGATGCGGAACCTTTCAGGATGATTTCCTGCCCTCCGATTTGGAAATGTAGAGTTGCCCTCCATTGATGGCACATGATGTGAATGTCTTCCTTGTAAAGGGCGCTGGTGTAGATTTTCGTATGGAAACTCATCACTGACTGTAGCCGACTGATCAAAACTAGAACTCTGAAATGTCAATTGTATGCCCACTATTCAGCATTGCTAGCCTTAGTATATATATATATATATATATATATATGATTACATGTTATAGTAAACTAAACTAAAATGATGGTTATAGTAAACAATAGTTAGCTTTAGAAATGATCCAGGTTGAAATAGATCCGAGGCTGAAATGGCTTTTAGATAAATAATTGTTTGGATTTCCCTCTCATTGTTATCTTTTTTCTTTATCACTCAGTGTTTCTGTCCATTATTTTTATCTGTTTATTAGTTCTACTATGTAATAATCCAAATATCAAAATCATATATATATATATATATATATATATACACACACCTTTTTCAGTTAATATCAATGTATTTTCAAGTGATTTATATTAACAATTATACATCACTTTCTTAGGCAAATTGTATTGTATTGTGTGTGTGTGAAATATGACTGAAATCAAACACATTGATTTTAATTTATTCCAGCTAACTGGATTGACAAGGAAAGAAGACACCCAATATCCTAAACATGATGGATCCTGATTATATTTGTGTACTGTATTATGGAGAATGAAATGATGTAGCCTTTAAGAAGACCATATGAGACTTCATTTCATTTACTAGACAATAATGTATATCATCCAACACAATCAACAGAAAATCATTTTAAAACAAAGCCAATATGGACCTGCAACTTGCTAGTTTACCTGCTGTGATAAGCTTGGAGATGGTGTGGAGAACCTGTCACGACCCACGTGGTAGACACCCATATTTTCAGACTCCACTTCTGGTATGGAAGAGTTCAGTATACTGCTCCCAGAGCCTCTCATATAATGTCCCGTAGGAGATCCATATCGAGGGCCCAGTGGCTGTGACGACATCGGAGAAGGGGTTGAAGGATGAGTTGAACCTGACCCAGGTGAAGTGACCATCTGAGAGTTCGCTACATGAAAGACATTTGTGGAACGGAGAATCTGGGTTGGTGCTGGAACACTGAAACATGATAACAGTTGTAGCATGACAAAATGCTTAATGCAAGCAAGTCATTTGTTACTTATATGCTATATATCAAGATTCAGACTAGAAATCCTCTTTAGAAACATTAATACTGATACATATCACTGACCTGGATGGATAACTGATGGGTGACTTCAACTGTCCAGAAAACCCAACTGTTTGGTCACGAGGTGAAATCGGACCAGATCCCGATGATGAGAGATGTTGACTCTGTTTACTTGACAGATAACCAGATGGTGACACAGCACTGTTTGGCGTTATGTTGTGTCCAGAATGAGGCAAGGGACGAGGCGAGTACATTGGCTGAATATCAAGAGATTTTGGCTTCTGAGGCACATAGTCTTGTGGAGCTGATATCTGAGCATCATGACTGAGCATCTCAGCAATTTCTTGCAGCTGTTTTGAACGAGAATGAGATCGATGGCCATGATTCTCCTGTAATTCGCGTCTCCGCTCCTCAGCACGAGCTTTCATTTTGGCTGAACGCGACTGATTAGGAGCAGAGGTCGGACGGTTAGGTTTTCTCACATATCTGCTTATATCTTGTTGATTGTTTGCGGACTTAACAGAATAATCCAGTGAGTCTTGGGTGCTTGAATTGGCACTCGAATGTGGTGAATAGAGAACAGAAGAAGAATCTTTGCTGTATTCTTGTGGCGAAGCAGAATTCCAAGAATTCTCCAAATGTCCAGACACTTTCTTTTCCTCTAAAGCAGAAGACTGCGAACTCAAATGACCTGCAGACTTTCCAGGGCTAGTGAAGTATGTCGTCTGATGATTAGACTTTGAGGGCGAAGATATGCTGTAATGAGTGTATTTAGACGAGTCCGAGTTCTGCGGACTGTGCTTTATGGAAGCACTACGTTTGAAAGAATCATTACGTTCTGGTGGCATTGGAGGAAGTTTGCTGTCCTGATGCTGATATGATGACTGGCTGTGGCTGTTTTCTTGAAACACGTCAGGAACAGGTGGTCGTTCCTTTCTTGTTGATGCCGGCATCCAGAGAGGGTTAGTGTGGTCTAGATTGCCTCTACACTTTGGCCAAGTGCCACCATTTTCCTGTTGATATTTTTTACCTTGTGGCTTGTCCTTTGTTTTAGAGACCCCAGCACTTACAGGGCTTTCATACTGATTTATCATGGCATTCAGTTCTTCGATCACCTGCTCCTCAGTTGTATGACCACTGCCTATGTTAAAAAAGGGATGTCCACTCTTACATCGATTGTCTCTAATTTTACGATCGACATTATGAGATTTCTTCTGGAAATGATTCAGTGCCTTGTCCAGGAAAGTCTTTTTCTCACCGTCTCCACGATCCTGAGACTTACCAGTTGGCCGCTGATCTTGATCCAGTCGATCAAAGGACCTCTGATTCATCAGCTCCCGTGATCGTCTGGAATCCTGCATTTCACGTGATCGCTGTCTTTGATCAGAGTCATGCAGCCTGTGCAGCTGATGATCCCTGTGTCTGAGACCTTCTACGTGATGACTCTGACCATAATCGACACCAGTGTTTGGATAGCACATATCTCGACTACTGTCCTTCTTTCCACCTAACTCAAATTCTGTAGTCCTATTCAATCCATACTGTCTGTGGGAGAGTTTATCCTGATCTGACCAGCCGCTACGTAGTGAAGGCTGGGGGCTGTCCAAACTATCAGTCTGTGAACCACTACACTTTAGGCTTAGGTTGGCCTTGTTACCCGAATCTGGTGATGGTGCAGTCCAGCTGCAGTGATGAAGCTGTGGTGAACGAGGGCTTAGGGAGAGCCCATCGGGAGAGCTCTCGGTCAGATTATGGCCACTGGATGGCGAACTAGATAACATTACACTAGAATTTGGCGTGAAGCTGTACTTGATTATGTTGAAGATCACATGATCAACATTTGACAATGCAAACCTGCACACGTCATCCGGTGTCATATTCTCAACTGAATGACCATTCACCTGAAATAAGACATTCACTTAATTACATGCTTATAAAGAAAGGCACATTTAATATGAAAAAAACTAAAACAACTTAAAGCACCAATAGAATGCAACTTCTAACAGTTCTATACTAAAATATTCTTATAAAGCGACCAAATAATGGTGGACTTACACTAATTATGCGATCACCAACAGCCAGGTTTCCCTCCCTGGCGCATGCAGAGCCAGGTATTATGCGACTAACAAATATACCAGTCTCCAATTGGGCTCCTAGCTCTGTCAAGGAGAAAAGAAAACAATGAAATATTCTATGGATCACATCATACTGTATTAAACAAACCAACCAAGATATGTTGATATATAATATTTGCAAAAAATGCACCAGCTGCAAGACATTAATTCTACAATTCAGTGAAATCTAATAACGATTATTACAGAAGTAATCAACTAAATGTGTAAAGGATGGTTTAAGTATATGACGTAAAAATAAGCCAAAAAATTCTCAGTTCTTCATTTTTTAGACTAGTTTCTGATCACACATTAATATATTATGACCCGGTCAGTGTAGACACAAAAGTGATTAATGATGATGTTGATCAATTAATTTGTAGATAATATAAAATATTTCATTAATCTAGAGACAACTATAACGCTCTCTGTCATTATTCTACCTACCTCCGTCAGCTAGACTGATATGTATAGGTACGACAGACCGTGTGCTGACTAAACGACGACGACGTACCATCTAAACAAAATAAATTTCGGACGCATAAGGGAATATTTTATCGTACACAAATCCTTCAAATTGTATCGTTTAATAAGCCTCATGTCACCAAGTGGACTATTTAATTTAATAATTGGAGAATATATGTACATTTAGTCACCCAGCTGTGCTTAAAAGTTTCATTAATTAAAAAAAAAACATGGCAAGTCAACAATAGTGCTTAATGCTGAAATTGCTTAACGCTGAAGTTTTATTGTTGTTGAAATCCGAAACTTTCCTTTGTGGATAATCCTACGAATAAAACTATGTAAACTATGTAAAACCTATCTATGAGATTAACCTTAAAATCAAGTGGTATTTATATACAGTCCTTTAACCTTCTCTACTTATACATACATACATACACAAAGCTTCAACACACTCAAATAATAAACTAATTCTCAATCGAGGATGTGCATGCATAATAGTAAAAGCAGTTTCATGGAGTCCTTAAATACAAGTGGCCTTTAAGGGGTATTTATAGAATAGGCCGTTTCTTGCTTCTTGGTGATCTTTGAAGCCAGTTGGTTCTTGTGGACAGCTTTTATTACAGTAAATGCAATCACTATAACGTACCACGTGAACTGTGCCATTGTTGTTGTTCAGGGCTTGGTACACAACAGATTTCTCAACATTAGCTATGTCAATGCTATTCACTTTAATTAACTGGTCATTGATTCTGAAAAACAATTTAGAAACATTAGGACAGATACAGCCATGGAATGACAAACAGTTGGTGATTACAGGTATGTCTTCATTTACACATTGGCACTGAAATCAGTGGTGTATGAGTGAGTGTGTGTGTGTGTAAGCACCATGTGCGTGGGTGTGCGTGCGTGCGTGCATGCATGCACATGCCCATTTGTCTGCCCATATCTGTTGCATCTAACACCATTACCAACAGACCATATGAATAACTTACTTCAGTTTACCAACAGCACAGCTATCCTGCTTGATACCAGCAACAAATACAGCATTGTCAGGGTACTGTGGGTCTTCAACGCCACCAACAAGCTCAATCCCAAGGTCTTTATCTGAGATCCCACCCTGTAAATTACAACCAAACAAATACATAACATCAATAATAGACTCATTGTGAATCAACACAACACCCACCACTATATAAATAAAAACATCGCCCCCAGATGATTGACATCTGCATGTTGATTAATTAGACTATTATCTGCATTGGGTTGCTGAAACTGGCACTAATTGACTTAATCACTTTTCTTCTCTCAGGTGCAATAGCAGTTCCATCTGATGATATCCAGTGGCTCCATCTAATGGGTACTCTTGCAGGTGTCCAATATTATGCAGCAACCAGTGAAGATGGTTAGTTATTTAAGGAAGGTAAATAAATAAACAGAATAAACTAAACAGATGTTGCCAATATAGGCCACATCTGGATTGAACAACACCCCCCCCCTCTGGCCCGCCAACAAGGCAGGCCAACAAGAGCCAATGGGCCTGTTAAATCAGCCCCAAGCAGGCCTAGGACTGGCCAGAGTGATGCTCACTTTATGACTTCACTTAATGCAGTGAACATCTAATCTGGATCTGGAGAAAATTACTCTCACCAACTGGTAAAGAAATGAATGATGATCACTAAAACTACTGGATCAGATCCTAATAATGTCAAACACCATAAAACACTACTCTAGCTACTGACCCTGGATGGTTAGTGGAGATCATATACTGTGGACATCATATATAATGAATGCTGCATCAGAGAGATTAACTGGTAATGAAAAGCCACAAGTTTGATTAGAAAACTATTAGTCAGTCATCCTTCAGTTAATATCTAACCAGGGCAGTCATTAGTTCCATTTAATATGTGAGCAGCACACAGTTGGCCAGAGATGGATTATATATACAATACATTAGGCCATTACTACACACACACACAGAGACACACACACACAGAGAGGGGGGGGGGAGTGGGCATCATCTGTATAATGACATGGCTCATTTAAGACCAACTGCAGTAATAATCTAAAATGCAGTCCTTTGTATGCACATGAATCTTGGCGTCACAGAGAGAAAGACAGACAGAGAGAGAGAGAGAGAGAGAGAGAGATGGGGGGGGGGAGGTGAATAACCAGTATTGCTGGCTGTCATGTACTAGTTGTAAGATTAGTTGGATCATATTGAAATTTATATTTAAACCTTCAACATGCATGGAGTATAAGTTTTCACATATATTTTAACAGTTTATAGACCATATGCAAAAATAGAAGCTGAATGAGAGAATAGAGATGACTGAGATCTTGAAAACCATATATGGTAATGTACTGTTAATACGATAGTTACTGATGTGATATCATATTCATTTCAATAATTTACTAACAACTCGGTGACAGTGCATATCATTATCTGTGTCAGAATATGAACACAGCTTATGTAGTGATCAAGTAACAACCTAACACTTCAGTCTTAATAATCTCTTGATGGGCTCAAATAAACTTCAGTACAAAGGCTTTATTGTCCCATATTATATACCTGATAAACCGTTATTGCTTAAGGTTCTCTCTATATATGAGAAATCTAATTATATTTTCTCTATGTAAATACAATAAACACTCATAGAAACAGTATTTGATGTTTAACCATGACGACCCTACAACAGGAAGATATAATTCTGGTAAAAAGTCAACCGTAATGAGGTCTGAACTAATCTCAACTAATCTTCACAGTACAAACAATAACGTGCCAAAAGATGGATTTCTTTCGATTACATAAGTTTACTGTATCCCTGAACTTTAAGTCATTGTATATCAATAGACCAGCTAAATATTATTACATCTAAATTTTGTCTCATCTATTTAAAAGATACCATTATAAAAGAACCATACCCCAAGACACATCCATTATAGCTGAATTGGGCTCTAGTACAGTGAAAACTGGGCCTAGAAGTGTCAAGTTTGTGCCCTTCAATAACAGTTACAACCATCCACTGTGTACAAGCTGGCTTATGAGCAGTATACCCCTCTTCAGTGAACCAGCCACGGGTAAAGGTAATGTTATAACTCTTTTCAGACAGCCATTATAGATATCAGCGGGCTGTGAAGGCTTACCAACTCTAGCTGTAACGTTTCTGTTTCCCATTCTTGTAGATCAGCATCGATGGCCGAGTCGTGGCTGTGGTTATGTCCAATATTATGTAACTGGCCCTTTCTCACCTCCTTTTCAATCAGTGTTTCGTATCTCTCTCTAAGAATGATAAAGATAGAGGCCTTTAAATAACGCAAGCATCTCTTGTGATGTAAACCACATTATAAACTAAACAGTAAATATGTCAGGTAATGAAGCGGAGTCAAAGATAAAACACCCTTCAGATATGCCCACGCTCAGATTTGAACTCAGGTGGTAGTGATCTGTGGTCCACCACACTAGTAACAAGACCACAGAGGCACCCGTTAGTTTCTGTAAAGCTGTAGTCAAACATAACTCAACAATTTAACCAAAACTCACATAATGTAACAACATAACTAGCTAAAAATAGTGATGATAGTTCTTCATGTTATCAATTTTAAGATTTAAGAGAAACAGCAAAAGAATTAAGAACATCAAGTTTAAATCACAGCAGAGAAACGAGTAAACATTCACACATAAATGTTTCATATGCAACATCTAACTGAACACACAGAACCATAAATCTGCTCAAACAGAGTTTACACAAGACCAAACTGTGGCTGGTAAATTGGTGCTTAATTAGAGAAAGGTTTTCCTGCATCTTATAATGAACATACACAATTTCATTTACTAGAGGACGTTACTAATTCTTCTTCAAGGTAACAAACTATCTGAAAAATAAATCCAGCATTGTCAGTATATTATTAGGTAGTTCTACATAACACACACTTATAACGGTGGTGCTGGAGTAAAATATACAACACTGTCAAATAAAACTGGACTGAAAATCATGAGTCACGTCACAGGTTGATTGAAAGCTATAATATTTATTTATGAGAAAACAAAACTGACTTCACTTCCTTCAGCTGTTTCAGGGCATCAGATTTTTGCTTCTTCAGCTCATCAGTATCACGAAGGGCTTCTATCAATTTGCTGACGGCACCATCTCTTTCATGACGCAGTTTGTCACAGAGGGTCCTAATGCTCTCTCGCTCTCGGACAATCTTGTCACGTTCCGTGAATGCCCAGTCACAGCGTCTCTTTGAATCTTCCTTCTCTTGCTGGACATCTGTAATGTTAATAGTGAAGTGAGCTCGCTGCATTAATGGGGTACCAATGGCCAAATCATTAGTCAACAAAATCCCAACCCACAACTGTCCCCTGGCCAATAGAAACACCACAGCTGTCTGACATAAAACTAGTCATTTGGAAACATCTCTCTCTCTCTCTCTCTCTCTCTCTCTACACACACACACACACACACACACACACACACACACACACAAATATTTAGCTAATTGTCTACTTAAAAGTCTCCATTCCCTCATTTGTCACTCATTTCAAAGCCAGGATGATTCTCTAGGTCATAATATTCACTAATCAAACTGATATGAGATACTTAGAGAATTGGGACAGTCAGTGAGTTTCTTATGAAGGGAGAAGACCTATTTTGTTATTCATGTCACAATAATGTTTTCTGCCATGGCCAAACTAGACGTGCCCAATATAAAGAACAGAACAAGACACAAAGTGACAAGACAGCATACAGGATAAAATATGCAGGCAGCGAGCCCCATTGCACAGAAGTGAGCCATCAGACTGGTGTCAATCAAGAGGCTAAATCTAATAGTACTTGGCTTAGAAACGTCTCTGAAGATTGAGACATGTTTGTAGGAGAAAGATCCACCACTGTCACTAGCAAGTTAATACTTGTAAATTCAGCACGACATTACACTCCACCACTGGGTGGAATCGAATCAGTGAATGGTCAACGTGAATGGTTTATCAGTCAAGGCAGACTATCCTGACATGCCCCCGAGTCATCTCCCAATAACATGATCACAACACAGATAAGGGAGTATACCGAACACCAACGCATCACCACAAATGACAAGCATTCGGGTGTGGACTTATGAAAAGAGACAAGTTTGCCATCGGACTAAGGAGTTCTTGGGACAGTATCTGACACACACTTTGAATGTATAAAGACGTAAGAACTTATTCTCAGACGAACACACAAACAATCGCTACCAAAACATTACACAGAATCCATTAGAGGAACAAGTCAAGGGTGAAAAGTTTGTGCTTTATGCACTAGATACGAAAGGAATTCCAACCGGGATTTCTGCCATACAATGCAGAAAGAAGCTGAAGATCAATGTTGTCATCTCGTAGCACATTTATCATTTTAAGAGTTCACATATTTATCAGTATCTATTTCTGAGCATTTTTGGCATTATTAAGATGAATTGAGATGAAGGCCAAACTTCACCATCTTGTGTAATGAGGACAATACAAAGCTTCTGTCATCATAGCCCAAGGATGTTGTGAATTTCTACCTAGCAGTTTGTGGTATATAGCAACATCACCATCTGAGTGGTTCAGATTGACGTTCTAAGCGTTGGTCCTGAATGGTGATTCATTCTTAACAGGAATCTCATCACACCTTCAGTAAAATAATACAACAATCACTTCGCTATTAAAGTAGTTCTGACGAACAAATAACTAAAGAGGTTCATCTGGTGCTAACTCTCCAAGTCAGTGGCATTGATCTTTCTGCGGAGACAATATGGACAAATAGACATTGTTATAGTCCAAACATTTGGATAATGCTCGCAACACTGAGTGCTTGAGTGCAGGAAGATGACCTTGAAATAAAACATCTCTGACAAAACCATGGCCAATATAAGGCCTTAAACGTAAATCATATTTGTCTTAGAAAAAGGCTTTGTGATTATTGACTCCACAGTGTACATAGAATAAATCTATTTTTGCACTCAGTTCTGTTTCATCATAAATGGTTTCTATATAAATTTTCATAACAACTTGGCTCTTTCCAACATATAAATAAAGTAATCCAAGTAGATCCGGGTCACAAGAAGTGCTTCCTCATGAGAATCTGATCTATGATTTAACATGGCCTAGTGGTCTAAGTTCATAAAACTTCATCTGTTATCATGTAATTTGCTGATGTAGGTAGTGTTCAGGTTTAAAGTCCATAACTACTCAGGCATAGATTCACCCAGTATTAATTAAAATCAAGTGTTAAATGTCACTATCTGTGCACACATTTTAATGATATTAAATTTCTGGAAGCTCTGAAACCTGATTTGAAAACATTAAATTTAAAGACAGTTTAGAAAAAGAGGAACAAGAATTAACTTTAAAGAAATTGGCACAACATATTGTCAAGCTTAGGATTAATGACGTTACAGCATAATTATGCATTAATTAATGCTGAATAATGTATATGTTCATCCCCTACATAAAGCAGAAAATAAAGAGACGAAGTTAATAATTATGATATCACCACATTCTTCTGGCCAACTGTACTGATGATTAAACTTTAGTTATGGTCAGTGTTCTTATGGCCAATTTAAATAAAGCACACATGAAGTTAATCTTTGGGTAGAGTGAAAATACAGAAAATGTGTGCTGTAATTCAGTATTGGCATACTGAATGCCTGCTATATAAAAGTCATTTGTAGGTCCAAACAGACATATTTCTATTTTGTATTAACAGATAAATAAAATACTGTTTAATTGACCTGTGTTCACAGATTCCCTAAAATCTGCACTAATCTGTTGTGATTATATCAATGTTCGCAATCTATCAGTTATACGAGTTATATCGGTTATACCAGATATAAGAGCAGAATTAATAACACCTACTATTTAATTTATCCATTTGCCTACCAACTCCACAAAATGACATTTTCAATAATATTACATGCTCCAAAATCTAATTTCCATATTGAAGAACATGAAAAACACTCCAAGCCCACAGCAAACTTGCCTAAAGTCTACAAGGTAAGTATCTGAGTGTTTACACTACTGAGCTCAGGACTAGAGAAGTCGTCATTGGTTGATGTTTGCTAACTGTCTCTAAAAACCACAGTAAACATTTTATCCCTTTAGTGATAAATGACGACGAATCAGTATTATAATCTTGTAAGTTTTTGTTATATAATAATGTAGGTGAATGATGGGACCAAAACAAACCCACATCTGCATGAGATATCATCATTTCTTTTGTTTGATGTCTTTTCACGCACACTGCTCTGTGTATATGGGTATGAGAGAGAGAAAAACTAAATAAGCAAACAACCAAGCAAACACGCATACATATTCAAACAGTTATATTAATACACACATATAGTGTAGTAGTGGCACAGTTCTCTCACATATAAGTGGCCTTACCTCGTAGTTCAGCTTGTAGTCTCTCCACTTCTTTCCTCAAATTATCTACCTCTTTGCTGTCCTGGTTCTGTTCCCGTCTCCCTGAACTTCGTTCTGGCATAAACCGATCCAAATGCATAAATTCTGTATCCAAAGGATCTAAATGCCTCTCACCATATTTATCTTTCAATTCATTAAGCTGTTTCAGTGTACGATCACGCTGTTCTAATACAGCATTGACCTCCCTCTGTATGCTGTCCAGTTCATCCTTGAGTGATTTTTTCTCCTTTTCAGACACCTCGTATTTCTTCTGCGTTGAGGTCAGCTTATCCTGCAGCTGTTCCATTTCTTTGTGTACCGAGTCCCTCTCAGACATAACCAGTGAGTACTCATGGACAGCTGCATCACGCTCCTTCTTCAGACGACTAGTGTCCTTTGAAATCTGGATCATCTGAGATTCAAGACTGCCGGCCTTTTTCCGATATCCATCTCTTTCTGATTTCATGTTACTCAGCTCTCTCATCAGATCATTTTTCTCACGGTTTGCTGCCTGTATGGCCAGTGTGACATGCTGCTGGAGAATTTTACGATCCTGATGAGCGCTGTTCTTTTCTTGTTTCAGCTGTTCCAGCTGTTTCCTCAGTCGATCATTCTCCTCCTGCTGGCGATCACTCTTATTGGTTGTACTGTTCAGCGAAGCCACCGTATCCGTGTACTGCTTCCTCAAGCCATCATATTCCAGCTTCAGCGACTCATACCTGTTGACTGCCTGATCATAGATGGTACTGAATCCCTCAAATGAGCCGCTCTCACTCATGGCCTCGCGTTGCTGCCTGCGCAGATCATCCAGTTCCGTCTTATCCTCAACCCTCAGCTGCGTCAGCTGCTCCACTTCCGACTGCAGCCTCGTTTTATCATCCACGAGACTACGATTCTCCGACTTCACCGCATCTATATCAGACGTGACCTGATCCAGTTTGTCCTTGGTGACCTTGTACTGCTGATGATACATGTTACTTGCTTTGACTGCCTGGTCGTACTTTTTCTCTAGTGACTGCAGCTCATTGTTCATGCGATCGCACTCAGCCTTAATGCGGTCATAATCGTGTCCAACTGGTGGCAGAAGAGAGGGCAGAAGATCCTTTGAGAGGCTCGATTTGGATAGATCGGTCGGAGAACGGCTCATCATTCTGTACTGTTTCTGTCCATCGGGCAGCAGTTCTGGCTCCCGGCTGATCACCTTCAGTTCAGCTTTGACCAGAGAGATGTCATCCTGTTTCAGGTCATACTCATGTAGGGACTGCGGCCTCGAATACAGTGATCTGCCACTGGTACTGCTACTGCCGCTGGGAGTTGTCTCGTCTGGAATTATAACAGGCACACAGTTTTATTGTCATAACTTCTGAGGAAAATCACCTGCTGCTAGCAACAGTTCATAAGAATTGAATCACAGGCAAATAGTTCATCTTACATAATTAACAAAACTCCAGCTCCACTTAATCACCAGCTGTGAGCCTAATATTCAAAAGACTGCCATTACAAGCTTTTCACAGGATGAAGAAATGCCAAACATCAGGACCAAATATTGGCAAATGGCAGACAAAATAAATCTCTACCGCAGACACGGTTGATGCTTACATTAAACAAATGTCATCATAACAACGAGTGTCATAATCCAGTTTCTTGATTACCCTGTAATGCTGGTCACATTTGACACCACTAGGGTATAGGCCATAGAAGAGCGGGATTGAGGTGTGACCCTGTTCTTAGAGATCATACTCTCATACTTGATCAGTGCATTTGTTGCAGAACACTAAACTGATGGACAGCTATGATGACTGCTCCCATTGGCTGGCAGGAAAATGGGATTTTCCATGTGAATGAATACCCACAGAAGCTTCTCCACAGCAAAAGCCAGCGATAGTCAATATCACAGACTATAAATCAAATCTCTTTGTACATAGAGTATAATAGAAATAAAGGCAAACTGACAGTTAATGACTACACAGAGCAGGGTGATAATCAACTGCTTACTGGCAGGAATTAGGCCAGATGTTAAAAATTATTTGTTACTAGCTGTTGGTTAATAATACATCTTAGATATTAAAAATATGGCTTTCTGTCAAACAAATTCAACCTCATCTCCCAAACTCTAAAGTCGCTCTCAATACACAACAGTGATTCTGTCAAGTGTGACCTGATCAGTTAAAATTCACACATAAATTTAGACTCTAGCGTTAATTGATTCTCATTGTATAAATACATCTGAATGCATTAGTCCATACAGGAGATCACTGAACACCTCCCGAATACATGTACCATAAACTGCAAACTTTACAAAGAAAAGCATCATATAGTTTCTTTTAATGCACGGATAACGTTCCAATTGTGTGCAAGTTGATGCACTCCTCTAGAACACAAGTGGATGAGTAAATTTTGGTATACACTGACCCAAACATTATAGTATGTTCAAAGTTGCATTTTCTGACAAATAAAACCCACTGGTCAAAATTCCTGATTAGGTTTTAGATATCTCAAATTATATTTTACTGTACTGCACCTGTAAATGTCTTATGTGTGTAAAGGTGCTTTCTAAATCTACATTATTAGTTGTAGTAATATTATTATCAAAAATATATATTAAAAACATCATTATTAAAACAAACTCAATGACCATTGCACTAACAGAAAAATGTTGAGGTGAGCAGCTCTTAGTCTTTTATATAGTCCTCTTATACAACTTCATTCTCAGTCATGTTAAAATTCTAACCACAACTCCCCCCCTCATTATTTTCATAACTAACTCAATTATGTAAGGTAAAAATTGCATTATGTATCAATACAAATAAAGGATCTGACAACAAAAATGTAACCTGACTGATATAGACAGTTTTTAGACAAAGAATGATACTCTCTCTCTCTCTCTCTCTATATATATATATATATATATATATATATATATATACCAGTATGGCAATGGTTCATATTAAACCAAAGAAAAATAAGAACACACTTTCCCAAATAGGTGTGTGGATCTAAAACACCTCTCACTAGTAAGTGTAGCCGTAAAACATCAATCACCATCATCAACATCATCATCATCTTATTAGTAGGTTTTATAACACTAGCTTGGATGACTGGTTATTATAATTCTGTGATATTTAGTTGGACAATTCATTTAATGCCCTCAGAATAAAGATGCCCTTTAGATGGTGAGCCATACATTTTATGTGCATTAAATTTTAAATATTCTACTTTATTTATAAACATCTAGCTCTTTCATTAGATGTTTAGCTGCTTTAACCAGACAGTTCTCTGGCTTTACTATTACCAGAACAAAGGTCTTTATTGGTTTATAGTTATTTACAGAAAGCTAAAATGGCAATTAGCAGAAATAATGATAAAACTAGTCACAAAGGGCTGCCTTCAGAAATGTCACATTTAATGTATTCATAATGCACAATCAAAGTATGCTAATAATATAACAATAAAACTGCCACATCAGTAATACTGATAGGCTGTAACATCTATTAACCAAAGTGAACTACGAAATATCACCATGACAGATGTAACAGAAGCCCATATAATTCATCTTATAGACATATGCCTACATTTTCATCTTCATTCATCTAAACTAACGATGTCTGTTGACCCAGTCATATACCATTCATCCATCATATTACTGACGTTTGAGTTTTAATGAGCTCAATATCCAATATGATATAACACGTCTGGATGAGACACATATGACCATAAATATTATGCCAAGATCTAATTAAAGCAAATAAGCCGCACTTGTCTCCAATGAGTTCCAGGCTTAATTAATGACAAAAACATCATTTAGCGTCATTTGATCTGAGCTGCCCTCTGTGACACACAGAAAGACACGCACAGCCAACCCTGACTCAACACCGGGGTTATACTTGATTATCAGGGAACTATTTGAACACATCTCGCTTTGAAACAGTAAGGACCCTGATAGAGTTCTAGTCACAGACGCGGAGCAAATGAAATTTCTCCCGACAGTGGCATGGCTTCAGATTTGATTGCATCTCAACCGGGTGAGGTATTGATCCAAATCATATCTGGCCAGCATAGCGCTGATTTGATGCCTTGTTACTGACGCAGAGCTGGCTTTGATGGTGAATTATAGGTAATCCTGTTCAAAGATGGTGCCAATTTAAGAAAAGACTTCTAACAAACAGAATGCTCAGCTACCAGAGGCACTTCTTGTTAGCGCACTTATTATCTGGATAGTGTCATCAGAGGTATTGAGTGTCATGCGGGTGTGTATGTGTGCGTGTATAATTACAGTTATCTAGGTCACAGACAGGTCAAGTAAGGGTCTGGAGATCTTAGCCCAGCTGACGCAGTTTAGGTCTTCAATTAGTGTGCCAGTTGTCTTATTATAAACTGGTTAATAACAGTCGACTTTTATGGGCTAGCCTGTGTTACAGAACTGGAGATGACAAATTATACTTTAATCACAATCATATTTCATTATCACACCTTTGAGAAAAGAATGCAAAATGGTTATTAATATTTTGGTGTGTGTATATGCGCGGCGCGCAAAACAAATTACTACCAGAATTAACATTGTTTTATATATATATATATATATATATATATAAAACAAAGGCAACAGAGTAGATCATTCCTAGTCCAGATATTTCAGGGAAGAAACACCTATAGCTTACAATTAGTATGAAAAAAGGGGGTTTACAGAACACTGTTTTTCAACTTCCACAGTTTGTATGTTTCACACCATATGTAAATCTTACCAACTTTCAGTACCATATATTCTGAGAAGACAGTCATTAATAAATCTTACACGTAACACACCATGTAATTCTGATTACTGAATCCTGATATGCTGGTTATAAGGTCAGTATGAAGAAGGGCAAAAGGCTCAGTCTGGCAGTCAGTCTCCTTCAGTAATAATAATTGAGACACTAAAATCTGAATCTGTTTTATATTCTGAACATGCACCCTGGTTATACAATAAGGCGCACACGTACAATTTACATTAGAGATGATTTTACTACATCTAATGCTTTCAACACAAATCACCTTCCAATGCAAAAACTAACACAACACAATGTTAGTAAAGCAATCAGAAGAAATTTACAAAAATGTACTGCTTATAACAATGGTCATAAATCTACAAGGAATAATTGTAACTAATGGGTAAATCCAGTAGATAAATCACTGGGAATCAAAATACATTTTTCAGACAAACACGATCATATCTTTCTCACTCTAGCCAATAATACACAAAGAAAATAAATTAATAATCCATACCAGCGACACCCTATGGATGTCACTGCCAAAACACACCAACCTCTTTACTATTAGTTATGAACACATTCTGGACTCTGTCAGGCCCCCCCCCCCAGTGCAATCACGGCCACAAATCAGATTATTTCCAGTTCAGCAAATCACAGCCTCCATGTGTCCCACAGCCTGTTAGCTGCATCTTTAACACAAACAGTCTAAATCTCAGTAGGAGATAGATGTCCCTTTTTGCACTGATATACTACAGTTAACATGACACCGTTTAGATTGACACCAAGTGGTTTAGGATGATGATGATTTGTGTTTTACGGTTACTTTTATGCAAAGGTAATGAAGCAAAGTCAAAGATGTAACAACCTTCAAATATGCCCACGCCAAGATTCGAACACGGGTGGTTGCGATCTGTGGTTCAACACGCTACCGCTAGACGACGGAGACACCTACAACAGTGGCTTAGGATCCATGCTTCCAAAACAACACTGATTCTAATATAGTACATTACTCTCACACCACAAATGAATCATACGTTCTGGTCAAGTACTGCTAGGTGTTAAATGTCTTGTTTGTGGGCATCATAGTATTGCACTTAGATTCAGTCACAGCACTGATTTTAATAATAACTGAAATCATCACAATTAAAAACCAATATTTTACAGTTTTACATTAAAAATATAGTTGTCATTACCAATAAATCAGTATCAGGAAATGCATTTATAAATTAATTGGTCACTAACTCTTGGAATGAACTTGGGAAGTAAACATTTAAGCAAAGCAACATTTCTCCTGTACGCAATCTGGTACAGTACTGTAGCAAAAAATGCAGGGATTTTTTACTTGTATGAAACAACAGCATCATGATTCACTGGTAAAGTGCAGAATTGGTGTTACAACTCGAATTGAAATGTTTTATGATTTAAAAACCTTTGACTAATCAATAAGATAAAGAAATTTGGTATTGTTTTGAGTATTATATATATATATATATATATATATATATATATATATATATACAAACTGGTGATGAAATGCGTGTGTATGTGGGTGTGCATGGATATGTATGTGTCTGACTCAGTCTGTGAGAGAAAGCCAGACAATTTTAACGCACACACATACACACACACACATACACGCACGCACAACCGGGTTGAAACAAGCACAGATGGGACAATCTGGTCAAGAAAACTAAGAACAAAGATGATTTTCCCAGTAAGCAAGATTAGCTAACAATTGTAATAATTACAGCTTGAAGCCTAGAAGTCTACAATTAACTATATTCTAAATTAATCAACATTATATATATATATATATATATATATATATATATATATTAATACCATAACAGAGTAAATTTTCATCATAAGAAAGAAAGTTTTTCTTTACGCCACACAAACTCCGGGAGAATTTTGTTGAAAATGTTGCTTGGCAACTATTCATTTACTCCTCAAAGCCATAGCAACCTAACAATAACCTAACCTGATTACACCAACGTCATTATAATTTAATCAGACAATTAGGATAACTCTTTGACAAACAGATTATACCTGAGGCACAGACTGATCTCTTCCAGATGACTTCTGTGGTTCATACAGTCCCCACATAAAACGACCCGGGAAGACAAGTTAGAATTCAGGTTCAATATTACGGGGAAGCTTCCATTATCAGATGACATCCCTTACAATTGTCTTACTTAGATGAATATTGATTCTTCACAGTAACTTCAGGCATTTGATTATCTAACCGAACTGCTTTCACACACACACACACACACACATCCACACACACCATTGATCATGATGTGGTAGCATTATAGTGGTAGTAATGGCTCTATATATCACTAGACTAGATCTCATTTAATCCATTCCAGCAGAGGTAATAAATTACCTGTGACTGATCTATATACCTGTACCTAGGCACCAAATATAAACAATTACATAGAGATATGATCTATTAAAAAAAAAATACATACACACCAAAATCAGCAATGATGTCTGTGTTGTTATTTTATCTCTATCCTTTCTATCTAATTATTCATTATCTTCCAGTTTTAATGTAGAACACCAGAGATACTTATCTAAACTTTTTAGGTCAGTTGACACAATATTACACGTGCCAAAGGCACAAGTAAATGATCTCCCTTAACTGGCAGAAAGAAAATAAGATCAGCTATGTGGATATAGGTATGTATTTTTAATACATACCTATTGTGTTAAGACTATTAACACAATTATTCGTTTTTACTATTATGATGATGATGATTGATCGATTGATGTTTTATGGCCACTTCTGTGCACAAGGTAAGCTAAATGGGCTGAGCGACCTCCTAATGTAATGATGCGAATCAAAGATGAAACAACCTTCATATATGCCCACGCTGAGGTTCGAACACAAGTGGTAGTGATCTGTGGTCCAACACACTACCGTTAGACCACTGAGACGGCCTCGTTTTTACTGTGTCTAGAAAACTAAATTTCTTCAAACTTCTGAAAACCATTTATATTCAGAAGGACTATATTTCTTGTTCATATGTCTTCGTTTCCTAATCTTTTCATGGTACACAGTATTGAGTTATCATCAAATGAATTGAACAGAAGTGACTTAATGGAAATAAATGGGCTCAGTTGGATGATATGATTACTGGTGGTGACCAGAAAGCTCTATCAAATCAGAATGTTTAAAAACAACTTCAGGCTATAGTATCTTTGACACTGGACAGACCGACTCCAAAGATCCAGAAACCCAGCAAACATAAATCATAATAACATTAAACAGTACAACAACAACAATAATAACAACAATAATATATAAATACAGGTAGACGGCAGTGTACATAGAAGCTTAGGCACAGTGGTATCACTGGTAAGATTGGCTGTAACTTACCACAGGTACACATTCAAATCTTAGCACATACACACCTGGAGCAGTTGATCCAGTGGAGCCTGCTGTATCTTGTACACGGCTTGTGAAAGCTTTAGCATGCTCTACAATCAACTTACTGCAAAGGATTAAATGGTCTTGCCACATACGTCGATCCATGGTCAAGCGGAGAGCGACGGCCTACCTACTAAAACAGGTCCATTCCATTCGAGAGCACATCACTCTTTGCAATCCTCGAACTCCTCACACCGATACAATTCAACATCGTTCCTGAACAAATGCAAAACAGAACGCATCTGACCACAGACACCCACCTTTCTTTCCAGACAGTCCACCAAATTTGACAGCTAGACCATAAGATAAAAGACACTGAGCAGACGATATCATGAGATCAACGTGAACTAACCAGCAGACCTAAGACTAGAATGGTACACTGGAGAACTCTACTTCATTAATTACTTCCCATTATTCCGGCCTCGCCACGAAGCAGCCAGCCATGACACCGCCATGCTCGAAATTCTCCATTATAGCACATCTAAACCTAGCACGCCAAATTCTAGCACATCTCATCCTAACAAATTCCGCTGACTTTGATATTTAAAGGAAACTTGCTTATTACAATCCTCGGGTCAATATTGATAAACAATCGTTTTGTCATAATTAAGCTAAATTCATCACTAATGTAACATAAAACTATTTCCATACGAATGATCACAACTCCAGAAACGCCACAGGATAGCTAAGATCATTATTCAGCTGTCCAACGATCTCTAGTTAAGGTGTAGGTCAAACGTTTTCAAGCTCTACTTCTGTCCACCAATCTGTGATTTCTTTACACAACAGAGAAACAAACAAAAAACAAATATTTAACTTAGCAAAAAGATAACTGGCAGAAATAGAATGGATAGCAGATAATGTTTACGTGAATCCATTTCTCTTTAATCTGTCATTCTTTGATGACCGTGGTCAGACAACTCTATCCTTCTTAAACTAGCAGCAGATGACTGTCATCTTCCTGAAGTGTCATGTTTCTGTCATTCTATATTTATGCCCGAAGAAGACAGTAACCTCACTCCTATAATTATCCATCCAAACACTATCATGATCTGTTAACTAGAGACCTGGCTATTAAAACCCACCACTTTAAATGTTTTGCTTAATGTTTCCTGTTCAAATTTGGAAAGAGACATACGACCTTCCGATTAAACATCCACAGTAGATAGAACAAGTCTCGTAATCAGATAGGATCCAAGAAGCTGCAAAACGACATACAGTTATCACATCCTACACGAATCCTGGCGTTAACATGCTGTAACACCATGTCAGCCCTGTGACGTCACCAAAAGCCTGGATAGCGTGAACACGATGTCATTTACGGCAAAGTAACTTTCGTTTCGAAGTTACAGCCTTATTGCCTCAGTGTGGACACCATGAAGGAAGCCCAACTGATGATCACCAACAGACAGCGTTCACGTCTTTACACAGTCTACTGACCAATATCTTGGTAATGCCCACCCACCACCAGATGCCGCCCTTCTGATGATGCTCAAAACACGTTGCGGGATTCTCCATCCTTCCACCACCCCCATAATCTCGCCATCAGAATCTATCCACCAGTTCACAAACTGACCACCGTTATTGATTTAGATGTTGTCTTGCTGCATCAGTATCCAGCGGCGGCAATAGAAGTGGCACTCTGGTCGGCAAGCCACCCCCACCCCGAAAGTAAGGTCAGAAACAGCATGCCACTCCGTAACACGTCGACAGACGAAACGCTCGGCGGGCCTTTTAGTTAACGGCCGCCGGGGCGAAACAAGCCAAACACGGTGCGGTGCCTTTAACCATCGCCTACAATCATTAGTCGGGCACGATGTCATCTCTAAAGGCCTTCCTTCCTTCCTTTAGAGTCGGACACATCATGTGATGTGAGTAAACAAATTCCTTTGAACACAATCACAGTCCTGGTTCATCCGCAATCAGCTATTGGCGAAGCTGGCACGACTGTGGTCTTCAACAAAACACACACACACACACATATACTCAACATCAGCACTTGGCAAACAACAGAAACTCGTCGCTCAAATCAACGATATACACACACAGTAAATGGGTCGGCGTCACCCAAGCACACGCAAACCACCGAGTCTATCTCAACACGGATTATGTGGTCGTTGGCCAGACAAATGATCTATAATTGAACCTTCTCTCCAGGTGTCATTAAACAAAAGCCGGTAAATCAGAGCCGTAAATCGCAAGTAGAACATATAGGAGCCGTGACTGAACTAGCCGTGGTCCACCCTCTCTTATGGACCCAGGTCACAGAGAACTCTCTCTCTCTCTCTCTCTCTAGCCAGTCAGTGTTTTTGGCAGCAATCAGCTCATTTGGTAGCCACAGACGACAGCACTACTTTTGCTTCTTTATTGGAGATATGTGGCCAGGTGACAGGACCTCAGACTGTACAGTGTGACGGACTGCAGAAATCTACTACCATGCAGCTTCCCATACCAAACAGCTCATGGTAATCGGGAACAAGTTGACACACAGACAATAACATGTTTCAGAATGAAAACTTGCTATAGTGACGACGACCCATTTAGTGTGTGTGATATCGTGGTCATATTATAAAATCTTATATGGTATTTATCCACAGATATTAACTCTTGTGGCTACGTAAGTGATGGATGATGATGACGACTGATGTTTTACGGTAATTATTGTGCGCTGGGTAGGCTAAATGGGCCGAGCGACCTCCAAAGGTAATGAAGCTGGAACACCCTTCAGATATGCTCACGCCGAGGTTCGAACTCAGGTGCTAGTGATCTGTGGTTTATGGCGCCTCCGTGGTCTAGCGGTAGGGTGTTGGACCACAGATCACTACCACCCGTGTTCGAATCTCGGCGTGGGCATATCTGAAGGTTATTTCATCTTTGACTTGGCTTCACTACCTTTGGAGGTCGCTCGGCCCATTTAGCCTACCAAGTGCACAGAGGTGCCCGTAAAACACCAATCATCATCATCAACGCGCTACCAGTTAGACCACGGAGGCACCCTGAGATGTTATAAGTGATGGAAATGTTTTGTGTCTCAAATGTTACCTCAAAATTTGTAAGCCGTTAAAACAATATTTTAGATGAGTCTCAAAAATGAAGTTAAACTGATGTACCTGCTATTTAACTACCTTAATCACCATTCACTCTTAATACCATTATACCATCTGGAGGTTGTTGTTGTTGATCTGAGTTGATTTGTGGCAGACTGTAACTTCATAAAAGATGCTTGCACTTTGCTAAGCGTTCAGTTGGTAGCAGAACACACTAACAAGACAATCGCTCGACTCTAATTAAACCCACTTGTATTTTGGTAATTTATTTAAAGGGCTTAGCAGTATTTTTTGGATTATATTACCTGCACTACTAGATATGCGACAGTGATTATCAATTGTATATCACTGATGATTCTAGGATTGTCATGAAGCGGATCATAGGGCCCGTACCTGTTGATGAAGCAGGCCCCCAACTGGCCCGGGCGAGCCCCAAAGGCGCGAAACCATTCGTTTCGCCATGATGGTTGGCGGTTGTCATGACAATAGTTGTGAAGACACGCCTTCGTTGGCTAAATTCCGTCATTTTTCGACGGCTCGGCCAATGAAACAACATATAACAACGCACGACAAAATTAAATACTTTCAGTAAGTCATTCATTACTCAGAATATTTAGTGGGTGTATCATATAAATGACCCCGGTATGATGGTAAATTGTGGCAGATGGAAATTGTCTGCGGCACTTCTAGCGCAGTTCCTTTATTTTTTGCGTCCCTCGTCTAAATTTCGCGGGAATCCCGCAAAAACGCATCCTAGAATCGGCACTGGTATATTCCAAATATCGAGCAGTTATGATAAAAGTTATAATGGGATTAATGTATTTTAGTCATGTTTGATGCTTTTTATGCTTTCCATGCAAATAAAACACAGGTTTGCCAAAAGAAAGTGTTATTTCAAGTTAGAGTAATGTTTTCAGCTTTGACTGTGGTTCCGGATTACTCAAAATGAAATCATTGGAAAGGTATTATTTAGAGAATCATAAACAATCTAGCTCTATTCCACAGAGATTTTACTGTAGCTGAATAACGAAGCTGACCAACCGTAGATTATTAACATATACATACACGTATTAGCTATTAATGCTAACTCTCAGAGAGTAATATGTATTATTAGCCAGGAATCACCCCCCTTGATTGTACCAACAGAACTCGGCATTTATCATGGATTATCCTTAATTTTGTTAAGATATTTCACTTAAGACAACACCAGTATGTCCATGATATCCTAACAAACAGATAGCTAGGGATTAGATCTAGTGTGAAGTGCCTCAGTACACTATCACTGTAACTAGCTCCGGTAAACTGTGCCTGAACACCCTCACGGCCCCCCCATTTATAGCTGGACCCAAGGGGCTCAGCAAGAGCTCCGTGATTTACTTAATCCAATTGTAGAAGCGAGTAATGCGATAGCAATGTGCCTTACATGTGAGATATAGTGTGATTAACAATTCCTCTCATTTGGAACCTGTTAAGACTTATTAATTTTTTAGTGATACCCCACACACTTCTGATTATTTACTGATGGTTGTTATTGCTACTACCACTACAACTCCAGTTCCTACTATAATTTCTATTACTTTTAATACAGTTCAACGGCTCAGAGTTACCATGGGTCCACACTCTGATAAGAATGCCACTCACTGTCATTGTTATTAAAAACGATACCAGTGACTTAAACCCTAGTTTCATTAGTCAACTAATTCCAAAACAGATGAGAACCATAGTGAACGCAGAGACGCAGGTATCCAAGGAAACAAACAAGACAAGACAAACCTTGATTAAACCAAACCTGAGAAGCAACTAACAAGCTCTACGCTCTTCAATCTTTGGCTCGGAGACACCAGACAGGACATCTGTCTTAACTGGGACCACATAATGTTACTGCGAAAGCCGCCTTACACCAGAGCTATCAATCAAGCGTACTGTCAGGCTCTATTTATCCTTAATACCATCCAATCAAATCATTACACAGAAAACACCATTACCTGTACGTAGGCCCCAGTCTCATGTCGACACAGAACCAACAGAAGTGACTCACCTTCAATAACATTACAACCTTAGAGAAGCCACAAGTTTACCTCGCTCTCATATAAAATAGAAGAGAATTTTAGCGACCATCCTGTTCGTTCCTTTGTGATTATCACAGCAGAGTCAACCCTACCTTTTTCCCTTAGACTACTGATATTGTATACTGCTAAATTTGTTTGCTGAAAAGTTAACAAAATTTGAGCTGTACAAAGATTTGACCTGAGAATGAATTCCCATTATCCTGACCTGTTGATTACAAAATATATAAAATTATTGGCCACCTGTCACTGACCATCATTAATTACCGGTAACTCAGTTTCTAGCCATAATTTTATTTAATCCAGACTCTCATTCTAACGACCGAAAACATGTTTACCCGGCAGTCTAGTTAATTGTACACCAGTGATGAACATCTACTGTCAAAGCTCGCGCATAACAACGAAGCCAAACTGACGCTCGGCTATGGATGGAATTCCAACTGGACAAAGTCCACAACGAGAACACGAAGCAGCAGTCAGAAAGGAGAATATTGTCAAATCTCTGAATTGTTGACAGGCCATCCCTTGCTCCATGACGTAGGTCTTATCTAGGCTAGTCAGTCCTCTATTATTATTATTATTATTATTATTATTCATGGCAATTCATCATAAAGATGTTCAAATATTTATATTTGGTCAATGAGATGATCAAACAATTAAAACTAATCACCAGCAATCATTTGTTGGTAAACTAACAAAAGACTATCGATGCCAGATATAATCCATAATAACCTGCTGAGATGGGGAGACTTGTTTTGACAACGACTGCAAGCTCTGTATATACACTTTATTTGTACTGGCTTCACGACACACACACACACACACACACACAGTGACACATACACAAACACTCACACACACACACACACACACAATGTTCCAATCTGATTCTGGTGTCACAGTATTTGGCAATAGAATCAGTACTTTCATGTACATTATAAACTGTCATTCACGCAATAATCAGATACAGACTGACAGACAGACAGACAGACAGACGAAAGTAAAAAAGTTATAAACTACTAAAAAATATGAAAGGTCCTAAAAATGCTTCATTTAATATAATAATGTCCTCTAATAGCTGACCTATGTTTGATACTAGTAAAGAGTTATCCATATTTAGACTTTCAGAGGAACTGAAACCATAATGTTTAACCCCAAGAGTACCTAACTGATTATATACACCGAATAAACCAAAATCTAATTACCATACAGATAGAGATGACATGGGAAACATTATGATGACAGATAACTTGGCCAAAGGTCCTGCTAGCCGAAAGCCACAAGCTATACGTTTGTTTAAACAGAGAACAGGTAAACATAGTGACAGATAACAGAACATTGCATAATATATGCCAAAAGAATCAAATACGGCACGATAAAAACAAAAAAATACCACCAACACTGACCGGAAACTGATCCATCAACAACATCTGACGTGTATGAAAGTTGGTCTGAAATCTAATTACCGCAAAGTGGGGATAACGTTTATGGTCTGATTTGCCTACACGAATACAGCTCAAACTGACAGACACACACACACACAAAACCGCACAACATGCATTCATTCACACACAGTAACAATTGCAGAACACAGAAATGTATCATATCAAAATGTAGTGCAACCATTATCATTCCCCGATTTAGTAGATACACGGTCACAAGTGGCAGCTAAATAAGCTATTACGATCTAATGTTTTTATTATTAATGTTCTATCACAATACCGTTACAGATCACTAACACAAGGTATATGGCAATGACAATAATGGACCTCTTATTGTTATACATCTTCCTCCAATAGCTGACAAACATGGCCATAAAACCACTAAATGATTCCAAGCCATAACATTTAGAAATTGCTGATAATATACAAGTAAATCAGACAAAGCTGAAATTAAAATATTTAAAAAAAAACAGCTATCTATTTCATCCACACCAGAACATTCATCAGTATAGTAGGGGAACATGAAGAAATATCCCATAAAGCATTATTTTAAATGGTCATTGAGCGTTCTATATTATAAAGATTCAAGACAGGCTAACAGTGGTGTCATCTGGTGAATGAAATCAGCAGCCGCTACAACTCCCCATAAGAGATCAGCTTCAAGGGAAAAAACACAAAACCATTATTTATATGGTACGGAAAATGCTGATGCCGATGAAATTAATTAACTACAATGGGTAGATTAAAGAAGTGAACATATCCTTCAGGGTACAAAACAGAAAAAGTAAAGCCAGAAATGGGCCAACTTTCCCCAAAATAATTGCTTTGTCATGATTCACAGATTAACAATCTACATAAAAACCATCCCATTGAATCTACAGAGAAAGATATTATCAACAGTCGAAATCTGTATTCAGAGAATGATGAGTGTCTGCCAATTGTCATTAATTATAAATATATCAAAGTAACAAAAGCAAAATTAAATTGGTAGCATGTTTTATAGTATTGAAATACTAATGGAAAACTCCAGAACATACAGTTATTACAGATGCTTAACACGGGAGATGTCGTCCCACTTGAAAATAAAAACAGATTATATCATCAACTTTTCTATTCCAGAACCCCCCCCCCAAAAAAAAAAAGTTTAAAACAACCCCACACATTTCAAATATTTAACTGCGTTTACGGGGCACCTAAAGATATCTGATGCATTTCCTGTTCTCTTGTGAGTGTAAATAAAATAATAAAGAAGCCAAACAGGCTATAAAATAATTATCTGCCATGAAGAAGAATCTCCAGAGACAACCAAACACAAAACAAAAGCCACAATCGTATTGGGTGCAAGACCATAATGCTATCATCACAATCAACACCCACTTATCTTCCCTTATACCGAGTACAAGCTAAGTTATCACCGTCAGAAAAGATATCATTTGAATACACAACACTGACACAAACACACACACACACACAGACGGACAAACACAAACAGAGTTGGTCCACATCTATTCACAAAGAGTGCACTTAGGCACAGGCAGGAAATAGAAGTTTCAATAAAAATATACTTTCACACAGCACACAGACGCATACAAGTGGCATATTGCCAAGGTTAAACATTTGAGAATAACCATCTCTGATACAGTATCGATGGATGGTGAGGTTTTACAATATGAAATAACTACCTCCTGAAATACAAACACTACTGAACGGGAGTTTGTATGTGAAACTTTAGCAGAACAGAACGAAGGAAGCCGCCATTAGCGTCTAAAACTGAAAATTAAAAAAATTATTAAATGGCCACCTAACTATTAATAGCAAAAACATGGAAAGCCCATAGATAATACGTCCAAGAGAAATGCCGATTCTTTTTCATGTATACATGTATTAATATCGATTTTGACAATATCGGGCATCTTCTGGGAATGTAATATCATCTCGTCGAAAACTTTATCAGTCTGTACGGTTTATAACTCTCTATATTTCTATTGTGTACTTTTTAGAATCCATTTAGGTCGTTCCTATAGTGAAGTGGTTGGAGCAGTCAGGTTTACAAACGCCCCAGATCAGGGTTCAAGTCGGAATCATACTCCTGTTTATGTTACTGTTCTGCAGACAGTCGTCCCTGACAGCCATATAGCCAAGGTGTAATTAGTACTGAAATTAAACAGATAACTCACTCCCTTTAGCAAACATTTATGATATATTTATTTGTACCTCATTAATTTCTACATTTATCATCCCAAGTATATTGTGTGTGCACCTGGGTGTGTTTTTCAGTTTGTGTTAAAACAATTATTATTTATTAACTCATCAGATCTACCTATCATCTAGTCTGGTTTAGTTGTCTCTTATTCTTTTCTTAATTACAGAGGCTAGTATCCCGGGGGGGGAGGGGGGTAGGTGGAGGGGGGGGGGTTGTGTTCAGAACTAGGTCACTCACTTTATACTCCTGACATCAATAAAAGAAAACTACAAATGGGTAACACTAAATTACATCGGTGTACCAGTGTCTCCTCTATAAACCCTACTCGCTTGCTCACTCACCAAGTATTTCAGGTTAATTTCAAATCTGAGTAGCAAGGGTAAACTGCCTCAAAGTATCGATTGATATATGAGGATAATACTTGTGTCGAGCCGTGTATCATTAGAATAAATCTAACATAAAGCACAACAACAACAATGATGATGAAGTGATACTGGTCATGATAGAAGTTACCAACATGACATAATATGGTTCTGACTAATACGGATGAGTCGAGTGACGTTAAAAATGCATATCACAGCAACAATAAGTGCATATGCTAAACGATCAATGCATCCCTGATTAATATTAATACTGATAGCAGTAACGGGCTGCCAAATGTCAACAGACTTCTAAAGTCGAATGGCCACTTCAGCTTCGGATACAAGAGTTTACTGTATAAAAACCTGAAAACAGCCAAACAGCTGATAACAGAAGCCAGCATACGGCGTGCTTTAATCGTGTGGTGACTTTGTTTATTTGACTAATGCGTGCACTTAGAAATCGATCCTTTCCTGTTATAGGCAACTGATTCAGGTTTATCAATTCATTACCTAGTGTGACACTATTTGGTCGGATCTAAATTCTCAACCGAAGCCAGCATCCATGTTCATGGGTCATATTACTGAATGATTCATCATTTCCAGTCATCAGTTGCCACAAACTGAGGCTAGCATCTATAGCGAAGTAAAATCACCACAATAAAGAAGTCATTGTTTTTATGCTACAGTGTCTCGCATTGTAGTTTTACCTTTATGCTGCCCACACAGAGTGAATCAGTAACTAAAACAGTATAATATAGAATTTCATTTTCATTCTGAACACAACGCATTTAAAGGCAGAATCCATTCCACAACTTTCTGCATTTATATCAAATAAACTTTCTTTGCCTAGAAAGGTGCCTGGGTGACAGTTACTATATGGCCGAGAGTCAGTGGCATGCACACACACACACACATAATATATATATATATATATATATATATATATATATATACACACACACACCTGAAAACCATCAGCATGCTGCATGGCTAACAAGGAAGAACATATATGCAAATTGTAAATTGAACCAGGAGGTTGCTCTTCTTCAAAACGCTCATTATCAACCTGACTCACATTATTTAACAGACAAATGATCTGTCTGTGGCTATCATCCCCACTTATTGGAAATACCACATCACAACTAGCTAAGCAGAAATGCTCAGTAAATGCGTAATATCATTATTCACATATGGTTAAGAGAAAAATCATCACTCACTACAAAATCAATGCTAGATTGCCATACTCTAGTATTGTACTTCAAGCACACAACGTTTGGATTAATATCATAATCGTGTCAACTTTGCAAGGATGGATCTTTCAATTTAGCTCCATCCAGTGTTCCAGTAGAAAGTACATTAGATTTGTCAAGCCAGTTTTCTAATAAATGACAAAATCAGGCATTCAGTGAAATGTTAGAAAGTGACATTTATAGATACAGGCAGTGGTCGACTTACAACTTGATTAAGTTATATTATATGTGTATTATACTGCGTAATGATATTATAATGATCTTTAACAAGTTTAAGCCGTATTGCCGGTCGTCAAGGCGAATAGTCATAAGTGAACTACTAACTGTATTAGTATCCACATTACTAATTAAATAATGTCGACTAAATACAAAACATAATTTCGCTTAAAATGATGTTGATGGTTATAATAAGTTATTTAATGACAACTAGAGAAATAAACAGTCACGTCAATCAACCACAACAACATAGAACATAAACAAGTACCAGAAATCAAATGGGATAAGAAACTAGAAGTACCATGTTAATATGGATATAATAACACCACAATAACTTGTCAGGTATCAAAGTTTCTAAATAAATAACACGGAAATAAAATAGTTTTATCTGCAAAACACTTTCGGTTCATTCTCATAATTCACAAAGTTCTTGTTTATGTGCCTTCTTGGTGACCAAAGCCAACAAAAGGTACGCGAAATCTAATGCTTTCAGTATAGTATATTTGTGACAAAAAATCATGCATACTTTTTAGAATGAATTAACGTGTATTTTTGTGTACATATATTGCCTGCTACAATACACATTTCTCAGAGCCAATTAGTAGAAACCAAAGTATTATTTATTAATTTCATTCACTATTTATCAGGGGAATGGCTTAAATATACCAGCAGGTAATGTGCATCTGACATTCTCCTTTTCAATGGTCATGGAGTGCTAGTTTAAGTTTCTAAATTGCTAATTAAAATCATCATAATCATCGTCATCTATATCCCCATACACCATGGGCTGGAGTCTAGGGACCATCGCACATGTGCCACTTTTACCCGGGACTTGTGCTGACCCATGAAAGGCATAGTGGAACAACACATAACCTATAATTACAGAATATGTAACAACAGAGTTAATTCAACATCTTTATTATTAAAACTACAATTAAAAATTGTTTGTGGAACCACTACAGTAATATGTAGAGAGTAACATTCTTTTAATATATATATATATATATATGTTGTATGGTGTTGTTTGAAACTTCAGCAATTGTTGATGAACTTTGCATTTTACCTGAACTATGAGTTTGCCCAACCCCTGTACTAGGTGGGCCACTAAGCTCGATTTTTTTTTAGATGATGACAGTGGTATTTTACGGCCACTTTTGTCCACATGGTAGGCTAAATGGGCGGAGCGACCTCCAAAGGTAAGGAAGCGAAATCAAAGATGAAACAACCTTCAGGTATGCCCACCCCAACACTAGGGTGGTAGTGATCTGTGGTCCAACACACTACCACTAGTGACTAGACCACGGAGGCGCCACCGATTCCTTTCGAGGATACTGTCGCAATAGAAGTTTTGTAATTATAATTATATAAAATTATTATTTTATTTTCCATACAATTAACGTTGTAAAGAGCCAATCTAGACTACAAGTGAAATATTAAGATTGAGATTTGGTACATAGCCAATATGTGTATCTAGGACATGCTTGTGTCATACACCACGCATTATATTCCAAAGAACTAGGCAGTTAAAATATAGGCCTTCTTAAGATGTAAAAAAAGCTCAAACTTCATTTGATACACAGCTTCTAGATCAGTTAGTGTATTCACCATCAAACCAGAATACTACATATAAAACATTATTACTGGTAACCTTCTGTCTTATCTGATAACACGCCATAAACAGAAGCTTAACCTTCAGTCAGACGATAGTATATATTTAATTAAGGACCTGTGGTAAACATCAAAACCCAGAACAGTAATTCTGCACTCTAATAGCCCAAAGAGAACTGGAGGTGATAAAAATCCGCTTTAAAGATATACACACATAAGCACAACTGTAAACACCTGTCAATCATTAATACGGCTAGCAAAAACCGGTACCGATAATGTTGGTCAACTTTGCCGTCTTAATAAGAACAGCAGTTTATACCTAAAAAAATACTACAGAGAAAACAATATTGTGAAACTTGTTGGCTAAAATACAAGTAATTCTTTATACCCCCCCCCTCCACCCAACACAAACTAATAGATGTTGCCATTCATCAGAGTTATGTATACGGAACTATGGGAAACAAGCTTAAACCCGGCTATTCCCATGGTAATCAGCCTTGTTTATTGGGATCAAGCCAAAACATGGTGATCAAACTTACTCACGGTCATTAAGCCTATTTATAAACTAGGCATACAGGTAAGTGATCAACGCTATATATGGGAATCAAGATTATGTAAGGTGGCAAGATATATTTGCTTTGGCTTTTAAAAAGTGTAGGCCAGCTATAATGTCGTTGAGATTTTTTTGTCTTGTTTGAATAAGAGAGAAGAACTCTGTACCACGTTCTGAACTGGGTTTCTGCAAATGAACACTTACTGCCTATTTTCAGGCATACTTGTCTCCCTCAAATCACAGGAAAATAGCAGTTGGTCAGTTGTACTTTATATATCTCACTAGAGCACAACACAATAAAATTTAATATGAATCAATGAATTTACCGGTCAAGGTGATTTTAGGTTCCAACAAAGCAGGTGGGCTTAAACCATCTTCCTCCGAATCTCCAGTTACCGATCTGCAGTGAGAGTCTGAAATACAAACAGACAACAGACATCTTAACACGAACTCGTATGAACCGTTTTCACTTAAGAGCATATCACCGAGAAGCCGAAGCACCTTTTTCCTTGTATATATACAACATTCTTGACGCAGAAGTAGGATGAACTTTCCCCAGAACATATAATCCCCCCACCCCGATGAAGTTTTCTCCAGTGTAAACGGCTCAAATAACAATTTGTACACGGTACAGTGTTAAAGTTGGCGTATAAAGAAGACCATTATTTTAGAAATTCACGGAAGGAAGATAATCAAACAAGTGCTCACACACCGTGACATTTTTACACGGCTACATTCAGTAAAAAAAGGCTTTTTTTAACATGGATGTCACATAATAAATGAGCATTACAATACCGGAAAATATTTAACAGGTAATCAAGAAATATTAAATAACCCAATTATGTCAATCGTAGCAAAACAAAGAACATTTTTTCTTGTTAATCCGATAAGGAATTGAACGTGTATAACACATAATTTCTTTCGTTAATGTGTGCAACGTATACCTTTCAAAACAACGTCGAGTACAAGCGACAGGTCCAAACTAAGTGCCATCCGTTTTCTCCGGGCTGCCCGAGACCTCATTCGAGCCCTGCCAAAGCCCACCCGAGGAGAAGGCAGAGGGCCACCCTTTGGCAGGGGAGGTGGCCCACTAGTCGGTGGTGGGGGAAGGGTACGAGGTAGGGTCTCCAAAACCGGGATAATCTGATCTCCTCTCTCATTTAAAAAGCTCTGTACACTCCGTAGGCTCCTTGGTATAGATACTGGTGGAGGGTTGACATTCAACTTAATCACAAGTTGATCGGTAGTGTCTACTTGATTATCGACGGCTCCATCCAATAATATGGACGTTGCATCGTTCGGATGAATCTGTGCTCTCCTATCATTCACGCATTTCGTCCTCAACACATCAAACCTATTCTCCGAAACTTTCTCAGCTGACAAGTAAGAAAAACGGTTCTCATCCACTGGACGAGCTGGATAATTGAGGGAAGGCAGTGGAAGTTCAAACTGTCTGTCAGATTGCCTTCTCAGGTTTTCAAACCGCTGGAGGGTTTCGCATAAGCTCGGAGAGAGGGTACACTGTGATGACATATAAGGCAAGCTCCGGTGTTTGTGGACCAGGTCATTATTGGCGTGGAAGTTCCACGTTGCATTATTAATGCGTCCAGTTTTAATTACACCAGACAATGAGCCGAATGGAGGCTCACTGGCTGAGTAATCCTTAGACCTAACTGTCGCCATGCTGCTATAATCCTGTGAAGGAAATGCTGTCATTTCTCTTTGGGCAACTGATGAGTAGGCATTTCCAAAGGACGAACACCCCTCTGGCATCTCTCTCCTATTCTCAACAAATGTGGGCTGGACTGAGGAGCTGTTTTCATAAAAATGTTCTGACAATTTGTATTCTGGACTGTCCGGTCCATTCCTTGACCGGTCCAAGTGAAACAGTGGACCATCCAAAAATCTATCATTCCTGGATTGCTGCACATCCAGATCGCTGTAAACAGTGCGTAATCTACATCCGGTTTCAAAAGCCTTGTGCTGCGTCGCTGCATTTAATGATCTAAGTTTCACTAAATCTTTTTCCACATCTCTACCTGAGTCAGACTGTGACTGGTATCTCTGATCGTATGAGTTCCCGACTGCGATATCATTCAGAAATTCAAACTCTTCAACCTGATCTAAATCATTGCCAGCGTGATTTTGTCGTGAGCTCGGTACAACAGTGGGACTCGTGTCACCGGGTGTGCAGCAAGTCCTTTGTTGGTGAACTTCCTTGAAGCTCTCATCCATAAAATAACGTCTGGGTACTGGCTCAACCACGGGTATCTTGGACGGCTTCAACTGTAAGAAGTCACCACCAGCACCACTTGGCTGACCATCCACTACCGTCCAGCTATTTGTGGTACCCAATCGGGCAGCTGACTGTTCCTCACACACTAACCGACCATCCATGGTCCGGCTATCCGACATGTTACTACATCGTTAACGTCCGAATTGCGTTGTCTGTTGGTGGCAAATGGTCGAATCCCGCTGGCCTACAAACCATAACGAGTAGCTGACTCGACTCTTATCAGGAGGCATAATCCGAAATAAATAAACGAATACCCACAATAAGACAAACCCCGGTGCGTAAGCGGACAAACACACCCAAAAAAAAGACGCATCCAAAGCTCACTGGTAAGAACACGTTCTACAAGTATATTTTTATCTACACCAGTCGCCAACACACGCTACCAAACTTATCACACCTGACTTCTAGTACCTTCGTGATAAAGAAGAGAGAGGACACATTACAAGTGCTGAGTGTACAAGGCGCTTCAGTTACCGGTGGTAAATTGAACGACCACCACGCCAACGCAGTGACATAAATCTCATTCAGCCCCATTATTTGACGTGGCCATGTGGTGACTGACAAAAAAAGTCCCCTCGCACCGGGTCAGGTCAACCACTGGTTCTGTTTGACCAGGGTATGGCCTTCATTCGACCGAAGATACATCAATCCACGAAGCTACCTGTCTCGGATGACATATGCCGATTTTCAGGGTCCTGTACATCACATCCCACACACACATACTGCACTAAGTCTTTCCTCGTTTAGTGCACCGACCGTGCCAGAATCTTCCTGCACAGAATCCTATTATAGTAAATCAATCGGTGTAAAAAAACCAATCCTATTCACTTTGGCCAAACCTCTCTTGTTTCAGTTGAGGACAACAACCCATGACAGACAGCAGTAGAACTCGGGTATATGTTTCTCTAACAAAGCTGACTTAAATGACCTCGGTTGAGATGTGTAACAATACACTATGTAGATCTATGTTTGTCAAACTGTCCAGGCCAGTTGTTTATCAAGCAACCTACACACCAATGAAGCTGATGTCCCCGAACCACCATTGAACCACCTAATGTGGATATGCCTTACAGGTTGCTGTGAGAACTTTAGCTGAGAACAACTATGCGTAAGTGAAGTCACCAGTGGACAGCGAAAGTAGAGCGAGAGAGAGAGAGACTTCATGATCATATGGGGGCCTCACCGGGCAGAAATATTCTTACATCTTAATATGTTTATAACTAATAAAGACAGGTGGGTGCAGTGCAGCGAGACTGCAAAACTAACATTGTCTTGACAGGCCATTAGCCTAGCCGAGAGAAAAACGTGTCTGTCTGCCAAAAGAATCACTCCTAAACTTCACGCTTCATTCATTCTCTCTATCTCTCTCTCTCTCTCTCTGTGCTTCAATCCAATCAGAACAAAACGATATTTCCATTTTACACGACCAGTTATCAACCAGAAGTGGTTAAGTGTACAATTGTTGAGGCTGTTCTGTTCAAAAGGCGCCAATCAAACAAAAAATCGAATGAAACCACTTAACAATGAACCAAACAGAGATTTTCATTTAGAAGCTTTTATCTAAAATAATATTTCATAGTGAAAGCATGGCTATAGTTTCCTATTTAAGCAACAAAAAGAACTAGGCTAAAACTGTTGACCTTAAATAGATCACCTAACATATAGAATGTGCTCTTCCATCAACACACACACACACAAAAAAAAACAGGCGCGCGCTGTGTACTGTGTGTGTGTGTGTGTTTTTATGCTACATACAATAAAGGCGTGTGACCAAATGACCACTACCTGACTAGAAAGTGTGTGTGATGTGTTTTATATATATATATATATATATATATATATATATATATATATAATGTAGCTACATTGAAAACAAAGTATATATATATATATATATATATATAATGTAGCTACAATTGAAAACAAAGTATATATATACATATATATATATATATATATATATATATATATATATATATAATTATCAGATAATACACATATTACCTGATTATACAATTAAGTATAAACACACACAACACACACACACACTAGTACATATAATAAAATGTAACAATAATTCTAATAAAAAAATATAATTCTAAAATCAGTAACATAACTTTGTGTGTATATATATATATATATATATATATATATATATATATATATATGGAAGGCAGGGGATGAAACGGTTCATCTGTAAATACACTTCTGCCAACATAAAATCAAAAGATAAATGTAATATATGTACACAGTTATTTATTTATTGGAATTGGTTTGATAGAAACCATTAGACCCATCTTGACGTTGACAACAATGCTCTCAGACCAGCATTGTGCACTGGTACCTACTGTGTGTCTGCGTTATGTACTGACCCTTCAAGCTGTCACCTTGATTTCATCAGGACACACCCACAAAGACAAGTGGTAAGTATGTCCCTACGTATGGTCAACTGGTAAAAAACAGCCCTTGAGTCAGGTGTAAAGACATCTATCAAAGTTAAACTAACCAGATGCTACAGAACGAGATAATTAACTGCAAGCACACAGATAAATGTAGTTCTCTTTAAAATTCGAACCACTTATTGACAGCCACTCTGTTATTATCCCACCAAAAATCTCTCAGCTTTCCAGCATATTGCGAGTTAAGTCACATCATTCCAAGTGTTGCAGGATATATTTGTCAAACAGACCACTACTGTACCTATGAGTATGAGCAGACCCTGAATAACTGATCCGGACAAATGTATCCAGTCATAAATCACTGACTGACCAACCAACTAATTAACCACATATACACACCATTCTTGGTAAATCAAAGTACTTCCTGAAAAATCTCACACCTAATTAACTATCATACTTAGATTCCTTATCATAGGTAGGATTAAAATACAAAGCTATATAGATTACATTTCTTGTTCAGGTTAGAATCTAATATTGTACTGCAGATACATTTTTTTTCTAGTAAATTATTGAAAAATTCCATTTCATTCAAAATTTCAACCAAATTAAAATCATTTACTGTAATGATACAGAAGTTGTTTTGATAAAGCACCAATATATCATACTTGCAAGTATCCAATAAGTTACAACTATAAATACTTGTACAATATCTCCGTTTCACAGAACTCAATCTTGCAAACTGTCATTTATTTTACCAATAACAAATCTCCTTTTAGCTGACATGTCCTTTAATCTTTGTTTATGCAATCTAACTTAGATGTTTATCATGAACAACCAAGGTTAAACATTATGGAAGAAGTACTTTTACTATGATGTCATATTCACCGCGTTAATAAATTATACATAAGAAATATGAACCAAAACAATAATTAATTAAACTCACACTCACTAATCCACTCAACTACCTTTTCAAACTTACTCAATCACCCACCACCTGACCAAATAACCAATCTATCTACCAGCTAACTCAACCACACTCAGTAATTCACTTTTTAAAGTCATTTTACAAAAACCACAAATATTAAAGAAATATGGCCTGCAACAAATGTTTACATTGTGCAGAATAACATACATGTTAACTGTTTATGATCTTTTATTATACTTTTCAACACACCTTTCCTGACCAGATTTTCCTAACCTACCCAGTGTCAAACGTGTCCATCAATCAACATATTCTCTCACTGGCTCACCTAACTGAGCCACTCACACAACACTTGTCAAAATTTTAAGAAGAAAAATATATCAGATGTGGATGGCTATAATTAAGATCTAATACTATTAAAGAGTATAGTATTATTATTCTACAGAACTGTAATATAAATGTCTAGCAGCAGCATCTATCAATGTCCAAGTTATTAATGACCCTATTTGGGTGTGTACATGTCTTGAGGTATAATATAATTTTTTGTTTGCTTCCGAGTGGTGCCTAACCAGCACCACTTCAAAAATGCCCTCAGTGTCTATTTAAAGATGAATTTATATATAAAACAAATAACTGGATGGTCTGATTGGGCTTAAAATCAACTGAACACCAAATAGAATTAAACTGACAACAAATAATAACAAATTAAACAATGTAACACAACCATCAGCTTTGCATGCTAATGAGCATTTTCTCCATTTCACATATGAAACATGTTTGTTTAAATGTATTTTCTTATCAACGTGCTACTTTAGTTCATGAATAAATTCACATTTCATGTATTTTAACAAGTCAACAAAGCCAAATGCAGGCAAGCTTGTTCTGAGACCAATTAGTGACAAGATTTAATCTGGATCACTTTGATTACAAATAAATGGATCAACAAATGATAAAATTAGATGAGAATCATTTGAGAAAGTTGAATTATAAAAGAAAAATGAAGTCTAGGTTTGCTTCCATAACATCTGGAAAGGGAGATGAAACACACACACACGCATACAAATTAAAGTGGTGTCAAAATATAGACATAGAAATGTGCACACACAGACACACACATAGAGAGAGAGAGAGCTCTATATAAGTTTCATGCAGAAAAACCCAGTACGTGAGTACAAAGTTTGACACTAGACCATCCCTATTGTCATAAAGGTGATCACATTGAATAAACTGGTATCAACTCATTTGGTTATCTCTACCACAGTGAGGTCAGCAGATAACAGACCCAATAACACAATGTTTATGTAATAAGAGAGGCCATAAAGATTAAGTTAAATACAATTACAAGTCATTATCATCACTAGTAATAGTCATTCTATGTTTATATAAAAAATTATAATTAAGTAAATGAGCTGTTTATGCTGGCTGCTGATGTAAAAATAGAATGAGAATTTTTTTTTTAAAACATACCGGTGACAGACTTTACTTTAAGTAGCTCACGATGACATACAGAATATTTGTGGGAATATTTGTGCACTACATTGTGGGAAATTTACACACTAAACAAAGATTTACCACTGTTCATCAGATTTGGCAGAAATAAGAAGGTAACGATCTGTGAAATCTGTGGGAGCACACTGAGGCATTATTACATGCAAAATGATAATACAATGATGTACAAATGAAATATAAATTTAAACATGAAGACACCCAATAAGAGTCAGTTAATCAATGTCTACACGCTAAGAGAAAGAACACAACACTGAATAATCTACAGAGATTTAAATTTCTTACAACATTAATTACTGATTTTTCACGTCTATATAAGTTACCAGGTATATAAATAGCACTTAAGCAGACAGTCAGTCACTTGAAATAATCATTTAAAAATACAAACTAGCAGTTTTAGTTTCAACAAAACTTAAGTCATCATCTGACCCCTAACCAGAGCATTCCAGACTTTTTCAGATGTGATAAGTTTTCCAATTTTTACTTTAAAAGAAAGTTTACCTACTGTACATGCAACTCAAATGTGTTGATTCAACAATTACTCTAGACATAGAGCTAAAATAAGTTTTTGTTTGAACAATTAAGTAAGTGTTGGAATAGTATATGCATTTCAACATATCAGGTTGTCCCTTTCAAGTGGAAACTATCACACCCCAGGGAAAATCTTCATTAATATATATATATATATATATATATATATATATATATATATATACAAAATTACTGCTATACTGCTGCCACTAGTCAATGTGTGACCCCCCCCCAGACACACACATATGGGGGGAAGACTGACAGACAGACAGACACACCAATTACCTTGACTATCCACAACTGACTGGATTTGTTATAATATTAGAAGTAAATAACACTTCTTAATGTCAGCAACTCCTCGTCACATATCATGTGTATTATCACACAGGTTGGAAATACTAGTATACAGTAAAGATGACATTTGATGAATGATTCAGCTAAAATTGTTTCCACAGAAGGTGATGTCACATAATCCCATCACAGTGACAGTATACAATATGCAGGCCAGTGTCAGTGACATTGGCTAATCTCTGAGCGTGCGTGTGTGTAATAGGAACAGATGTTGAGACTTGCATGTGTTGTTTACATGACAGCACGGGATAATTTACCACAATAACAACTGGGTCAGAGATTGAACACGCCCATCCCCCAACACGAAGCAGATTAGCAAAATCGCAGTCACCACGCCCAGCTTTATGAATTACAACCCTGGAAAATATCACAGCGAATCTGCCTAAACAGAGTGCTATTGTTTAACAAAACAACGCCACATGCTTGGTGATGCTTCGTGTGTATAATCAATCATAACAGTTGTCATTGCTCATCCAGTCACTATTCTCTCATACAGTTACAAACACTAGAGTGACAAAGAGCTTTTCCACTTTTGTCTCATTCTGTATTACAGTTTGTAGTGCCCTTTGTCGCACACCTCCAAGTTATGGCACAGAACCCCAGCATTACCTGCATTCAAGCTGAACTCACTCACTCACTTACAGAACACACATTCACTCTTTACAGAACACACAATCATAACAGAATTACAGCAATTATTATCAACATTATCATCACGCACATCAGTAACCAAACTATTAATCGCTACCTGGAATGCGTCAGCTAAATGTGATCCAATCATTGACTGTTGTTATGATATCCACAATAGTAATAAAGACATGCAACCAAATTACTATCTATTGCACCACTTAAAAATATCACCATAAAGTGACTGACAGATAACTTACCTCTATAATTCCAATAAAAACAAATACAGAGCTGGTAATTATAAATATAGGTCGGTAGTATACGATTGAAGGGGGGAGAAGAGTGAGATGATCTCTCTTTCTCTCTGGTGTAGAATACGGTACAGTGACCCAATAAAGCTGATTCTCACAGAGCAACTAGTTTTCATGTGTTGTTGTGTGTGTGTGTGTGTGTGTGTGTACGTACTGCAGGACCCAGACATTTCAGCCCTTATGTTATACTTGCTTTCTTGGAAAACCAGAAGAAATCTGGAATGAACAGTGGCATGGATGGGTGCGTAGCCCAGTAACAAGGCAGCTCAGGGCCAAAGCTATCTCGGGCTGCAGACTCGTTCGGCACTGTGCTGCCACCTGGAGATTCTAGGAAGTCTAACAGTGAAGGCTTTTTATTTGTTTACTATTTCTCGTTATCACCGGTGCACATCACTCTACCAGGAATAAGGCTATTACAAACACATGATAAACAACCTGTACTATTTCTTCAACCAATCGCAGCAAAAGCCAGAGAAAGATCATAAATCTAGTTCTAAACAACTGTGGTGAAATAGTTCCATGGATAAATCTCAATAATTTGTTAAAGTAATCACTAATCAACAGGGCCCATATCACTAAAATAAATAAGGATTAGGTTTACTATATTTTGCCCATGTTGCGAAATAAGAGAATTAACATCATTGTTCACTTTGAAAATTCTGTGATACCACACCTTCACCATCCTAACTGACTAGATGGTCATATGTGATTCAGTTGACACATGTCATGAAGATATGTGGACAAAAGGCCCCTGCATTATAGAGGAAATACCCAAAAGCCCTCACCACTGTGTCATACCCTGAAAAGGTTGAATGTTTTTAAAGTTTGAGACAAAGATAGTGATATTAATACAAAATTCAAAGACATAGAGGTGGGGGGTTGCTCATTTTGCCCATAAGCCAAGGGTTTTTATCCTACACCCGCTATGAACCAGATCACCAACTGAAGATAGCCATCTTTGTTTGACCAAAATGTATGCGTGTTGGATCACTACCACCTGAGTTCGAATCTCGGTGTGGGCATACCTGAAGGGTGTTTCATCTTTGACTTCGTTTCATTATCTTTGGAGGTTGTTCGGCCCATTTAGCCTACCACGTGGATAAAAGTGGACCACCATCACAAAATCTGGTCAAACAATATCCAGGATAAACTGTTTTATATGGAGAGCATTTGTTCAATTGTTATACAACATCCATGGGGGAAGCACACTAGTCTCTGATGGCTAGAATATTACATTACCTTTCACAGAGGGCATTATTTTCAGTTATTTAACTGACTGGGTGCTGTAAATGGAAGAAATGTTTAGTACCAGTTGTATGGATTGAAGTAAAATCTGAAATTCAGGTCTAATGTGGTCTGGCCATGCTGGAATTAAATTAGCACAGTAGCTAAATGAAAATAATGAACTGGATATTTAACCAGTTAATGTTATCAGATTAGATCATTTAAAGAAATAACTAATCTAATATGATTAACTTAACTTTGGTAATTTACAGACAGTTAGGGTCCACTGTCTCATTACCTGTATGATGGAAACACAGTTTAAAACAGGGCCGGCCGATTTTTTACACAGATGTTATTAACACCATTATTTAACGTCATGAAAAAAATTACAAATTGTAAAAAAACTACCTTTTCGAAAGAAATTCAATTTTACTGTGAAAATCACAATAATATCAAGTGTTAATAATGCCTGTTCATTGCACGATAGTGTTAGTATTACTACATGTTGTATAATGCATTGATCAGTTAAATAAGTATATGTATTTAATTGATATAGAAAAACCCACAAAACCTAATTTGCCAATTAATAATCACCAAGCACCAAATCAAATAACAACTGGATGCAATTATCCCATGATACCCTAATCACCAATTCTAGGTGACATTGTAGGTGAAAATCACATTTAAATATGCATTCTTATCTCTCATGCTACTGTACCTACATCAGAGTTGGCAAGTTTTTTACACAGACGTTAATATGTAGGTCCTACATATGTTGATTTCTGAATACTGTAAAGTTTCATGACATTGAAAATCTCTGTGTTGTGACTGATATATTGTATTCATTATCAAGACCTTAATCACGTATAAAGGTGGAAGGCCACAAAAGCTCTGTGTGTGAACACTTTTTTCACGTCACCATTTCCTTCCACGTATTTCACCTATGCTCTGACAAAGATCTCTCTGTTAATTGGTGGAAGGCCCTCAAATTGTATGGATTGGCAAATGATTTTGTTGCATTAGCTGCCAAGCTGCTATCATGCCCAGATTCACATACAGCCATTGAGAGGATTGTTTTCAAATTTTGGAATATTTCATACCAAAGTTTGCAATTGTTTTGGCAATAGGCTAAATTAGAATATTAACTATGTTGGTGTTATGTCTAATTGTTTTCCACTGAGTAGTTAATATGTTATATCACGAGCTACATTTCATTTAGGTGCCAATGTTTAAGGTAATACAAAAAAAAAAATTGTTCTTTCTCTCTCTCTCTCTCTCTCTCTCTATATATATATATATATATATATATATATATGTTTGTGAGATGTATGTGAGTGAAGACATGATTATGTGAATGTGTTTACTTAGTTACACAATGTTTGTTCACATTTTTATGTTATTTACAGTTGTTTACCTTTTTTACAGTTAATAACAGTTTTTTTATGATGCAATGTAAAAAAATGGGTTTTTATGGTAAAAACTCCAACCCTGGTTTAAAACTAATAAAATGCCATACTGTACTTCTTTATAATAAGGGACACTGTGTGGAGAGTGTTATTTATTCCAAGCCATCCAGCTATCCAAATGTATTGCCGGGAATGAGTGTAGGCCAGGCATATTAATCCATGGTCTTTCCAGGCAGTGATATCATAAACAATGGGTTAAAAACATAGCCAATTTAGGCAAACATGGTAATTTAATGGCAACCCCTTGCATTTCAATAATCTGCATACACTGGATTATGTCCAGATGGTTTAAAGTTTCATATAGCCCACTGATTCAAGGATGAAAATTAAATTTCCTACTGTCGCCTAGATAAGTCTCCTGGCTCTCAAGTGATGATCAATAATGCCACGGAATCTAACAACTGGCCTGTCAAATTATCTTCTGATGATCCTGAGATATCAATACACAAGTATCTGTCACACCAAACACTGTTTCAGCAGATTAAGTTATCTGACATGTAAATATATTTTATGGACCAAGATGAGCACTTGGTACTTGGTCATAATTGGTATTTCAATGTAGCAGTCATATTTGACCATTAATTCCAAATCTTCAGATGCTGGATACTTACAAATATATTTTTTATTTAATAATGCAAATTGTAATAAAACTTATTTATTTATTATTTTCTCTGAAAATAAAATACTCCCAACTTAAATAAAAACCCAATTTAAGACTTTACCTACCAACCCTAAGCCAAAACTATATATTAATGCAGAAACAATGTACACCCTCAACAGCTACATTCAGTGTTGCCATTGAACAGTTACACTGAAATGTAGAAATATAATATATTTTACTATATTTTTCAGAATACAAGACACCACTTTTTATTCACCAAATCATATACACCTGGAAAATTCTAGAAGGTATTACCCCAATTGTTGAAATAAAATCATACACATCAACAAGGCAGGGTCCCCCAAATAAAATAGTGTACCACTAGGAATAAATTAGGGCAATCAGAGAAGGGAGGATTCAAATTAGGGGTCCACAGCTTTTCAACAGCCTTTCGGTAAATATCCGTGGCCAGAGAGGATGTTCTATGACCAGCCTCAAGCACAAACTTCATAAATACTTGCAAAGTATTCCAGACAAATCCAAAATATCAAGCTACACAATCCAAATGGACACAAACTCCATCATACCTATGAGGAGTTCCCTGGACAGCTGAGCAATACAGCTGAGGCGAGGTCACTGACTTGCCTGGAGAGATTATACTCTCAAACTATGAACAGAATTTCATGCAGTGACCTACATCTGCTGATCTTATAATGTGTTTTACAATTTGAACAGCCAAAAAGTGGATATCAATATCATACTATTTCATAGCTAACACAGCTGATAATGGTAGTCATATCTGTTTAACGCATTCAGAGAATGTGAATGTAATTTGGAATGATGATTATATATACCTGGTAACTATTTTGTTTTATACTGACAACAAATATAAAGTGGTTATAGGCAGAATTGTTCCAGATTGATCCGTTTAATCACCTGTTATCATGAACATGACTCAGTAGAAATCTGACATAAATGTAAACAAATCTAACTGTGGCAGAAGTTCTAAACATTCAACAAATCATAAAGAAGAAAAATGATGACAAACCTTTGCTGGACAAACTGTCACCAAGATTGGTGACCAGACTTGGTATGGGGGGTGGTAGTCCAACAGGTGGTGGTCCAAGGGGACTCTGTAGATCAAACAGATCTCTCTTCGTCCTCTGACCATACTTAGATGCTACCACTGGTATGCCAGATGAGGATGATGCTGTGAACATTGTTGTCAGTATGTGCGGATATGTGCTTTCCAAAGCTACACATAATGTGCTAAATCCCTGGGAACCTTTCTTCAAGATGAGCTCAATGATTTTATCAGCCCTCGCCACCTGAGTAGTCAGTGTCCTCAGCTGGCAAACTTCTTCAGTACTGATAGTGCTGCCTGCCTTAAGGTATGGCAGTAGCTGGTCCAGGTGATCCACAACACGTAACTGTGGTCGGCAGACCTCCAGCATCTGCACATAACGCTGATCCATCAGTTATAGGTGATGGGCACTAAATTAAATCAAAACAGCATACATTAAAATCTTTAATAAGGTGTCCTTTTCAGTATTTGACATATATTTTAAAATAATTTCTTTGTGTATATATGCACGTTCAGTTACATTTATGGAAGTGAACACTGCTGTAGTTGGGCACTATCTATACCTGGTGATGCCATCCAGAATTTTGTTCAAACATAGCATCACATGTATTTGGGTCCAGATGAACCATCATAATTCATCGGGTAATATGGTGTCAGAAAATGGAACTAACTGAACAATCATTAATCACACAATAAAAAATGATGAATTATAGATAAGTATGAAATCCATCTAATTATTATTCACCAATCTAAAGCCTAAAATACCCATCCAAAGGTAGGGCTGATAGGTCAATTGCTATTAGTTACATCAATTTTATAGTTTCTTCAATTAATATATAGGATAACAACAGTGAATCTTACCTGATAAATGGTTATATATGTCTATGTACCAAATATGTTTGTATTACAAAAATATTATTCATCCACCCTTAACATTTTGCCCAACCTGTCCATTGCTACAGGGTGCCTGAATATTGAAGTGGACGGAGAAATGTATTGGAAACCAAAGTTGGGATTTGATTCCCAGTCTTACCTGTTTAAATGTTTCTAGCAAACCTAGCTAAGAAAATTACGGTAGTTCAAAACAGGAAAATTTAAGTCTTGATTTCAGTGATACAGAAAAAAATTACACATGTTGGCAAACATGTAAAAGTGTTACTGATGTACATAATTTTTGGCAGGAAACCAATCTGTTGTCTATACACTGTTTGGTATTTCACATGAGTCAATAAAATAAAGGTAACCTGAGTTACAGAACATATCTGCACTACTGACCCAAAATATTCACGAGGAGGCCTGAAAGGTATACAAATGTGGCATATGGTACACACAAATTCAGTTGACACGCTCTTAAAAATAAACCTGCCTGTACTGACATGGGAATTTAAAAATCTTGTAGCAAGCAGTCAAAAATGTATTTTTCACTTTCACAAGTCACTTGAATGAAAATACAATTGATATGTGTTATTTTACATGATATGTATCATTTTAACAAAAATACAATCAGTATGTGTTATTGTAACTTTTCTAGAAGATATTCAGGGCCAGTTATCGTATTCATAATCAGTACATTAGGGTGAAGTCTCCAAATCGGCAGTGAGGTAGGTTAGTTTTCAATTCAGTAATTAAAATAACTGGAATGTCTAACAAAATCATATACCTATTTGTATATATCTGTCTTTCTATAGATGTGTGTGAGTGGATTGTTTAGTCTCTCACACTTGTCATATCTGGGACACAATAGTTGCGACATTATTTCCTGGGGAAACAGCCAACAAACTCAAGTATGAGTAGGAACTGATCCAACTACCTGGAGATTTGCAACACAATGCTGTAATCACTAGACTATCAGAGTGTGCTATATGTGTGTATGTGTATGCATGCACAGGTATGTTTGTTTCACACTATTAAACTAACCACCACTCAAGCATCAGAACATAATGTTTAGATCACCATCACACAGAAACTTTAAAAGCTTATACCTGGCATGGCAGATTTTAAATGATGTTATGCGATGTTTTCTTCTTTAGCCATTTACAAAAAAGAACACACATACATCATGTAATGATTAGGCCATTGTAGAATCACCAAAAAGACATTTTCTTTCACTTGGGAGAGACATATTTTCAGTTAGCTAAATCCCAAAATTTTGGTTAGTCTAATATAATAACACTGGTTGGCAAATTAGTATAAATAAAATCACCAAAATTCACCAATTCCACAGAACTCTTGAGAAAGTGTGCTGATGACAAATTACTACTACAATTTTAGGATTCAATGAAGTTTTCATAAAGTCTATGGTCTCAATAGGGCTCCACAAATGTGCCATAATTATGACCAACATAAAATATTTTCCATGAAAAAACCATGAACAACTCTGGATGCTCTTGTTCTAGTGTTATTTTCACAATGGTATTCTCCTACTACACAAAATAACCAGTCAATACATGATTCATATTGTTTTGTGGACAATTATCATAATTACTTTAATAACTTGAACGTTAAAAATAATTTCATATCTAGCTGTTCTAATACTTAGCAACAGAAAAAATAATTATCTTGATTCGTGTTCAAATAAACTCAATTACCAAAACTGCTGCATGAAAATCCCTGGCCTAGGCCTAGGGTCGGATGTTAGCCCATTTATACTCCAATGTGAATTTACCAGGCACGAGTGACTATTATGTAATTTAGCACCAAATACAACAATTACAGGTCATCTCAAAGATATTACTGCTATGAGTAAAGTCAGGGTAAATCTGTTTGAATGGATTCAGGAGACTTTTTGTTCATTAAAAATAAACTTGCCAAATGGATCGGTGTGAATTAGCTGTGATGGGCAAAATATACACCCTATCAGTCTATGTTAAAAATTTATCTCATTATGGCTGCATCCCCTCAAAATATTTATCAGTGAAGTGACTGATTGCATCCTGACCACACTACATATAGCAACCAATCACAAAAATTACATAGCTTGTTCAAAATTTATTTAACAACATTGGCAATATGTGCACGAAGAAAATAACTGAATGTTATTCATAACACAATACTGAATAATCATATTTTATGACAATCAGTAAATATGCCAATCAGGGAACGTGGCAATTAATGCATGTCAGATGTGATGTTTGTTTTGACAAAACAGATTGTACTGATTTTTTAAAACCAAACTATTATCTATAATCATTCTATACTAATGCTCCAAAAACATATTTCTGACTACCCGGTAGCTGATGCAGTACTGGATGTAAAACCTAATACTGACCCTAGAGTTAGTAGTAGAGTTTTAAAATAAAACAAATTTCTATTTTAAAATAAGAAAACTTCAAATGCAGTATTTTTCATTACAAATGTGCAGATTTCTTTTCAAACATCTTTTTCTATTATAATTATAAATTCTATTATAATTATTTTAATCTGGAACAAAAACTTTATATGTATTTAAGATAAAATAAAGATGGCTCTGATCTGGATAGTTAGTCTTTTGTGAGTTAGGTTTAGCGTTGAATTTTGAAGTATAAGGTTTAGAACAGGGTTATCAAATATCTCTGAGGATCAAAGTGATCACTTTTTATGGCCACTTTTATGCAGTTGGTAGGCTAAATGGGCCGAGCGACCTCCAAAGGTAATGAATCAAAGTCAAAGATGAAACACCCTTCAGATATGTCCACAGTGAGATTCAAACATGGGTGGTAGTGATCTGTGGTCCAACACGCTACCATTAGACCACAGAGGCATTAGCAAATGCAGTCGCACCTGTGGGATCATGCTCATACATTAACGTGTTCCATTTCTTGTCGTATTTGCATAAAGTCGAGATTCCATATACATGGTGTTATGACGAGAAATGGAGAACATGTAAACATATGAGCATAATTCCACAGGTGTGACTGCGACAAAATGGATCGTTCCATGTAGCAATTCACACAAGTGCGAATCATACCATTGAATCCTGAAAATACATTGGTTATTCATTTACCTTAGGTCCCGGCCATTAAGCTGAGGACGGTTTTTAGGCCTAAAATATCATGATTTATGGTGTTACTGTCCAATAAGCCGACCTAAAAATCTGAACTTTTCCCTGTAGTATTTCCAGCCCAGGTGACGTTTTGAACACAGAAAATAATTTAGTTTTCATAATTCGTTATTCATACCAATGTGTTTTGTATACTCTCAATAGATCAAGGCAAATTATAACCATCGTTTACGCAAACTGTAGGACCTCAAACTTAAATAACGGCATGTTTAAACATTCAATGAACCGTTGAAGTCAATGGCTTAGAAGTAATTAAACATATTGTCAATTACTACTGAGCCTTTGATGGTACGTTTTGGTCACTAACGCAGCAATAACCAAGACAATGTAATTGTAAATTAGCGGTATATGAGGTCAGTTATCAACTATAACTCTCTATTGAAAATAAATTAATTAATCAGTAATTATCCCGTTATTAATATAAATATGCCCATACAAAATATGTATATGGGGGCACCCTAATGTCTATGCCGCCAAATGAATGAGATACGACGCTCTTGTCACTGGTACGAGTTGTCTTGTTACAGGCGCTGTCTTCGTAAAATGCGTTTCTGAGTCAAACAACGTTTATCCATAATTACAAAAATCAGATAATTCTACATATAAATATTGATTTTCATTATAAAGCCATGTATAATTACTTTCACTTCTGTTTTCACTCCATGACTGCATGAGTTTAAATCAAAATAACGATTGATGTCCGTTTGCATCCAGATCTAGACTAGGACCTAGGTCACTAGCATCTAGACGGCTGCTAACACATTTTTCTCTCGGTGACTGGATTTTTTGACACTGAAATAGCACCGGCCATTAAGCCGACCCCTCAAAATAAGGGTCAAAATGTTGACACAAAGTCTCGGCTTAATGGCCGGGACCTACGGTATATGGAAGCACACAAATTGTATACTGCAATGTCACATACTGTGTATATGGAACCATGGCTTAATCTTTAATATGGAAATCTCCAACTTTCTGATTTGTAGGGTATAAAAGGTATGTCTAATACTGGCGATGTTGTATTTATGAATTAAACTCAAGATTCCATATACACGGTATGCAAATCCGACTTGGCTGTATCCATGTGTTTCGGACACCCCTCTTACCTATTTTTCTTGGGAATGCCTGTCTGGACACTCGAATCCAGAATTTTATGACTCTGGGTCGTAAAATTCTGGATTCAACTGTTCAATTTGCACCAATCACTACATGGAGTGATCCACTTTGTGGCAAATTGCATACACAGTCACACTGTGGAATCACACTCACATGTTTACGTTTTCCAATTTTTGTTGCATTCGGATTCACATACCACGTATATGTAATCTCTGCTTAAGCTGTGTTTTTTGGGTGTTTCGTCAATTTGGTGAAGGGTCCATTTTTTCTTTCAACATTTGGAAATTGGTTTCACCTAATGCGTAAATGGCGATTGACAGCGCTAGCCTACTATTATATGATTATGATATTCATTACCAAATGCAATTGCATAAAAAATTTACAAGATAATGAACTGCATATAAATTTTTAAATACAACATAATACTTAACACTCAATAGGATGATATTCACCAGTGACTGGTAATAAAATACAATGAGTTCTGTATCTATGATCAAATAATTTTCTTATAGGTTTTCTACAGGATATATAAAATCTGGAAATGTAGTAAATGATTACATCCCGAAAAGGTTAACCATAAAAAGTGTAATATGATTTAAAAAGTTGATATTTAACATTATAAAAAGTATCTAAGACAGAATTGGCAATACAAATGGGAGTATCCTGCATTATGTTACTACAAACATTTTTGGTCCAATAATATGACCTAAGTGAGTTCCTTCAGATTCATAATCAAAATTATACAATGTTTAATTTATCACTGTAATTAATCATCTGACATTTCAATGGGTTAAACTAAATATCAAACTCTGAGGCATAATTTAATCAAGAGCTACATCATACATTCTATGAAGGGCATAAGTAAAGGGGGCAACTAAACTGACCTCATCAGGATAACCAAATGCTCAATAATATATATATTACCTATTTTGCAACTTTGTTCTTAATAGATTTCATGACAGCAATATAATCTTCTCTGTGTCATGTCTCATAAACACATTAACAGTTAGTAGTTGTGAGAAGGGTAGTCGAACTACCTTCAATGTAGCATCTACATACCTACATGTACCACATTCTGGGCTTCTGTAGCACTAAAGTAAAGGTTTAGTATCTTTGTCAAAGGTGAGATGTCTGGCATCTTCCACAAGATTATTAGCTATATCTAATGCAGATTGGAATGGATTTGCAATCTTTCCATTAACCTTAGCTCTGACTGATTCAGCAACAGAGCCATCTGGTGTAGGTTGCTGTATATGTTCACTTCCTTAATCGCCCATCTCACATAATTTTCTTCTTCTCCAGCTTTAAAGTTAAATATTATGTGTTTAGCCCACAAAAACCTAAAATATTTTACATTCAAGTGTTCTGAATATTAGTTAGTGTAACATAAATGTTTAATTATACCAATTTTTTTTTTATGTTATACAAAGATATGTATTATATAAAACACATATTGTCACTAGTCTTGCTAGGAATATTTTGGTTTTTACTACACAATGACAATGATATGATATATAGGTTGTTTTAAGCATGGATCATACTTAACGTAATTCTTCATGAAACCTGTGCTTATTTTTCATTTTAGCAATAATGGTAATAATAATTTGCTTTCGATATACCTGCTACAGTTATTATTATTATTATATACTATTACTATTGTATTACCATTAATTTAGTCTACAGATCAACTGCTATAGATGGGAACAAGACTACTCACCCATGAGACTAATCGCATCAGATTTTCAAGACGTTTCGCCTCACTATGATATTTAGAAGTAATATATATATATTGTATGAGATGAGTTTGTAAGAGACTTAAATGCAAAAATAATAAGATTTTTTTCATAATGTAGAAGAGTTTGTGAGAGATTTAATTAACTAGCCCTAACAGTATTAAAAGCTTTAATTAAATGCAAATAAAAAATCTAAATAAAGCATGTAATCAAATTAAAAACATTTACTTTATGCAATGTTCATGAAAACTACTGAACACATTTAAATAGGAACACACAGGTTATAAATTGAGCTAACACTTATAGTATTTGTTCTGGAGTGGTGTTCCCATCTTTGAATGCATTCCAAGCTGTTGTGATGTGTCCCTGATCAGATCTGGTCTTTTTGCGATGGTTGCATCTGATTTTGTTGTCAACAATGAATTGGCTTGGATGTCAGTCATGGTCACTTCTTTATACATGATGGCGATCAGTTGGTAGAAAGGCTGGTTGTGGCGACAAACTTTGGAGTTGAACCGACAATGGCATCCTTCACAATCATTGTTGGTGCTGATGATCCTATCAGAAATGGACCATGCTGTCGGCAGCAAGGTATTGCTGTAGATCCAGGTGGTCTTTATGTAGTTAAGTAGTTCGCGAAGTAGAGTAGGCATTGGTGTGACGGGTGCATCTCTGGCAATGATGCTTGTGAACACTGGAGCAATGTGTTCAGTACGAATGAATGGTAAACGCATTGCCATTGGAGAGCGAATAAGACATTCTGGTAGATTCTGCAACTGGCAGTGATGCATCTGCATCCAATAATGCCTGGTCATTACACATCCATGAGAGCATCATTTCTTCATTAATTGGTACGTATACTGCTCTGTTGTAATGTTTGTGCCACTGTGAATCATGCTGAATGAGACACCACAGCCATTTATTCAACGACACATGATAACACCACACTATGACAGTGAAGGCAACCTATATTTATTAAGTGGGGTGGCATATAGTGATATACGGAATTCTGTACGGTGGGGCGAAGTGTCTACTATGGCTGTTTGATTATTTTTAAAAGCTAACTACTTAAGTCTAAGACTAAGTCTTACTGGAATCACCACATTATTATCACACGGTCCACATCATTTCGCACAACCTTGGAGGTTATACCCAGATACCTTTATTTATCGAATCATGTCTCTTGACATTACTAACTCTAAGTTTTGTTTACAGTTACCTAACAGTGAAATAATATCTTAATACGTCAATTAAATGGTCATTTATCAATTACCTGTTTATTTGATTCCTACAACATGATAGCTAGCATTAAGATCCACAACAATTACATTAAATCATCTATGCACAAGCACGACATTATCGCCATTTTTGGGCTTTTGACGGCTCAATCTCGCGAGAATACCTGAAATTACGCCAAAACATCCGCCAGAGGCGCCATATATGGTCGTAAAGCGTTCGAAGTTATCATTCAGTCGAAATTCCCTTTTCAGTATTATTTAGTACACAGTTCACCACAAGCAGAAGTATTTACTTTGCGTAATACTAAAAGGAAACGCGAAAAACTAAATTATTTATTAATGACATATCCCCATCAAAAGATTAAAAAATATGATTATTTATTTTTGTGTTCCATCGCGGCTCGCCATCGGGTCTGTATATATTAGCCTAAGCTAATTATATATCTTCATCAACTCACCCAGTAACAGGCTGACTTGTAGAAATAAAATAAATAAATAAAATGAGTTTATATATTAAAATATTTTATTGGATAGCAACTAAAAAGATTTAATTTGATAAGCAGCCATAAATCATAAATTATAATGTGATATTATAACTCATTAACTGATTATAGTATCATTACTTTATAATTAGCGCTCTTAAAGTTTTACGCCTTCTTCAACATTTTAATATATTAAAATAATTTCTAGATGATGTTAATTTCGTCAATAGGTATATACAAATCACAATAAATCATATCACGATGTATAAATTAAGTCATTTTAATCAAACGCATCAAAAACATCGACGATATTACACTCCGTAAATGGTTATTTATTCACCACTATGGTACACGCCCTCATTTGGAATATGGAAATGTGATCTGGTGTCCAAGGTTCCGACGTGACAAGCCGGAAGTCGAAAAATTCCAGAGGAAAGCCACAAATCTGATATCGAACTTGAGAAGTCTGCTATATATAGATAAATTAGAAGCCCCGAGACTCCCATCTTTGTGCTATATCGCAGGAGACAATGCGACATATGGTTCGGGTGTATAAGTGTATAAGACCCTGACAGGCTGGAATCTAACCAATTCTTCTCACAGGCTGACATATCAAACACCGGAGGGCATAGCCGCAAGCTAGTGAAGGGCCACTCAAGATCACGTTTGAGGCAAAATTAATGTATTCAGTCAGAGAGAGACAAACGATTGAAACGGGTTACCAGCTAGCGCACGCACGTAGTATACAGTCCCACATTAAATACATTCAAGTCCCGATTAGACAAGCATTGGATTAGGGAGCGTTACAATATGCTGTGATCCATTGAATAAGAAATATCTTGCATAGAAAACGAGACTTGACCGGAGATTTTAACAGGCTGTGCCATCAATACTCCGTAGATCTGGTATCAATGTATAACCATTTATACCACCGTCATGCCAAGTATTTACCAAACATATGCCAACAATTTTGCCAAACATTTGCCTACAAAATTTATTTTGTTATACTCACACCAAAATTATAATAACGTTACAAGAGGTATATATTTGTAATGACTCATTACAAAAAAAATTTAAATATGACACTTAAATTTATTTCACACCGTTCTTTTGAACAGATATAGCTTTAACAAAGGTCTATCACTTCTCTATAGAAGTGTCTGAAAACTCCCTGCCAAGACTGGATCGACTTGCACATACGGAGGTGTAATATTAAATACTGGTGCTAAAATGTGCTCATTGTTTCTAAATAGGACACACGCACGCACACACACACACACAACGAGTGGCTTAAATCACTCCCTCACCAAGACTATTGTGGATCGACCAGCTTTAAGAACATTAGTATGGCGGTATGGCGGTGGTGGGGACGTTTGTAGTGGTGGTAGTGGGGTTATATATATATATATATATATATATATATATATATCATGCTATAATTTGCTCAAGATTATTAGCGACGCAGACACGGCTACATGCGCGTCAAATATTAAATATATTACATTGTTTAGGTAATAATTCGGACATTTTTGGTTTAACCAATTAACTGTTGGTGATACAAAAATATTTTTTAGATATTGAGCTACGATCGAGATTGCACCGCGCCAAATTGGTCTTCTGAAATTAATTTCGTGTCATATATTTACACACACATATATATATAAATATATGTGTGTGTGTGTCCGCCCGTGCGCGTAGTTAATATTAAAAGAATAATTTCTTTATAATAATTTAATGTGCGGATGCATGATGCCACAGTTTACATACATTTCTTCAATTAAATGGTGTTTCTAATATTATGTAGGGAAGAAAAATATATTATAATATTTAATCAGATATAACATTAATAGTTATAGTACCACCCCTTACATCAATAATGACGTTTCCTTAAAACTTATCATGTGACAGGCTAGCTTGTTGTGTATAAAATAAATAAATGTTGGTGATGGAACGTTATTGTTATTGTGATACTGCTTGGGGTGTAATTTGATTCCGTGATAAAATGTCTTCCCTGTTTCCAGCCTATTCAAAGACACATGGTAATTTCCATATGTAATGTTATAAGTGCATAAATGTGCAGGGAAATTAAATCAAATAGTGAGCGATATTATGGTGCAAGCTTCAAAATTCTGAGATTGATGAGTAATGTAGACGAACTTATGTTTTTTTAATAAATTAAGAAATATAAACGATTTAATTTGACAGTTTTATTGATTCAAATAATCTGGTCATAGACATAGTAGATCATCGTCTAGTCGTGTTTAAATTTTAATGATGTTACGCGCCATCTAGACAACCGGGGCCGTTTCGAAACGAGACCGCCCCATTTATGATTTAGGAATTGGTATCATCCCGACATCGGTTATAGTTTTACCCCATTGGGCGATTCACCTCCAAAATTATCTGGACGGTTCACCACCGAAACCTGATTTATGCCTAGACGGTTCACCACCAAACTTGATGGTTCACCACCAAAATACTATAATAGATCTGTCACTCTGTGAGAACACAAAACAGTTGTTAACTGGTAGTGAGTGACATAGTAATAGAAATATATAAAAATATAATCGGGGGATAAATGAGTATTACATGATGAACAACAACAACAAATACACAAAACATTGAATTATTATTCATATTTCCAGCAATATCTCAAATATGTACTATAATATATCAATGTGGTAGCGACACAGTAATAGAAATATATAAAAATATAATTGGAGTATATTTGAGAGTATGATAAATATTGTCCACATCTATAAATAAACAAAATGTTGATTTTTTTCATATTCCAATATCTCAAATATTCAATATAATATATCTATGCAGTGGTGATATAGTAATAGAAATATATAAAAATATAATCAGAGTATTATTGAGGATTACATGATAAATATTGTCAACATATACATCAAACAAATACACAAAATGTTGAAAGAAGCATAGCATTACTCAGCATCTGGTTCACTGTTCATACTGATAGTCCATTCAGTCTTGAACACAGCTTCAAGCGATGTTTTGACGATATCTTGCCATCAGTCAGCTTTTGCCAGGCCTTGAAGATGATGGCTGCATCTTATGTATATGGGGTGAATGAGTCAACCGAGAACCCAGAAACCGTGACATAAGTTGCAACACTTATTATTATATATTAGTATCTTTATTGCAAATAATTCATATCCATAGCATACCATTTTTCAATATTTTTGTGTATTTGTTTATTGTAGATCTATGTCAGGTGAGCAATAATCATCATGTAATCCTCAATTATAGTCCAATAATATTTTTATATATTTCTATTACTGACTTGCAACCAGTAAACAATTGGTTCATGTTTCCGCACAGATCTACTCATAGAATATTATTTTGGTGTTGAACCGTCTAGGTTGGCGGTGAACCATCTAGGCATAAATGCTTTTGGTGGTAAATCGTCCAGATAATTTCGGAGGTGAATCGCCCATGGCGGTGAAACATCCAGTACCCTTTAAGAATGCCTGCCCATTTCTCAACCATAACCATGTGGCAATGAAATGTATACAAACACATTTGAAAATAATAAATTTTATAAAATGATACACTCAAATTTATCATGGTCTGATCATGCCAATTCTGTGCTGAATCAAGTGGTTGCCAAATAGGCTGCGCATCTTGCAACTACAAGGCTTGTGGTGAGGTTGCAAAATTGGAAGATCCCATTTTAAAACAGGCAGGGTTGTGAACCTGGTCGGTACAGTTATACTGATACTGTATATAGTCTATCTAACATTAAACAGTAATAACACCACAGTGGGAAATTTTATGGAATAATTTGTCATACGGGACAGTGTTGAAAGACTTGCTTAGGTCTAAAATGGTGACATCAACTGTAATCTTCTTATCTAAATATGACGTAAGGTCATGAAGAGTAATTAGTTGCTGTAATTTACATGAATGGTGTTTTCTAAAGTCCACACTGCATGGTTGTTAGAATGTTGTATCTATCCAAGGGTGGTTTGCATTGTGACAGTCAGTCCAGACATGGGCTCAATTCAATTTTGGAATTGATGGGCAATTCCAGAATTGGAACTGCATATTTAAAAAAATTTCGAATTGATAAATTTCGAATTGAAGTTTGCTACAAAACAATTAAATCCATATATTAGTTTACCATTTAATTTTTTAATTCAGAAATATTTCTTCCATCACAATCCTACTTGGAATATAAACTATACAGAGTAGGTGTTCCAAATAGGTACTCAAAGTAGGTATTTGTAGTAACTAGTCATGATAAAAAAGAGTAGGTAAAATTGGAATTGAAGGAATTGCAATTGATAAGTTTGATTTGGAATTGACCCCAAAAATTGTGCCAGTCCTTTAGTAGAGTGTTGGTTTAGATTGATTGTTGGAACATTTTTGTAAGTACTGGTGCTAACTGATTGGCCAATTTTTGAATACTCTGTAAGTAAGCTTTGTTTACCTTGAGGAGTTTGTGCACGTCATTGGACAGCCATGGTGTATCCGGATATTGGTCACCTTCCAAGGCAGGGATGTGGTAGTATCACCCCCTTTGGTGAAATCAGACTCAAATTATTCATTTAGTATATGTGCCTGACTACTTGTGTGAAGTGTGCCTTTGTCAAGAATAGGTGCCACTCTGACAGAATCTTGTTGTTTTGCTTTGACACATTTCCGGAATGATTTGTTATCATTATCATTTATATGCCTTATATTTAGCCCAAAGGTTGTTTAGTTCTTCTGGCTTTAAAGTAAAGTTTATTTTTCTGTTTGATGACATTTTAGAAGCCACATGTTTAGAAATAATATCAAGCACATGAGACTTAAAAACATTTAAAAGGATATTAAGTTTATATTTCTTAACCATTTGACAGACAGCTACCTCCAGTAGATATAAACTGGTACACATGTACTTAATTTATATAAAAACTGGAAAATGCTGAACCATTAACTAACAAAATGGGTTACAATCTCTCATACCAGTCTTAGTGGATAATTACAAGTTGTTATGAAATTATATTATATTGGGATTATTTACTATATATATATATATATATATATATATATTACTAATTATTAGTGTGTGTGTGTGTCATTAGTAACATACCTTATGATAATTTTTCCAGATGGTGATGTTGATAAAAGGACATCCGATCAAGATACAGCCAAATCTAAAGCAGACTGGTTAATAAATCAAAGCTTTGTATGCAGTGATAATGACAAATTGCAACATTTGAATTATGATTACTTATCATGGTAAATGACACATTTTTTTTCTGTGTGTAGTTAAACTTATCATCTGTTTGAGGCAGCTTTACATATCTATTCCAGCAGCTTTACTATGCATGATTACTATATTTCACAGAATAATATTGTACTTCATTGTATAACATTTATTTTTGGGATAGCTTCCATTTTATTCAAATTTGCTCTGAAAATTATTACTTTGCCACTTAGACAACAAAATTAAAATTGCTCATTTTAAAATTTTGCTGTGTGTGTGGGGGGGGAGTTGTTGTCAATATTATAATTAATCTTGTCTAACTACTTCTTTCAGTAAACACAATAAAGAAGATATACGAAATAGCCCAGATGAAAAATCCTTGAAGAGACCATATGTCACTGAAGGTGACCTTGAATCTTGTCACATTCATGGTGCAGAAGATGTAACGTCCCCCAAAAAAACAAATACAGAACATTCCCCAACCAGCAGTGAGAGTGATGAAAGCAGAAAACTTCATCATTTAAAGAAGAAAAAGAAGAAAAAGAAACACAAAAAACATAAGCATAATCATGGAAAAGATGGTCACAATATAAGGCAAGATGAGATGTTTTTAAAATCAAGACTTGGAAAGATATCCAAATCATTAAAAGTTTTAATCTTAAACTCTTGAATTTAGAAGTCAGATTGAAACACATTTTGAAGCCAACTTTTATTGAGAAAGAAAGAAAATTTGATATATTGCTTAGCTAGTTAGTCTGATTTTATTGTATTTAGTCCTGTATTTTGCTTTCATCCATTCATGGTTTTATATCTAGACACAATGCGTACTGGCACAATACATTTATTTTCAGTTAACTAGTTTGAGATTGTTTTGGTAAGATTCCACTAAACCGTTGAAAAAAGTGTGTTGGGTAAAAAGTGAAATGGAATTCTACATTCATTGCAGTTATTATGAAGTCTATATAGAGTTCCACAAATTTGATTTACTTATGAGAGACAACAGAAATATGCCAGGAAAACACTTCTGTTGGTTCTGGGTACCTTAATTTTAGTATTAATTTCCATACTATTTACAGATAGTCAGATCTAGAAAATACTACTAGCTTTCTGTAATAGCAAAAAGAACATACTTTTGGGAATGATTAATACAATTCTGCCACTTGATGGGAAGTGTTTGTAATGTGTATATGTATTTTTTGACATTTTGTTCTATAAATACCAGGGTGCCTCCATGGTCTAGTGGTAGCATGTTGGATCACAGATCACTACCACTTGTGTTTAAATCTCGGCATGGCATATCTGAAGGTTGTTTCATCTTTGACTTCACTTCATTGCCTTTGGAGATCAATCGGCCCATTTAGCTTATCATGTGCACAAAAGTGGCCATAAAACATCAATCATAATCATCTTCTATAAATACCAATAATATGAAGCCACAACCTATGCATGTGTACTCAAATCAACTATTTATACCTTATGTAAATAGAAGTTCCCAAAAGCATTAAATTTTGTGAAAAAGATAATTAATATACACAACATTTAAATAATTGCCTGATTAGCATGTTTCTTGCAGCCAAAGCACTTCCCAAAAGTCTGTTTTGGTGCCTGATTCAATAAGAATGCAGAAATTTGGCAAAAACATGCATCAAAATTAATTAATTCATATATATATATATATATACTAACTGGTAACACACCAGTGTGTCCCAATTAAAGTGTATTACATGCTATTTCCAGCCTCCACAGTTGGTGTACTGTTGATTACTCCACCCATTTTGTAGCTGAATAACTAAACTGCTGAAAATGGTTACCAAAATATCTTTTATACATTAATGTGATATCATGTGTGAGTCCCTGACAATCTTTAATCATCCATTCATTTAAGTGTGTTTCAAAGATAGATCACTGTATAATAAGTGTGTGAAAATTGCATATTCTAATTTACTGCACACACATATATAGCCATTGAAAGATGAATCAGTTTATAAATAGAAAACTGATTTAAATATGAGTAATTTCTACATTTAAAGGAACAGTTCACTAATATAAGTATTTCACATTTAAATCATATTATCTGAGGGCGAACTGTTCTTGTAATCCACTGTGTTTAGAAGAATTATATAAATCTGCATCATTGTTTTGATGTAGCTGTTATTGTTTTTTATTTACATTTCAGAGCTCCAGCTGAAGAATCTGCTTCTACAGAGTGGATAACAAAGCAGGAAGGGAAAATATTTGTGGAGGATTTTGAAAAACTTCTGCCAGAATATTATCATTACATTGACAAGTCATCTGACAAGGCAAACTACACATACCAAAGTATATACAAAGGCCATCTGCCACATTATAGATGTCAAACAAACATGTCTCTGGGACTCTCTAGGACTGATATTCAGGGTAAATATCAGAACAGAAAGAAGAAAGAAGACCATAAGAGATATTTCCTTTCAAAGAATATAACCACAAAGGAAGATGTTGACGATGATATGCCATTTACTGAACCAGTTCTAGTTAGTGAAGGGTGTTCAGTCTTGGTGAGAAAAGAGCCTATTCTTGACGATTACATGACCTTATGCGAAGACTCAGGCCAGCCAGCCAAATCTAGTAAAGATATTAACACAAAGTCTGCTTCTTCAAAATCGGATGAAGTTCAACATCCACAGAATATTGCCTTCAAGAAACAAGAGATGTATAACAGGAAGCTATCAGAGAATCCTAATAATGTATCCCTATGGCTGGAGTTTATTAACTTTCAAGATCAGTGTTCTCCAACAGCTGATGTTGTTACTCTGTACGAAACAGAAAGGGGCATGAAAAGGCACAGGAATCATAGAGCTTTGACGCTTCAGATGAAAGAGGCGATCTTTGAACGCGCGCTAAAAGAGAACCCGTACAGCGCTGATCTAAAAATGGCTCAACTGGAGTGTTTTAGAAATTTTTGGGATTCTGAGACCTTGCAAACACAATGGAAAGAATTAGTGATGAGAAACAGATCCAACACGAAAGTGTGGGAGAAATATTTGGAATATGCCGAGTCAAAGGCTGCATCTTTTACTGCATCTGGCTTAATAAAAGCATACAAGAAATGTCTTCTCTCCTTGAAGTCATCTGTGACAGATTTTGTTATTGGTGAGGATATTAATGCATAAAACTTTTTTAGAATTAGTTGTCTATTCTCCAGATATGATGTGATCAAATAAGTTTCATATATAATTTTTGTTGTGGTTTATTTAAGAAGATTATAAAGCAATTTTCATGCTTAGAAATGGTTCATTACAGATATATTTGTCCGGATGTGTCATCGTCTCAAACAGTCAGGCCATGTTGAGAAAGCTACAGCACTGTTTCAGGCTCAGCTCGAGTACAACTTGTTTGCACCAAGTCCTGACATGGTATTGTCAGCATCAGACTTGATAGAGTTCTTCCAGGCTTTCTGGGAGAGTACGGCTCCAAGATTGGGAGAAGACAATGCCTGTGGTTGGAAGCATTGGATTGAAAATCAGGGAAATGTCAAGCCATTTGTGCCATTTGTGTTACAAGGTTAGTCTTATGATGTCACTTATATATGATTACAACTGTTTAGAATAATTTTTTATTTCTATTCTGAAACATGAATTATTTGATTTCTAGTTGAAACAAGTACTTATATGTGCTATGTTTACCATTAATTAAAGCATCTTCTGCTGGGTTTCTCTCTTTCTCTATATATATATATATATATATATATATATATATATATAAGTGACCATCCTTGGCATTATGTGTGTGTTTATACCGGGATCTTGCTAATCCATTAGTTATTAGTGTATTGTTTCATTTTATTCACATTTTATCATTGAAAAACACCTATTATTCCAATGTCAGCAGTTTCCAAACTGTTGTTAATGTAACATCACATATATGTAAACAGAAATTTATATATTTCATGCAATGTTTTGAATATGATTCCATGAATCTATAAACCAGATTTTACACATTTTAACCCATCCTTTTGCAGGCCAGTAATATATCTATAGCATCAAATTACATGATAGTGATTGAGGTTTTGAGCTCTCTGATCATAGGGATATTAGATCTTAGAATATGTTTTTAAGTCAATAATAAGTCAGGATGTATCCCCATCACCAATTAAACATAACATAATAATGTACCTCTACATTAATAGCTGTGTGGCTTCTATTAGTTGAAAGCTAGAATCAGAGCATTTTAGCTTGAATGGAAATCCTTGAGAATACTACCAGTAATCTTTTTTGTAGAAAATAAATTAATTCAAGAAAGAGAACAATCCAAAACAATCCATTAATTTCCCTTGGAGTCAACTGCTTTCAAAAATATGTTTGATAAACAATATTATTTTAGGATAATATTTATTTATTTTGTCAGCTTTTATACAAATTTTATTTTAGTGTATCCTTGTTTAAATCAGAAAATAGTTTAATTAGGTCACATACTAGTACATGTTTTATAACAGTTTACCTGATTAACCAGTTGCATCATTACATCCTTAATAGTGCATGTATTGATCCTTGATCTATTTAAAATTATCCATATTTTAACAGTTTATGAATATAGAACACTGATTTGATTTATAACAATTAATAAATATCCTTTTAGGGTATAAACAGTCATATTTGGGTGATCACTCAAAACACAAAAGGTTGCTCTATTAAGGAATATATTTAATCCAAGACCTTTGTACTGTGACTCTTATTTGAGACCAGGCCTATATTTTATTCAAAGCCTATATTTTATTCAAAGCCTCTCAGCTATCTAAGAAATGTTACGTCGTTAGGGAATGACTTTATTAAAAGTATCACACATCGACGACTTTTAGTTTACCTTGTGTTGATTGGCTCATAACTATAAAAATGAAGGTGGTCATAGTATACCACATTAACTAGAAAAACAAAAACAATAAAAAACTTTGTATCTGTGTTGTTGTCACACTTAAATTAGTATCTGCCGATTGGATCATAAATAAAATAAAGTGGACTTAGCTTGACACATGCTGCTGAACAATTTAATCAGATATTTGGTAAAAGAAAAACAGTTGAAAGCCACAGGTTTGTCTACTGCTTGTTGTTTTGTATACTTAATATAACATAACATTTATAACATAATATAAAATGTGTCCTGCATTAAAGTTAAGCCAAAATATTGCACAGGTAATCAGCTGAAAATAGTTAAATAGAACAACAATACATCATCCTGCTTAACTGACAAATATGCCAGTATGTGGGAAATAGAAGTAAGTGGTTTGCTAATAAAGTACCTCTCGACTCATGTTTGGTTGCTTACTAGAATTTTTCTCTGATTCAGCATTGACGTGTGAGCTACCAATTTCAAAATTGATTTCTTATTTGGTCTTTCTTGACCAGGATCTACAGTGATCCACCAGTGAAGCTCTCTGGCTTAAATATATATATATATATATATATATACCGTAGTAGGTTTCAGTACTTGAACCTCAAAGGCTATGGTCTAATGAAATCCTGATGTGTTCACATATGTGTTTTAGCAGTGTGAAATAAGGCACTGACTGGCATAGAAAATCTCGAATCGGGAATTCAAACTCTGGATGATTCACCAGGAGACCGAACCCATAGCAGCAACCTTTCATGCCAAGACATGTATAATATCTCACCAGTCCCTAAATTGCCATGTAACAGAACTCTAAAAAGAAAATCTGGGAATGATACAAGTCTGGTAAACCCAATTACAAATATAGTTAATAAATCATTATCTCTGGGTGTTTTCCCAAGATCCATGAAAGCTGCCCTTGTAAAACCATTAATAAAAAACCACACTCTGGACTGTAATATTCTAAACAATTACAGACCTGTTTCAAATCTTACATTTTTATCTAAAGTTATAGAAAAGGCAGTTGCTTTCCATCTAAACAAATATTTAATCAATAATAACCTTAATGAATCACTACAGTCTGCCTATAAAAGTGGTCACAGCACTGAAACAGCCTTGGTTCGAGTGAAAAATGATATTATGATGTCAATTGATCAAGGTAAGCCAGTAATACTTGTTCTTCTGGACCTGTCTGCTGCATTTGATACAGTTGACCATAATGTACTTTTCTCTAGGTTAAAAGACATGTTTGGTCTGTCAGGTAGAGTACTTGAATGGTTTAGATCCTATCTGGAACAACGCTCCCAGAGAGTGTCTGTTCATGGTATTTTATCTGACATTCAGTTTTTGTTATCTGGTGTACCACAGGGTTCAGTTCTTGGTCCTCTGGTTTTCACAATGTATACCCGTCCTCTTGGGATCATTGCGCAGCGATATGGGATTAAATATCACTTGTATGCTGATGACACACAGCTGTATATATCACTGGATCCTGACAATGAGTTAAATTTCTCCTCTTCCTTGAAGAATTTAGAACATTGTATTGCCGATATCCGGCTATGGATGACTCAAAATCTTCTAAAACTAAATGATAATAAAACAAATATTTTATATTTGGCATCACCACATTGTGTTAAATCCCTAAAGACACCAGCATTACAGATGGGTGCATCTTCGATTACCCCTAATGGGTCAGTAAAAAATCTAGGGGTTATTTTTGACCAATGTATTAACATGCATGAACATGTCACATCAGTATGCCGAGCTGCCTACTACCATCTTAAGAACATCCACTGTTTAAAAGCATTCTTGACACAAGAATCACTTTTAACTGTAGTTCATGCCTTTGTTACATCTCGTATAGACTATTGTAACTCCCTGTTATATGGCATATCTGATTATAACATTAATCGCCTTCAGCGAATTCAGAATAGTGCAGCTCGCATTGTAACAAATACTAGAAAATATGATCATATTACCCCAATTCTTCAAAAACTACATTGGCTACCTGTTAGACAGCGTATCCATTTTAAGATTCTGTTAATAACTTATAAATCTATTAATGATATGGCACCAGAATACCTGTGTGAACTGGTTTCCATTAGAAAGTCATCCCGAAAACTCAGGTCATCCAGTCAGATACTATTGCAGGTGCCAGTGTCTCGGCTCAAGTCATATGGTGATTGTGCGTTTAGTGTTGCAGCCCCCAATTTGTGGAATAAGTTGCCGGCAAATATTATAAATTCGTCGTCTCTTGGAAATTTTAAGTCTCTTCTAAAAACACACCTATTTAAGGTCGCTTTCACAGATAAATAATTATTATCTTTTAAATCATTACAGGGTTTTTACAGACATTATTTGGGGTATTATTAAATTACATATTATTTGTACAGCGCCTTTGAATGGCTCCTGCTAGTAAGGGCGCTTTATTAAATATACATTATTATTATTATATCACGGCAGTTGTGAGAATGTCTATGTTAATTGCCTGAGCAGCCCTATCAGTAGCTATTTTTTCAGTTGCTGTATCTTTCTTCAATGCAACACTACAAACTTTATACCCCAATTGCCACTGTCTGAAATCCTGGTTTGTGTGTGTGTGTGTGTGTCTGTGTGCACGTAAATACATACATAAATCAATCATGCTTACAGATGAAGATGAAAGTCTAGAACAGGAGATAGTAAAGAAACACAGTGATAAACATGATATCTGGTTTGCTATGGAAACACTGAGAACGTCACGTCATTGGTTGGCATGGAAGCCAGATGGCAGCACTGAGGATGATGAATGTGAGGATTTGGAAAGGCTTGTTGTCAGTGATGATGTGACATTTGCCCTGTTCAGTGTGAGCAAGCCACTGCAAAAGATGAAACTGCTACTTCAGTTTCTTGATTTTCTTGGCGTGCCAGTGGAAAAGCACCACTGCACTGTTTGTAGAATTGGAATCAGTGATCTGGATGCCGCAGTAAAACTAGAAAACATATCAGACATTTTCAGGCATCATTGTCATGCATCATGTGCTTTGAACTTGCCTGAAGAAAGGCAAATAACATTCATGAACAGGCATAAATTTATTGAGAACCTTTTCATTCAGATGTTTTCCCTGTTCAGGAGCTCCGAAACCATATGGAATAGTCTGATGATGATGTACATTGACTTTTTGGAGCAAAAGGTTTTAGCCGGCAAAGACCAATGGAGCGAGAAGCAGCTTAAAGCTAAAGGAAAAGAGATGAGAAGTGTGATGAAAAAGTTGTTGTTTGAGGAGCCTTTTCGTCACAGTAAGTTGGCATGGCTCAGGTATGCGGTGATGGAATGGTGCATAGGTAGACAGGATGATGCCAGGAAAGCATTGTATCATGTTCTGATGAGTCTGGTCCATGGTAATACTGATGACTCTAAGCCTCCGACTATGTATCACCCACATTCCGTGGAGCTGATGGTGTACAGGACTTATGCCGAGATGGAGATGGGACTTATTCATGGTGGTTGTCTGTTAAAAGGACAGAAAGGTGACAGAGCTAATAGAGAAAGTGGACGACAGAAAGCTCTGCAAGTGTTGGTATCCATGTGCATTGGTGACTTCACCATACCTTCAGAAGACTTTAGCATCACAACAATACAGCTAGTCAAATGCAAAAAGCATTATACCAACATTCAGGATGAACTCCTTCATAATATTACAGAAGCAGATATGCCAAGTGATGAAGATTGCTACACAGTGTTGACACTTGGCAGCAGTTTAGAACACTGGGTTGTGTGCTATGCAATCTTTATTTACATCACAACTGGGCTTGCAGCGGCAGTTGAGGTTTTTAACGAGGTATACACGTCGTTGGGTTGTACCTTGCAGAAGAAGGAAGGAAAGGGGAATGAACAGTATGATATGATACTTGATATTATGCAGCGAGTGACTGAATCCCATCTGTTCCTGTTAAATTTTCACATCAGACAAGAATGTGCACCCCTACGAACCATTAGGGTGCCACTTTCAGAAGCCATGCAGAGATATCCTGCTAATGTAAACATATTGTGGTCTTACATAATGCTGGAATTACGGGGTGCTTTCACTGTAAATCTGCGACGTCATCTCACAAAGTTATGTTGTACCAGCAAGTCATCACTTACTTGGACACTCAGCATAATTGCTCAGCTTCAGCATTTGGAAAAACTGAAGATGGTTGCTATGGAAACTAAGACATCATCAGTACCTGGTAGGTTATCATTCATTTAATAATTTGTCAGTGAAAATTTGGTTTCTATGACAATTATTGATTTGCTGCACTACATGGTAAATATTAAATATGTGTTTTGTTATATATTAAATGTTTATATGGATAAATTTATTAATGCATATTTTTCTAAAACAGAGGCCCAGTTGGTGCTGCCAGAAGTAGGATATATAAACACTGTACGGAGCTGGTTCCAATGGGCTTTATCTACAGATGTTTGCCGTCATTACTTACTTCTGTGGAGAACCTACCTAAGATTTGAGGTTTGATACATTTAATTTGCCATAAGATAGCAATGTATACAATCTAGATAACTGATGCCAACCCCTTGTTATGAATCATTTATAAAGTACAGATTTGTTTTATAGCTTTGTACGTTACATAACGTACACATTATCCTCTTGAATTATTCATATTTTTGTCGTTATTATTAATATTATAATCTTCATTTACACATATTATCAATGATTTCTGTTTCATTCTTTCTTGTTTATGGCCCTTCACTAATATGAATTTCATCATATAATTTTTTGTTATAGATTAAACATGCCAAACCCGAGACTGCTAAAAAGGTATTTTATGAAGCTATCCAGCATTGTCCATGGGCAAAGGTAAATAACAGATTATTGGAGATTACAAATTTGAACATTATTATTGAGGATCCCACAGGGATTTGAATATAAAAACTCACATTTTCCACGTAATGAAAAAATTCCTTTAATAAAGTGGCCCACTGGAGGAAGACGGTTAAGATTTTATTAACAAATAAGGTAGAATAGGTCATGTTATTAATAACCCAATTTTTCCTTTCTCCTGGAACCCTGATTATACTGTTATATCTGTAATGCATTGTAAGGTAAAGATAACAGCAACTGCTTATAGCCTGAATGGAACTTTTTTCATAGAGTACCCATGTATCAAAACATTCTAAGAACATAAATGTTTTAATCCTGGCATGTGACTAACTCAGCTCTCTGAGAGGTATACTGTGTTAACTATCATGTCCAACCAGTCCGGACAGGTGTCTGCTGAAACTCACGGCCTGAAGTTGTGGCATTATTGGGGTTTTGTAACCATCAATGTCTATTCATCAGATGATAGATGGCAAACTATTTGTTTTATGTTTGTCCGAGATGGTCATCATAAAGAACAAAACACAAGTGGCCATAATTTAATCAATGTTTATAATTCTATGAAGACAAATATTGTGAAATTTCATTTACCTGTGCTTGAAAAGTGGGTGATGATTTGTTGACATTTGATTTGCCTTTATTACATTAATTTCCGGCGTTAATTATGATGTTATTAAATACACTAAGCATTCCCCCCAAGACACTGATAAAGAAGGCATTTTACTGATCTTTTGGTGAATTATGTATTGTTACTTCTGTTTGTACATAATATCTTGATGTAGTTTCACTTTGCTTTTATAATACAATGTCCCAACATGCATCACACTCCCATTTTCCAAATAAAAATAATCATGCCATGCTTGAAATAAATCAAGGCTGAATCCCCATTGTACTAATATGTTTGGACATAATTACACCATCGAGTAGACTGTATCTTATTTATCCACAGTAGTGTATTATCAACCTTAAATATGGGATTGTCCTACTGCTAGTTAATCAAGATGAGGGATTTTGTATTTCAATACCATTTTCTTGTCTTCCAAGAATTAATTTGTCATATACAATGCACTATTATTTTATAAATGACTGTACTGCACAGCAATTTTACCCAGTGAAATAGTACCTGGAATAAATGGATATAATTAATTTTCGAATAAGCAACCTATATATTTAAAGTTGTTTTTAAGTGGGTTAGTTACACAATTGTTAATTTCATTTGTGATAGCAAATTATTGGGAAAACTTTTATCTTGCAAACTTTCATAGTACCATTAAATAATATTTTCTTGGTGCCATTTGTCTTGTGTTAGTTTTTGGCTTTAATTCTTTCACACACCAAATATCATTTAGAGGGATACTTATTCATGGCACATAAAAAGGCTTTGTAACAAATAGATACGTCATTCCATGTCACATTTACAATGATAAAATGACGGTGATTTATGCCAGTTACAAATAACCTTATCAGTAACCATTATACTGTTTCAGTGTCTATATATGGATTACATTGAAGCATTCCCTGCCAGTACACAGGAAGTGGTTGATCTGATGGTAGAGAGAGAGCTCAGAGTACATGTACCATTAGAAGAGATTGAGATCCTTATGGAAGAAGCATAGTGTTGTATTTAAGAATTGTGTTTTCATCCCTGTACTTTTTTATGTTACTAAATCTAAGTGCAAATGTCTTTTTAGAGTCGAGACAGCTATGCACAAGTTAGATAATGTGAAGAATTATATGAATAGATATTTTTAGAACACAAATAAACACATGTTTATATCTTTCTTGGGGTGTCAAGGTTGTTTGTGTATTTAAGAATCAATCATACACTATTCAGTGCCTTTTATTTCACAATTACAGAGATAAAACAACAGTTATATTCTATGATTACTGCACAAGTTGTTAATAATCAAACATGATCAAGCCATTAACATTAAACCTGACCACATTATATTTTATCTCGGCTACAAACAAATGCTTGTACAGTTACTACATGTCCACATATGGATTGGATATTAATTAAGGAAAATTAAATAACAAACTGAACAATTCTGCTTTTCAAATGGCTAGTTTTATACACACTATTCAGTCAGTTTGTTCATTCTACCTGTATTTTTTTCAGGGTCTTGTTTAACTGGAATGAAAAAAGATTAATTTGTACAGAAAATTTATGTTTCATGACTTAAAACAACAAAAGCAGTCACACTTAATTATACTTTAAAATGTTATATTACAAGAGATTACAAAATCAAAAACTAATGCAACCAACCTCCTCAAACTTGTGAATCTGACGGATAAAGAAATCACCATAACGACGTGCAACTTTTGTGTCAGCAATATGAATCATGTCCTAAAAGATACAAAAACAGAAAACTTGGTGAAACATAGACCACCAATCACAATGTCAACAATATTACAACTAAGACATCAGATAGCCAGATAAATTAATTTAACCCAAAGCAAATTATAGTAACTCAACTGTGTTCCACAGAGTTAGCATACTGCTAATTATTACTGCTAATTATTTGTATCAATAATTTTATATTACAGCGAATGAAATAATTCCTAAAATCAATTCTTGCAACCAAAAGAACTGCCACAATTATACATACATTTCAACTTACTTAATACCAAGAGCAACAATAAGAAAAGTTGATAATTTCAAATATAGACTGCCAACCTACATAACCCCACAGAGGAACTGGGTACATGGTTGACTGAGTGAATTAGTGATCTTAGTAGTATTCAACAACACAACAACATCATTTGGCCCTGCCTCCTTTATAATCATATCTTTGACATGCAAGAGAATACAGCAGGCTAATTCTAAACAGGGAGCCTGAAGGAGTTTGTATAGTTAGCTGAATGTGACAGTACTGCTTGTAGAACTAACATAAGAATCACATAGTACCTTGTCAATGTAGAAGTCCACCTCTGACGCTGACTGAAATTCACCTTCTAGTCCACTGCTTCCCTTCGTCCAAACAATATTCTTCATTTTATGCTGTGGAAAAAAAACCCAGTATTTATCAGACTCTGGGCACTCCTATACAAAATATGTAATCACATTTATGTTAAATTTTGTGAATGTAATGATGGACAGCAATACTGTGTTTGTTGTTGTTTCAACAGAGTATATGACAATGGTGAGCACCAACATTTTCAAAACCAGTTAACTGTATAAGCTAATTACAGACTAATAACCCAACAGACAGCACTGCCTGAATTAATATTTTATTGGAACAAATGACTATACAATAAAATGGCTATGATGGAGTGCACATGTTTTGACTTTTTGTGCATATAGTCTATATACAGAATTGTATACAACATAACTATTTTTGAGAAGAAATAAACAACAGTACGTAGTAACACCATTAGTTGACTAACCATTAGAATTATGCAAAAAGATAAATCATAATAAAGAAAATAAGTAATTTATTTTCAAATGAAAGCCACCTACCTTAAAGCACATCAGAATGATACGAAGGTCATCTTCTTTCTGAATGAACAAATAAACGTGACCATAAAACCATTTTTTAAAAGAAGAAACTATCTGATTCATTATCCACTTTTATCTTACAAAAAAATAATATTACAATGGTTAATTGATAAACTGACCATTTCTTGGAAGGCTGCCAGCTTGGAAATTGGCAGAGTGGTGTAAAGACGAAGATAGCTGCAAAAGTATCGGTAGAAATACATTACCTACATATATTATTCATTGATAATTTATCTTTGTGGGCTTCTCTAATGGTTTGGAATTACAGATATGGACAGATATTGTTGTGTAGTTTTGGTTGTTATCAATGTATGTGTAAGTTAGATTTTACAAGTACACCAAATTTAAATCACATTTTATATCATTTGGAAAACAGCGGGAATTGATCATGCACAAACCATGCAACCAAAATGGTGTACATGTTATAAATTGGAAAATAAAAACTTTGATAAGTTTATCTTAATATACGATTCTGTGTCATACTTGAATTAGCTTTCGTGTGTCATTTGTGGTCGCTGATAAAGGTAAAAAAGTCAACCTTTTGCATGAGACAAGTGATTAAAGGTCAAAAGCATTGGGGAGTGATCTGTTTATGGAAAAGTGGTAGTATACAGCAGGTGGTCATTCCTTAGAGTGGCCACTCAAATCAGGGACTATCATACAAACATAGAGTATACCTTGGTTTAATAATGATTAACTAGTCATAAATCAACTTTTGTGTTTGTATTTATTGTATAAAATGTGAATGTATTATAAACACAAAAAGGGTATATGATTTTTGTCTCATAGTAGATGTCTCGTGCTAAAAATGATATTGTTACCTTCTGATTGTGGGAATCAACTGTTGTTGGTAAACTTCATCCATAAAAACCTTCAGCTGCAGTAAAAATGGTTCCTGCAGAAGAGAAGAAATGAATTTAATATAAAATAAGAGAATTAATGTCAATCATAGATAGTGAAAAAACTGCACAAATCCTTCATTAAAATAAACCCAATTTTCCTAAGATAAAAAAGCTTCATCCTAAGTTGACCTAAAATAAGAATGTTGGTGAACGTTGTTCTGTAGGTCACTTTAATAGGATTAGGCTCTGGGAAGAATGTTAAAACCTTTGCTAATATCGAGTAACATCTTAAAATTACACTTGATAAAACACCATAAATTAGTCACAAGAAATATATAAAAGACAATATAAGACGTCACACGCAGGATGTACATCGGGGGGTGAAATAGACACCTATAGTCACAGAAGATATTTCTTCCTAATCTAATCCCAAAAATATACTGACATCGAATTGTTGATAGAAATGTTAAAATACTGCATAAACTTTATTTGTTCCTTGCATTGTTATCTCATGGTGGAAGATACCAGTCTGGTTTCCCCCGTTTCCACCCCAAAATACATTATGTAAGTCACAGCCTATTTTGTAGCCAATAAATGACATTGGATTTTCTGTGAATCATACCTGGGCTTTGTTATCATTCTTGAACCAATCAGCATCACCATGTAACCTAATTTGTATAGTTGAAATTTTTTGGCATTTAATTATTCATGAATACAAATATAGATGGCAGGAGTCTCAAAATGAATTGGTTTGGAGTGAGCAGGCTTCTCCTCTCAAAAAAACAAAATACAGTGATGATAAGTTAACAGTGAAAATATGAAAAAGATAAAAGAACAAGGAACTTTCAGGCAAGCTGGAAACCCTGATTATTATACAAAGATGGCAAAATGAAGTGTCAACTGTGCATTGACACAGATGATCATATTCAACGTAGGGTATCATATGTACCTCGAGTGTTTGTTTATAAACACGAGCCATTCTATTTTGTGAATATTGGGCTGCCAACATCCAATCCAGACTGGTAACTTTGAAATCATACCAGACCCGGCTGCCAGCCATGAATTATTGTCTGTGTGTGTGTGTGGCTGCAAGTCAATTTCTCTGGCTGCATGCTAAATATTACCTTGTGGAAATTAGGAGGCATGGCATCAATAGCTTCATAGTTTGGTGGAACTGGTGACAGGAACTTTGGACAAGCAAAAGAAAAACTTCCCTCAAATTCTACCAAATCCCTGAAAATACATCACCATATATGTTAGCAAAGCAAAAAAAAACACTAGGTAGAGGTATTGATTTCACTTAGAAAAATAAGCAGAACTAGTTCAAATTAAATCTATACATACGCCTTTTGTAGTCTGATCATCTTGTCACTGTATTTTTCTCGCAGCTGAGAATGAACACTCTCATCAATTCGCATTGGATGGAGTACAAGACAAATAGCCAACAAAGTATACATCTGATCATTCTGTTTGTTAATCTAAAAAAAGGATAAAAATGTTTTGCTTTCAGTAATGCCTGGAAATATTATTAACAAATAATTATGTCCCCAAAAATACAAATTAAACTGTGTGTGTGTGTGTGTTTTATTTCCCACTAAGTCAAAGGATTACTTTAATATAAAGAAGGAAGTTATCACAACATACAAGTCAATTCATTATTCAACAGTATTTTTAAAAATAGAGCCAAAGTAAATATGAATTTCTAGCTGCAATCAATCATAACATGAATATGTAAAAAAGGGAGGTAATTTCAGTAATCTTTTTTCTTGCTAGAGATCACAACTTAAATCAGAACAATCAAAACAATGAAAAAGATTCCAGTTCATCAGATATTTAATTGTGATTATTGGAAACCGTTACAGATTCCAATTAATTTGGTTAAAGGCATCAAAGGATAGCTTATCATACAACTTTTGTTACCATATATATTATAATACATATCACTTTATATAAGACTTCAGTCACCACAAGACTATCATGTCAGCCAGTTGACAATGATGGTAATGCCTCAATATATCTACAACATAAAAACCTTATAAGCATCATACCTGGTCATAGAGATAGTGTCTGTTCTGGAACATCTGCTGTGTACGCTGTATGTAGAGCAGAATGTTGGAGAATGTTCTTATAGCATCTTGATAACGCCGCATCATCATGTAGGCAAATCCCACATAGTAGTAAGTAGTGATCTGACAGGCAGGTACACGCGAGTAGTGGTTCTGTAAATGACGACAAGTCGGCCAATTATAATTAACTAATTACTGTTTATCATCATCATTATCAATTTTAAAACTTTGTATAGCAACGATCTAGTAATGACTGCATAATGTTCTAAGCACATAATATACCATCTCCACATAAATAACAGTGTCTACAGTATAATGTTAAAAATGGTGCATACCGCAACTTTGCGACTATTTCATATTATGGCCAATAATTATTGTTCCCGGTTCTGAATAATAACCAGTTCTCCTCGAGTTGGCTGCTATCCAAAAGTATATTACCTTCTTCAAAATATTACCTTCTTCAAACATGTCCTTATCCATATTTTGTTCACAACAAACCTTTAGCAAGAACACTGAGTTTAACAAAACCTACAATCCTAAAAGCTTACAACTCCTCCCTCCCCAATACCCCCTACACCAGTGCTCAAAGACATAAACAATGATAATAAAAATACAAGAATGGATCATTTCCCATTCCACATATTGTAATGATAAGTTAGAGTCTGTCTGATTGTACATCAAATCAAATAATAATAATGTATATTTAATAGTGCCCTTAAAGCACCCTTACTATAATTTTGGCACAATGATTTATTAGTTACATATGGGCTCAACAAAAAACTTGGGCACTCATATTCTGTATAAATTTGACCTGAAATAGAGAACTGAAACATCATTTTGACTGTCAATGACGATGGAAGATGATCATTATTATTGAATCTAGAAATGGCTGTAAGGAACAAATAAACTTTTATCTGAGCATAAAATGAATATGTTGAACAACAGGATAATTGATAATATCAGGATAATTACATACAAGTTGATAACAATAACAAGTCTGTGGATCTAGAAACCCTGTCATTGAAAATTACTATAGTGTGTATAATATGATAAATAATGATAGCACTTGAAGGTGCAGTGTTATAAACAGTACTATACTACTGGTATATCAACACAAAACTATGTAGGATTAATATTAAATTGTTGTGGCTGATACATTAGTGTACTCGTATAACAAATTGTCTGCCCTTGCACCGAGCTACCTTTTTGTTGAAGTCCACATTTTCCAGTACTTTCAGTGCCTGATAATAATCACCGAGCAGTGAATGAAGACGTAGAAGGCCGACCAAACTGAAGTAGCCAAGCATCTTGTAAAGTGAGTGTCGACCAAACTCTCCAGCAACGCTGTTAGGATCACCTAAAATGTAGGAAAATATTATATACACACACAAACACATTGTTAGGTAAACTAGCTGTTAAAAAACCCAATGTGGTTGTTTGCTTGTTAAATAGACTTAACTTCTATCTTTAATGTTGCAGTTCAAATATGCATACATCAAAGTCTTCTAGAATTCCATGGTGTAATGCGGTGTGTGTGTGTGCATGTAGAATTCATCCTGCCATACTAGCAGTGGAACTAATTTTTTTGAAAAAACATGTATAATGTTTTATTGTAATCCAGGCATAGAACTAATTGATCCTAGCATGATAATGTCAAACCATTTAATTAATTATGAAGACCCTTGTGAGAGAATAATTTATTTTGTATGAGCACTGGTCCCTCATACCTGGTACAATGGGTTACAGTATTCCCCAGGGAAATGATATGAAGCATCTCATTGATATAGATACACTAAGATTTCATACCAGAACCCTAACATCTACAGTGCAAAACAAAAGTATCAGAAATTGAACTAAAACACCTAGTGGTCAGGATTATGTATATGTATATGAATAAATTCAATTCATAAGTAACTAGATCTGTAACATGGAATGTTTCTGTTTTAGAAAATATGTTACCAATACAAATGCTGTCACAAGGATTTTAACTTTTCATGGTTTGGTATTTTTGTATTTGTTTGCTATCAATTTGTTTTTTAAATTGGTGGAAAACATTTTATGCTAAAATATGTGAACTATGAAATACTTTATTTGCATTTGCTATTAAGTGGCTTAGAGAATGTTAACGGAGTATAAATAAATTATGTTTATTAAATTTTATTAGCAACATCATAATGTTTACCTCCACTAGTGTAGACCTCAAGCTGGTTGTTGATATTTGACTTGTCAACCAAAGAATGAAGGACATTCAGCACACTGTGAACATTCCAAACCTGAAATGTGTTATGTTATTATTACATGGCTAAATAACGATGCAGGATATACTATAGAGAAGAAAAATAGGAAATAAATCCTAAATCAATGAATATATGTAAATGAAATACTGTTTTCATATTATCCTGTTTTTAATAAGTAATGTGAATTAGTTGCTGAATAATGGGAACAAAAAGATCTTTAATTGTTGGTTTATCTAAATAGATGTACTAACATTCAATGGGCACTGTCAATACTAAACCAATGGCTAAAAATAACTTCAATGAAGAATAAAGAGATTAGTTTAGAAATAATCTTGAAGCTGAAATAACAGAATGGAAAATAGTACATTTGTAAACAAACCTTTGGATTAGCTTGAAGTGCTTCAATTTCTTCATCTGTCTTTTTGCTCAGTTTACATCTATACTGACTGAATGACTGGAACTGAAATATGAATCCATGATACAGAATAAAGAAACTGACTATGAACTATGACTCTTTTACAGGAGCAGGTTCAATATAAAAAAATATTAATATCGGTATTCATGTTCGACGATCGTGTTAAATACTCATATTGTAATTATATACTATTTATATATGGTGTCGTTCCCATTACAACTATACACCAATTTCTTCATTAGTGAGATGTCTATAAAGAGATATTTCATATATGAATGCACACTAGATGCTTAAATGGTAATACTATTTATGGTGTTACCTTGCTGATGTTTGTTAGATCTGGCATAATGTATGATTGCTTTTAGCTGAATGATACTGAACCAGTCAAAATGCTTAAAATGTGTTTGATAAGTTGTGGATAAGATCCTTTTTGAAATATTAATAACAATTTATTTTATGTGATAAGAGATAACATGCTGCACTTTGAATTTGCAACCAATTTTAGAAAATGTAAACCTGGTTCAATATGATTTTCTTATAATAGTTTATGCATTTTCAATGTTGTCATCACCGTCTTCCATCCTTGAAGGGGTACATAGCTCTGGATCATTCACAATTTACTCAGCCTTTTAATATTTAGTCAGTTACTTTATGGTGTTTTAAGCAATTTTTTGTTACATAGTGAGTTAGTTGATTGTTAAAGTGTAGCAACAGATGTCATGTTATGCTAAAGACCAGCTAAGTATCAGAAACCTTCCCAAGTATCAGTCAAATATTGAAAGGATTATCATGTATAAACTAAATATTTAATCAACTACTAACAACAAATCTAAAAATACGAATGTTTTAGTTGGTCATGTGCACTCTCAAGATAGAGTACCATTTGTCACAATACAAGTTGTTCCCACATTTTAAAGTACAATTTAAATTTATAAAAAATCAATATGAAAGAACATGAATTACTAATGATAAGACTATGCTAACCTGGTAGATGAATTCATCAATAATATCCCACAGCCACTGGTTTGGTAACTCCAAAGGTACTGGAGACTCTGCAGCTGAAACAGATAAGCAAATATACATTACTGTCACACACTCACAGAGAGAGACTGTTAAAAAAAGCAGAGAAACTTACAAATTACTTTGTCAAAAGTCTGATTGCATGAAAGTGTAGATTCTTACAAATATAGTTGTATATGTTAAACAGAACAAATTCCATTGAGAAATATACCTATTTAGTAACTGCCATTATATCACTATTATTATGCTACATAAATCCTCCAGATGATATTTTTGTCTTTAATCAAACACATTATTCTTATATTTTAATGTAACAGTATACAGTGCAACTTTTCCATACAAGAATGTGTAAACAACAGAATGTTGTCTAAAAGACATTCATTATGAGCAATGCTAGATTTTCAATACAATTTTCATTAAGAAAACTAGCCAATTAATTAAAAACTTTTTGAAATTTCAAAAGTTAACTACTAATGCAGGACTTTCATATTTACCAATTATTAAATAAAACAAGTAGTATTGCATATACTGCAAGAAATATGTGTTTGTTAACAAAGCTTGTAATTTATTTATGATGAATGAAACTGCTGACTAAATTATTGTTACTCTATTTTTGGTGCATAATGTCACAAAAATGCTTGACTGTACATAATATTCTCTACAGCATGGCAATATAGGGAATTTGAGAAAATCAGCCACTTTCTAAATTTGAGTTTTCCAGGTGTCTGAATCAAAACTGGTTTAGACAATTTGTGCTGTAAAATAAGTTTATTTATTATTTGTACAGGTTTATAGATACATAGGTACTCTGAGCCAGAGCCATTGCACACACACACACACAAGATATTACATATATCATGACAAAATGCTGCTATTTGGTATTCAGTACTCTAATGGATCATCCACAGTTTTTATTCACCATTTTCTGTACCAGTACATTTTTACAAAATGCGAACACACACACACACAATACATACCTAAAATGTAGTTAAACAAGTCACAGTAGTTGAAGTAACTATCAAATCTTTGCTCTAGTGTTGGGCCTCCCTGTTGTTAAAATAATTTAAACAAATAATAACCTAATTTTAAGTTATCTTTGGTCTGTAACATTGCTGGTAAACACAGATACAAGCAACTAATAATAAAATACCCATTAAGTGCTTTTTCTCCAACACTAAATAAATTGGGTTTTTTTCCCCCTGAAAAGCCTAGATTATATTTGGTAATTTGCCATTACAACTACATCTTGTTCGTAGTTTTTCCAAGAACACTTTTATTGATCTTCAGAGTTCTGTGGCTAAGCTATTTACATCCCTTTTAAACCCTTCAGTTATGACAAAGACAAATAAATTTTCAATCATTAAAACAAAGATGTATTTGGAACTATCTTAAATACAGCAGTGACAGTTACACAAATTCTACGTTTTATTTATTCATATTAATATTAAATTTACTTTTAATCTATATTTATTTTCATTTTATAATTTCAGTAAACCAATCCACTAGGGAACATTGCTATTTTACTATTTCTTTATGCACGTACCTGTACCCTGGCATAAACATGTCTGTAGTACAGCTCTTTATATAATATCAAGAATACTCTATCTGAAATAAACAATGCAGACATAAATTTACACGTGTTATCATTACAACAAAATTAAATTATAAATAGCATTCCCCCCCCCCATTTTATGCCTGAATGATAAAGTTCAGACCAATTCCTGCTATCTTCCTGGGAACACGTCTTTCCATGGTAATATCCTCCATTACATAATCCACTGCCATCCAGTTACATTAATCTGGTTCCCAAATAATACTTATTACAACAACTTTGTTGTTAGTCTATTTTGATTTGTCTATTCTGATTCAGTAAAAAATTATAGAGCTGCATCAAACCATTTTACATTTGTCAGTTCCTCATTTATTATTTATTATATTTAAAAACAAAATGGCATGAAATATGTAAAACAATTAAAAACAGATTCATCTGATGTATGGTATCATTGTTGTTAAACAAAGCAACCCAATCAATCATCAGGCAAACTGACAACAATGTTTCTACAATGTCGAAACCACTGGACCACCAGTGACACCCTTTATCAATATGATAAGCGGCTGAATGTTACCTATAGCAATGTGAAGATTCTTGAAATACCATTGTATGTAAATTTCAAAATATGGTTCTGACACAAGAAATTCTTCCTGTATGTGTGTGAAAACATTTACCATTGTTGACAACCAGACTAACTGAGTCTGAGTCAGGCCAAGGGCTGTTCTTGAAAAACCTGTCAGTCAACTTATTGAATCTGAAGAAGACAAATCATGACACAGGTTATAAGTTGTGTTTTAATTGGAGACATTTTAAATATGATGTTCACATAGAATTTTATACATCATTACAATTATGCTAACAGAGTATTTGATCCAAGTACTAAACATATACACCATAAAAGACAAAACATAAAAGCTAATGAATACTAGCCACAAAAAGGAGGCATGTGAATGCTCTATGCTGAATGATAAATAATTCCCCTTTAAAAGAATGATAAGTATTGTATAATATATTTATGATGACTTACCCATTTTCATAAGCGTTCTGTATTTCATAGATGTTCTGTTCATGGATCGATTTTTGGAAGTAAGTGAGAAAGTTCTTCAGTACTTCAGGTATGATGTAACGAGGCTGTTTATACTGCTCTCTGTACTGACTTTCATATTCCATATCCTGAGCAGGATCTCCTATAAACATACAAATACACATATGATTTGAAATAAATGCTGGACTTTTTTGTTCATAAACATATAATTCATTGTTGATATTTTAACTCAAACTGGCTATGTTTTGACATCTTATCCAAGATACAATGTTAACTGTATTTATTAAGAATGAACCGTTGTTGACAACTTGTATATCTGACAACAGTTAATATTCAGATGGGACAGTTAATTCTACTTAAAACTAGTCAGGTGATGTGTTCTCCATTAGTACTGTGACAAAACTTAACCAATATTATAATTAGGGCAGATGATGACAATGTAGGTAAGGATTCACACAAGATAATGTTTCATAATAGTAAATAATGAGACTTTATTATGAGTTAGTGAATGCTTTATTTAGCCTCAGCACTGGTTACACATGAAATATATGGCCATGTGGGGCTAACACCTATAAAACAGAGATGATCAGATGAAGTGGACACAGACACAGGTAACTCCGAGAATTGAATCCCATCCTGGAGGTATGCAAAACAAAGCTGTGAGAATGCCTTCTTCATTGAGAGACTTTACTGGCACAAAGATGTTGATAAACATATCAAATATTGTTATCAGAGATATTCATGGATATCTGTGCCATCAACATCCATGCTGATATTGCCTAAATAAGCTCACAGAAGACTGTGAGCTTATTTCATATCAAACACGCACATATGCAGAGTCCGACTCCACTATAAAGTGGTGATGTGTCAATAAGACATGGATCATGTTATAAGTGGACCACAAAGGACATTGGTTGTCTTAATGTAATCACTCTGTGTACCTTATTAGTAGAAGGCGCGGGATGATGTAACCTATTTTCATACCATTATCTCATGTATTTTCTCCATTTCAGAATATGAAAACACTTACATACAACACTCAAAAATAGATGAAATGCAATCAATATTTTGTTGCATTTTCAACCAGATGACAATTCAGGTAATACTGGACAGTGGTAATTCCTTGTATTTTCCATCTGGTTAATTCCCATCCCAGTATTTAACAGACCAATCTGGCACATATACATATAAAGAAACACAGTTCACGAAGTGCTTAAATTATTACTTATCTTTAAATTCAAACAAATATCAAAAACTAAATCTTTTAATATAATTTTTCTATAATAAATAATACTCACCAGTATGCATGTCATAAGAATGAGGGGCAGGATAGTAGCTTGGATCATACTGTAAAAGGTAATATATTATATGTTATTAAACAACTAACAAAACACTCTCACCTAAACAATATTCACCACAACATTTAAACTAGTGCTGATTTGACACCAGATTTATTTTAATACCATTCAATACCCACAATGTGAAAGTCTAATTTATACACATTTTGGTTATCAAAAAGAAGCATTCACCAATTGGTTCATTAGTGATTCATTAAAGAACAGATATTTCATCATTAAATGAATAATAGATGTAAGCAATAACAATAATATTTATGGTACCACCCTGCAGGTTCTTGCTGGCTCAGCAAGTGTGTATGCATACTTCCATTTAACTGCAAGAGGTTGAAACCAATAGTTTAGCAGATATGACTGAATACAGTTATGATAAAAGTTAGCCTGATGTAATTTTTGTGAAAACTACTGATAATTAGATCATACACCTGTTATTATACCAGATTATACATAACTGTCGGGTGAATTCACAAGTATTTAGTCCTTTAATTATCTTTATGATGCTGTCCACCTTAGAGGTCTTATATGAAAGCCCCAGGTAGGCTAGATTGCAACTGGTCACTTTCTGATACTTGTATTGGTATTCATGAATATATACTTATTCAAACATGACATGTTAGCTTTTATTTCAGGTATCATCCTTGATGAATGACAAAATGCCTGAACACTTCATCAGTCTCATAATTTTTCAACAAAGATGACAAATACAGGCAGGTGTCAAATATATCATAGTGAAACCTCTCAACTTAGTGGCTACACTTCTATTCTACAAGTTAACTATTTTAAGATTATAAATACTGTTTTTATTTATCATATATATATTTTTTTATATATATAGAGGGAGAGAGAAAAAGAGAAAGTCTAATCTCACTTTTATGCCAACTTTGAGACATTGCTGAAAGTTGACATTGACGGTTGTGGTGAGATGGCATTAGAGTGGGGGAGGCATATTCGGTGGACAGCCTTGGAGGTGGTTAATTACACATGGCTTTTGACTCTTTGTTAACACCAACTATCACTTTATTTAATCACCGATTGCATGATCAACACCATGATTGGCACTTAATGACCCTGACAGCTTGTCAATCAATTCACAGATTACCAGAAACATTTTACAGTCAGTGTGTGGTGGTAATAGTGGGAGTATTTATATCGCGATGTATGGCATTCATATTGTGTAAGCATTGGTGTGGCCAAATGACGGGGGGATACTGGGGGAATTATCATGGCAGGAAATCAGGTCCTTATGAAAGGTTGGCAGTATATGAGGTTGGTGGCTGTTCACGGGTGTCGGGGCTAGACTGTATGTATATATGTATATATATATAACTTTTATTTAACACAATACTGAAAAAGTGGAGAATGCACTATCTATACACTGTCAAGCTGTTCAAGTTATTTGTTATTAAGAATCCAATGACACTGATGGTACCAACATTACCAGTATTAATGAAATACGAATTAATACAGACATAGCAGAAATCAAGAAAAAGGCCTTTAAATTTACTGTAATGATCATTTATGATACTGTGTCAGCACAATGTCAGTAAAATCATGGAACCAAATTTCCCCCCATTATTATATTTAGCATGCCTATTCAACAAATATAAATCTTTGGTGTTGTTTAATTATGTTTCTGTTATCGCACCACTGGAGACTGTGTTTGATAAAGTGATGGATTATTGTGTAATTGTGATAGACAAAAATGTGTATTCATTGTCACCTATGGATTATAAATAAAATACCACATTATATGTGCTTGACAAAAGAACTTGTTTAATTACTAAATATCGCGAGTATTAGTGCATCTTATGTTTCATATTCTATCATTCGGATCTTACGTAAATAATTACGTGTTAAATATATTTTTTCAGTCTCGTGCGTTCCTGTACAGTTTTAGGCTGACCCACATTGGTGTACATCTGGACCAATAACCACAGCCAACTAGATATCACAAGTAGCCGGCAGTGTGTTTTATTCTGCCAAATATTCAGAAACGTGCTCATGAGCAGCTGAAGCGCCAGAGCCAGGTCCGGACCATTAACCACAGCCTACTAGGGGAGAGGTTCGACCACCTTACACTTCAATGGTTTGATTTTAGTATATGCGATACAGCAATCGACAAGAAGTAATTTTCACGTGATTTGTGACCCAATTCAATAAAGTTTTTTGTAAATTTATTTACCCCAAAGTAAATTGTAGTGGTAGCTAACTAACAACAAGTCAGAGAAAAGTCTACCACTATACTGGGCTTTGCGTCTGATGTAAATTAGGCTATAAAACGTCACATAATCGTCATATGATTCAGAGAGCTGTACCCGGAGAAAATGATCGTACTAACAGTTTATGTAAATTAGAAATATGTCACATTAACTTTATCTGACGACCTATTTAGGATAGTGACACAGAAATTAGAGTCTGCAAAGAGCAAATCACCAAAATGGAGGGGCAGATTGACCACTTTTGTTTCCCTTGTTATTTCTAAATTTATTGACCTAAGCTTACATGAAAATCTAATACAAACTCGCGAGGATTAAATCTAATTCGAAGACTATTCAAGACTAGTCTACAACTGTACAAGATTCAGAGACAGACAGATTCAAGATAGAAATTCAGACTTGACTTGAGTCACCACAAGACAAGTGACATATGTCCACTTATGTTTATGCTATTCTTTTTGTATACATAATTGAGTACACTTACAGATCCTTCTACGAAATCTTCGCTTTCTCTATACATTGTACCTGAAACTGGTATATGCCAGCAAATTATTAACGAATACTTTTAAGTTACAGCATGTAGATCTAACAAACACCGGCGTGAGAGAAACCGGAAGTATGCAATTTAACTAAACCCCATAATGAAATCCGTTGTCATTTTCATTCCATGCAGCATTATTGCTTCAAATTCCGACTTCTCTTTGTATATTTAAACATATATGTATTCGCCATTGAGGTATTTCTAATAATCTGTATCTAATACAAACTATAACAATAACTTGTCTGACTTTTTAAAATATTGTTTTATGTGTCTTTACAAGATTCCTTTTATCGCTCACAATTGTGCGTGGGCAAAAGGTAAACTATTGGTACATGTGCTTCGATTATATTCTTTATATTTTTGTACTTTACTAATGTATTTTAATGTCTGGCTAGTAAATATGTGTGTGTGTGTTGAAGTATTTAATTAGCATTAGTTGCAGACACTGACTGGCTTAGTGACTGACTGATCAGATTGAGACCAATTCATATTCAGTGACGGTCTGTTAGAGTTAGACTCAGTCTCAGAGTTAGTCTAGAATAGATCTAGACATATACTTCTATTTAATAACTCATTCATACGAACATATAAATACTTTTAAACTAGACTAGAGTCCGTCTCAGATTAGATCTCTAGTCGGATACATTAACATTTTACAAAACATTTTCCTTTATATAACTTTCAACTGATTAGAGCCCAAAAGATTTATAGCCCAGTAGGAAGACATTAGATACTAAGATCTAGATTTATTCAGTTCACATAACATGTATACAAGAAATTACAAAACATTATGATAAACCTACAATATGAACTGAGGAACAGAATAGCTATTCAAGCCTATTATTGTCTTCCTCCTGGTCCCTGCCAAAAAATTCATTCTACACTGACTACAGCGGAAACCAGAGTGGATGACTGACCCGGAGGGTGCTTGGACAGCTTTGGAAAAGAAGAAAAAATCTAATCTATTATAAGTTTTAATAAAGATTAATTTCTTAATATTTGTGTGTGTGTATTATATATGAATATATATATTATATATATGTTAACAGAGCTTGGTGATCATTTACTTGCAGTGCAAGACTGTGATGGAATAAGTGCATGTATATCTGTGTGAAATGTAGTGGTAACTAAACCATTTCGATATACACAAATCTAATATGCAGTGGTAAATCACCAGGTTAAACTTGAAGCTATATACATGTACATAGCCCAAGCTTGCTCTAAATACGGGATATGGGCTATTTAACTGTCAATCTTGACCCAGGCTAAGCTGTCACTTGGCCCGGGCTGTCTAGCAACCACCCAGAGAGGAGACTTGACCAAAAATTGCTTTGCTAGATCTATAAATATAATTCACTGGTCCCACAATTTCCACTTTTATGTATGATATTCTGATTGAAATCTCAATAATATTGTTAGTATGTATGTGTATGGAAATTGTGAATAAATTACTTACTTACAAGGGAGTAATATATCACTATGCACATATGGTTGCTGTGCAAACAAACTGGAAAGGGCTGAATAGCCTAAGGCTAATAGATATAGCTCATAGAATACACTTATAGCCATTTTGTACATTTTATAAGACAAAGCCTTTTTTGTAACTTTTAGTGGATTGAAAGATGTCTAACAAAAATTTCTACCATTTTATATATATATATATTTATATGATTTTCTAGTAAATATTTAAAAAGGAATAGTACAAAAGAGGGTTGGGTTTCTTCCCAGAAGGAAGGTATTTCCTCCCTTCTGATGATAAGAAATGGGTTTTTACCGGGAAGAAATTGGGAAGAAACTCACAAGGATCACAGAGTCTGTGACAAAAATCAACTAATCTGGTAGAGTTTAGCACACTTGTAACTGAATGTAGAGCATATACTATAATTGGCTCCATTGTGACGTCTTTGTTGAAACATTTCTGAACAAATGATGTACTAGTGTCCAGTAAGAAGTGAGGAATACCAAAACTGAGGCTCCTTTTAAAGGGTCTTTGTGCAATTAATCTATGAACAAGTGGATTCCAATGATTCAAGCAAATTAATCAATTATTGAACCCGTGATCAGCAGTTCCATGATGCACATGTGAATCGATATGTCTTTAAAATAATTTAGTTTAAAAAATCAAGATGAAATTAAAAGATACTAGTTAATATTTGTTGTAGTATTAATAAAGTGACCCCGAATCTTGGAATCCACGACAGAGCATTTTTATGCAAAATGGCATGAAATTAACAACTGACTGATAAAATATTTAGAATTAATTTAACGCGTTTCCACCCACTAAATTTATATTCTATAAATTGTTCAATAAAATATGGCGTTTTAATTACAAAAAGTAGATATACAAACAATTACATTTTCACAGATGTTTATTTGCACACATGCACGTATAAACGTTCATTTATTGGTTCATATAGTAGCTACCTTCATCTGTAAAACATGCACTATTTCTGGCAGATGAATATCACCAATTTAAGATGGCTGCTCATTTTTGCCCAATTTTGCAGAAACATTTTATATTCCACACAAACACTGAGGTAATATTTATGTTTAAGTCAACAAATGAATAAACTATTACTTGGAACATTTATGAAATAAACAGTTGTATGTAATCTTAAAGGATGGGGCAAAACAAGGTGAATACATGGACTCCCTATTAATAGTATTATCACTCACTCGCTAGTGCCCCTGTCTCATAATGTTATAACGGGGCCCGACTGTATGTGAAATAAAGCATTAACCAGCAGTTCCATTTTGTCAGTTCCAGTTCCACTCAATTCCATTTGGTCAATTTCACATCAAATTTATCAATTCAAATCCAAATTTTGGCCCCTCCCCATTATTCAGCCACCACCAATGGTTATGCAATACAAATACCATACATTGCCATATAAATACCTCTGGTATTACCACCTCACACTGTGAAATGCTTCCTGTAATCTGTGAATAGATTGACAAGCTGGCAGGGTCATTAGGTCGCAATCATGACTGTGCTGATCGTGCGATCGGTAATAGATTAAATAAAGTGAAAGTTTGTGTTAACAAAGGATCAAAAGCCATGTGTAATCAACCACCCCCATGACTGTCCACCAAAAGTGCCTCCCCCCCCCTCTAATGCCACCACAACGTCAACTTTCACTGAGTTTCAGCCATGTCCCAAAGTTGGCACAAATGTGAGGTTAGACTGTATATGCATCTGTCTCAGTCTGGGGATGTGTATGTATGTGTAATACGCCTGTAGCCCATATAGGTAACTGTGTGGGAGGATGTTATCCCCTATACCTACCTGTGAATTATTATGGAGCTGTATCATGCACATGTTTCTTGGTCAGTCAATCCCATTTCGAGTGATGGATATAAGTGAGGTACATTTCAAGATTGCCCATTTTGTAAGTCAATTATTCATGTTCTTTACAACATTAATATTTATGGTCTTTTTTATGTTTGACAAATTCTCCACATTGACACCAGCTGTCAGTGGGACATTTTTGCTCATCCTTAGTTTCACCCCAGACATCCAAAGTAAACTCACTGTCGCTTTGATTGGTATTTGGATAGCCTGTTAACTTTTACTCATGGTTATGCTGTGTGGGAGGTCGGAGGTTCAAACCTGGCCATGACACTGGTAGGAGGGGTTTTTCATCCAGCCAGGCAACGAAAAGGTTTTTCTCTGTCAAATGTGCCATCTATTATAAATTCTGAATTTGTTTTGAATTAGTGCTCATGGTGAAGCAGCAGTAAATTACAGACCATATGTGTCTCCCTCATTTGAGGTAACCAAGCCACATAAAATAACTGCCATTTCGGCCATATTATTATTATTATCCTTTAATAGCTTTCTCATCATGTTTGTCATTTACATGAATTAGTCCCCTGTCTCCGACAATAACATGTGAAAATTAAGCAAAAATTTATACTAATCCATCTAATCTGATATCTTATAATCCAGCCCGGTTGATGTTAACAGTACTATTAGATGACATAACACCACTTATACCAGATAAAGTAGCCCGCATTTATTTTGGCATTAACGACTACCGATAATATACATTACTTATTGTCAATAATCACCAGATGGTGGATGCATACTTTTACCATCCTCAATCTCTGGTAAATTATGTATAATAAGGAACTTGATAAATGATGATGAATGTAGTACTAGTATTATTAGTAATAGATTATATGCTTAGACATATCTGGAGACCAAATAGTATCCTTTTTAGCAATCTCATTCTCGTCTACCTTGCTTCAAAACAGGTTTTGATACTTGGCTGTCATCTTTATATGGAGGTTTTGCCTATCAGTAACAATATTGATTATTATAATTGGCTCTAGTTCTGCTGTTTTTATTTTCAGACATTATTTCCACCCACCAAAGAGCATTGCTTTGATTTTCATGCCCAATAGTAACATATCTGTACACAGTAGCTGCTAAGATAGAATTTAGCCATGTATTACCAACATCCAGTATACATTCAAAGTAAAGAGGAAATACTAAAATAATCAAGATACTACTAAGAATATTATAACTAGCTGTTAAAATCCAGAAACCACTTCATTGAATCTCGAATGTTGTTTAGAAAGGAGCAAGCAATGAACTACATGGTTTATGTTACAGATTCAGTACAAGGCCCATGTTTAATATGGTCCAACCACTTAATGTATTAGTACTTTTTTATTACTGAGTTATAAAAATAGGTGATTATATATACATCATAGTGTGTGTGTGTAAACCTGTAATGTTTAATCATGACAACACAATTTTTATGATGGCTCAGCTTGTCTTTTTACTGGTTTTGTGTCTTACTTCTGTAGTTCTTCTGGTTCTTGCCAGGTGGTGAACTTGTTGTGGGATTGGTCTGTTGATTAATGGTGACAACCTATTTGTTACTATCAGTTGGGAAACATCAAGTTTGTATACAGATTAGAATTATATGGAAATCATTTACTGTGCAAAACAAACTTAGTTGTCAACAGTCCACAATACATCATCTAACAATCAATTCCCTCATTAAATGCCACTGAGAATATTATAACTAGCTGTTAAAATGCAAGAGAACTTCTTTATCAAAACTCAAATTTTGTTTAGGTCATGACAAAAGCAGTGCATAATATATATAATTTATTGTCAGTAATGATGTCACAAAAACACGCACACTCATTCAAAGCAATTAAGGGAAAAAATTAAATAAATTTATTATTCAACCAATTTGGGTTTATGTGTCAAATATATACCCAGGTACAAAAGAAAACTTTCCAAGGCACAGCAATGGCAATGTTACAAATATTGGAATTGTACAATGTCAGTAATCACAGCTAATAATATATATTAGTAGCATGTGGATATGTAAATATTCTTATAATATGGTAGTGTTATAAATGTGTTGAAATATTCATTGTTTTCCAGTGTACCTGTTTTCATATTAACCTGTCAAATCAGTATTTGATCAAAGTATACTAGCCTAAGGTAGTGTCCAAACTTAGTGGGCAGAGTTTCCAGAACAAGACTGAACTCACCAGAGTTGAAACTTCTAATGATATAGTTCTACATGTAGTATGGCCATTTAAAACACTGTATTAAAGCATCTGATGGGGTTGCTCATTTTGCACTACCCAACTATTTAAATTAAGTCAGTTCCACACCATTTCATTTTTATCCATTCCAGATAAATAAAACAAATCCAAGAAATATTACTAAACATTCCTACTTGCGCAGTATTCAATTCATCAAATATTACATCAGAATTGATGATCTTTTGGGGTGGGAGTCTACTAAAGTTAATAAGATCCCTTTTTTCTTCAAATTTCTAGTGAAATTTATTCTACATCTTACTGTTGTAATTATCTCCAGAAATTCTTGTCTCAGGAGATTCGGTCAACACCATTTACATAAATTTTCATAAAGTAGTGCATACACATTAAAGGCATATAGCATTGTCTGAACTTTTAATAACTAAAATAAAACTTGTGAGGGCATAGTTAAAGGAGTAAATAGATTTGGTAATATGTATTAGAGCAATATCAAAATGTTCATAATATTGTGAAGCTACAGATGTGTTTCATTCATGAATCAACAACATTATGTCCGAGTTGTATTTTAAATATTTACTTTTTGTTTTGCAGACGATATAGTTATGGGCTATGGTGGAGGAAGTAATTTCCGTGGAGGAGGCAGAGGAGGTGGAAACAGAGGAGGTAGTTATGATATGTAGCTTTTATTAATAATGAACAAATCTTGCTTCTACAGTGATAATCCTGTTTTATCTGTGATTGACCATTGTTACACACATATACACCCATATATATTTAAACATGTTCTATAAATATCGCAAGATTCTTCTTCTGTGTTTTAGGTTTTAACAGCAGGGGGAGAGGAGGTAAGTAGATCTGGCTGAGCATTATATTATCTTCATTAAAATAAAAAAATATATATATGACCAAACCTTACAGTTGGAAAAACAATAAATTCTCAATAATTATTTTGCACACATATAAAATATAATAGAACATAACAGAATATGATCTATTTATTCAGTTCACTTAAACAAGTGATACAAGAAATTATTTTATAGAAACATTTTTGATATAGTGTAAATGGAGTGACCAGGATAGTTATTGCAGTCTTCCTTCAGGCTCCTGACCCACCTCCCAACAAAATTAATTAATGCACAATAGAGACTTACTCCAGTATTTTTATGAATTGGCAATTAGGCTTGTCTTTATTTGTTTAAGGGGCAATGTCATTAGAAATACTGGGTGTACTATGAAATCATAAAGAAAATATGCAAATAGGTTTGATTTATTGCCTAAATTTACTAAACATCAGTCACTGTGAGAATGGACAGTCTCATAATAGAAATTTAAAATGTTTTCAGTATATTTTTCATACAAATCTTTGCATTTGGGCAATATTATTTAAAGTAACTTGTATGTTCTTACTGAAAAGTTTTGCTCTTCATTTCAGGTGGTTTCGGTGGTGGACGAGGTAATTATGTGTGTTTAATTATGCGTAATTATGTCTTTAATCTAAAGGAAAATAGACTGTTGAACATATTCACATATAAAACCATTGTCTACAGTTCATCTGACATTTATACGTACATACTTACACGTTACTGTATTTTTATTTACAGGTGGTCGTGGAGGTGGTTATGGTGGTCGAGGATATGACACTGGACCCCCAGAGGAAGTAATGGGTAATTATATCATTCTGTCTCCAGTCACTTAATATTTCAATAAAATCATACAAATCTGTTAAAAATGTTGTCTATGGACATATTAACTTGGGGTGTAACTGGTGATTGTCATTAGAATTAATCACATTTCTTAAAGGTTTATGAAAAAATAAATAATAATTGTTGTTACAAACAAATACTTTATTAAGCACTGCGGGAAGTGATGCTTGCACAGCCTTTTAGACTGTGCACTCTCTCACACATACACACAAAAACTAAATATAATCAGGTTCGATTGGTTTCTGAAAAACTGTGAAACATTTATTTTGGATAATGGACGGTGTTTATTATGGCTGAGGCTTATTATCTCCAGTGATTGTTTTATTTCAACTAAAAGGATTAACCAGTACAACTGTGATATCAGTGAACCGCTATTGCATTAGAGAGAGTACCTTTAGTGATCGCTCAATCAATTTAGCATACTATATTTAGACAATAAACAGTAAAATTTTTATTGCACTTCAACTGGCAGTGATGCTCAAAATACTGTTATAATATCATCGTTATCAATGTTTTTTTCATTTACCATTCCTTTATTAAATTAACTACCAGCAATAAACTTTCTGTATAGGTACACACATTTTCATATTATCCTTTCCTTTAATTATTCTGTAAATTACGTATAAATGTTTTCCAGAATTAGGCGAATATCTGATGCCATGTGAAGATGATCTTGTGTGTAGAAGTACCAATGAAAAGATTCCATATTTTAATGCACCAATCTATCTACAGAACAAGCAGCAAATTGGAAAATTGGATGAAATATTTGGACCTATCAGAGATACCGTATCTTTTATACACTGGATTAAACAATAACATTGTTGCCTTCTTAATTATTTTTTCAGGTTTTTCAAATTAATACAAAACGTAATTAGTATAGCTGTTTAATGAACTGTTCTAGCTATTATATTTATATGTGTTCATCTAACTAATTGGCACACTGTTAATTGGTCAAGTTTACTATAATATTTACCACTTAACAAGACCAAATAAATACTGTTTGAAAACGTTTAAATCAACATTCTTCATTAAATACATAGGATCAGTATGTTGAATGTCACATAATTGACTGTCAAAATGGACCTATTTACCTAAATTCAAATGAAACCCAGGAAAGTACACCACACAAGTCCCTGCTCTGTTATCCCACCTAATATCAGTGTGTCGTTGAACTGTGCTCACTCTGTAATTCATGCACTGATAATGGTTTAGTTGTACAATGATGTTGTTTTTTTATTGTATCCACTCATTACTCATTTTTAAGCTTCCAGTGGGATTGTTACTTCCTCTTGTTTTGAACAATTTTGTTAACTATCTAATCTCGGTCCTGAGGTCATGTTAATACTGCTAGGATGTTTAACTGAGTGACAAGATTTGTTCCTAGTATCACAGTTGATAACATGCTCCTGTTTTTTGGACTGTGCGTGTGTGTGTGCAATTAAATATACCGTTTGTCTGATTTACACGTATACAATGTGTATTACGTGCTGACATAATGTTATCAAGACCTTAACCTGAAAAGTATTTTTCTATCAAATTATCAGAAGATATGAAAGCTGGTTCATTCAACAAAGGTCAAAAAGTAAATTTGGTTTTAACTCTTTTGTGTAAGATATTTGCTGTAGTTAATTTAGCCCATGAACTAATTGATTATTATTAGTACCGTAGATACTCGTGTATAGGCTGCACTTCATGGTATGGTTTGAATGAATATGATATTTAGTAATTTTCTAAAACATTTGTTACTTTTCAGTTTTTCATTGATCCCAATAAGTTATTGCCATTAGCAAGATTCTTACCAAAGTTGCCAGGCCAAGGTGGTAGAGGTGGTCAGAGAGGAAGAGGCTCGGGAAGAGGTGCTAATTTAATTACTTTGGGGAGCTCATTGTGGAATTTGTTCTCCAACAATGATTTAAACAAACTACAAAGTATTATATTGAGCTGACACATAACTTAATATAGCCATTTAATTAATAATATCATCCTTTTACACTTTTCTGTTTGAAATAAGCATTCATCTCAATGAATATCGATAGCTAAGTTGACATAAAGTTTGAAATAAGAGTTTTCTTAGCTACATTTTAGAAACAAACCAATTGGTTTCTATTTTGGAATTGATGGTCAATTCCGGAATTGGAATTGATTATTTAAAAAAATTAAATTGGAATTGATGAATTGGAATTTAAGTTTCCTACAAAAAAGTCAATCCACATATTAATTTACTATTTAATTTTTTAATTCTGAAATATTTCTTCCATGACAATACTGCTTGGAATATAAACTACTCAGAGTAGGTATTCCAAGTAGGTACTCGGAGTACCTACTCATGGTAAAAGGTAGTAAGTAAAAAGAATCTGTAAAAAATTGGAATTGAAAGATTTTGAATTGGAATTGATAAATTTGATGTGGAATTAACAAAATGGAATTGTCTGGTTTCTATATTTATATTGTCACTTCCCGCCATGTTGTCATGTTCTTTGATAACACAATGCTCTAAACACTGCCCTTGCTCAACCCCAGGCTAGCATTCATATCCTCATCAAACCATGTTTATTCAATGTTTCTCTAGATAGCTGCCCATCAGCCATATGATCCAGGTGTAACCAGGGCAGAGGTTAAACAAACCACTCAGTCACTCTAGCAGTGTTGTTACTTGTTGCAGATTTTGATAATGATCTGTGGTTAATTTAATGTATATGTTCAGTTTGAAAATGTATGACTGTGAGAGTACTTAACTGTTGATGGAGAGACACTATTTCTTTAAAATAAATTCTTTGGTAAACTTTTAATGCATGCAAGTTCACTTTGTACATGTAAGTATTTAGCTAATTTTCGTTCTATGTTGATTTCAGGTGGGCGTGGTGGAGGTGGACGTGGTGGTGACAGAGGCAGAGGTCGAGGTGGATTTAGTCGTGGGGGCCGTGGTGGTCGCGGTGGAGGAGGTTTCAGTAGGGGGGGATTTAATAGGGGAGGGGCTAGAAGAGGAAGATGGTAGATAATACAGATGTTTTATTAAGTTTCATATAATAGGACATTTAAATCATCAGTTAGTTCATTCATTTTTAAATATGTGTAAGAACGGTTATGGTTAGTTGGCAGTGAGTGTCAATATATTTTAAGGGAAATTTCAGCTTGATCATGTTACTGAAGCCACAATTGATCTTTGTCACAGGCAGGACTATTTGGTAAACTTTAATGAAATGAATTTGTTGTGCTGACAGATAATAATAAATATATGGTATGTATTCTTATTTAGAAAATTAGATTTATTGCTATGTGTGATTTGTATATTTTATCGAGCTTATTTTTCTTCATGGTAATATAAACATGCACTAACATATGTATGCAGTCAAATTCTTTTATTTGGGCTATTACTAAATGAAATGTTTTGTAAAGTGGGAGTTTCCTTCTGAATTCAAGGTTTTTCATGATTGTATTTTTGGAAAGATAATGTCCTAGAACTAAGCAAGAAAAAACTTGAAAAAGTGCCATTTTAATTATAATGCCATTACTATTTGAATTGTTTTCAAATCAAATGAAAAATGGTTCCTAAGAATCTTAAATTATAAATATTTATTATGAACAAAAATATTAAAATGTTATACATACATGTGATATAAACAACACTGTTCAGAAACCAAGAAACACAAAATGTCCAAGTCTCTGTTTGCATACATGATCAATACTTTACACAGTTTGACAGATAAAATATGAGGTTATGCTATTTTCATAAATGAGTAAGCTTGATTTATAATATGACCAAGCAGGCTATTTTCATGTTTCAATCCGAATGATATTTATTCAATACGACCAGTGATATATCCAGACATATATCACAGAGGCGTAGCAGTTCACTGCCACCAGTAGACATATTTTCACCACTTCAAGGTAAATCAAATAACTGTATTCATCTATGTGGCTTATGCTAGTCATCTGTAAATACATATTTTCCCCATTTTCTTGAAAACAACAAAACATTCAGAAAATAATTATATGTCTGTATCTATGATCGCAAGCTGGCAATCCAAAGCTTTTGACATGACAAAGCACCCAAGTTCTTAATTTGATATGATATTCTATATATAAATATATATGTACACACACATATTTATAAGTACATGAAAAATATATGTGTAATCGCTGCATCTTAAAATATCATAGGAACAATAAAGTACTGTTAAACAGATTTTCTCAAATACTCGTACACAATGCCTGACCCCAAAATAATGATGAAGCTTTTCTCTCATTCAAACCATACCATGAAACATTCCTTGTAGTCGTCATGCACTGAAGCTGGTAAACATTTAGAAGAAACAAGAAAATATTCTGAGTATTTGATATAAATGCAATATGTTAGCAATTGTGATAATATATTAAAGTGAATTTATTGTCCTTGTAAGTAAGCAGAAAACAGAAAAAAAATAGCAGATTAACATAACACTCTATAAGTGAGGAATGGTTGTGCCTGTTAACAACAGAAAACCAAGTAATCACTCTTGATAAATTGTTTATAAAATAAAACCTTATGCCAACTCAAAAACACATATCACAAAGAGACTTCTACAGAAAAACATTGATTGATCTGAAGTATTATAGATAAATATCTGTTTACAATAATATACAAACTGGTGACGCATCACAGATGCAAAGAACCGAAGCTTGGCAAGATATGCGCCACTATGGCTGAACAAATAACCTGGCTGAATAATGGACAGTTATAGAGGTTAATGCTACCAACACACGTATCGCCATATCTTCACTTCAAGCAAACAAAGACTGAAATAGTGATTATACTGAATGCTGTTTTGCCAATTAAACTGTAAATCCCTGAATCAGCAATGAAAGAACTCGCACTTCGTTTACAGGAACTTGACCAAATCTGATTTTAGCTGCCACTCATTGATGCATCCTCCCCATCTTGTACAGTCAAGCATCAATTTACAAGTCACATTACTGAGTGAGTTCAAGAAATAGGGAGCACATTGTTATTTTAGCTTCAGGGCTGGTAACACTTTCTATGGAAATATCACACGAGTACAAGTAAGATTCGAATCCACAACCCTGAGGTCTGCAGCTCAATGCTCCAATCACTGCACTACCGAAGTACCAATTTCAAGAAAGATGAACATGAAATAGGTAAACAAATGGGACATATAGCAATCTAGTCCAGCACAGTACACACATATAGGAATAATAGGGTTTAATAATCAACACTATGGTAGTGCTAGAATTTACTCTATTTTTCATAATAAAGGTGGGGACAGGAATAAAATGCCCATTTTTTAGGTTTATCAGGATAGAATATTAAGATGGGCAGTTTGTCAGCAATAGTACCTGATAAAGTATGGCACAAAACGTTCCTAAATAACATACTGGCAAAGTTTAAAAACAGAATATGGCTTTGGCTTATCCAGGACTACAGCTCTAAAATACGGATTTATTAGGACTGCATATGTAAAAGAAAAACCATTGTGTGTATATGTATATATAATGAAGCTAATAAAAATATAATTATATATTCCTATGAACTGCTGAAATGCTACACAGTGACTTTGATTGATAAACAAGAACATTAAATTAATCTTTTTAACCACCGACATACATCTGGAGGCATTACCAAAAATCGTATATAAAACTATTAATAAAAGGCATCTTCATATACAGATTCCTTGTATCTGTGCCAATCTGGTAATAATTAATCAATACTACTTAATTGGTCATAGAAGTTAAACTGTGTCGTTTGAGGAAAACTATTTCAATATTGCATGGAATATCATAAATTACGTTGTGATTGATATAATGAACTATAGTGTTTATCTTGTTACAAGTTGGGTGTGCTTTGATTAAAACAGCTATAGATAAGAGTTACTACCTGAAAAATCGTGACCTTAGAGTTAATGATTTGGTGATGATGATAGTAATAATAATATTATTAATAACAGTAATATGAACAATAACAAGTGTTATCAAATTATAACAATATCCAACATGGAGATAAAGTGCAAATAACATTACAGCATTTTAATTCTGGCCATCAAATGCTTTGACAGTAAACAAGATGACATCATGGCTGGTGATAATTCAATGCATATACTACCATTCCTTATCACTGGCATTCAAACAACGAACAAAGAGTAATTCTCAGGAGTGTCGACATATACGTTATTAAAAATGTTGCGAGTCATAAAATAGCATTTCATTCATCTGACGTATACAACTGAACCAGTCAAGTACAAAATGGAACTATTGATAGAATGATGGTAAGTAATAAAATGCATTATTTAATAGCTCAATAGCAAAAAGTTTGGGCATCACAGACATATCAATCAACAAGAAAGACAAAACTGGAAGCCACAGTGATTCAAGTTAATCAACTATATGCTCTATACCGTACTTGATTACACATGTATAAATTTAATCAGTAAAACAATATCAATAAAATTAACATAACTAACGTTATTTGTCAAGAAGATTACCTGTAAATCTTCTTCAAGATCACAGAACATGGATTTCTTTAAATACCAGTACTCGCTGCTTCAACCAATCACCATTACTTATGAAAGACAGATATTTTGTATCATCCAGATTAAAAAATAGCTTCCTTCCCATTACTCCCCAACACTGTAATACCCAAGTAACCTGACAATTGAATTCTTTCAAACAAAACAAAATATTCCACAGAAAGTTTTGATAAAAATGTGCTATATCACTATATCATGACAAAGTATGTATGTATTTCTATTCACTAAATGTCTTTACTCACTGATTGTAATGCATTTAAGGCCACATTTAAGAGGTTTTAAATTTCATATACTAGTGGTACAAAATTATCAAAAGAAACGCATCTCTCAGTCAATCTGCCATTATAGAGATTTGACAGAAATAAACAACTTTGTCTACAGTTTATTCTGCTAATACATGACTGGATTGATTGGTAACCATTTCACATGCCTGAAGTTCACCTTGTAAAGCAACTACTTTCTGTACAGCTTTAGCAGTAGCCTGCCTTTCAGAATATAAATCAGCTCGGACTTTCTCCAACTCCTTTCTGTGCTGTTCTTTTGTTGCTGCCAGTTTTGTCCTGAGGCTCTTCACCTTTGACCGCTGAGCTTTCAGTTCCACAAAGACTGTTTTTAGAAAAGGAATGATGTCTTCAATTGTCATAGTACTCAGATCTGTACCAGTCAACCTGTCGATTACCAGATCATCATCTGAATCATTTGAAACTAAGTCAACAGTGTTATCTTTAGCTGGCTGACTACTGCTAGCCAGTAGTTTTGATCGTCGAACAGGAGGTCTGGGTATAACATCGCCAGATTCAGACTTGGTTATTCTGACTTCAACTTGATGGCTAGCATCATGCACCAAGTTTGAAGATGCTGCTTGATGGGAATGTAACCTGCCTGCTCGTACGCTGCCAAAAACGGGCTCATCCTCAGATGTACTAGAATCACTTGATGGACATTCTTTTTCATATTCTACATGACTTTCCTTTAAACTGACTTTCTGCAGATCAGATTTGTCTGAAATATCATTGGTATCACAACAGTTACTGGGAAGAATTGGTTCTGGTAAACTGTCAGTGAACGTATTAGCATCGCTATCCAAACTCAGCAGATCACCATCTTGGCTCATCGATGATGACACCTTAAAATAAGTCATGGCTCCAACATCAAAGCTAGATGTACTCTCCTCAATGTCTAGTAGATTATCAACCATAACCTGAGTGCCATCTGCTTTATATTCAATTTTGAATATTGTATACACTTCCTGAATCAGAACCAAGACCACTTTGGATCTATTACCAGCAGTTCCCATTAGCAAGGCAGGATCGTCGACATCTGGCCGGATCACACACTGAGCAAAAACCGTGGCAAGGTTAGTGTCATTCATCTTGTTTACATCGCAGTTCTGATGGATCTGCGATAAAAACTTACAGATGTACTGCAGAAGATTATAGTTATAACTCGGCATCAGCTGAAGAGCAGAGGTAAGATTCTGAAGGCCCTGATCTCGGTTTATGGACATGTCTCGAGTGACAGCCTTCATAATAGTCTCATAGAGATTTGTGGGAATGATCGGCTCAGGCAATTCTCTTAGGTATTGCTTTAATAATGAGGCAACAGTGTTGACATCCACCTTCATCTTTTCAAGGTCTGGTCTCTCTCCGCAGTCAAACATTTCACGCAGCTGACGTATTAATAATGTCCTTCCAGGCAGTCTGCAATCAAATAAATCAGAATCAAACATGTTTTCTTTATTTGTGTAATGCTTTTAGCACCAGTCATAACAGGGAAACATATCCCAGAGGTGTTTGAACCCTAACCTGAAAGTCTGCAGTGCACTATCAACTGTCCCATGAGAACATTTTATATTCACCTAATTAATTTATTACTGATAAATTGTTAATTACTATTTCAGTTATTTTGGATATGGATAATCCTCTTGTTTATGGATCTATCCAATCCAACGAGACTATCATCTGATGTATGACAACTATGTTTTAGGCTGTGACTTATTGACGCATATAGCACAGTAATCTGTCTCCTACAAACAGGTAATCAATCTGTAACAGAGTCAACCAGTAAACATATTAATATTCGGGTGAGAGGTTACACGTTAGAATGCCACTCTACAAATAGTTATCACACTTCTAGTGTATCAGCTTCATTGCAAAGCCAAACTAGTAGACCAGAATCAAAGTATATTCTGGTTTTGTGTAACGATTGTCAAAAGTTTAACTGAGTACATTAATAAATACAAGAGAAGATGATAACAATAGTCACAATAATAATAATAACAACAACCACAATACAACTGAAACCTGATGTAGTGCAAATTCTAAGTGAAATGTACAAAAACCCTTATAACAGCTTTATTCGCTGATGTGCTGAGGATATGTTACATACAGAAACACTTATTATCATTTGATATCCTTTCTTTTTACATCTTGTAATTTGGTGTATTATATGCAGGCCGTACATAACATTTCACAGTACATTAGCTACACTGATAGCTAAAAACTTATATCAGTTAATCATAGCATGGATTTTGCTCAAATCTGAAGACACACATACATACTCAGGATATAATACTCGCATAGAAATGTTTCCCCATATTCAACTAGAACAACAAATAACCTATGTCTACACTGTTTGCTAAACTTTACATTTATCAAAACCAATTTTAACCAGTTTAATACGAATTGGGTATCTGCACCATTGATTCCATATAATTAACTTACTATTTGTGCTGAATATACACTAATGAATGTTAAGTAGAACAGCCATCATAGGCTATTTCATTCAGCCACCAGTTATTTACCTGAACACACCCTCCATCTGTACACCATGTTTGTTAAGAAACTCTACGCACATCTCCACAATCTCTGGGACTTTCCTGTTGTTCTTTATCTGCTCATATTTCATTGTTTCCTCCAGTTTTTGGCCAAATATGGCTAGAAGAAAATGTTACATATGTGTAAAATAAATGAGCAAAGAATCAAACATCTGTTAATATATGAAAACATACACAGCAGTGCTCCGTTAATGCTGCACTCATACTGTGACCTGACTAACACTGCGATTTCCTAGATCAGTACATCAGGTGTACTGAATGCAAACTGGAAAATATAGGGGTCCAATTTGGCTAACTGCACTACAGTAATTGCCAAGGTTATCTTTGTTACTTACTGTGATGACTTTATAAATTGTCCACAACAGCGAACAGTAGTGGTTAGCTTCAATGTTCCATAATGGTATCAAATGCAGAGCAAAGCTAAAATTTAATATTTTGATAAAACAGGACTTTGGGTAGTTTATTTGGAAAGGTTTCTTACTGCCATTATAATTACTGATTTAAACCAGAAAAGAGTGAGTAAATAAAGTATAATGATACTCTGACACAAATTAGGCTATTAAATGTTTATGAAACCAAACCTCAAGAGTAATACAAAATCTAGACTTATAAGAAAATCAAATATTGTTTACTGTTCATTGGTGGGCAACTACATCACTGGATGTGTGAAAATAATAATTATAAGTTATGATATTACCCTGGAGAGTTAGATATATTCAATAGACATAAATTTAACGAATGACTTGGTTTTAAATTGGCTCACATAAACCTAACTATTTTACACAACATAATGTTTACAATATGGTTTAGACAGCTTCCAAATTTTACAAGGAAGTGTCATTCCAAGTATTTGTATATATTACAATTCTGAACTATGCTACAGTTTACTACTTGTTGTGAGTATATTTACTATAGGTTGCATAGGTTACCCTTGATTACTATTATAAAATAACCTTCAGTTTCCATGGTTTATATTTCAATAACCTGTGTTAGGTATTTGATTATTTCCATTCTTCATTTTTGCTACAAATTATATTTATCCAGGGATGGACTAGTTCATAAGTGAGCTCCGGTGGCCTAGCGGTTAAGCACCCGGCACTGGGTGCCAACGGTCGCAGGTTCGAATCCCATAAGAGGTTGAAACTTTTCCAGGGATTAATTTCTCGGCTCACTACATCGTAGGTGGCTGACCACGTTAAATGGCGCTGCCGTCTCCACTGAATTATTTAAAATAAAGGGGGACGTTAAAAACCCCCTGAGGACGTAAAACACTCTGGCACCATCTTTCCGTACTGCTCCCCTGTGAGTGGTGGGGGAGGAGGTTTCTCAACCACTCCAACATAGAGGCTGTGCTGATTAAGCGACAGCCTGGGGATTCTTCCCGAACAACAAAACCTAACTAGTTCATAGTGCCAGTGGTTAGGATTTCCTGAGACAGTAACATAAAAATATCATTTATTGTAGACTCCTTTTATCTAAGACTAACTATCATGAAGTACAGAAATATATAGCGGAGCAATTCTAAAACCTCTAAAAGAACAGAAAATACTAACAATGAAATTTGATAAAATGTTGCTTTAAAAAAATATGCTTTGGCGTCCCACATATCTTAATTGTGGGGAAATGGCTTGGCAAAAGGACATGTTATGCCCTCATTCCAACAGTAATGCGCACATTTTGATCTCACGAAGAGAACTGTTAATGCTCTCCATGATCCATGACCCAATCATCACACAATAGCGGATGTCCCAAGATATATATTTACCAGAAATCAACAATTATTTCGAGGAATCAGTCCAAAAGGTAGATGCTGTTAAGATAAATATGCTTAAGTCCTCCTGTTTTATATTAAGGTCCACCTCTTACCAGAGACTTGGCTAGTAATAAAGATTTAGGGTTTATAAGCACATATCAAGAGTGTAACAATGCAGAAATTGAACTTTAATCAAATATTTGATTGTCATTGTATGAACAGAGTATTTAAAGTATTTACCAAGATTTCACTAAGCATTATTTATCTATTATTCAAAAGAATTAATAAAAACACAAACAAACACAAACATACACACACACACACACACACACACATAATATATGCACCTGAAATAAATGAGTCATTGTTGACTGATTGGTTGATTAAATGAATGAATTATTATTTGACCGATTGATTGACAGATTGATACTGATTGATTGATTGGCTACCCTCTGACTGGCAAACTAATTATAACACATTATCAGGTAGGCATTGGTTGGTTGGTTTGATTAGTTTTGGAACTAGTCACACCTGGGACATATGACAGAAAGGGCTAATCCTTAGGGAAACATCCTACAAACTTGTTGATAAACACAAGTGAGGAAACACTAGTGAAGATACAATCTTAATATATGGAGATAACCAGATTATATCAGTGCAAATACAGGCACATACAATTATGTTGAATGTGATTGGTAGGTGCATATACCACACACAAACACACACACACAGAGAGAGAGAGAGAGAGAGAGAGGGAGAGTTAAGCAGACAAGGACAAGCATAAACTGTATTTAATATACACCAATAAAACAAACAATGACACCCAACAAGTGATCTACAAACTACCAGATAATCGCAGTAAATCTTAATATATAAATCATAAATACCAACCTCCTCCTTTTTTAGCATACATCACTCTTCTAATAGTGTGCACCCATCCCCTACGTTCATCTTCAGTAACTGCTGCCAGAGGATAAGTCTCGTGTGACACCGTCATACGATCCTTATCACCTCCTACACATTAAAAATGATATTTAGACAAAAATTCTCAGAAATCAATCCATTAAAATACGGCAACATTCGACATAACATAGTTGGTACAAACAACACTTCTTCTGATAATGAACTACAAAGACAACTGGTTAATTAATACATTGGTAAGTCTCAGGAAACTGATATTATTTCAAATGCTAGACTGATTTAATCTCTGTACTTAGAAGTTAACTATTACAAGTTTACCGATTTGCTATTTGAATTGTGTAATTGCAGTATTTTATTTTTAACAATATTGCTATTCAAATATAAACAAACCAACTTTAAATTTGAATGAGCTATCTTCATTCCTAAACTTAATATCTATAATCATAATCTGGTCACAATATTTTTATTCAGCAAAAGGTAGAAGTCAGGTGTTATTGTTTTATACCATTCAAATAAAACAGAAGCAGAGATAGCAAATGAAATCTTCCAATAAATCAAATAGATGTTTCATCAATGTAAATAGACATTTCTTTATAAGGTGAAAATTATTATCGATATTTCATTAATGAGCTTCCTCATTATGACAGTCACGATAAACATTATTACAGCCAATTTGATGGGATTAATGGCTTGCCATAATGTTTAGAATATTTAACAACTAATCAGCCCAGATATTGCTGTACTATATAAATGGCAATAAATGACCAACAATTCAAATGCAGCCTTCTCATAGAATTAGAATGTACTTCCCTAACATTTTAAAGACTACACTTTATAATGGGCTGTATGTTACACCCATGGTACCAGCTCTCTGGAATGGATTGTTTCTTGATAAATAACTGAGAAGGATCCAACTTGCTCAATTAGGTGTATATAATAATAATGATGATAATGTATATTTAATAAAGCGCCCTTACTAGTGGGAGCCATTCAAATGATACCCCAAATAATGTTTGTAAAAAGCCAATAAGAGATTTAAATGATAATCATTATTTATCTGTGAAAGCAATCTTGAACAGGTGTGTTTTTAGAATGGATTAAAAAATTTCAAGAGACAACACATTTCTAATATCTGCCAGCAACCTATTCCAAAAAGAGGGGGCTGCGACACTAAACGCACAATCACCATATGACTTGAGCTGAGACACTGGCACCTACAATAGTATCTGACTGGATGGCTCGAGTTTTTGGGATGATTTTTTAATGAACACCAGTTCACACAGGTATTCAGGTGCAATGTCATTATAGATTTATAAGTCATTAGTAAAATCTTGAAATGTAATTTTTGAAGAATTGGGGCGATATGGTCACACGTTCGAGGGATTTTCGCTATGCCAGTTGCAATATTCTCAATTCGCTGAAGGCAACTGATCTTATAATCAGACATGCCATATAACAGGGAAAGATCAGCAGAAAATGAGGATTAAAACTCGGAACCCTTTCCATTCTACTCCATCAGTTTCCCACTCTTCAACAAGGTTTTTCGTGTATAGCTTTCCACATACCAGTAGGTGAGTAGTCCGGGGACGTTGATTGCAGTTAATAGCAGATATTTTTCATATGTTTCCATACATCAGAGCACTCAGCCATAAATGACTACCAGGACATTTCTAAACAAATTATGGAGTTGAAGGTACAACGTTTTAGGTTACACATACTTTCAAGAGCTAAAGAAAGACAGGAACACTTAAAGAAAGGCGCTACACAACAAGAAAATATGAACAAAATGTAATAATCAAATTTACATAAAAAATTTAACACAAGCTCCAGACAAGAATCAGGCATGAGAGTGGCCTTTAAAATAAAAAACCCTGAAAAGTAAGAATGGAAGTTGCAGAGTGAACTGAGCCACGTGGACTGGGGTGGGGGTGAGAAGAATTTTTTTTTTCAGCTCTGGAAAAACCAGAAATCCAGTAAAAACCGTCATCCCCGAAGAGTAGATCCGTAGGCAAAGTAAATACGTACCGGGAATGATCTCAAAGATGAATTTATCAGCTTCGGTGCCACTCAGCGGATATTCTATAACTTTATTTCCTGGCAGAAATATACAGCCAAGTGGTGGCTTCGTCTCATCATTGGCGGTGAAGTAAAACATGTGATCTCCTTTAATGGTAAACCATCGGCGATGCCATGATTTGACGACTCCCCCCTGCTTCTTCAACCAACCACACTTCTCAGCCCTCTGCTGTTGTATAGATGATGTATAGAAGATACTGTTGCCTTGACGCTGCATCGAATTAATACCACTCTGCATGGTATTAATGATCTTCTTTAAACCACTTTGATCTGAAGACATTTTTTCTCAATATTTCAATTCTTTCTACACACACATGCTGCAGTGGTGAATATACTGTCAACCTAGAAGACAAAGTGGGACAAAGGTACATGTAATATAACAAACTATAAGTTAATTACTTTTCCAAAATTTTCAGTTTGATAAACCTCTACTTTGTCACGTTTTTTTGGTATATTTTTATCAGAATAACTAAAAGTATAAGTTAAATAAAATTGGTTACCCGGTATTTTGTTTAGAAAAGCTCACTTCTGTAACGTTTTTTTATTAATTCTCTCTCTCTCTCTCTCTCTGTGTTATTTCTGTGTATTGTTTATTTATTTAGTTTATTACTTATCAAGAAGATGTCTTCAACATAAGCATTGTGCTTCTGTCAGTCCTTCTTTTGAACACTGAACTAAGTTGAGTTTATGAACTTTAGTAATTGTTTGAACTGAAGTTAAAAAGCCATATATAATAATAACACCAGTATAGCTGGAGTTCATTAAAAATTGAAATCACAAATTACCCAAAGCACAATTGACAAATTCTTGGACCACAACCACAGGTTTGAAAGAATTTTAGCTTTAAAATGCATTCCATATACTGACATTTTTACTTGACACCTAAATAAGTTATCGGACATGACATGTTTTTTTTTTATATAAAAGCAGTTATTGATCATGCTAATGTTAATACTAACTGTGGTAATCCATTTTGACTTCTAACAGGACAGTTCACCAATTTAGGACTATGTCTGTCATGTAATTTTCTTAATTTATAAAATAAAATATTTGAGAATCATTGTAAAAAGGTATGGACCAAAGACCCATTTATATATTAACCTAATTCTGTTAAAAAAAAGGCTTCAATTTTTGTGAGCAAATCTAGGGAATATACAACAATACCATATGAAGACTGTGACACAGTTAGACCAAGATGTTATCAGATCTGAACAAATGGACATTGAAGCAATAGTAGAATAATAAACTGTGCTATTCAGCATAAACACACCAAATTAACAGTCAGTCTGATTCGTCAGGGTGTGATAGAAATGCTATACATGATATTCGGATGCACATACAATTTGTCCATCAGCATAACAGCAATAAAAAACAGCATGCAGCGGGGGGGATTGACATTCACCACATTCCTGCTGGGTTCTGTTTGATGCCATTTAATTAGGTCCCTTATTTATGCTTGAATTTTTGTATGAATATACATGTATAAAGTTTTATAAATTATTATAATTAAAACATGAAATTTATTAATAAATGCATGTTCATTTGTGTGAGCTATACATCCATGCATACTGTTCTTTCTTATCTACACAGAATTAATAATAGTCACATGGCTAATAATATCTGTGATTTTATTGAGACTCAATGAAATGACTGATAGTAACCATGCAGGAAATAAAATAGGTTGCTAACTAGATAAATAATTTAAACATGATACCATATAGAATAACTGTGTGCTGATAAAGGCCTGTCTAAACAGATACACGTTTCTAGAAAACATTTAAAAGACAATACGGATTCAATGTACGGTAAGTAATTCCATTTGGTGGACTGTTACATAATTGTGGCACTGCTTTGATGAAGGATCAATCACTGAAAGTTACAGTTTGTGTGGTAAGGACTTACCGGTAGTTGTGATCTGTTTTGTGATCTTAACGATCTTGCCCGCTGATATTGATCAAGTAGGTTGGCGATGTAGATGGGAGAAGTCCCATTTACAGCTTTGTACTCATAGCTGTAAAGCAGAGCTATAACGTAAGCACTTCTCCACTGGTAGCCAATGTTACTCTTTGAGCAAAGCTGTAATGTCCATGAAGAAATTATTATTAAAGGGTTATGGTGGCTCATTTTAAAAACAACTGCATCACTGACTCATCCATTGATCTATTGATAATGGCTGTTATCAGTGGTAGAAGTTGATCCACACATTTCTTCAAAAGCCAAATGGGCAGTGGAACCAAGTCATCTGACTGGTTGAAATATTTTGAACATTTTCCAATTAAACATAACATCTTCATCGATGGAGATATTGCAGGTATTATTTGGGGTATCAGAAATAATCTAATTCCTGATGATTGCTGTTTTCCTCATGAAGAAATTGCTGAACTTGTCTGCCAGGAGGTTAGCAGGGGTAAAATGGGGAAGATTTACATTTGAGTTACTTCCCTTCAAGTTTCTAGTTAATTTGATGAGTTTCTTTTGATCTTTACCACATTCTTCTATCTTTGTGGAATAATAACACTTCTCCTAAAATAGTAGTGCATACATTTTCTACAGAGATCCCTGTATATTTCAGAGTGCCCCATTAAGGAAGTTCAGTGCCAGCTTCTCTCCGTTTTCCTCTGAATTTGTTAAGCAGATCTAAGCTTATCAGAGTACTGAGGAGTTTCCAATCTCAACGTGATGATTTTTTAACAAGAAGGAGCATGGTGATTAATAATACTTTGGATACCTTTGTTGTAGGCTTCTACCAGCCCATCAATTGATCCCTCACATTTACTGAGGTGTTGAGACGACTGTAGATCCTAAATAAATTCATTAATATTCATGCCACAATATTTTCTGTAAATGATCTTTCTTCGGATGCAATCGGGCTTGTTCATATTAATAATGAACTATACAGCCAGATGATCACCAAAGGATTTACCTATGATACTAGTTAAACAAGGGTCACATACAGAAGGAGTTCCTACTGTGATGGAGCTTGATTCTCTACAGATGACCAAATCTAGTGTGTGGCCTCCTTATAGTACCAATATAGACCCAGGGCTTGACATAATTTTTTTTTGCCACTTGTCATGTCGGACAAGTCACACTTCATTTTTACCTGTCCTGGGAAAAAAATCACTTGTCTGAAATTTTGAATTTGTTTTGTATTGGTAGACGCATGTTGTGATAATTGTGGTTATTAACAATGACTCAAGAACAATCGAAAATACGACTTGACACAGCGGACAACCAAGCATGTGGTTTTACTTGTCTGGTTACGTAGTTTGGTTGTCCCAGGCAGGCGGACAACCGTTAATGACAAGGCCTGAGACCCACTATACAATGCTGCCAAGAAATCTGTTTGGACATTGAGAAGCAATGTCTCCAGTGAATGGTATTTTTGATAAGTAGATTGCATCTTGCCCACCAACTGGTTGTTTATCAAATGATCATCTAGTCTTGAAGAAATGACTTTCTCCAATGTTTTCTAAATAAAGGTTAAATTGTAGACAAGGCGATAGTTCTTTAAAACATTTTGATCTAATCCAGGCTTTTTCAGGAGTAGACACACGAGTTGTACATGCTTTCTTCATAGAAGTCGGAACACAAGCTTCTTTAAGAGAAGTATCAACTATAGCCATGGTGAAAGGAGGAAGTTCTGTGGTATATCGTTTTAGAAGCCAGATAGGGATGGGCTCTAATTCACATGGCTTCATCACTGTCTTGATGGTGAATTTCTTCAACTCTGCTTCTGTAGCCTCAGTGAATACACCGAGGGGAGTACTACTGAACCCACTAATACTATCCACCTGTGTATGCCGTGGATCAGCTGTGTGTATGACCCAGAGAGCCATCAGTTCAGTCTGGATATTTACAATCTGATCGGTAAAATATGTTCTGAACACTTTCCCAGATGTTTGGGGGAAACATGAGAGGGCAGTTTGTTAACTCCATCTACCTCTATCATATTCCTGGTGAGTCTGAATAATGACTGATTGTCCTTATTACATTCCAGGGCCTTGGTAGAAAAGTAATGTTGATTGGTGTTGTGGAGCAAATGTGAAACTATTACTCTGATTCCCAACTTCATTTAAAAAAGCACACATTTAGACCGGTGAAATTCAGCAGTTTTTCATTTTCCAGAAATTTGGTAAATTGCTGTTTTTTCATCCACTAATTTGTGTACATTAAACCCAATGTCCTTGATCTTGGCCAGTGTGCTTGTTCTACTTCTAGGAAAACCCACAATCTGTATCTGCCTGCAGAAATTTCTCCCCACTTTTTTCATGCCTGGTTGATTTCAAATTCTCACACTTTCAGTGAACTGCAGTGTCACATAATAGGTCTGGTTAGTGCATATGAGTCCTTACAGCACCATCATAGTCCTTTTTCAACCATATTCATTCCTCTTCACTGTCTTAGCTGACAACAAAATCGCACATACAAGATATTATCTATCAAACTCAATGTTACACAGGACTCAACACCAGATCCACAATCAGATCTCATCTAAACAATCTTTGGAACTTCACATATACTTCTGCCAACAATTGTGACAATAAATGATAAAATACAACACATTAAGTTTTATATGAACCAATCCATTTTCTCTACTTAATAGTTGGTATTTGTGGCTTTCATCTTAGTCATATTAAGTACATATATTTAACATAAATCATTGTTAACAGTCATGTTATTTTGAAACCTTTTAATTACATTTAATTGATGAGACTTTCTCTCTGTGCTGGTACCTTGTTGGTGGTGAGGAGGCTTGCATGTCTCAAGGACTATACCGGCGGGGGCTTAAGCCCCTGGCAGGTTTAACCAAGCCAGGACAGGTCTCAGAGGAGGGACCAGACAAAGCCCAGCACCTGGTCCTCCAGGTTGGGGGTTGGGCATGGGACTGACAACCCACCCCATAAAATAAATTATTGTTACGGAAACCACAACACCAGGAAGGCAAGTGTGTGACCGATAGTCTGCTCGGCCCAAAACTAACATCAGCATAGGGACATGGAATGTCTGTACAATGAACAAGACCTCAAAGTTAGCATAAGTCATCCGCGAGATGAAAAGATACAGACTGGACATACTATACTCAGGACATACTATACTCAAGACCGTGGTGTAGCCCTTGTAATCTCCAAGCAGAAGGCCAACACCTTGCTGGAATTGGAACCAATCAGTGATAGGATAATGAAAGCACGCTTCAACTCCAAACACTGCAAGCTTACAATCAAGAACACCTATGTCAAAGTAGCTACCAAAGTCTTGAGCAAAAACAACTCAAAATCAAGATGCTGAGTACCAAATCAGCGAGACTCCAACAAGTCCAAAAAGCATACAATGGCAAAGAAGTGAAGAATGAAGAAGAGTGCCAGGAATGACAAGAGGTCCTATGTAGAAGGGCTAGCAGCAGAAGCTGAGAGTGCTGCGGCAAGAGGTGAAATGAGCACTGTCTACAAGATCACCAAATGTCTCTGTGGTAATTACACTCTGCCCCTGTGAAAGGCAAAGATGGCAGCACTATTACAACTGAATGTGAACAAGCTGATAGATGGGTTGAATATTTCTGTGAAGTCCTGAAACACCCTCAGCCAGATGAACCCTCCGACCCCCCACCAGTGCCAGATGACCTCAACATCGACACCAGTCCCCCAACAGAAGCAGAAGTTAGAAATGCCATCAAAGCTATGAAGAGTAGAAAAGCCCCAGGCGTAGACTCCATTCATGCTCAAATGTTGAAGGCTGACCTCAGTACAGCTACAAGAGTCCTGACTAACTTGTTTGACACCATTTGGGATAAAGAGACTATCCCAAGTGACTGGGACAAAGGACTCATTATAAAGATCCCTAAGAAAGTCAACCTCCAAGTCTGTGACAATTGGCGAGGAATCACACTCTTGTCCATCCCCAGCAAAGTCTTCTGTAGAATCCTTCTTGGAAGAATCGAGATAGCTATCGATAAGAAGAAGCTGAGACAAGAACAAGCGGGAATCCAGAAGAGAAGAGGGTGTACTGACCAGATATTTGCATTAAGAAACATCATAGAGCAGACTCTAGAATGGAACTGCCCACTGTATATCAACTTCATTGATTTCAAAATGGCATTTGATAGTATCCACCATGACACTCTGTGGAAGATCCTAAGATTCTATGGAGTACCTCTAAAGATTGTTTCACTGATAGAGAAATTCTACAACCACTTTGAATGCAGTGTCATCCTCAGTAATACATCCTCTGAGTGGTTCCCAGTGAAATTGGGTGTTAGACAGGGATGCACCCTCTCAAGTGATGAACATCAACACCACACCAACTGCACCTGTTACCGTAAATGGTGAACCACTTGAGTTTGTACAGGATTTTACCTATCTGGGTAGTCTCATCAGCAAAGAAAATGGAGGCCAAAAAGACATCAAGGCAAGACTCAGTAAAGCCTGCTGTGCTTTCGCCAAACTGCAAAACATTTGGAAGTCTAACCAATACACCACCAAAACAAAGATAAGACTTTACAACAGTAATGTGAAGTCCATCCTACTCTATGGCTCAGAGTGCTGGTGAGTGGTTAAAGGGGACATGGCAAAGATCAATGCGTTCCACAATGGATGTTTGAGAAAGATCTGCCGAATATTCTGGCCAAATAAAATTTCCAACGTGCAACTCTATAAGAAGACGAGTTGCAACAGTGCTCTTCTTGAAATGAAACGCTGACGACTGAGATGGCTAGGACATGTTCTGAGAATGCCCAAAGACAGCATCCCCAAAGTGGCACTGAGATGGACACCACCTGGAAAAAGGAAGCGAGGATGGCCAAAGATGACATGGTGACAGAAAGTAATGGCTGAGCTGTAAGAGAAGGGACTGTCATCGGGTGAGGCTCAGGCCTCAGCTAAAGACAGGACCTTGTGGCAAAACATTGTTGTGGCCTTATGTCCCACTGGGGACAAAGAGGATAAGTGAAGTGAACTCGATAAATATAATGATCCTTAAGCTAATTATGGGTAGCAAATAAGACACAACAATCACATCATTCAAATCTGTATAAAGGAGTATCATATGATATGCCTATTCTCATATTGTACAATAAATATTAAATCAAACAATCATGACACATGAAAGTATCAGATCCTGTCCCTGCCTGACAATGACAGAAAGGGTTGTTATGTGGTAGATGTCAAAGATGTTCAACTGAACAAATTTTATCACACACCCTCCTCTTGGTGGCTATGAAATTGGAGGCCGAATCACGTCGGCAACTGAATTTTGTATACCCCATAGACATTTATCAGGGTTACTCTACCATTATATCAATACATCTAATGGGTCGATATTTATTTTAAAATTTAATCATATGTGTATGTGTGTGTGTTTGTGTGTGGGTGTTTCTACATATTTACTTTCATTTACACTCTACCTATGATTCCTACAGCCAAGGAAATAATATTTTTCAGGACATTTTCAGGACTTTTCTAGGATCAAATTACCATTTTCAAGGAAAAGAATACAATATTTAAAGGCAATATATCAGGATATATATGAAAAGCATATCATTTTTATTAAATGTATAATAATCGATTATTGACATTTTATGGAAACAGCCTCCTCCTCACCTCTTAATTCTGATCCACCCACTTTTATTTAAATTTGAACTGACATGGAATATCAAGACAAAGATTTTGTACTAGTAATCTTTTTCTTTTACAATCGAAGTTTTCATCTACAGTCATAATATTTATTCAGAGGCTTTTTCTTCTAAGTGGATTTTTTCACAGGCAATATTTTTTCCAGGACATTTCCTGATTTTGTAAAATTCAGGGACATTTCCAGGACCTGGAAAATGAATTTGTTATTTTCCAGGACGTGTGGGAACCCTGCCTACTGTTCTATTACCCCGATACTATAGTAGTAGTTACATGTATTTTACAGGTAACTCTATGGTACCACCATATATCACAATGTACTTTGCAAAGGTATGAGAAAATTAGAAAGCATATTTGCAGCACATAATAGTATGCAATATGATGAAATAAGCTTTGTCAGAGACAAAATATGTGACTGTCTCTTCAGAACGGAAACTTAAAAATCGAGATTTGTTGAAAATGGTTGAAATGGTGAAAAAAAGTCACCAAAAAATTATGACAGGACTTTTTTGACTGAAAGCTTGAAATTGTCTATCACTGTAATCAGGATTTAAAGATCTACAATTATACTTATAGTTAGGATCTAACCTTGTATTTCCCAAATAGAAAATTACTTTTGAGTAGACCCCTCTACCTAATCATAATGGATAAATAATAAATGGTAGAGTCACATGTCATGATAGAGTTACCTGTAAGTGTAACTTCCTACCTATTTGGGAAAGCCTGTAAAAGTGTCAGTGTAAGTAAATAGTAGATCTACTAATGTCTAATCTAATCCCATTAGATCTAGGCCCAAGGGCCAGGGGAATAATGAAAGACAAACTGACAAAAACCTAAACATTTTGTCACATATAAACTTATAAAGTTTATGCTTGTTCAAACTCGGTTAATACTTTATTCTTTTTAATGCAGTAAACTTTATGAGTTTATAACTATCACTAGTAAGGTAGACTAGATCTAGCATCAGTTTATGCGATTACGCAAATCTCACCTTTACTCTGGCTTTAGATCTAGATCTACAGCGAAACAAATCCATTCAGTGTACTGAATGTACATGCAGCCGGTAATCAGGTTAACAAAGTATTACTGTCCAGAGAAAAATAATTAAAAAAAACACGTGAATGATGAATATACACGATCAATTAGTCTTCCTGTATTGTCGTAGTCAAACAGGAGGAAACACCTATCTGGGTCAGGTCACGTCATAACGTTTCTTATGGGATTGTAAGTTTGGTAGTTTTTTTTACTGTAAGAATGAGTAATTTCGTTGTTAAATCCATGTTATTTCTTGTCGTTAGATGGAAGCACCAGGTGCTAGACACCAATCGACAAACTAAAAATACCCGTGAAATGTTTATATATTCATATTGTTAACAAATCAATTTTGTGTGTGAAATAGTCTAATATTTTCAAAAATGTCTAAACCTAAGATGATATATTCAGTATATATACTCTTCCACAGTTCATTAGAATATAATATTTATTATATTTATATTTGATAACCTAAGAATGTCAGTGCTGCTACGTGCTGCATTGCGTCTTGACGACTAGGATTAACATCATGTTGCGGTCCTACTAGTAACTAGTCAACGCCAACAAGCGAGAAACAGCGTTAATAAACTATTACCAGCATCAAATGACCATAACATATATTTAGCATGTAGCCAATAACATATTATGTACCTAAACACAGTTTCCCCCTTCATAATGCCCAAACAGTGACCACAATAAAAAAAAATGTGTGGTGCATTTGTACATTCATGTTATTACATGTATCTCAATAACGGTGATTATTTCAATAATTGTAATCCGATTTTAAGTTTCGGAATACAATGTAAAGACTGAATATCATGAGCTAATCTAAAGATAATTTTATTATGGTAATTTTGTTTTACATATTTTTTGTTTTGCTTTATTGCGCCGTTGCATTGTTTGATGACATGTTTGTCTTTTAAGTTTTAAGTTGTTTCAAACATTGTTGCAGCGCACTTTTACATTATTTGATATATGTTATCATCATTTTATGCGCTTTGCTTATAATTTTATGCCATTTGCGTGTAATTTGATTTTGCATTCTCCCCCCTATTGATTCGTTTGTTAGGAATTTACCATGTTTGGTTTGTGTTCATGTTGTTTGAATTTATTTAGCTTCATTTCAGTTCGTCTGTATTTCTATTCATTTGTTTTGACAACTTGCCTTAAAATATTGGTTGCAAGTTGTTTTGTTTATGATTGGTGGTGTCTGCATCTAATTTGATGGCATGGAATGTGGATATAGTCACTCGATCTTCAGTTTCAGATAGTGCTTCACTGAACTTCATTGTCACAATAATTCAAGTATAAATAATATATTAAAATAACTCGATATATTTGTATAGCATTGATAAATAAAAAGTAATGTTATTTGGTAAATAAAATTAGCCTTCACATGACTATAGGAAATATGGCATTGAAATCGGCGGATCGTTTCGTGATACGGTCAGACTTAAGAATGGCATAATCACCCATATATAAGATAGAAGCATATATATATATATATATATATATATATATATATATATATATATATATATATATATATATATATATATTTTATTCTCCAACAAGTCGCTGTTGCTGATGGTGTTTGGCCACCGAATTTGGGGGATTCTTCTCAGACAGTTATTAATAAAGGTCTTTTTTTGGTGGTGGTGGTGTTAGTTGTCCTCCATGTCTCTGCTCCATACAGTAGTACAGACTTCACATTGGAGTTAAACTGGCGTATCTTTGTGTGTAATGACAAAACTTTGGAGCTCCAGGTGTTCTTGAGCTGTATAAATGCTCCTCTAGCCTTGTCAATCTTTGCCTTAACATCCGCATCTGTACAACCATGTTTATCAATGATACTACCCAGATACGTGAATGCCTCTACATCGTCAATTTAATTTCCTTCCAGTTTGACTGGCTCCATGCTGACTGCATTAACCTTGAGGATTTTTGTTTTGCATTTATGTATATTTAACCCCATTCGTGAAGAGATGGCTGCCTGTTCACTTGTCTTCTCCTGCATCTGTTGATGGCTGTGGGACAACAGTGCTATGTCGTCGTCAAAGTCCAGGTCATCAAGTTGCGTATTTAGTGTCCACTGGATTCCATTTCTTCTCTGCTTTGTGCATATCTTCATAATCCAGTCGATGACCAGAAGGAAGAGGAATGGGGACAGCAAGCAACCTTGTCTAACTCCAGTCTTCACTTCGAAATGCTTCGTTAATTGTCCACTATGTATTACTCTGCAGCCTGTTCCTTCATAGCTGTTCTTAATCAAGCTTACCAGCTTGGTCGGTATGCCGTAATGTCTTAGCAGTTTCCATACTGTATCCCTGTTTATGTTGTCTAACGCCTTTTCGTAGTCAACAAAGTTGATGTAGAGTGGGGAGTTCCATTCCAAGGATTTCTCTTCTATAATGCGTTGTGTTGCAATCTGATCAACGCATGATCTGTTTGGGCGGATTCCAGCTTGTTGACCTCTTAGCCATGGGTCCATTTCACCTTTCATTCTTTCCAAGATTATTCTGTTGAAGACTTTACCAGGCACTGAGAGAAGTGTGATTCCTCTGTAGTTAGAACAGTTGCTGAGGTCTCCTTTCTTGGGGAGTTTTATGAGGTATCCCTCTCTCCAGTCTGATGGCACTTCTTCCTTTTCCCAAATCTCAGTAAAAAGAGGATACAATAGTTTCACAGACGTGTCTATGTCTGTCTTGAGTGCTTCTGCTGGGATGTCATCCGGTCCTGTTGCTTTATTGTTGTTCAGGTGCTTTATGGCCCACCTGATTTCTTCCTTGGTTGGCTTGTCACAATTGATTGGTAGATTCACTATCGCTGGTTATATGTCTGGGAGGGGGGGTCCAGTATGGCAGGTCTATTCAGCAGTTCTTCAAAATGTTCAGCCCATCTGTTGAGTTGTTGCTCAATTCCCGTGATGTTCCTTCCTTGCTTGTCTTTAACAGGTCGTTCTGTCATACAGCTGTCTTATGTTTCCGTTATCTGCAGCTTGTTCTGCTTCTTTTGCCAGACCGTTGATGTAGTTTCGTTTGTCCATTTTAACACTCTTCTTTACCTCTGTGTTGGCCTTTGTGTGATCTTTCTGTGCCTGTGCCTTTGTCGCTCGTGTTCGATTGTCGTTTATTAGTTTGTGTGTGTGTGTGTGTGTGTGTGTGTGTGTGTGTGTGTGTGTGTGTGTGTGTGTGTGATGTCAGTTATAGGAAACCTCTTTCTACGTACATTCGTCTTTTTTCCCAGTTTGACTGTAAAAATATTAACTCTCCGCTCGACTTCAGTGATATTTAAAGACATTTTACTGTCGGTAGTGAAATCGTGGGGGCTTTACGCTTATACAGTCCCTTTACGTAATATCCGAAATTAATGCTGTATACGATGGTATTCCGTATAATGCTAGTTTATATATATATATATATATATATATATATATATATATATGAATAATTTGTACTGAACCTTCTTCCACACGACAGAAAAAAACGACAGAAAAGAAACGTTCATGATTTATATCGCTGTATATTATTGAGCTCAATAGAGCAGTCATCACTCGCGTGATATCACTTTCATGATATTTGTGATATTTGATTCGATAACTTGTTTAGATTTCATGCTAATATCGTTTGCGTCGATCATAATATAAACACGCAATATCTTATCTGTGGATGTAATTAGTTAGCTTGTCAATATATGCATCTGTTCAATAATTGGGCTAAGGATACACACATGTACGCACACACACACACACACACACACACACACACACACACACAGATATATATATATATATATATATATATATATATATATATATACTGAAAAGCTCACATATCACCGAATCATTTTATCATCCGAATAATAATGTCACTACGTGGAACTGAAGTCAGTGTTCATGTCGTGCAATGAATTAACTGAGAGATACATTATGACGAGATGACGCCGTCAGTAACTACTTTGATATGACATATGTCATTTGTGTGGGATCAGTCTCTGTAATAGTTAGAGCCTTTGTAATAATTGGAGTCCCTGTAATAATTGGAGTCTCTGTAATAATTGGAGTTTCTGTAATAGTTAGAGCCTTTGTAATAATTGGGGTATCTGTATTAATTGGAATTCCTGTAAACAATTGGAGCTTCAGTAATAATTGGAGTCTCTGTTATAGTTGGAGTTTCTGTAATAATTGGATTATCTGTAATAATTGGAGTTTCTGTAATAATTAGAGTCTCTATCATATTAATTCAATATGGTTCTATCATGGAATATTTGGTCATGGCCATAAATAATAATACTATCATCAAGTTGATGGTATCTGACATGTCTTATAGACATATTATGATTGTTTTGGGATGTTTCTGTAGTAGAGCATATTCCAAAGTTCGTGATACCAATAGGATTCTCCCGAAACCTGGATCACTGCCAGAGGCTCAGTTATCACTTGGTGTTTCTCCTGTATAACCATGTTCCAATTATCTTTCTGCTAATTGAAATACTCAAACAAGGTTCATGACAATGGTCTAAAAAAATAGGAGTCCAATTATTTAACTTTGTCCATATTGAAAGAAGAATTAAGACTTAATAGCATCAGATTTTCAGGTTGGCGGCTAATAAAAGTGTATAGAATCATAAAAATCCTCGGATCAAAGTCCTCTTTCAATGCGCAACATTAAGCTGTAACCACCGATAATACTTTTTTATGACGCCTGACGCGTATAGAACTATTGAACAATCGTGTGTGCTACTTCTCAAAATTGTTGTACCTCGTTCATAGATGAAGTGAATATCCAGATGTCAGATCTGGGTTCGATATTTTGCATTGTGGATCTACATTTTTCATCGACAAAACAATTATAATATTTCATTGTAAGGATTATAGACATCACATTAAATGCTCGAGATATATTGGTTAGAACCTGATTTAGATTAGCTTTGGTTCGGCGACGGCTTCAGAGATATAAGTATTGCTGTTGTGCGACATATTTGTGCACAAGTAGGATAAATGGGCTGAACGATCTCCAAACGTAATAAGGCGAAGCGAAAGCTGAAACATCCTTCAAACATAGCTCAACTGGGGTTTTAACCTAGGCACTACAGGACTATGGTTAACCATCCTACTAGTTAAACCATCTAGAGGCCAAGTGAGGTTTCCGGATTTGGAGTATTTATTATTTTAAATTTAACATAAAACAATCTCACTTAAAACAATATCATCTAAAATAATATAATATAAAATATCACAATATCACCTAAAACAATATCACGTAAATCAATATCACATAAAACAATATCACATAAAACAATATCACATAAAACAATATCACATGAAACAATATCACATAAAACAATATCACATAAAACAATATCACATTAAACAATATCACATAAAACAATATCACATAAAACAATATCACATAAAACAATATCACACAAAACAATGTCACACAAAACAATATCACACAAAACAATATCACACAAAACAATATCACATAAACATTATCATATAAAACAATATCACATAAAACAATATCACATAAAACAATATCACACAAAACAATATCACACAAAACAATATCACACAAAACAATATCACACAAAACAATATCACACAAAACAATATCACACAAAACAATATCACATAAACAATATCATATAAAACAATATCACACAAAACAATATCACATAAAACAATATCACATAAAACAATATCACATAAAACAATATCACATAAAACAATATCACATAAAACAATATCACATAAAACAATATCACATAAAACAATATCACATTAAAAAAATATCACATTAAAAAATATCACATACAAAATATCACATACAAAATATCACATACAAAATATCACAAACAAAATATCACATAAAAAAATATCACATAAAAAATATCACATACAAAAATATCACATACAAAAATATCACATACAAAAATATCACATAAAAAATATCACATACAAAAATATCACATACAAAAATATCACATAAAACACTTAATTCGGTATAGTTTTAAAGTAATAATAATGTAATTGTTTTATTAGTGTTAATTGGTGGAAATGTATTACTTTGTACAAATATACACAGATTTATACACTCCAATTTGCATTCTAGTAATATCATCTTCCTAGATGTACGAGTATATGGGCAAATGTTCGGCTGTCCAATTACATATTAAATAAATGTAGAAATCTGATGAACTAGAATTAAATATAAAGATTTACTGACAACCGCCGATTAACTGGGATTTTGAGGAAAGGAGATTTTATTAAAAGGTAGATCGCTGGTACATAAAATAAATTGTTGATCCAGATATCAATAATACATGTGGATAATCTTCAGGATCGTCTTCAGTACGATATATGTTGTCAATGGGCTACACATAATTGTATCACTATTAGATGAGGCAGCAACATGACTTGACTTGTTTCTGTATTGTCTTTTGTTGTGTTTATTTTGTGTAATATTATTGCGTTGATCACGTGAACTTTGTACAAGAACTTTACTGTTATCTAGTCGTTGGACATGTTTTCTTGCGTGGATAGGAAAAAGTGCAAGGTCAACAAGTGGTGTCCGTTTTGGATCTTACAGAAAATCAGGTTAAATTAGGCAGACCTCGTCCACAGTTAACCTAGAAAGCCTAGACCTGGCTTCCATATTCATACACCATTATTATATTATATTCGCCTAAGTTCATGGAGTTGTGCTTCGGGATGATCTGGGAAGGTTTTGTCTTTGGATAAGGTACATAACCTAATTGTAAAACTATCCAGAGTCTTTCCTTTCAGCGTTTCAGCCTCATAATATATATATATATATATAATATATATATATAGACTTACGTTTTAAGTTCCTTTTACTTCTTGCTTTCAAGTATTCCTATTGTTCTGTCTTAGTGGAGACACATAATAATCATTGTCCTTCATGAGAATGCCATACACGTCATATACACCATCACCTATATTTTTTCCAGTTTTATTGTTGATATTTAATGCAATAAAAAACGTTTTATTGTTGATATTTAATGCAATAAAAAACGTTTTAAATAAATCAATCTACTTTGCTTAGTTTATTCACAACAGATAGACATAATAATTAACATCTGAGCAAATTAGACGGGATGAACATGATGATGATATTGATGATGATGATGATGATAATCTAACATTGCCAAAATATGATTTGCTGCTATTGTTGCTCACTTGAAGTATCATGTCCGATAAACTTTAAATGAATCACTGAAGAATTATGAAATTATAAATGAAAGCTTAAATGATTTGTTTATATAATAATGGTTCAGACAAAAGCGATGAAGATCTACTTAAATCATTCACCCCCCCCCCACACACACCATCCTCCCTGTAACCATTCATTCCCAAACACACTCAGACATAGACCTGTCCTAGTAATAGTAACACCAGCAGGAATAACACAGGACTAACACAGGAATAACATAATTTTTAATGTTCATAGATAATTGATAAATTCAGTAAATAACAAAACTAATACGCATCCGGTGTACATATACATATTGATATACTAGATCAGTTATGAGTATTCAACTTTACTTGGACGAAGCCATGAACATCTAAAAACTAAATTAATTATCAACATCAAATTGGGATAATTAATTTACAAATACAACACTACTACCATATACGAAACACGGACCAGACAAAATTGAAGAGTTCAGATTGGACTGTGGCTTATGCCATTTTACTAATAAATTCGGTCTGCAACTTTTAGGAAAGTCCCATCTGAATCAGGGCCAGATACAAGTACAACGTATTTGCGGTATGTGTATACTTAAGTACATCAAGCAATGTACTTGGACTTACACTTGGCTTTTTGGTTTGTACTTGCTTCCGAAAGAAATTAAACTTGCCGAGTTCTTTACCAAGTTTTTAACGTTAATTTCTATTGTTTAATATTTGGATGTTGGTGGTGTCCTTAAAAGTGCCGTATTTAGTGGTTCAAATCCATACTAGGCTAGTATATTGTGGCTATGGTGTAAAACGCGGCTAAAACTGTGGCTAAAACGAGTATCAGCAAACTTACACACCAAACGGTAACACAATCAGATAATCCAATTTCTGAAATCGTAGACTTTTTATGGAATCGAGGAACCTGGTCATTGACTTTATTGCGGGGCGCCTCCGTGGTCTAACGGTATTTATTTATTTACGACTGCGAGGGCGAACCCAATGCGCAAAAGGGTCTAATTCGCACGCACGCGTAAAACACGCACACAAAACACACACACAAAACATACACATAGAAAGACAGACACACAACAGGGTGTACAATGGAATACATAAACGAGAACGTTTTTTTGATTTTTATCTTTAATAAAACAGTAAAATAAAAACAAGTCAAATTACTTGCTAATGTACACATAACAACTTCATAATTCACACAGAGTTCGGTGTGTGTGTGTGTGTGTGTGTGTGTGGGGGGGGTATATTTGACACAGCATGTGTTGTTGTTTTCCTTGTAGTGTAAAAATAATAAGGTGAATTGTACCTTCAAAGAAACTTACCTTTGAAATGAAAGGATCTACCTAAATGCATTTTATTTCTACTGCACAAATATAATAATATTCATGATTATACTGCAGCTATTAAAGATACCGTAATACAAAAATAACAAATCGCGGTAGACTGTGTATAATGCCTGTCACACAAAGACATAAAGACAAAATAATTATAATTTATAAAAATAGATGAGTAACATTGTAATTATTATCTACAACCGTGAATCTCGCTCTTAGCTGAAAAGTGCTTTTATTTACAATGCGCCCGCTTTCCTATTTTTCTTATGATGTTTTCGTTTCTTTGACCCCTTCTTAGCCTTTTTGCACGCCCTCTTCGCTTTGCTGGTTTCCATCAATTTTACAACACCATCTGTCGTCGCATCGTGAAATGAATCTCGGATGGCCAACAAGGCCACATATCCGGACCGGAGTTTGTAATCACGATCTATATGATAGGTACTGCGGCTTAAGCCGTCGGTCGACGGTTTACTCAGACGTCCTCTTCTGGGCTTCAGCTGTGCCTTGGTCAGCTTGAGAAATGTGCCGGTTAGTCGAAGCTTCTGACTAGCTCTCACGCACGGGTAGTGTATTTTCAGCGTATCCGATGCATCTATCGTGCCTTGGTCTAACATCCTCAGTCTCCGTGTTATATTGTTTGTGTCGTAAATGCCTTCGTCGCCGACTGATGTCATAATCGTCCGGATGTAGAGGTCGGAAAGGGAGAGCAGGCCAAGTAGGTGTTTAATCGATTTCTGAAACAGTGCATAACTCTAAATAAGTCAGACATGCATACATAAATACAGCCAGGCAGACAGACATACATGGAAGAAGGCAGGCAGGCAGGGAGAGATAGAGGGATATACATATATATATATATATATATATATATATATATATAGAGAGAGAGAGAGAGAGAGAGGGGGATATATATCCAGAAGAAAGTGTGAAACATTTGAAGTCATCACGCTTAGCGATTAATACTTGTTTAATGAGCATATTTTGGAATAAGCAACAAAACTGTTCACCTATTAACGTGTAGTCAAAGAGGGAAAAATGACACTGAAAAATATGCCATCAAATAAATCGTTAGGCACAGTGTATTTTTCACGTGCTAACAAATTAATTATTCATTGACTGAAATGCATATTATCTACATACCTTGATATTTTTTACACGTTTCGGTTTCTTTGGAAGTTTTATTCCGTATTTCTTGAATATCTTGGTTGAATTCCGAGGCCAACATTTGCTTAATTCTTTCTGAAAAGCAAACATGGTACTGCACTGAAGTCAACTGGGTTCTCTAAAGCGTCTGTTAAAACTAGAAATTCCATAATGCACCGACAGTAACAGCTGAAGGCTGAAGATGGGACAAAATGTTAGGCCGACGTCTAAAAGACAACTTACATACGATATCAAGACAGCACTTAGATGTTCCCTAATTTCGTCTATTATTTCTCTAACCGGACGTGAACTGTCTACTTTTATCAACCGTCTTCCATTTGGTCTTTGAACATTTGGGACCTTTGGAGTTACGTCCTCAGTCAAAATGTCGGCGAGGCTCACATCGACGTAACGCTTGACGTCTGGTTTATCAAATTTGCGACAAATACCTGATTCTGCTGAGGTTAGATATTTGGTAATTATCACAGCTACACCTGTATAAATAATAATTAAAAAAATAATAATAATAATAATAGTATTAATAAAATAAAAATTTAATCCCTATTAGAAACTGCCAAAACTTACATATTATAATCAAGTTAGTATACATAATGGCTAAATACTGAATGACCACGGTTTGAAATATTAATAAGTTTGCCTATCAATCCACAATATAGATGTATATCTATATATCCCTCTTTATTTATATACTTCAGCAAGATTAGAGAATCAGATATGACTTTAGGGGGGACCCTTGATCAAATTTTGTAGATCTATAGTAAGTTTGATCAGTTCTGGTGCCAAAATAAACAAGCTCATACATTTAATTTCCGCTTAATGACTAACTAACTAAGAAGATTTCTTCACCATATTGTTGTTTCATTAGTGTGAGAAATAGTGGCAACTGGAAAACCCCGTGACTAGGATTGATGCAGACTGTCATATAAACTAAGAACCTACCAGATCAAATATGACTATCATGTAAACATTATCTCTATGTTGTAGGAAATAGCTAAGGACAAAACGAGGAAATGCTGCAAGATCCTATTCGATTGGATGACGCTGTATACGTATGCGCGCACGCGTGTACGTGTGCCACGTGTTAGGGATTTACCTGACCGATCACGACCTGTACCGAATATTATATAAATGACATTCGCTATGATTGTGACGAATAGACCATATGTATTCAGCTCTTGATACCCTATTTGTGGGACACCAAGCAACATTGTAAAACTAACTACGTCATTTCCCGCCCCGCTAATTATTTGTTTCCGCCATGGAATGAACGCATGGCTTAAGAATTTTCTACATATGTGTGTCCCCTAAAATCGATACATTATATATATATATATATATATATATATATATATATATATATGTTTACAGTGGAGAGGACGGTCAGAAAACCACACGTTTACCACCGAAAATGATGAGAGTATCTTTTTAGAACAGATGACAACATTTAATTTCCCTTTGCAGTCATTTATGGTCTGGCGGTCAGGTAAGTCCCTAACACGTGACCAAAATAATGAGGAGTGGGCTAGACGTTATACCAATGGACAGGTTTATAAATGTCTTATAAATGTCTTGATTTATGGATATAACGATTTGTGTAATAATTATGGATGTTTCTGCACGTTTGGATGTTGATGCTCTAAGCGAGTCCCCTGTGTGTGCGTGTGTGCGCGTGTGTGTGTGTTTAAAATACCTAAATTTAAAGGGACTTGCTTAGAGCACCAAAATCCATTCATGTGTTTTTAAACCCTCTATGTGCAATATATAAGAAAATAGTTAATTACATGTTGGCTGATAAGGTATGATTAAAGAATTTTTCTACCTTAAAAATTATTAATCAAATACCAGTGATTATGAGGTGTTCGTTATTATTTTATAACTTTGAAAATTATAGAGATCAATTTTAATGGACCACGAAGCCATGCGTTTGTTTATTATATGGATTAAAGTTTTTCCGTGATCAATTTCTGATATCTTATTAATATTGATCAGCATTGCTTTCGATGACTATGCGGAAATCCCCCCTCGGGAATTCCCAGATTTTGAAGCGCCATATTGTTTAATGTGGGTGATAATAACAAAAAGATGACTAGCCGTCACTAGGCAACTGGTAGTAGTACAGCTGACTAGGAAAACAGAAGGGACAAAGATAACAGAAGGAAATACGCCTTAATATCAACTAAAACCATTGAAAAAAAGCTTCCTTCTTATAACATCTCAGTTAGACACGTGAGTGTGATAAGTCCTCTCATTAATATACCGTTATTTAAATAGAGCTTGTTCATTTATAATGTGTATAAAGGCTTGTGTGATTGATTGTACGAGTGTTTATATAAGTGCATATTTGAACTTACACGTCTGTGACGTGTCATCTATATCGTATATAACTTCGCACGTAATGTTTCCACGTCAGCTGTTAAACTAGTGTAAAGATAACGATGTTACTATTATTGCAAATTGAAAAAGACATACATTTATACCAGCATATACCAGACTTATATATTTATCAGCATAATTATAGACAAGATTTACATCTGTACAGCATAACTATAGACAAGACTTACATTTGTACAGCATAACTATAGACAAGACTTACATATATACCAGCATAACTATAGACAAGACTTACATCTATACCAGCATAACTATAGACAAGACTTACATCTATACCAGCATAACTATAGACAAGACTTACACCTATACCAGCATAACTATAGATAAGAATTTCATCTATACCAGCATAACTATAGATAAGAATTTCATCTATACCAGCATAACTATAGAAAAGACTTATATCTGTACCAGCATAACTATAGAAAAGACTTATATCTGTACCAGCATAACTATAGACATACGCATATAAAGTCATTTAATAGGAGAGTGGGCATGATATACCTATTAAGCTATTTACTTTGAGTGCGACTTTTAAACTCAATCTGGTGTAATTTGTTCCGAACTGGCCAAGTACACAGTAATAGAGAGTACAGTCTAAATGTACTTTAACAATAATCTAATGCTTTATCCTAATGCTTTATCCTATTATATACACGGCAGTACCCCATGCTCCAAACCGTACTATTTATAAATATGTTTAGAAGATAAACTTCGCCGTACTTAAGCATAATACAGCACATCATCATCATCATCATGACCATCATCATCTTCAGCATTCACACAGTCGATAATTGTTATTTTGAATGATTTGTTATAAACAACAGCCTACAACATCCTATTAGTGTTGTGCTGTAAAGCCTCAACGCGTTGCTGTTTAGGCAACTATTTAGAGGTGCCTGGCAACGACTAACTCCCGTGTTGTTTGTACTCACTCCACTTTCTCTCTCAGAGTCGGGGAATGCGAATTTAAATTGGAGATTAGATGTAATTACACTACAGAAAATTAATCGGTGTCGCGCAAAGTAATTATTGTTACCTCCAGACTGGTATTTTGTTTGTTTCTGTAATTTGTAAGTTTGTAATAAAATGTTAGGCTTAAAAAAACGTGTTTTCGTAAAAACTAAGAGGGTCCACATATATTTGTATTTGCTGATAAAGATCTTGTTGACAATTAATTAGGGATCAACTACCTCTCAAAAACATATTTGATACAGAAGGAACGAGTTTCCACAAGACATAGAAAATTGTCAATACAATATTTTACCTGCCAACATTGACAGACTGGCCATGCGACCATTTGGGGGAATGCCCCGTGGGCCGCTGAGCTGGGTAAAATAACGGCTGAAAACATGTCACGAAAACGGAAGCCATAGACGCAATGTGCGCAAAGGTTGAAACGAAAATGGAACGCACGTTAGCTGAGCACCGAAAACACGCCTCTGTTCTGACCATCAGCAGTCTGTTAGTCAGTGTAACAGGTGAAGCGTCCGAGGTAAGTTACTAGAGTTAGATTACACGAAGTCGTGAGTAGAAGAACCCCCCCCCCCCTCCTCCTCCAGCCGAGTATCCCAGAAGTTAGGAGTCACAACTGTTACCAGTAGATTGACGAGACCCGCAACTGATAGCGTATTCCAGCTTCGGCGATGCCTTACCCTCTCACTGCTGCATCCGACATATCTTCATTCTAAAATCAGTGACTCCTGTATTGGACATAATGAGTAAACTTTGATTTCGCCAACATCATTAGGAAGTGTCTGTTCGCCTTACTCTCCGATATCATTTTAGATGATTATCAAACAGTTTATCTGTGAGAATATGTAGAATGAGAAGAGAAATTAACAAAATAGAGTAGAGATGTTCAGTTACTAAAATACGTAAACATAACGGCTGTGAGACAACGGGCGGAGCCTCTACTAACAGTTCCGTGTAATCTGACAATAGTGTTTAAAGCATGCTTTTGCAGGCAAATTGCAAGCCATGCTAGGTTAATAGAAATCAACTTTACACACATGAATATGTTGCGTGCGTATAGAGCTGGCTAAAAGTGTACATACATAAACCAATTAACCTGTTGTAGCTGTTCCACTTGAAAAGGAGAGATACACCTCTTCCTCGATCAACTACTTTAAGAAACTATATGTATAGATTAAGAGTGTCCAGGATGTCTCACTTTGTCGCAGGTAGCCATCGTGATGAGATTAGAAAGTGATGACGAGTTATGGAAAGAGTTGTGAATGTGGTCAATTTTATTGGCAAGAGACGACTGAGTTATAGAGGAAGGAGAAACAGCATACACACTTGACAAGTATGATTCCTCCACAGCCAATCATCTTACTCGCGTTGTTCAGATCAGCAGGAAGCAATACGCGAAGGCAAAGAGTTTAGGAGGTCGAGGTGCCTTAGTAACTTTGCTATCTAAAACTACAATTAATTATTTTATCACAGTTATCCGGGATAAAATAGGTCAGTGGATTTCTAAAGAAGTAACAGATTTGTTTGCTTTGGATATAGATATTACTGAAGATATCTCAACACAGGACCAGTGCTCTGTTGTTAGATGTGTTGATACAACTGGCACTATCCAAGAACAATTAGTGGGTGTGATGAAAAGTGAGGAATCTACTGGTGAACCTTGTGTGCCATTTGTAAGTCATGCTAGGACTGAATCTTGACCTTAAGAACTGTGTTGAAAACGCAACTGATGGTGCAGAAAACATGCAGGGGCGTTACAAAGGCTTCAGTACTCTGCTATCAAAGAAAGCTCCAATGCAAGTCCATGTTTGGCGCCATCCAAATGAGTTAATTATCGTTGTATCCGAAGCTACAAGTGTTGTGGTGACTAGCGCATCGCTGTTCTCATTACTGAATGAAATTGTAGTATTATATCGGGAATCTTACCAGCGAATGAACATCTTCAATTAACACTCTACTTTTGAAAAGGGAATAGGAACTATCGACGAAACTAGATCATGGTCAAAAGATGTCGCCTTGAAGAAGAAATTTTGGTTCATTCAACAACCCAACTGCAGCACATTTCACAACTCTTAATGCTAAACTAATTGCTGACAAGATTCAGGCAGCTGTTATGGCCAAGGTGAAGGGATATATTGATAATCTCCTGAAGTTTGAAACAATTCTGACTACACAGGTATATTTGCACACAATCTCCCGTACAACAGCGCTCTTCAAGTATCTAAAAATTGGCCAACTGGATATGCTGACTGCACCGGCTGATGAATGAATTTCTAGAGAATATGCAGATGCTACGGGATAACTTCCAGGTTTGTCTAATGAAGAGCTGGGTGAAATGGATAAAAAGGCACAAAAACATTGATGGCGAACTGTTCATTGATGAGTCTAATCAGCTTCTGACCCAGTAAAGAAGTATCGTATCGTATATAACCGAATAGCAGACACTGTAGCATTGAGCAGCGGTTTAACAGATCAGCAAGATTAACATCGTATGCTGATCTCTCGCTTCTTCAACAAGGGAATCTCGATCAAGTGCCATCGGGAGTAATAGAAGACTTGGATAAACATTTGCTGTTATTTGATGATGGTGTCACTGCGGGACAATCACAAACAGAACTGCGAAGCTTTGAAGAACTGCGGCCAACGCTGAAACAATCAGTAGTAGATGCTTACGGTGTGCAGGAGGAGTCGGAGAACCGTGATGGTGAGTTTGAACAGGACAAGAAGACTGTCAAGTACTCTGATCCTACAAGGTGAGCCTCAAGTTGAACCTCTACCACTGGTTAATGAACAATGGACCGACCTTACAGGTGACGGATGCCCGGGCCGGTTTTAAGACCCAGTCCGCTGCTGCCTCCCAATACAAATACTCTGGTCTGGGGGAGAAAAGATACATCAGAACAACGTTCATAAAACGCCTATAGTTATAAGACCAATAATAATTAAATAAGTGAACGTATTATAAGACATTACAGATAATTGACAATACATTAGTTGCATGTCAAAGAAATCCATATCATTTATTTACTAATCATAAAATAATTGAAATACCTATTTTTCAGTCTGTGTCTATTGTAGTCTTTAGGCGAACATGCGATATTTCAAGACAAAGTTGACTCGACGGTGAGTGCCTATTTTCGATTACATAACAACGTATATGGTGATTTACCAATTATGCGATGGTTTCACTACGTTATGAGCTCGTCCTTAAGATTATTGCGCTATAAAATATAACAGTGATGACCAAAAGAAAATAGAATTCATAAAGACCACCGGAAGTATTCCCCAAATTTAAATAAATATAATAGTTAGCCTTACGCGGGGAATAACAATCTAGATAACTGTTCCTTGAATCTCACAATATTGCTGCTAATAGTACAGTTTGTTTTTAAATATTCTACTTTGTCTTAACTGGTGTCGAACAAAGGTACGTATACCACGTGGACACTACTCTATTAGTTGACATGATATCCTATTTGGGGTCAAATAACTGATATGTCGTTTGTGGCTTTTGGCATGCATACCAAGCTACATATTTGATTGGTTTACAAATATTAAAACTGTTTAGTTCAGAAAATATGCCTTTTACAGCTGAATTATATCTAATTATTTTATATTCTATTGTCTTAAATATTTAACTATATTGATTTATATTTGTTATAAGGGCTCCATGATATTAGAAATACTATAACTGATTTATAGCATCTTAGATGATATTCTGATGCAATATCCTCTCGATATATTTATAAAACTAAGTTCCTGTTAAATTCTGAACGGTTGTGTACGAAATAAATCATTTCCGAAGCATTCCATTTCTAATATTGGCTAAGTTATTAATAAATATGACGGAAAAAAGTTTTGCTAAACATCTCAAATCTTGAATACATGTTATTTATAACGATGCGTATATTATCTGTGTCAAAACTTGAGAGTAGGTACAAGTAATATATGTCCTGTCATTGTTTCTGTGATAGATTTGCTTCTGATTATATTACCTAAACTGACAGAACCAAAATGATAATATTAATAATGATGATGATGATGATCAAAACAACAACAACTGAATACTTCTATAGCGTCAGTATTCTCGAAAGGAATCGAGCTCAGTGACGCACCTAGTACAGGGATTGTAGTGAAAACCTAGAAGGGAATATGTACACAGTGGCAACAAGTTTTGAGAAACACTAGTTATATAGTTATGATATTTATATGATGATTTAGATACATAGGATTGAGCCAATGATTTCACCTAGAAATATCACAATAACACGTACAAGGCAATTAACAGAAGAATTAACCTTGGCATTATCGCTCATATAAGAACTGTGTAATTATTGCAAATATAGATTAAATGGAAATCGCTGTTTCAGCAAGTCAGCTGCCTCCCCGTGGAACAATTTACCAATGATAACTAGGCAGTCCAAGTCCCTCAACTCGTTCAAGAAGAATGTTAAGACGCATTTCTTTGACATTGCATATTCATAGACATGTTATCATTGTTTTAACGTCTAAATGTTTATAATGTTTTAAAGTCTATACTTGGTACATGCTTAACTACTTCTTTTATCTGTAAAGCGCTTTAGGGTAATTTTAATCCAGTTATATAGAACGCTATATAAAATGCTGTATTATTACTATTATTATTATTATTATTATTATTATTATTATCATCATCTCTTGTTACTATCTGAAAAACTTTTAAAAATATGAAGTTTTAGTCTGTTTTTATTTCTTGCCTGTCCAATTATTACGACGACTGGAATAAGTCAAACAAGGATTCGATGACGGCGTCTTCCTCGCCATGTTAGAACGTGTCAGCAGTGATCAGTTACAATGGGAGATGTATCAGGTGTGATCAGACATTCTTTGGTGTAATAACAAAAATCCACCTCTACATAAAGAATCACGTGTGTGTGTGTGTATATGTGCGTTTGTGTGTGTGTGTGTGCGTGTGTGTATGTGCGTGTTTGTGTGTGTGTGCACGAGCACGCGCGAGCCCCGGCTCCACCGCGATAGTGTGTGTTTGTGTGCACGCGCCGATACCGGATCATATGTTAAATGAACAGATAACCGGGCCAGACCGGGAGGATATTATAACAGATAAAGTGATATCAAGCAGAACCTCATCCATAAAACATTTGGTGATGTCGGTGTCATCGCGCAGACACATCACCCTTATCCGGATCAGATGATGAGACAACTAGAATTCTATAGATGACGATCGATTGGAATGGCAATAAGTCGACTGGTCTGTCGAAATCAGCCACATCACGGAATGATCAGATGACGGAACAAACCTTCCTACAGTCGACAAATGATAATTGCTCATTTGACGCAATAATTACAGTATTTTTTATATCATCCTGGCTTGTCTCAAATAAATACACACCGGTAAACGAATTAAATCACTTCTTGAGTGAAAATATATCAGTTTACATCCATATACAGATTTAATATCTTTGATGCAACCCCAAACTGTATCTACCATATATGTACTCGCTTCATTTGGTGTATATTTATGTAATGTCATTCTAGATTCAGTTTGCAATAAAACGATTGATTGATTGATAGATTGATCGACCGATTGATTGATTGATTGATTGATTGAATAAATGTACTTTATCAGAATAAAAAGCAAACAATAATCAACTAATAAACAATTAACCAACTTTTGACAATTTTCACTGCTTAATCAGTTTCAACTATAAATAAAAAATTATTGATTGATTGATTGATTGAATAAATAAATAAATGTACTTCATCAGAATAAAAAGCAAACAATAATCACCTAATAAAAAAAAAACGTTCGCTATACACAATACAACGCATTATGATAGAGTTCTTGAACCCTAGTAAGGCCTATGACCAACCGATGGTCCCCACGCCAGCGTGGAGGTATCGTTTATTGACTAAACCGCTAAAGATACCTAGTTCCTACTCTGAAGCTCACCGAAGTGGAACTGTTGTCTTCTGTTTTGAGGCAGTCGCTCAGGTGATGAGAACTACCCGTTGTTGGATTTCCTGAGCTCTGTGAGTCCGCAGAAAAATCATTATTGATTCGACACATTGCGTGTCCTGTCGTGAACTCATTCCCTAATAATATATCGATTGTCATAGTACATGTTGCCAGGGATAATGTGTTCCAGAAAGCAATCACCGGGACAGTCACCTAGAGACAAGCCGACTTGGCATTGAATGCCTACCAGCCATTCAGGTTCAATGTCCTCGTATCCAAACAAATATAAATAACACCGTTTTTGTGTTGTTTGCTTAAAGGTACCTTGTTTGTGCTCACTACCTAATTGTCCATAGAATATGAGCTTCTACTCTATAATATATCTTAAGTGGAGTTGCCTATTGTATGTAATAAAATTGACCAGACGTGGAATAACGTAACACGCTTAGAAAGTGAGTGATTCTAGATTAAAAAAGACAACATTTCAGGCAAAATGAAAATGACAGTAGGTATGATTATATTATGGTAATGTCTACGTCATGGAGTCACAAATGTGTGTATTTCGTAAACACACACGCACACACACACATACACGCACACACACGCATGCCAACTGTATCATATTTATCACATTAAAAAGGACAGCACATTCACGCACACGCACGCACACACACACACTGCCATATATTGGGTAAACCTACTCACTGGTTGACATAATTGTGTTATGTTTTGATGAACAAGGTGAGCATTAAGGTTTTAAAATTACTAACCCGCGGAAAGCCACACATCGTGTGCTTGTGTGTTTTTACGATCTTTTGACATGCGCTCAGAGATGTGTATATGCACGGAAATGGCGGGCATAGTTAGGCACCAACTCGCCATCATGTCTGTAGCTCACTTTCGAATATCACTAACGGGACGAAGAATTATTAATCAATGAGGCGAGTTTAATATTTTATGGATTTTGATCATAAATATTAATGATTTATACTATCTCTGATCGGCGCACGCTCGGTTATGCCAATGTATAGAGCATATTGCGGTTTAATGTTATAACGTAAACAAAAAGGTTGAAATTCTGATACTTATGAAGTCAGTGGTGCAGTTTGGGGCAGTTGTATTGTTAGCTAGGTTAGCATATAGTGGGCCTGATGGGTACGTTCTGGTTCCGCTTGAGTGCCTCGTTGGGTCTTTAAAAAATCATAAAGCGTTTCTCGTTGTGCTCATGCTCCTACACGTCTACGATTTAGAGCCAATGATATTGACCGTCGGCCAGTTCCAGGTCAGAAATATACAGTAATAACCTGCTCGGTACCTATTACGAACTTGTATAATTCGTGGAATGAATCGGTTGTTAAGTACCATGTCTCGTACAGTGTATACTTTTTATTGTTTAATAACCTCGATTCTTCTGTCGTGATATGTGGCCAAGGGGCGACTCCTTAAGAAAATCATATATGTTAAGATGAAACATCCCCAGCTATAGCAAACAGCAGCTCAGGAGCATTAGTAATAATAATAAACGTAGTTACTGGTGTTTTACAATTATAAATTTTCAACATGAAGCAGTTTAGATTCATTTATTACTGGGAATGAAAGCTTAATACGATTAATACAGCAATTACTTCAATTTAAACATATAAATATTTTTTTTTGTATATCATATAGCTTAGTACAACATTTACAGTAATAAAAAGTTTAGTTAGTATTAATTCAGAATACATATTTTATGAAGAAAAACAAGTTTATTAATCGTTTAAATCATTCAGTTATTTTACATTTCTATTTAATAATAATAATTTAAAAAATTGCCAGAAATGCTAATAATCTATAAAACACACATACACACACACAAGCGCGCACGCGCGCTGTCAGAATAAATGGATGCTGGCATAAGTATACTACACATCATGTATCTCGACAATCACTATGTGACTGATAATATCTAAATTACATACATCCATATCGTTGACAAAACACCAGTTTTTAGTTACCAATCAATTAACAAGGTAAAACCAGTTTCCAAAAGCGGACCTTTTTCTTTTGACGAGACCAAAAATAATTGGTTTCATACAGGACAGTGTGAATAGAAGCAGAAAAACGTGATAACTGTTTTAATTATTTACAACACGGACTCGGTGCGGTCATTGTTTTGTTACAAAAATACATGTAATTGATTACCCGGAACATAACTAAAATAAAACAACGACAAAACTGGAACAAAGTGGAACATAATACAGTAATTGAAGAACAAATCATATTTTACTCTTACAACAGCCTACAGGTAATAATGTTATTTTCTTCTTCAAAATAACCATAAACATTATTTTGAGATTATACTTGTAATGTTTATAATTGAACATAACAGTAAATTAAATAAAAGCTATAATTGTCAGGTTTTACTTTGTCATGAAACTGGGATCTGTTAATTTAACATTGATTCTTATTCAGGTTTTTTATTTTAAAGGAAATAAGAATATTGTGTGTGTGTGTGTGTGTGTGTGTGTGTGTGTGTGTGTGTGTGTGTGTGTGTGTGTGTGTGTGTGGAGAGAGAGAGAGAGAGAGAGAGAGAGAGAGAGAGCAAATAAGTGGACAATACGGGACATGATGATGGAGAACAACACGACGGAATAACTTGGAACAGAAAATTACTCAGAATACATTACATAGAATAAAACAGTACAGCACCGGACAAACTGACCTAGAACAAAACGGCCGTAGAACAAAATAGATTAGGACAGGTCATAGATAGAAAACAAAACAATACAATGACATTCGGCACGACATCATGGGACGGTTTAACATGACGAAATGAAGACATTCTTTAACCAGATGACCTTGTATCCTTGTACTCAGTCAGCATGGGATAGTACGGATATCGGCCATTCTGGATCTGGCTTCACCGACTACAGCCCAGGCTGACAACGAATCCGTCATCAACCGCTGATGCTGGTTTGTTTATCCTTTACCAGAATTATGAAAACAAAACGACACGCCTTAAGAAATATGTCAAACCTGCGTATATACCGGGATTATGTACAAACATTATACCATCATCATGTTAACTAATCGTATTTGTTTCATTACTGAAGCACGATAGTTGACGTAACCAAAGCCAGATAATGTGTTCACATAATTAACCGCGAGCTATGCATAGATAATAAATTAATATCATTTGTTGATAATAATTTAATATCATTTGTTTATTGTTAGGCTGACTTTGTCCATATCCGACGGCGCTATAGGGGCTCGTTTAGAGATGGCAGCCGAAGACACTATAAAATCCAGGAACTCATCCCTAGGGAACAATTAAAATACTGAGATTTTTAATACTTACCACAATAAATATCCAGGTTCGGGGAAAGACGTAATAAAGTTGTAACATATATTTACAGGTGGATGATAGTCGTACAGTAATATAATAATAATAATAATAATACGGCTAAAAACGATGAAGACTAAAGATGGATCATCTACGGATGTCGAGAATAATTTGTTAGAGAGCTATAAGCCATCAGGATCTCGTAATACGACGGTATATGGATCGGTCGACACAGGATGGGCCTGGGTGATCATGATTGGTAGGATCCCTGTAAACAAACTGTTTCTTTTTATAATGAAATTCATTTATATCTTGTCACATCGTGTACTACAAACCTGATCATATAATGCAAACACTCGTGTGGTATATCTGCTGGTGTCGTCATCCCCTCAGGGACGAGCCACACTGAATCATAACGTAAACATAACAAATTTCCTCTTTATAAACCAGGTAAAACTAGCTTATCATCACGTTGATGGCAGGCAGTGGTGATTATTCCAATCATCATCATCATTATCATCACTTTCTTCTTCTCCACTATCATCATGAAAGTAGTGTCGCGAAACTAGATTTAATAATGTAACAGTTTACGATTTTTTAAAATTATTATGATAAAACTAAATTAATACTTCGCCGTATGTTATATTTATCACTGGCAGCTATCACCTTTTGGAATAATCTCGTCTCTGGTACGTTAAAGTCATTTGGCGTCCTTTATCTGGAGTATCTGGATCTATATCAGCGTGGACCAGTGATGACGGCATGGCTGGGCTTCTCATTTAGTATTACTATCACTCTAATAGGTAGGTTATTTGGAGCAAATGCTTTGACCATCGTCAATATGGAGCATAGTCGTAGTACAATTAATTTATAATAATAATAATAATAATAATAATGTCATGATGATGATGATGATGATGATTATGATGATGATGATAATATTAATAATAATAATAATAAAAATAATAATAATAATAATAATAGCAAATTATTATTATTATTATTATTATTATTATTACATCATCATCATCATCATCATCATAGCTCCTCTATCAGGATATATCGGAGATCATGTCAGTCTAAAGATACAGAGGATATTAGTGATGGTTCTAAGCGTTGTCATGGCAGCGGCGATGGCAGCAACAGGTTGGATGCCGAGATTAGAAGGCGCCATACTGACTTATGGTTCCGCAGGTATATGTTATGGATTGGTCGTAGATTGATCCGGAAAGAATGGGACAAAATACACAACACTGATGCATACACCAATTTTAAACAATCAACCTATGGAATTATTTTAACGGTGACGATAAAAGAAATTTCACATTTCGAAGTAAAGATAACGTAACAAACAGTTATTGTATGGTCTATTAGATGCACTGCCACACTCAAAACAATTCTAACGACCAGCTGTCATATTTCCTTTAAAATGTTCCATAAATTATTGTGTGACGTTATCTTTGACAAACATCATGTAGTGCCACAGTTTTGTTTACAAATGTCCTGACCAGTTGACAGACAAACTGTCAGATTTCGAAGAATATTTTGACATTCTCATGCATATCAAGCCCTACAGTTTTGAACCACTCGCGAAAAAGGTCACAGGCAGTATTAATTGTGAAGATTTAGCTGCAGCAAGTGCAGACGTGGATCTAGAGCACCCACCCGTGCCGCAAAGACCCGGCCCCGGTCCACAACAAGAGTTGGATTGGTGTGTATTTTTTGTGTTGATAATAGCTTAATTGATAAGTCAACACACTGGGCTGGGCCTGAATGCGAATATTTCCCTCATCCTTTCAAATAACGTCATTTAAAATAAAGTGATATGAGTCGGTACACAGGAGCCCGGTGGATGCATGGGGCTCTCCCATATCTGGTCTATACAGGAATGTGCCGCCCTCGGTGGAACAACTACCATTTTAACATAAGAAGCTTTGATGATGATGATTATTGATGTTTTACGGCCACTTTTGTGCACAAGGTAGGCTAAATGGGCCGAGCGACCTCCAAAGGTAATGAGACGAAGTGAAAGACGAAACAACCTTCGGATATGCCACGCCGGTGGTAGTGATCTGTGCAACACGTCCAACACGCCCTCATACGAAGCTTTGAGTAGGCCTAAGTAATTGTTTTGCGAATAAGTGAAGTTTTACTTTATTCACGAATACGCGAACTGGTGACTGTCCAATAGTTTGCTCCCAAGATAGCCAATGTATGGCCCTGTTCTTAGTAGGCACCGGAGAGCGGTATTGAAGCTACTCCCAAGATTACCCTATTATCGCTCATACATACCCGTTTTTTATTCACTTGCTCCATCAAACTGCTAATTCGTTTGGGCTTAGACATCTTCTGTGAACCTGATATTCTTCATGTCATATATATTCAACTGATCGTGCCATAGACGGCTAAATAACGAACATACGTTCCTCGAAGTGGTAAGTTGGCAAGTTGACTTCCACTGCACTCTGTTCATATTTCGCAGCCAATCTCGCAAACGAGTCTTGGTTTGTTTTTTGGGGGTTTTTTTTTTGGGGGGGGGTGAATACTCCATCCACTGGCAGATCCACTTTCACAATTATATGCGGCGGCACAATACACCATTTTATAAGTTTAACAAAGACAATATAGAACACGAAGCACGGGTTAAACAAGGTCACGACGTCACATTCCGAAGTTTTCCAAAGATTCTCGATTAAAGCTGTGGGATGTGAGATGCCAGCAAAGGTACTGTAAATTTATTTCTAGGAAAAAATTAAATATATCTCTGACACAAATTGATTTTAATAGATAACAGTGATATTTTTACTAATTTGGGAAACCTTTTCCTGAGACCTTTAATGTAATAAACAGTAAATATGATGAATCAACCACTTCTCAATTATCATTCATTCGATGAGTGGGCATTCCGTGGGTAAAGCGCAGCGCTGCAAAACTACTGGCTGTGAGTTCGAATCCGTCTCACGCCTGTATTTGAGGGATACGTTAACCTAGGCAGTCGCTCCTCAGCCATATGTCCCACACGTGATCAGCACCGAGGCTAAATAACTGAACTCATTCATTATATTCGTCGAATATGATCTAAACTATTTAAACATGTCCTAGGTTATTCGGTACATTTAAGTACAGAAAATTAAATACTAAGAGACTGTACTGGATATATATATATATATATATATATATATATATATATATATATATATATATCCTTTTCTAAAGGTTTTGCTGTTTCGTTGGTGGACACGCCAATATTAAGTCTTCTATGTAAATACTTCAAGAAGCGTCGTTTTCTCGCTAGTGGCGTCGTATTTGCCGGAGCTAGTTTGGGAACGCTGATATTACCTCCATTAATCACATATCTTGTTGATTGTTATTCTATCCGCGGTGCCATGGTAATATTTGGCGGCATCTGGCTTAACACTATGATAGTCGGAGCTGTGATTAGACCGCTTCGGGAAACGCCAACGACGGGAGCAGACGATAAATTCGGGGATCCGCGAGAATCGAAAGATGAAGAATCCATCCAACCAGCACGCATTGACCCAATTATGGCTTCGGAAGAAGAGAACAATTCGAAAATGAGCCGGAGCTCACTGGGATTAGATCTTCGCCCGGCTACAACGAACTTGTTGATCGGGTGTTCCAAGAAAAGCCTGGACAAGATGTCCAACCCGAGAATGTTCCAAACGTATCCCCACTCTACGAGTCTTCCTTTCCTGCCAGCGATATTATCCCATATCAATGGCGGGTCCAGGGAACCCGATTTAAGCAAGGATACCAACGAAATATTATTCAGTCCTGACTCAACGAAGAATAAAACGAAGAGCTGTGATGGCCAAAACATTAAAACATCTAACCGGGAAATTAACGCGCCTAGCACCCGTCAGTCCGAAGAGTCGTCTTTCGGCAAGAGGTCGTGTCAACTTCTACACTCGTATTGGTCATTCCTCAAAACGCCCGGACTGCCATTGGTGATCTTCACCCTCTGCGCCGGCTCGTTCGCCTACTTCAACCAGTTCTTCATCTTCCCGTCGCTGGCACGCGAGTTCGGCATGACGAAGATTCGGGGAGCGATGCTCGTCTCGGCAGCCAACATCACGGAACTACTGTCCAGGTTGTTAGTCGGAGTACTCGTCGACGAGGGTAGGGTGAAGACACCCCGCCTAGTTCAAGTCAGCTTTGCGCTATCCGCCGTATTAGCGATGGCCGTGTCGTTCTGTTCAAGCCAGATCCTATTGTTCGTGTATTCGGGATTGTTTGGTCTGTTCGGCGGTGTATTTTTCCCCTTTGCCATACCGCTCATGGTAGAGTTGGTGCCCGTATCGCAGATCTCTAGCGCCGCGGGTGTGTTCGTGTTTGTGTCCGGCATTGGGATTTCATTAGGACCTCCTGTGCTTGGTCAGTATTTACTACTTATTCTAGTATTGTCTTAAGCTGTGAGTATGCCTTTAATTGCTAAACTGCTGCTTTTAAAAGTCTTTCGTATACTTTTTATTACATCTTACGATTCAGCATTGTCTTATGAATATTCCTTAATTTTCAGGTGGCGTCAAGGTGCTGACTGGTACATTTGTCCACTCGTTAAGAGTTTGTAGCATATTTTATGTATTTGCTCTGGGATCCTACATTTTACATCGAAGAAATTTGAAGAAGTGTAGAACGACTAAAGATACAATACTGGAGATAGCTGAACACTAGTCCAAAAATAAACGAAAGATTACATGATAAAGATACCAAATTATATATATACGTATGAGATGTACTTTCAGTTTTTACGACACACTTTTATAAACGTTTGTTAGGGTTAATATTGACGCCATCGTGAAGCCTTTTAAGAGAACCATAAAAGCAACATACCGCCATTCCCCATAGATAATCCGCAGTTTTAGCACTTCAAAATGGTCCTAGAAATTATAATGCGTATTATATACGGAAACGTTAATGCTGGACGTTAATGCGAGTGTTTTGGTTCAAAAGCATGCATCAATCACACGATTTATGACCAGGAATAAGCACTCAATTACGTTCATTTACCTATCTTCATGCCTTTTATGACTAAGATTTTGGAGTAATAATGATCACTGGATGATGATACCTCTAAACAGCCCTTGTTTATATTACTGATTTGCGATCATTTACTTCAGATTTCTTGTCAGGGATGGGGTCATTATGCCATTACCGACTGGCTTGTGTTTGGTTGTGATTAAACGGCACAGTTTGGCAAAGCATGGTTCATTTAAACAATACTGCTGCCTCCCCGTGGAACAATTTACCAATGATAACTAGGCAGCCCAAGTCCCTCAACTCGTTCAAGAAGAATGTTAAGACGCATTTCTTTGACATTGCATATTCATAGCCATGTTATCACTGTTTTAACGTCTAAATAGAAAATTGTTTATAATGTTTTAAAGTCTATACTTTGTACATGTTTAACTACTTCTTTTATCTGTAAAGCGCTTTAGGGTAATTTTAGTCCAATTATATAGAGCGCTATATAAAATGTTGTATAATAATAATAACAATAAATAATAAACGAGCGCTTTCATCACTACTGATATGTGCACTACGGATTGTGCATAGGAAGATGAGTTTGTACCACTAATTTAAACCCAAATTATGAGTGCGGATTATACATGAGGCGGATTATATATGGGGAAAGATGATACCCCTCTCTCTCTCTCTCTCTCTGTGTGTGTGTGTATATATATATATACACGCGCGCGCGCGTGTGTGCGCGCGCCCTATCTATCATATGATGTCTTAACAGACCTTGCCAATTAAGCTAGTGACTTCTGGCGGCAGGATTTAGAACTACTACAATCGGGTCGTAAACACGCAGAGTCTGGATCACCGTTACCTTTCAGTGTGTACGCAAGATTTGTTTGTACATTATAACTATCATTGGCGGTCATAATACTCCACGATTCCAACAGTCAGTAAAGGAAAATGAATTAAAGATAAGGTGATATTTAGTATATTTCTATTTAATGAAGACTGATTTAGTAAACAAAATAGATTAAATTGGAAGTTCTATGTGGTAGTTCGCTGAACATATTTCCCGTGTACAAGCGGATTGCCGTATTCGTAGCGAAAGTTTATGTATAGACAGTGATTTTTCCATAGTGTTTCTTCAATACACATCTTTGGTCATTTATAATAATATCGAAAATGGACAAGGCAGTTGTAATACTATCATTTTAACAGGACAATTCAGAGATATCGTCTAACAGTATGCTCATGGCGCATGCGCACGTCAAGCGATAACCGATACTAGCGGACTTCGCTAAAGAAGTACTTACTCTCATCTTTTCACAATAACAAAATTTAATAATGGAATATGCTGAACAACAATTAAGAAACTAATCTATCACCAGAAGTATTTTCCTATCTGAATTCCAATTGTATTACGTAGTAGATCGTTGTTCAAACCGAGATGTTCAGAACAAGAATCCAGCCTACATTGAAAACGATGAAGCTCCCCTCCTGCTGCTCTGGGCGGTGACCCGGCGGTGACCCGAGGTGTAAAAGCCCGCGAAAATTAGTTGGCAAGGTCTATTGAGATAGAGTAACAGACTATAACGTAAGATATCTAAATTTTGAATTCAGTTAACCTTTTACTGCTGCTTTTTTGTGTCCATTAGTTGACTTAATAAAGCAAAACAACTTCCTGTATAACAAGACATGGTCTGGTCTATAGTTCGTTATATGGCCTGATTCTCAGAGATTGTTTTATGCCTTATTATGTCTTATGTCTTACCTGTGATCAAGGAGTGACAGTGTTTTATGCTGTGATTGGTAAAGTAAAACAATTTATAAAATCTAATCAAGTTTACTTTGTTGAAGATTTTATTTGTGCTGTGTTGAGCGTATATATGTGCGTTCTGGAATGTTGTTGTTGCGTAAGTTGTCTTATTTGCATGGTGAATACAATATATATATATATATATATATATATATATATATATATATATATATATATGGTGTGAGAGCAGCGTTGTGTATCCGTGCGTGAGTATGTGTAAATAAATTTTACTGATTTTATTTTCTGTAATTTATATATTTTAAATATTTTGCCAATTTGTAATCGCAGATGAGCCATTAATCGCTTTCTTTCTATTTACTTCATCGTAGTCACAAGTATTACGCCTCTAAAATTCTATTCAAATATTGTACATTTTGCAATATGTACACGTACGTACAAAATAAATAAACTGCTATGTAGAACATAGTTAAAGCTGAATATAAAGCTGAATTATTTAGGTAAACCTCCATCGCTAATAATATAGTATATACCAATATAAAACGAGCCTCCCAAAACAATATGATTAGTCTGACAAATGGTCGTTTCATTCTGAGCTACGTTATACTAACATAGTTAGATTTATCGGGGTATAACACTAACAAACGGCTTACTGAAGAACTTTATTAAGTACGATGGCGAACTTGTTAAAGGATAATATTAAAATTCCTTCATAATACGAGTATTTGTACGCGTTTATTTTTCGAGCAGATAATTCTTAAAGCCAAACCTGCTTCCAATTTTCACAATTAAGTCCTTCTATAGCTTTCTTATAATTAGCCATCATATATCCACGACAGAAGGGGGCGCCTCCGTCGTCTAACTGGTAGCGAGTTGGACCACAAATCACTACTGCCTGAGTTCGAATCTCCGCGTGGGCATATCTGAAGGGTGTTTCATCATTGACTTCGCTTCATTACCTTCGGAAGTCGCTCGGCCCATTTAGCCTATCTTGTGCACAAACGTGGCCGTAAAACACCAATCATCATCATCATCATCATCATCATCCACGACAGGAGCATACTTTTTTCTATTGATCTTCAACTCAGACAATATAGTTTTAATATAATCAGTATAGGAATAGTCATATGACGCATCCTTGATTGTGAATACTTTTATGGCAATTAACTGGGTGCAGTAAAGACTAGCAGGTATCTGTATGGGAATTTACTAACCAAGCAGGGGCGGATCTAGGATTTTTTCGATGGGGGTCTAAACAAGGGCGAAGCCATTATGCAAGGCACGAAGTGACCAAGAGTGGTGGGTAAGGGAATGTGTCTCCTCCCTTTCTCTGTGGAAGAAAAATGGAAATCAAATATTGCTTAGATGTCTTCTGAAGCACTACAAAATCGGTATTTTTCAAGTGAATACTGGGTATATATATTGGCGAAAGTAGACAATCCTGTGAAGAAAGATCAATGGTATGAGACTTGGTGATTGGTTCAGTGTATATACAGATTGTTGGGATTATTGGGGGTTACTGGATTTGTTACTAGAAACATGAAAATGTCCCCAGTCTTAATGTGACATTCTGCATTATGTCACTAAAATATTTAATAAGCAAGCTGACGATTTATTGAGAAAGAAACAATGATGTTTAAAATATTTATTACCTTATGTAGATCTACACCAGTTAGTCGAAAGGGCTGCCCTTAAATAAATATCTATGGAGTATGGTGTTATTTAATGAACCTATATACTATTGTTTTGGAATCGATGTGTTTACTGTAATGTATTTTCATTAATGTTAAGGCAGAAACCCTTGTGTCAGCCATCCGCCTTCTCAAATGGCTTTTGATTAGCCTTAACACAGAGAAACTAGACTCTGCTTCCGCAGATGCGGCAAGCACAGTACATGTTAATACCAGTAAAATTATAATGTTCCGAAAGGAATCTGGATCTGCAGATACTAAGGATTTAATAAAGTATCAGGTAAATCGACCCTATCAAACTGCCTGGACCACATATTGAACTATCTGGATATCTCGTTATCTAATGATCATAATTCACAGTGCTCTGAGGGAGTAATCCCTAGTTTGACAATTAAAGATGGTATTAGACTCAGTAAAGCACTCAGTGGCCGGCAGTTGTCTGCAGAGAAACGGTTCTGCTACTGTTGCAGTAAGATATCAATAAAATGAATACCAATTGATCTATTGTAATAAAGAAAAGGTGTGCCGGCAGGTACATTCGACCTATTACAATGAATCCTTGGAACCCTTGGCATTTCCTCTTCAGTATCTATATATGAAGCCAGCTGCTTTGCTTCGTCGTAGCATCTCTGGAAATCTCTGATTTGTTATTGTCAATCATTGTCTATGCCTTAAAGACGTCAATATCTCTTCTTTGTAGTTTTGCTGACAGATCAAAACTATTCTTCAATACTGTGAAGCCAACAATAACTCCAAAATTCTGCAGACTACTTTTCAAATCATGAGCTGTAGTGTTGGTGTCGCTTTCCCAATTCCAATGACTTTCATTAACCTCTGGATAAAATGTTGATTAATCATAGCATCAAGGCAATTGACCACGTGTTCATAGCGAGTATTGGGGGAATATTGTTTGAGTGCAAGCTTCGGGAATTTTTTCCTCTGGGGAGAACTGTCAAAATTTTACTTACTAAGTTATTATTTAACAGACAAATCACAATTATACTTCATTTTGTACTAAGTTACTTAGTATAAATAATGATATCAGACACACATCACGTAATACTCAATGTGTGGTTATTTAAGAATGACAAATTCGCAATACTACTTCTAATTATTATGTGGCCAAATGATACATTGCATTTAAAGATGAAGAATCCCTACTAGAGTTGAGATCGGGTTCTGACCCGATGATAGGTGGGGTCCCCCCCCCCGTAGATCCGCCACTGACCAAGAATAGGAGCGATATAATATTTTACTAATAACTTATAAATCTATCAGTGACATGGCACCTGAATACCGGTGTGAACTGGTGTCCATTATAAATTCATCCCGAAAATTCAGGCCATCCACTCAGATACTATTGCAGATGCCTGTGTCTCGGCTCAAGTCATATGGTGATCGTGTGTTGAGTGTTGCCGACCCACTTTGTGGAATAGGTTGCCGGCTGATATTAGAAATGCGTCGTCTCCTGAAAATTTTAAATCAGTTTTAAAAACACACATGTTCAAGGTTGCTTTCACAGATAAATAATGATTACCGTTTAATTTCTTATAGGGTTTTTACAGATGTATTATTTTGATATTATTGTACAGCGTCTTTGAATGGCTCCTGCTAGTAAGGGTGCTTTACTAAATTACTAAATATACATTATTATCATCATTATTATTGTAATAATGATGATAATACTATAAATATAATTATTAAATAAAATTTAACGCATCAAAGTTGTGCAATGAACCGTTGCACTGCTGATGTCCTACTTAAGGCATATATACATTTGTAAGGCCTATAAAAGCCAAAGCTCAATACACAGCTTTATTTCACAAGGTAGTAGTTTACATTACACCAGAAAATGTATGTTTTAATTTTTGAAACTCACATGTTTCAAAAACATATTCCTGGTCACATGTTGGGGAAAAGTCCTTTAAACAAACAACTAATTTTCAAATATTTAAATTATCCACCTAATTTAACATATGAACCTATATAAAACAAGTAGCTATGCGGCAATGTTCATATTTTATTACATTCTGAACGGTTTACAGATATCCGCCAAACCAAGGAATGTTTTGAATGTAGCATCAATGTTAGCTAAATCCCAGTCAAGCATAGCCGTTTATACACCATCTTAAGTGCTATCATTCAGGTAATATTACAGGTCTCTCTCTCTCTCTCTCTCTGTGTGTGTGTGTGTGTGTGTGTATGCACGTGCAATTAAGATACACGAATAATATAATATTTTACACGCTCACAGAGAACTAATTATTTTATTATTTCGTTTTAATTTTCCCAATATCATTAGTGCGACCTTGGCAGTCTGTAGCTCACTATTGTGACTAAAGTGAATTTTATTTTCTGTATAGAATTGAACAAAGGTTTTGTTTTACAACTCTAAGTAGTAAAATTAATAGCTTTTTATTATATGTAACAATATTGGTTGGACTAGTTGACATTCCGATTCAGAGTTTTTATGTCATGCACAATTTGTCTTCTCTTAAAAACTTCCTCTTTCGTTTCGCGCGTGTTTCTTTTTTTGTGCACAGAAACGTCTTACGTCATTGTGTTTATTGCCTATCACTACATACCAGCTTTCGTGGCCCTCACGTCAATTATAGCTCCTACTGTATTTTTGCTGTGAAGCATTTTTCACATACAGTTACCTTATATCACTGTATTTTAATTCTTAAACGCGTCATGGACGATCCTAAAATAAAATGAAATAGTCTACGACTGACGGACTATTTGCGGCCTAAAATATAATGATCTATAACAGTTCACGATCACGAGAATGTTGTTTACGTCAGAGATAAAATTATAATCATCCACCGGTACAACTTATGCACGTGCACCTCTCACACACTACATAGACGACACTCCAATATCCGGAATCACTGGACGAGCAAATCCAGTTGATACGGTATCCATACCGTTTAATTTCTTATAGGGTTTTTACAGATGTATTATTTTGATATTATTGTACAGCGTCTTTGAATGGCTCCTGCTAGTAAGAGTGCTTTACTAAATTACTAAATATACATTATTATCATTATTATTATTGTAATAATGATGATAATACTATAAATATAATTATTAAATAAAATTTAACGCATCAAAGTTGTGCAATGAACCGTTGCACTGCTGATGTCCTACTTAAGGCATATATACATTTGTAAGGCCTATAAAAGCCAAAGCTCAATACACAGCTTTATTTCACAAGGTAGTAGTTTACATTACACCAGAAAATGTATGTTTTAATTTTTGAAACTCACATGTTTCAAAAACATATTCCTGGTCACATATTGGGGAAAAGTCCTTTAAACAAACAACTAATTTTCAAATATTTAAATTATCCACCTAATTTAACATATGAACCTATATAAAACAAAGTAGCTATGCGGCAATGTTCATATTTTATTACATTCTGAACGGTTTACAGATATCCGCCAAACCAAGGAATGTTTTGAATGTAGCATCAATGTTAGCTAAATCCCAGTCAAGCATAGCCGTTTATACACCATCTTAAGTGCTATCATTCAGGTAATATTACAGGTCTCTCTCTCTCTCTCTCTCTCTGTGTGTGTGTGTGTGTGTGTGTATGCACGTGCAATTAAGATACACGAATAATATAATATTTTACACGCTCACAGAGAACTAATTATTTTATTATTTCGTTTTAATTTTCCCAATATCATTAGTGCGACCTTGGCAGTCTGTAGCTCACTATTGTGACTAAAGTGAATTTTATTTTCTGTATAGAATTGAACAAAGGTTTTGTTTTACAACTCTAAGTAGTAAAATTAATAGCTTTTTATTATATGTAACAATAATGGTTGGACTAGTTGACATTCCGATTCAGAGTTTTTATGTCATGCACAATTTGTCTTCTCTTAAAAACTTCCTCTTTCGTTTCGCGCGTGTTTCTTTTTTTGTGCACAGAAACGTCTTACGTCATTGTGTTTATTGCCTATCACTACATACCAGCTTTCGTGGCCCTCACGTCAATTATAGCTCCTACTGTATTTTTGCTGTGAAGCATTTTTCACATACAGTTACCTTATATCACTGTATTTTAATTCTTAAACGCGTCATGGACGATCCTAAAATAAAATGAAATAGTCTACGACTGACGGACTATTTGCGGCCTAAAATATAATGATCTATAACAGTTCACGATCACGAGAATGTTGTTTACGTCAGAGATAAAATTATAATCATCCACCGGTACAACTTATGCACGTGCACCTCTCACACACTACATAGACGACACTCCAATATCCGGAATCACTGGACGAGCAAATCCAGTTGATACGGTATCCATATAAGGGGACAGCAGCGGCCGATGTTTCTCGACCGTTTTTGGTCGCGGCCGCAGCCCGACATTTCTCTTCCCCAATCAATAATTTATTCTTCAGCTAATACGCCAGTCGGGGGTACTATCCGATGAGTCACTGAAAAGCCGACACCTCGCCGGTTGGTCCACCATACGTACCCGTCCACTATCCGTCCAACGTACTCCTTTATTTATATTGTGAGATTTTCTTATTCACTCCCAAGTGGCGAAAATCGTATATTAAATATAGAACATATGCATCGACGTAGAATAAATATGGTATTTAGTTCGCACAGAACGGCATGCCCGTATACGTATTCAGAGATTATAACCTATAATGCAGTGAAATAGTGATAAGATACGGTCCACTATCTAGGTATAATATAGACTTCGAACGCTGAATAGCTGTTTACGCAATCTACCATGTAACATTATCAACGAGATTTTTTTCTGTTGGTTGAGCTACCGAGAAAATGTTAGCTCAGAAAATATACCGACTCCAGCCCTGGCTTTTTCTGAATTAAGGATGTTTAATTGTTCACTTACCTTTGGACGTCGTTCATGGGTGGATGAATACATTAAAAGGCTCTGTTGTTTTACAAATTTATAATAATTATGGCATTATATGAATAATCTACAAGGAAGTAAAACATTCTAGCTGCGTGTACTCTCAGAAGAATTCGATGCAATCTATCAATCTATCTCTCTCTCTCTCTCTCTCTCTCTCTATATATATATATATATATATATATATATATAATCATCTAAAAACCGGTTCATAGTTAATATTACCCCCTTTTAATAACCCGGGGATGGGACCGATAGCTATAATTGACATTTCGTCAACCGATTGCATATAATAACTATATATAACTATATATATATCCTTAATTAGCTACACAGACGCCCTATTTTTGTATTAATTTCTGGGGGGGGCTGTTAAGACCGCTGCACAGTTTTACATGAATAGTTGAAATTTGGGGAGTATTGTCTATATTACTGTCATTGTTATAAGATATGATTTGGAAATAAAATTCTATTCTATCAATGTCATAGATGGCACGTGTGATGTTGCCGTAAACCAAAGAGTTATTAGACTGCCGATGTATGAATGTGTGGTTCACATAAAGCTACACCCGATGTAATAGATTTAAAAAGCAACAACTATTATCATAATTATCATTAATTATGAATTATACTGAGCTACTAAACTAACTTTATCGCACACCGACTAATCAGAATCACTTTATTATCGTTCAGTTGTAATTGGGTGTTTGTGGGAGCGTGATGGACCTTCATGTTCATTCATCTACACCTTCATGATTGTCACAGAGATGCCAGCATCCAGCCATTAATGTGACTTGAGTAAACAACAGTTTAGGACAAACCATGCGTCTAGTACTATATAAATATACATGCTCAATTTCAGAATAGGCCCGAACGCTTACGGTATTTGTTAATCACGCACTGGGCAGTATTACAGCACGAAGGAACAATTTAACATTCATTAATAATATTGTGTTTTCCGTGCCAAAGCACGAACACGTCACAGGACGGCTGTCGGTGTTACGATACGACTAAGTTACGAATCAGCCTAGTCACGAAACAACTCCGACCATTCGAGTGACGTAGTACGCAAATGGTGAACTCTGACGGAAGAATTCGTTCTGTTTTGTTTGTTAGGATTTTATTTGCCATTGAGATGTTGTACACAAGACGAGTATTGGAACTAGTGAGACATAGTTTATATTAATGCTATCAACTAGGTATGTATGCAATGTAAGCAAAAACTGGTGGCTATTTTTAAGAATATGTCAAAATGTATTTTGACAACCAGGTGGTGTTGATATTTCTTCTAAGCAAGAGAATCTAGCCACATTCAGTACGTGGTTTGAATGGTTTATTGCCGATAATTTCGTGGTATGTTACTACAACGAAAAGTATATTCAATAGGAAACACTTTTGGAGTTAACTGGATTTGTATTTATAATTAGTAAAATGGGCCTGGGCTAGACTTAGTCTTAGCCTTAGGCATTAGATCTAGCTGTCCTGCATTCCTCCAAAGTCCAGTCTTTCACATTCTGACTATGTCACTATCCCAACATTAAATGATTAATAACCATTATTTTATTATAAGTGACTACTATTAGTGTACTGTTATCACTTAACTAATTATTCTTTTTTTTTTTTGATGAGCTGATAGTCTGTATTTGGTCCCTGAATTAGTGAATACAAAATATGCTGTTGCTAGTATTCCATATGAAGATATGTGTTTGTGCTCATAATTACAACAGATGTTACTTAGCCAATTCCAGCAAACTGCTGAAGACTATATTAATTTACAATAAGTCCAGCACTTACTGCCAAATGCTGTAATAATTGACTGTATATCTTAGGGACTAATATTTGACATATATGGTTTATTTTTTGCATCTATACATATAATTACAACCATATAATGGCCATTGTTTGGTCCATTATTGCATTAAGTATTTATTATGTAACATAATTGCTAACTGGAAAATTGCAATTCACATTTGTAAAAATAAATTTTTACTATAAGTTTGTACTATAAACATTGTGAATTGCTTAAATTAATCTGTTTCTATCAGTTACAAGTTCAGTCAATTTCCCATTCTGCAATTCCCCTTCTGTTTCAGTGAATGGCATAAATTGTGCTGAGGTGTCGTTAAGCAACATTCATTTTTATACTGTGACTTTTGATGGCTGTTTTTTCAGCGGTCTTATTGAGTTTACTATATTTATTTCAATGAGAAACAACTATAAGTTTGATGAGTTAGGTCACCAACCTCACAGACAAAACATTGTGAAATTGGTTGTGAATGTTTTAAAATATTATAAACTGTATGGAGTCATGCTGATCCAAAGTATCATTACAAAAAAATTATGTTTGCTCTGTCAAATCTCACTCATTGTTAACTATTCCTAACTGATAAATGAAATTTAAGCTCTATTATTAGTATTGATAAACTATTTATGGAAGAATCACATTAATCACCAAGGTTGTCACAACATCCCTTTCTACCTATGCATTCATGGCATTCTTCTTAGATAGTCAAACAAAGCTGCTATCAGAGCATAAATTGTTGTGATATAAACAATGCACATGGAATCACTTTCAGGGCAGACCAGGCATGTCAGTATAAGTCGGCACCCGGCGAATTTCCCCGGCTACTTCCATTGCAGCACCAGCTACTCTGGGTCCAGCAAAATTACACCTCCTTGATTTAAGCTCAGCCTGAGGCCTTGCTAAATTATACTAGTATATAGTAAATATGTTCTCCTACTACTCTAGCTCAGTCTCCTCCTACTCTAAAACTAAATGAACAGCCTGCAGACACAGCAATCTTTTGAATGGATAGGCCACAATATCTATCTATAAAACACATTTTGCATGCAGTTGCACACATCATCATTTGTGCATTTTACATGTTGTCTGTTTTCTGATCTTTTGGGAGTTTTCTTATCTGTTCATGCAATAGCTATATGTGTACTTAAAAATATAATTACCATTGAGTTATTTATTAATCTATGATTTATATAAATCTTCAGTAGAAAGATCAAGTGTGTAACTAATTTGATAATCATTAAAATAATTAATTAAAACTCAGTATGGTGAGTGTGTTGCTTTGGACCATTCATTTAAGGCATTGCTTTCAGTTATTTATTAGTGAAGCGACACCAAAACAGTTTAAAAATTTGCTGATTTGAACTCGAAGTTAATATCTGAGTCTTGAATTCTTTTAATTTATTGTTCTACTGAACTGATTATATAAGTCTCTATGTCCCCTAGTATCAGTTGCATGTTGTTTTCCCATTTGTACAACTGTTGAACATGCCTTGAATAAAATTACAACACATAGCTTCATTTATGACTTTCAACAAGTGCCACCATACCAATAGGTCACAAAAGGCACTTCTAGTCCATAGCTATAGCTCTTCATATAATAGGTGTCAGGAGTGACCAAGAAATAAGTACCAATAACTCAGTTTTTAAATGGTGATTAATATAATATAGTTGTGTTAAAGTTTTATCTCAATAACCAATTAGTCAGTACTTGTGTAAATATATTCTGAAAGTGACTTCCAGTGTCTAAACTAATCAGTAGCAATATCATGTAATCCTTGTTGATGGCATGACCTCGTGTATTAGTCAAACTGTATTTCCGACCAATTCAAAGGAAATTGTATCAAATTCTTACATCAGTTAGATTCATCTTAGTGAAATTGTCCCTGAATAGAAGTCTTTTTACCATTTAAAGTTTATCCCACAAAAGCACACAGTTGTGCGATGTAGAGCATTTTGCTATGCACTGCCAAGGCATAGAATGGACTGATGTCTAGTTTATATAGGAATTGTTCTACTCTGGTTATCTACAAATTATAACATGATATGATTGAGTCAGTGGCAATGTTCTGTGAAGTAGGATATGTTGCTGTGTAGATAACCACTGACGTTTTTTGTATATAAAATTAATTGCCTGTAGTCTAGTAGACCCTACGAATATCACTATTTCCGTGTCTTATACACAAACATATGTGTTAGATGCAGCCATAAAATATATCATTTATAAACGCTTCTAACAAATAATAAACTCGTCCATTTTGGTTATAGAGAAGTGTATAAATACCACCATACAGTTTGACTGTGGTGCACACCTTCAGGTTGTGGGTTCAGTTCGGGCCAATGTCTGAGTCATATGTCCCAGGTTTGACCAGCACTGAAGCTAAAGAACTCGTATAATTTAAGTTATCCAGACATGATTATTTAATATTAGTATATCAGATCTAAGCCATTTAAGAATAGTAGTAAAACATATACCCTTTGTCTTGATTATAACTAAAAAAAAGAACTTAATGATAAAAATTAATGGAAATAAGTCGCTTTTGCCATAAATGAGGGATAATTTCATGTTAGGTATATTCTGAAAGTGCACTTTTTATTAGAAGCAAATTGTTAAAATATTAGAAAACTTGTTTACTTACTATTAAACAATTATGTTTATTCTATTGGATATTTCACTAATTTTCATTGGTATAAATAAATAAATAATAACACTTACAAATGTAATTTGGGGACTAAACTAAGTTGCTACTTTGAAATAAATAATTATTTTCATTAGCTGTAATTTCTTCACTTAATAATAGATGAGCAGAAATTCATTTAAACTATCACTTATCATAATGTAAACAAGATTTATATACCGGATGCCACTTTTGCCTGTACAGCGTACAGATAATCTCCACCAGCCACATTTCTGACACACTTGGTTGGTGCACCACCAAGTGTGAACACTAGAAAACATGTGATCCTAATCCCTAGGTTAGTTCATTGGAAAACATGTTGTGTGTTATATTTCTCTTCTAGGATTGGCCACAAGTACAGTATGTTATGTTACTGGCCTAAAACTGTACAAGTTTTGTGTGTCTGGCAATACTAGATTATTAAACATAAATTATTTGTTACAACTGATGGACAGTACTTCATTGTTTACTATTACTTTTGTTTGTTAATTTAAACTGCCACGTTTGTGTGCATGTTCTTCGTGGTGTGCTTTGAGAATTTTAACTTGAAAAGATTTCTATTTAATAGATTTTGGTTATTGAATGTTTATCTTATGTGAAGAGCAAGAATATATTTAAAAAACTGCTGAGTAGTTATGATGGGGTTATCATAATTTTATGTTGGTATAATAATTCCTGGATGTTGTAAGAGAAAATTTAAAGGCGATAAAAAATATACAACTTTTTGTGTCAGTGTGTGGTTAGTATGTCATTCACTCCCTCACTTTTCAATTTTTAGGATCCTCATGATTGACAAGCATAGGATACCCAGCTACCTCATATCTTTAGTGGGTTACAGAGCTTCAGCGAAGATTACCGATCCGGTGCATCTATATAGCACTTGATCATGGCTCAATAATACAGCAGTGGTTTGTGCTAAGACACTCTGATCTTGTTGCCTCTCAAACACCAAGCATGAGCCAACAGGCAAATCAGTTCCATACTGTTGAGGTGGGTGACTCAACCTTTACCATACTGAAACGGTATGAGAATTTGAGGCCCATTGGTTCCGGAGCACAAGGCTTTGTTTGGTGAGTACTCTTTATAATGTTTTATACATACTTATTACTGAACATTCTATTTATCACACACACATATCATTATTTTAACGCTTCTTCTTCAAGATGACCATGTAATTTAATGTCACTGAGGAGTAACTGAAGATTTTATAGAACATCTCTAAATGTAAATATGTGACATACTTTAAATCATGGGATATAAGCTGAGCTGACTTTGTGAGATTTAGTTATTTACTCACTGGATGCACTTCCCAAGTATTTTCAAAATTAGAAATGATGTTTCAAATTTTCAGAACACTTTAGTAATAGACAATATTTGTAGCACATTCACAGTGGCAAGTTAAACTGTGTTTTGGGCTGATATTGGACTTGCATCTCAGGGTCCACATCCATTAAGTTAGAAAATACAGATATTAGCTTGTAATTTGGATGGTTTTCTCACATTTTCAGACAGTTCCATGCTAACAATGGATATTCATCAATGCAGGCAGTATGTCTGTTTTACTATTTTACAATACTACTTTTATTAAAAGTTTTGGGGATGTTTAACATATTGTTTGCATCAGTCTAAACACAGAAGGATTAACATTGAGGGATGCCTCAATCACAGTATATGTCTTTGTGATATGTTAGTCTTTTTGCTATTTCTATTGAGAATCAAACAAATGAAACAAAATTTCATGGGTTTTAAAACTAAGAGAAATCCGTGAGTATGTGGCACTGTTTGACTAAATTGAGAACAATAACACTGAAAGCTATAACTGTTTAAGAAGCGAAACCTTTAATAAATAACATAAACTCAGCTAATTAATGCTCTGAGTCATTCATTCACAACTTTAACTGATTATCGTCTAAGAAAAGGGGACGCATATACCAAATATATACTGATATTTTTGATGGTGGCTACTATACCACTGCTCAATAAAATTAGAGTGGTATAAGTATCAAGTTTTATTTGCAATGATTTACTGGTAATTATTAATCGATATAAAATTATATATTTCACATATGAAATTGTCATAACAACTTGATTTCCATCAAATATTCTATTAATTACCTGTTACAACAATAAGCGATATTTGTACTGAAGTAAAAATTACTGTTTAAATCCTATTGAGCATTGCAACATGTTAAAAAGTGATTTACTTTATCACAAGTACAAAAATAATTAAAGCTGTCACCATATCTAGTTGGTTATTAATATGAATTTATTACAGCTCAATATGGCCACTGTGATGATAATGTTATCAAGAATGAATCCATGATAACATATGGTAAAATGTAGCCACTTTTTCAACATGAACCGTTCTCTGCAGGCATATATATTATATATTATAAGCTTTCTTGTTATGGTAACAAGTTGAGCTATTTTGCACTGAGTAAAACATGTTTCTGTTTACATGTCAGCATGTTTCTTGCTGTCAAAATTCAATATTTTTATTCAGCAAGTTGTAAATACAAATAAGTTTATTTTGTCAGTTTGATGAATGAGGACATCAGTATACATTCACCCTGCAGAATAAGTGTAAAATGGTCAACCATACATGTACTGACCATCAAATACATGCTCTTAAGTTATGTGATATATATGTATATATCAGAGTGAATAAACTTGTTTTGGGTGGAATTCGCTTGTATTTTTCCTACTCCCAGCCTGTTTATAGTTATACTGATTGATTAAGATTCAGTGAAAGGATTTTTTTGGTTGCTAAGATACATTTCACTAGCTATGAATATTGAATGTTGCCATTTAGTGCTACATTTGATAACACTTGGCTAAGAGCTAAGAAATAAAAGCCAGTATGATTATATTTATTTAGAATAATACTTTTGTTTTAAAATTATTATAAATAAATATAACTGCTGTTAGTGCTACCTGACCGAAAAAGTTTGTTTTAGAACTGTATTAAATGAACAGTTAGAGAAATATCAATACATGATAGTACCACTGTTTGTATGGTAGCAGCAACATTTACAGAAATTTAGCTTCACCATATTCACCGAAATAAAAGAAGTATTTCAGGTATCAGAAATACTAATAATAATGTTTTAGTTAATAAAGTATCTAGAGCCAATTTAATATTTATGTATTCCCCATGTAATATTCATGTCTGTTGCACGATACTTCATCTTATACCTGATCAGGTAATATGTCTTCTTAAATCAGTGGGTTTTTAGTTTTTGTTTCAGAATTAGGGACCCAATAGGTCCGTCATCAATATATTTATTAGTTTAACCTCAGAAGATCTTCAGGTATATAATGTTTTACACACACACACACACACACACATATATATATATATATATATATCTATTGTGAGAAGAGGTCTATGGTGCCATTTAATAATTTTTTCTGTTAATTCATTTTATAACTAAGGTGGAAATGGTTACTTATTTTTTTATACTGTTGCTTTAGTTTAAGAAGTTGGCTTGTAATATATTATCCGTTGTTTATGTTTTGGATGTGGAAAAATATCCCTTTGAAGCCACTCAAATTCCACAAGGAGCAGATAAGGGTGATAGAGAAGGGATATCCAAGACATAGACAATGGATAAAGAAGGTATCCCATGATTAAATTCTCTTTGCACAAAATTAGCAATTTTGGAATGTTCAGACTGAAAAGTAGCAATCTGCTAGAAATTTTGCCACACTCATTATTGAACAGGTATCGATTTTTAAATGGGATGGGCAAGAGGCATTTGTGATGAAAGACGGGTTTGAATCTTCTGATAGATATCACTTGTCTATGCATGAGAGCACAATGTAAATAATATAACATATACCTCGTCCGGCTTTCATATCCCTGTGAATGTCCATTGTCTGGTGTGACATTGATAATCATGTCTACTCTGGATGAGTAGGAAACAGGTTTATATACCAGTCAGGATCAGCCAATCAGATTCCAGGATTATCTGTCAATTATGGGATAATAGGTATTAATGATGGTGTGTTAGCTTTACTGCATTGTTTATCTTTTTGAATGTTTGTATTATATATTATTATTAATGCAGTATTTGCCATTTTGGTATACTAACGTTACTGTAAGTTAATTGTAATGTCCTTCATTCAAATCAGTACTACTACTACTACTAGTCCATTTGTTGTTTGTTTTGACAGCTTTTTATTCTGGATTGCCACTTGTGGCAAATCTGACAATTCTAGACAGTGTATTTGGGTTACATAATGAATGTTACCTCAGTGTCATAGTTTCATAACATTGAATATGATTTGCAGATAAAATGTAACATAGAGCAATCAGATCAGATGCAGAGAATGTCATTCTGGTCAGTTATACTTGATTAAGTTATGTTTTAATTAATTTTATTTAAGACACAATGTTAGGTAATAAACCAGGAGGATGTGGTTGAATTTTCCTTTGCCACAGTATAATAACTAATAGGTAGGCTACATCCCTTTTCATAGTTGATTTCATTGGTTTATCATAAAGGTGATCCACTTTTCTAGTGTCATATTTATTTGGCCAGTGAAGAAGACGTGTAATTCATGCAAATGTTTGTACACACAAGCATATTTCAAAGGATGTTGCATAAAACAGATAATTAAAATTAATTGGTTAATAAAACCTTCTGTCTTGCATTAAAATTCAAATACACACTGAATTGTGATCAAAGCATTTGTTTATGGCAGATAATATATTACTTGATTTGCATACTATAAATTATAGTGTGCAAATCAAGTAATCTATAATGCCAGCACTCATTGTCTGTTGTGTATCACTTATGTTGTTGAAGTTCGCCTTTTGGTCACCGCCACCTGGTGTTGATTTCTGTTATTATGATGATGGGCGAAATGGCAGTTGTTTAACGTGGTGGCACCTCAGTTTACTATAGAAGTCATGTTCGGGGGATAAAACCTTGCCAGTTGCCTGGTTGGATGAAAAACTCTACTATAATGTCACGGCCGGAATGTTGTGTATCACAGTGATTCCTTTCAGTATTCGCTATCATATCCATCATTTAATATGGTCGCACAGGCTAGAGAGCTCTACGGCTTTCTTATAATTATTATGATCCATTTTGTATTTCATGCTCCTCCTTTTCACAGCAGCATTTTGGTCGGGGTTATTATTCCGATGACTAATCATCTCCCACAGGGACATGCACACCCCTCAGCCAAGAAGCTTTGTTACTGACGCATGCGCTATGCCTTACCACGTTTCTTGCTCATTCGCAGCTCAGTGGTCTAAGGCATACATGAAGCTGTGATGTCTGTTCTTCGTGTTAGAGTGTTGCAGTCTTACATGTAAAAATGCATTATATGTGGTGTAATGCATGTAGATCTCAATTCGTGTTGATGCCACACATGCAGCTAACTATATCAGCCTTTAATGAATCATAACGATTAAAATTTGCATTAAACATATGACAAATAATAGCACTGATGTTTAAAACACAGGTCCCTGTATTAATTAATATATTATGCATTTGTTTTATGACCAATTATTTTTACTGGGGGTAGGTGGGGTGTCATTGCTTGACAGTTATCAATGTAGTACAAAATAGAGCCTTTTATAGTAAAGTTTGGTGATGTCACAACATTTATGCATAACTCAGGCGGTAACACACTCCGCTATAAAATATTATCTAGGTTTGACTGCAAGTGACAGCGGTGTTACCTGTGTTTGTTGGATGATTCATTTTTTATCGTCGTATTTTACTAGGGAGTTGATTTTTGACCATATGTCTCAGATGTGACCAGCGTCAACGTTAAACAAAACTCTAGCTGCTCAGTCAATCACAATATTTACGTTAAGCAAATTACGATAATAATTTCCCTCATGTCTGCTGATAGAAAACAGATATGTAGTTAGGCTTTGGAAAAAGATTCAGACCAATGCTTAAAGACACCAGCTTGCAACCGGATTGGTGTCTTTGCTTTATGCTAGAATATCCAAGTTGACATTGAATGACTCAGATAACCAGAGAATGGCCATTTATCACACTGACAGCTCGTCTCACCCCCCTCCCCCCCTCTGTCCTGTGCTAAAAATAATACTCTGTCCACGTTTGTGGTGGTGAGTCTGAAAGGGGACCGCGGACCAGAATTCTTTGCTAGGAATGAGATATGGCTTTAAATCGTAAAACACTTGATAATCAGTTGTTTGGTGGTTGGAAGTTGGACATTTTCGGTGCTTCTTTATGATCAAATGTTGAACAGAAGCTAAAGACATCAGCCATTGTCCATTACTTGTTTGATAATGTTTGTCTAATTAAGTTTATCGGGATGAGAATTGGATTTAAAATAAAGAACAGTGGAAGGACTGGGCCAATCCTTGATAGTTGTGTAAATAAGTGGCTGTACTAATCAAATATATCTGTGCAAAAGAAAGATGTGTGAATATTTATGGGTGCATTCATACCACTACTTCAATAGGACGCTCGTTACAGTTTACAAACTATGGATTTTACATAAAGAGTTGGGTTTTAAACCATACCTACTATTTATTTAGAATGCAGTACTGAAAGCCTTGTGTTCTTATGTAACTTGTTTAATCTTAACAGTTTTTCGTTATCCAAGAAAAAAGGGGTATTTCTCAGTAAAGTGGAAAAGAGTGTTGGAATCTGGAAAATAGTTGTTTAGGGGGAAATTATACTTGAGGGCTATTTATTGTTTAACGTATTTACTAACCATTTAAAGTGCCCGTACATCAAAAGTAACACAATACACTTATTTCACGTATCTTTTATGGTGCAAGTGAATTTGATTGGTTAACTGACATCTTGTTGACGGCTTATAATCAAATTATGCTCACTAGTAGAATGTTTTACGTTTACTGGTGATACTCATATTGCTTCATTGTAATCTGCCAAGTATGAAATCTGTTAAATAATGAATGGAATAAATGAAATTTTGCAGACACTTAATATTGATTTTCCACATAATTAGTTTTTTCCACCTTGGGAAAACCTGTCTGAGTTGATTACAAGTACTTTTGGGTATTATGGTCCAAAGAACTGTAGTAGTTTACTGATGCATACAGCCAAACGCCCACACAATGTGATAGTTATTGAAAATCATAATAGTACAATGAACTGAAGTTTATATATAATATATTCATTTTGTATTATTATAAGAGCATTTTTTACATGAGATGCTTCAGTTTGATTTCACAAATGATTGTTATGTTTACATTACATGATGCTGTATAATTAGTTATCTTTTCGCACTATACTACTTTATGGATAGCCCAATGGTGTAGTGATTAGTGCACTGCGTTGCTAAACTTCCAAGTGACGCCTTTGTGGTCTAACTGGTAGCAGGGTTTGTCAAATATCTCAACCACCCAAGTTCAAATCTCAGCATGGGCATGTCTGAAGGGTGTCTCATCTTACACTTCGCCTCATTACCTTTGGAGATCGCTTGGCCTATTTAGCCTACTTTGTGCACAAAACTGGCCGTTAAACATCAAACAGTTTCCTTTAAGTGGTGGGCTCAAATCAAGCTCACCTGTGTATGTGGGATTTGTTTTCCCAGGCTGATGCCCCTCGGTCACTTGTTCCAGGTATGACGAGCTCTGAGGTTAATCAACTCGACTCAGTACACTACTTCTCATTACCGTATTCCGCAACAATTTCATGCTCTGACAGTAAAAAAGGTGAACTATACCAAATAGAAAATGTCATCTGTGTCTTTTATGTGTTACTTTCACATCCAACCTTCGGTTTATTGCCTTCATCTCGCTTTTGCTAGTAATCCTTTGTCCAAGCTGTAGAGCTGTGAGAGATCTATAAGACAGCATATATCCTTTTTAAAGTTAATAGGAGTTTGTTTTGTTTCTCCAGTTTTGGGGATATTTGATGAATACTTTCACAACACTAATATCTCAGGCTGAACAATTTAGATGTGGTGCCTACTGCACAACAAGAGACTCATTAATTTTCTGATGGGTCAATCAATTGGAATATAAGAATATAATTTATCCCTTTTATAATGAATGTAAATGATTTGTGGATGTTATCTTCGTATAATTTGATTCACATGACTCACCAGCAGTCAGGGCACTCTGATAGCACAGTGGGATTTAAGAGCGCTGTGCTGCAAACCTCCCCAGTTAGTTTGAATCTGACTTGTACCTATTTTAGTTGGATGTTTCCCAAAGATTTCACCCCTACAGCCCTATTATAATGTCTCAAGGGTAAATAAACTACTCAGTCATTCGCAGTACCTGTCAGAGAGATGAAAGTAATTATAAAGTTATATTAAACCAAACGTCTGAGATTTCAGTAACTTATATTTTAACTATTCATTTTATGTTCTCGTAAACATCAAAGTTACTCCAATCTGAGTTTCTGTTACAGACAAACTGTTGTTGTTTATGGCTGATTCCAGCATCTGTAGCATTGAATCTTCCTTTGGTATTGTGTATAATAATGATTTAGTAATAATAAATGAGAATAATACGGGATTGTTACACGTATATTATCACCCGCGATGGTGTTAAATCACACTGTTACTCTTGTATAACATAGGTCTGGTGATGCTGTCTTCAACTGTCTACAGTATATGTTAAATGTCATATTGATTACTGATATATGGATTGTTAAACTGGTAACCATGGACCTCTAAAGGATCCACGAATACCAATATTTGGGGGTGTCTGTGAGTAAATAATGAACAAAATATTTTGTGTTGGGAGAAGTTTTCTGAAGATGGCTCTGATGAGTCTGTTGCTTCTCCTGGTAAATGATAACTGATGGCTATGTCTGCTCTAGACACTGTCACATCTGGGACCTACATAGGTCGGCTACACCCTCAACGGCATGAAATTATGAGATGAAACATCCTGTACATACAGGTAACACTTGGATTTAGACATTTCACCACACCATCAATGCGCTATCAGTAGTTCCTATAGCTTCTGTTAGGTTCTCAGAAGGGTCCACAACATATAAACCTATAGTCACGATTATAAAAATAATATCTTTTCAATAAGCCGATGCCTGTTTTATATACTAGCGTTTGATGACCATTTTTCATCAACCCGTGATCACTGTTATCTGTATATTCACCAATTGACAAGTTATTCTAATGTGAAGTGATGATTTGATGCAAGATATTAATTTAGTTATTGTATCATTTGCATTTAAACAGTGTCGGTCTTAACTTGTTTTGGAGGGTGGATAAAATCAATTATTTTGAACTACACGTTCTCTCTCTGTGATTTCTAGTTGGTTTATATCAGCCAACTGGTACATGATGTTACAGATAGAAATGGGCAGTTTTAGAAAGGGACATTGCAGTTTAGATTCATTTAAACCCTCATTTACATTGCGCTCTTGATTTCATTTTGCTGAAATTGTAACGAGTCGGTTATTGAACAATGCTCGACCAGCTTTGCTCAGTTTGAAGTCTTAAAAGTAATAGGCGCTTGGAATTAAAGAACTTATTACTAATCGGGGCTATATAGGTGACGAGTCGTGAAACGGCACCGGTCAGATCATCTGTCGGCGTTGTTTGTGAGATACGAATCATCGAACTATTATCTGGTCAATAGTTTATGATGGCAGACCGCTGATTCAGCCATTTGGATGCTTCCCAATGGCTGCAGTTCAGCCGCGATTTCATCGGTTCTGTTTACCGTACATACATCCTAACATATACGATGCTACATCAAGTGTTGGGGGGGGGGGGTGTACGCCCGACGGCATATAGTTGAGTCACCGCGCTGTAAAACCTCCTGCCATGAGTCATAACATGATATTCTAGGTTATAGCAGGGTGAGTCACTTTACCGAATCGGGTGACGGTTTAAAGCTGGACAGTTTACTATTGTGAGCTTACTTCTTGGAAGACATGTTTATTTCCATCTCCCTATTTTCTATTTATAGCTCGGTATAACAATTGTTTCCATTCACGAACAATCAATTTGTGGCGGTATATCATGGACATATTTTTCATTAGCCAGAGTTGATGATGGTTGGTCGAGTGACGCTACCCCGATTACGGTGAGGAGGGAGGAGTAGACACGATATCGATGTTCCTCGGTTAGAACGTTGGTGTATTTCTGACGAGAGACGAATGGCGGAGGTGGCCAGTTTGCCCTCGAGTAATGAGAGGCGATGTAACAATAGTGGGCGGACCCGGGTTGACGGTAGTTTGTGGTGGCGCACTGAAAATTATAAGACGGGATTCAGGCAGCTGGTTATCTGGCAACTGTTTCTTGTTTATGTATCTGAACCTATTTGTTCACTATACGTGATGCTCTCTCCCTCTCTCTGTATGTGTGTGTGAGTGTGTGTGTGTGTGTTATGTATACGTTAAAACAGACTTATTTAACGTTAAGCATGGGTGAAAGTACTTTAGACACACTAGGGTTAGGGATAAAGTACTCATTACTGGTACACTAAGTACTTATTATTAGTCAGTTCTTTGGGAGTTACAGGCAGATATTTTCTATAGATGCTATATGGTATACTATTCTGATAGCGCAGTGGTTTTAGTGCTACACTGCAAACCTCCTGCTAGTGGGTTCGAATCCAGTTCATACCTGTGTTGCATTCGTTTCCCTTGACAGACACCCTACAACCATATGTCCCCCCCCAGGTTGTGGTGGCCATCTAATGTGTTGGTTATGTCCTAATTAAACTCTATCTTGTTAATGGACACTGTTTAGTGAGTAGCTCAGAACACTCCAGTAATTACTTCAACTTTAATTATTCATATGTGAATATTTATGAGTAATGTTGGAGTTCTCAGATATTTTGTATTCTGGTTGTATAAAATCTGTTATTCGGATCACTTCAATAGGACTCGCCTATGAGATTAACCATCACATCAATGACCAACAGTATATATATAAACCTAGGCTCTACTGACTCTAGTATGTAAAATAAATCCACTGAAGTAACTAGAGCTATTGACCTGTTAAACCTCACGGAGCAGAAGGGACCCAACATAAACAGCGCCTGTACATTGACATGAGCAGTGTCTTGAAATGTGTTGTTAACACACACACACACACACACAGGAGAGATCAGTGACTCAATAGCAAACTTACTGAAAGGGTTCTGCAGTACCACGTCTTCTGAATGTGTTGCTAAATACTTCAGTGTTGCCTAATCAAACAGTTGCTTTTAAAGGTACTGGGCATTGACAGTTTGATATACTGCAAAAATAAACCTGACAGATCTTTCTCAATACTATAAGCATTTATTGAGTTTATCTATGTGACAAGATGGGGCAGTTGTGTATCATGCGATTTCTCAAAGTAAATGTGATCACTTGTGTAAAGTATGTTTGTAATGGTAGGCATAAAGATGTTGTATACAGCATGTTGGTGATTTTCTTCATTTAAACAAAATCAGTTTGAGTTTGTACTGTGACTAAACATCAAGTAACATTTCTTGTATTATAAACATTATCTTAAATAGTAGGGCACCAAGTATTCCGAGTTCCTATTCAAGTATTCTCTTCGTTGGAGTACTTATTGATATTTGTGTTTGTCCATATGACAGTACACACACAGGCATGTACACACACATTATATATATATATATATATATATATAGAGAGAGAGAGAGTGTGTTTTATATTCACCATGCAAATAAGACATCTTACGCAACAACAACATTCCAGAACGCACATATATACGCTCAACACAGCACAAATAAAATCTTCAACAAAGTAAACTTGATTAGATTTTATAAATTGTTTTACTTTACCAATCACAGCATAAAACACTGTCACTCCTTGATCACAGGTAAGACATAAGACATAACAAATATTATATAATAATAAGGCATAAAACAATCTCTGAGAATCAGGTCATATAACGAACTATAGACCAGACCATGTCTTGTTATACAGGAAGTTTTTTCTTTCTTTATTAAGTCAACTAATGGTCACCAAAAAGCAGCAGTAAAAGGTTAACTGAATTCAAAATTTAGGTATCTTACGTTATAGTCTGTTAATCTACTTACTCAACTAAGACATCATATGATAGATAGGCTGCCCCCCCCCCACACACACTCAAAGAAACAACAATCAACTATTGAATACTAGATGCACTGTTGATACTTTTCATTACCATTATCTAAATATCTACTGTAGATCTTACCTGTATATAATTATGCTTTGATTTATTTTAATATTTATTTCATTTCAGTGCTGCATATGACTCGATAACAGAGCAGAATGTCGCCATCAAGAAGCTGAGCCGACCTTTCCAAAATGTCACCCATGCCAAGAGAGCTTACCGCGAATTTGTTCTTATGAAGTTAGTCAATCATAAAAATGTAAGCAGACTCATCTGAAAACAGCAATCCATTATGCTGCAGTTGGCTATCGTTGTCTCTCCCCCCCCCATAATCACATAGTTATAGCTCATCAAATATATATATATATGAACCACTGATTAGATATTTAACCCTACTGGCACACTTGGGCTCTTTTAGGGATAAATGTAGTAACTGATAGTGATGGGACTAATAATAGATTCCATGCTGATATGTGGTGGTCGGAGGTCACCAGTTTAAGTGTTTTAAACCCCTGTTAGTGTTTTTGTGTTCACTGTTTGACTCAGCCATGGAATAGCTGCCACAATCAGATGGTGTATAGATTAGGCATTTAAAATGCCAGTTACAGATGGTATGATCCCTGGGAAGTTGGTGTTGAAGCACCAATTTATAGGTCCATATGTCTGATTAAAACGTATTTAGGCATTAATCCTTAAAACGTATTTAGACATTAATCCTTATCTAACTGGAGTGTTATGCTGAAGCAGAGTTATCCATGTGGTATTGTTGGATTTGGACTGAACGTTTTACATTTATTGCTTGCCGATATCTGTCATTCTTCTGTCCAATTATGTGAAGAGGCATTTACAGATTCTATGTCAAATATATTATTGATTATTTGTAGTGAATAGAAAAATGTTGTCCTCAAGCTATAGAAATAATAATTTTGGCACCACTCAATGGATGTTTATTTATGGTATTGTCCTGTCAACAGTTTCTGGTCTAATGCACTTTAATTGTATTTCTATGCAAATTAGGGTTCCTAGGAAATATCTCACTTTCCAAGTCCCTGGTGTTAAATCTTGTGAGTGTAAATCATGAGTATGAAGTGTAAAGCATTTTATCATCATCAGCCACAAAAGTTTGATGTATGAAGTTTTTGTTTGAATGTTACTTGTTATCTTTTTTAGTATCCTGGATTGCCATAAATATTCAGGTTAACACTAAAAATTAAAGTTAACAAGTATTGAGAAGAACACAGTGAAATTTAATGTTTGGTATTGTATTGATGTGTACAGTTTTAGGGGTACATAATGGGCAACACGTAAATATTTTTTTATTATGAAGTCCATTTTCCTATTTAAAAGTCATATTAAACAATTTGCATAATAGCAAAACTGACTTTTAAAACCCTCTAAAATTACATAATTAAAGATGTTCCACACGAGTCCTGACAAATTGACAACACATTGAAAGGTAAACATTTAATGGAGAGCTGTTGAATTTATCAGACAGAGTAATTCAATCTATTTTCATCATACCATTCATGCATTACATTATAGAAGGATATATTATAAATCTGTACAGTGTACAATTAGCCCAAGGGAAAGTGAAATGTGGAACTACAGGAAGCCATCATTTCTATCAGCTGCAGTGCACCCACTCATTAGAAAATATTCATAATTTACATTAAATGCAGTAAAGTAGTACAATGTATGTGTTCTATTTATATATTTATATATATATATATATATATATATATATATATATATATATATATATATATATATGATGTGTTCTCTTCTTATTTTATTGATGAAGTAGCTCAATCCACTCTGTTATCTCTCTTGGCAGATAATTGGTTTGCTGAATGCATTCACACCACAGAAATCATTAGAAGACTTTCAGGATGTGTAAGTATTACAAAATGTAATAAATATTGTTCTTCATTCTGATACTTAAATCCTGTAAGGTTCAGAATTTAAGAAGCTGGTTGAGGCTAATTTTGAGGTTTGTTAGCCTTTTACAGAGGACATACATTGTATTGTAATGTATACTTTTGGAGTTCTGTGTAGAAATATTTTAACGGTTATTGTTTTATCTTGATGTGTGTGTTTGTGTGTTCCATGTTTGTGGAAATTTTTCAGGCTGAAATTCTTTATTTCATCTTTGACCTCCATATGTCCCTTGATAAGTGACAGTTGGACTACTCTAGGTTTGATGTATGAAGCCAGTGTTAAAGTGGAGGACATAAATTCCATGTATTTTATTTTGTTTTCAACTTTGGCTTGTGTTAAATGAGGAGTAATATATGCAGCTGTAGGTTTGTTCGGTTCTATAATGGACGGATATTATAATTATACTGGACAATTCCACTGTGACAGAGAGGTGAGAGGTCAGTCCAACTGCTCAGAGTACTAGAGTGGTACCCTCAGGAACTTGGCCCTTATTGAGAGACTTAACAATATCCAATTCTGTTTGGTGCCTCAGGGAGAAGACCTCAGAAATATTTATGGGTTGATGTGTAATCGGAAATATGAGTCTGATAGATTTTGGACAATAATAAAACCCGAAAATTGTCTTTTCTCAATTCTGTCAAATTCTTAAATTGTATTATTAATAAATTACCGCTATTTATAATTCATTTTGAAAACAAGAGTATAAGAAATTAGTACACAATAAACCCTTCCTGGTCCAGAGGTTACACCTTTGAAACCATGACAGCTTATGTTTTGCTTACAAAAGTCTCGTACAAAACCTGGTGAAGACTATAGTATTCAAAACAATATATCTATGACAAGTATAAGCAAGAAGTTATTCAAAACTTTTATATCTAACATATGATTGAGTATGCTTGTCGTGTCGCGACTTCACTGTTCTTACCAGCTTAAATAAGTAAGTCGCTGTATAAACTTATATGGGAATACCGGTATGTGTTATGGTCTGGTCAAAATAATATACATAAGATAATCCCTACTCCATAGTCATAGTGTGAACTATCATTTTTTTCCGATCTAACTATGAGTTTGCTCACATTAATCTCCCATGAAACCCTTTGAACACACACGCTCTTCACCCCCCCCCCCACACACACACATATCGGGTAATTTTAATTATCTATTCCTGTTTGTGTCACACAAAAAGAACTCTGCATATGAGATAAATATAAATATCACAGTGATGTAAATAGCATGAATGTCAACATCAACATTTAAGTACAGACAGCGATGATTTTTAAGAGCATTTTAAACTGTCCTACAGGAACTCAGCGACACTTAATATTCAATATAATAACCCTTACTGAGACTGTTAAGAGGATTGGGAGTATTTTACTGAGTAAATTCATTATTTTCATCTATTAAAGAGACCATCTCAGATTTGACTGGTACTCTATATTGTACAACAACAACAAATAGCTTTAATTTTACTTGTTCTTGGTCACCTGTTAACATTATTGTTGGAAGTTTTATATTGGATACCCGAGTTCTGATGGTTCCAATGGATTCCACATTAATGGCCTGCTTTTGTGGGTTTCTGAGGTTTTAGTAGACACACTGACTTGATCATTCCAACCTCTGTGTTAAATGTTGCCCTCCTTCATGGCCGTAGCTGGTAATGTGGATGGCTACAGACAACTAGCATCAGGATTCAAATCCCAGTTCAACTGTGTTTGAACGGTATTTTATTATTCACTTCACCCCTCATTACTTTTGGACGTTGCTTGACCCGCACAACCTGCCAATGTAAAAAACGTGGTGGGAAAACAACAAGTATATCAACTAAACACAATGCTATGATAAGTATCATTTCAGACATATTGTTTTGGGTAGAGATTCTCTGTTAGTTTAAAAAATCTATCAGTTGTCATTATTTACTTTAGACCAGAATAATTATAACCTTCAAGTTCTGTATCAGTATTTCACCCTTAAAGAACACCATATTCTGTGAAATTTTAGCACGTAGTGCAAGGTTCCCATATGTCCCGGAAAACCTGGAAAATTACAAAGTCACTTTCCAGGTCCTGGAAATGTCCTTGAATTTGACAAAATTAGCAAATGTCCTGGAAATAATATTGCGTGTGAAAAAATCCACTTAAAACAAAAAGACTGTGAATAAATATTATGCCTGTAGAAGAAAACTTGGTTTGTAGAAGGAAAAGTGTCAGTACATACCAGTAGTCTTGATATCTCATGGTAGTTACATTTTAAATAAAAGTGAGTGGATCAGACAGCTAGAACTTTAGAAGGGGTGAGGAAGAGGCTGTACCATAAAAATTTAAATAATCAGTCATGCATTGAATAAATATGATATGCTTTTTCACACATATCTTGATCTATTAGCTTTAATTCTTGTATACTTGCTCCAGGAAAATGGTAATTTTGTCCTGGAAAAGTCCTGGAAAATAATATTTCCTTAGCCGTGGGAACCATGATAGTGGCATGTGTACATTATCATATGTGTTTTCCTTTGATAAGAATTACAACTGGGGAGAAATTAGCTTGTGGCAAAGAAATGTCAGCACTTCACAGAATTTTAGTTCTTATACAGATGTACATACAATTATGATACTAGAAATCTGTTCTATTACTGATCATGAAATAAATTATATTATTTTATTATTTTCAATTTGACTTAAACAATTTTTTTATTTCATTGTGTGGTAGAAAGTGCTTATCTTAGACTTTTGTGAATCTTGTTTAAAAAAAGTTTGTTTAAAAAAATCTCATTTGGATTAAATTGACCCAGTTTGAATTTTTGTATTAACCTAATATGATATATGATAATACCTTTTGAGGATATAACATATAAATAAAAGATTTTACTGTAACTGATTGTTTTCATTATTGTCATCTGATTGGAGCCAGAAGTTTTTTTACAAATAAAGACACTTTGTATTTTTAATCTGATTTGTAAAGGATATATATTTTATATCTGTACCAATATATTAGACTATCCATGTTCTGTAACCTGAAAATATAATATGATGCTTATGTATGTAGGTTGTTAGGTGGATTGTTTTTATATTTATAGGATACTGTTTGCTTTAAGGATGACTGACTTGTTTATTTATTGTTCATTTAAGTTTCTAATTGATGGATGTAAACAGTATAATTATACAAAATCTCATCTGATAACTGAACTATTGGATACAACATAAGATGGTCTAAATGATGTCATATTTAAACTAAAGCTGATATTATTCTTTATACATATATTATTATATCCACTTTTGTTACTGCATTCCTTGTATTTTAAACTGCTATGGTACAGTTTTGGTATTTTAAAATGTTTTGTAATTTATTACATAAACTAGACTAGAGCTGATATTATTCTTTATACATATTTTATTATATCCAGTTTGTCACTACACACACGTAATTACAGTACACACAATGTGCTATTTTCTATGTACCTAAATCAAGGTAATCTTCTGGTCTCTCTAGGTTGCTTGCATCAGATCTGCTACCAAATTTGTATGACATGCATTATGTTCTAGTCTCTGCATGTTTCTGCTAAACCTGGTATCACACCATTTTGGGAGACATAATGAACTACCCTGTGTGTATTGTGTACCAAATGAGTTGCTTCACTCTTACTTTGATCACAGGAGATTATAATACAATATAATTTGTCACACTTTATTTTGGGTTACATAATGAACTACCTTCTTTTTGCTTAAATCTAATTTAATACAATAACACAATTTACTCTGCCTGCTGACCTTGTATTTGTGATAAAGCCAACATCAAGGCTAGACAAAACATACAGCCTCTCTCTCTCTCTCTCTCTATATATATATATATATATATATATATATATATATATATATATATATATAATGTAGAACCACAAATTTATGAGTACTGTTTAATTTGCCTATAGTGAGGGGTTAGTGACATTACATGATTTATAACTAAAGAGGAGATGTGGTTATTTATCTTCACATCCAACAGGGATGTCTACTCCTGATTTGTTGTTGATCATGTGAATTATTCATGATGAAAGACTATTGTATAATATTATGGCAAAGGTCATATCGGGCATTTTGTCGAGTTATAGTCGAATAGTAAGATGAAGCTGAATTATGGATTTTAAATGATTACCTCATTGGAGCTTACTTCACTAGTGTTTTTCACTTTGCTATGGTATGTGAATCTGTTTGGTGGATGGGTGATTAAGTGTCTCTGTGGGATACTGGGTTTACAGATCTATGTATGGGGGGGGGAGTATTTATGTATCTGTGTGAGTGGGTTCTTAGGTGAGAGAGTGTGTGTGTGTGATCAGTATATTTGAAAGAATATGTGCACACACACACACACATACATATATATATATATATATATATATATATATATAGAGAGAGAGAGAGAGAGAGAGAGAGAGAGAGAGAGAGAGAGAGAGAGAGACTAATAAACAGCCAGCTTTATTACTTACTGGTAGTTTCAGATTCACTTGATGCCCTTTACTAATTATTGACCACACTTGTTCTATAAACAACGTAACACAGTAACATATTTTTTATAGAAATTATTCCAATATTATTTTAATGCCAACCAAATAAAGAGTGATTTGAATATGAAATAATGTTTGCGTTATCATAGATTTTTTAATATCCAATTTATGTGACCATAATTTCGTATAAGTTACTGATATTATTAGGATGATTAACTAAGTTGGTCAGTGGCCAGTTTTGGAAATGTGTAACTTAACCCGAGTTCTGTCAGAAATGGTGATGTTTTCCATCTCATTAATGATCCTAAGTAGTGATTTTCAGAATTAGTTATTGTTGTGACACTGATATGTATCTTTTTTGTCAATATTTTATTTAATCAATTCTTAAAAAAACGTGCCCCTAAATTAACCACAACACGTGGATACTGTATTTGTGCTTATAATCTTTTGTTATTGTTGAGTGCATGTAATTCACTGTTATGTCACTGTTTGATTTGACTGATATGAACACCACAGTACCGTATGTACGGTGTAGATTTATAAGATGATGGATGTGGCCATTATTTAGTTTCACCAAAAAAGTATCTCTGATAACATTTGCTGATGCATAAGAAACTTGCATCGACTCATTCACCAAGGGAATACTTGGTTGCTGTGAAGTCACTTACATTATATACATTGTTATCAGTCCACCAGCACCAAGTCTAGAAAATCAATCATTATGTCTCAGTTGAGATTCCAAAATATCCAGACACCTGTTACCCACTTGGTTAAATCCTCTTATTTGATTGATGTTATGTAGGGTTAATATAAAAATGGGATTGTCCACATTATGCTCTTCAACGATGCTTCAGTGCTGTTTTTTCCCCATTCATGACAGTTTAGGTTTTACTGTAATATGGTTTGGTCTTTGGCACAATTCAAGGTATCCATAATTTGGAAATGTTGACAAAATCTATAATCATTGAACGATGACTTGAAAACTATCTAAAACCATTAAAAAAAGATTTGAACATAGCTTTCATAATTCCTGTTTGACATTTCAGAATCATTACCAGTTGTAACTGATTACTAATAGTAATATATCAGTTTTAGTTTTTATTCTTGTTTAATCTAACTGCTGTTAATAAGATGAAGTGTGTAACTCAACTAAGTTAAATATCTTGTAATTCGTGACACTTTTTCATTTCTATAAACATGAATAATATGTGTGTGTGTGTGTGTGTTGCAAAACCTATATTATTTAGCACATTCGTATTAAATATTGATCTGCCTACATTACCTGGCAGTAGTTAAAAGTAAGGAAAAGACTGATACTTTACTGTGGGCATTTTCCTGAAAATAGTTAGTTAAGAGGATGTAATATTTAGGAAGACAAGAAAACTATATACGTTTTACATAAACAAATCCAAACCCAATTTGCCATCAACCGAAATATTTTACATCTTAGCTTGAACTAGCAATATCTCTCAATTTTTTCACTTCAACAACGTATTTAGCCAATTACATAGTTTACTTGTTTTCTCATTAAGTAACACTGGCACCGATTATATGAGGCACACTACGCTGTGATGTGTGATAATTTAACTCTTCTCTTACACTGTTTATACTTACACTCTTATCCTGTTGTTTGTCATACAGATACCTAGTAATGGAGCTGATGGATGCTAACCTGTGTCAGGTGATTCAGATGGATCTCGACCATGAGCGTATGTCGTATCTGCTCTATCAGATGCTCTGTGGCATCAAGCATCTTCATTCTGCAGGGATCATTCACAGAGTGAGTAATCTGACATATCAACGAGATGGTTATTTTGACATGTTTTGATTGGTTTTTGTACGCCAACTAATTTTGATCACTTGAATGTTTGAAAGTTTTGATTTATCCTATATCAAACCCTAGATTTGTTTCACTATAGAATATATCAAACAGTAGATTTTATAAAAGAATCAAATATCAGCTGCTTCAATTTTAATTGAAATTCACCCACAGTTATTGATAATTTGAAAGTGATCTGTGCATGGTAGCCATAAGGCTGTAACACTATAAGTACTATCTTAACCCATAACTATTTTCAGCCTTCGGTCAGCTGTGTGTTATGGCAGCTTGTGTTGGATTCATAATGTCTATGAATGACTTCATTAATGATCACTGTTCTCAGATAATAATAATTTTAAAGAAATAAACACTGAAAGACCCAATTTAGTTATCAATATCATTCTTATTTGACCGACTAGTGTGTTTATATGAAAAATTAGATTTAGTTAAGTGTAAACACTAGTATTCTCCAGCTGACTAAATTTTAGTTACATACCGGATCATTCTCAGCCTCAAATCTCAGGAGATATATGACATCAAAGTGTTAGCTACATAGATGCTACTTCTAGTGAATTCTCTATGTGGTTCCCAGATTTCTGTTTAAATATGTTTTTATTATTAAACATCCATTTCTCCATCAACCAGCCAAATGATTATGTGGAAGAAAACTTCTGCATTGGTGTTTCTCAAAAGTACTAACTATATAGCTACGTCTGTCACCTGTTACTTGCTTTTAAGTGATAATTGTAATGTATGTTCACCAAGGTCATGATGTATAAAGGTTGCTGCTGTGGCAAAAGATAGTATTATGACAATAAGGGCATAAGGTTTGTGTTAGTCAGTGTACCTCTTTGTAAATGCATCTATCATTCCAAAGCTGACTAAATAGTGATATCGCAAGTCTGAAATAAAAAATATTATTGTGTAATATTATTGTGTAATATTATGCCTCTTTAAAGTTATAGTTAAATTAGTTTTTTTTTGTATAGATTATAGATAAAAATGATGTAATACATTACTAATGTTTATTTGGCTGTTGTTTTTCATTACTAGGATTTAAAGCCTTCCAATATAGTTGTGAAAGCTGACTGTACACTGAAGATATTGGACTTCGGCTTGGCTCGTACTGCAGGGACTAGCTTCATGATGACACCTTATGTTGTCACGCGGTATTACAGGGCACCTGAAGTGATTTTGGGCATGGGATATAAAGAAAACGGTAAGAATGGGATGAGTCACTTACTGTTATGATCTCGGCATTTTCTCCACTCGCATCCCCATTTTATTTGTGCCGTATTTTTATGTGAGTGCCAAACTTCAACTAAATTATCTGATATTTTTTTCCAGTTGACATATGGTCAGTAGGCTGCATCATGGGAGAGATGATCAGAGGAAATGTGATGTTTCCTGGGACAGATCGTATCCTTTAATGCATGGTAGCTGAAAAATAACCAATGCAGATTTATTTGCCAACGACACACTCGCTATCACATAACATTTTCATTAAAAATGCCAAAACTGAATACTTGTCACATAGAGAACTGTCTAATTTTGTGAGTTAATCTACTGCTATTTCATCAAGTCTAAGGTTTAGTTATTTATGGGGCACTCATTAGAACCGATTAGAGATGATTTCAACTTTGAGTGTGATTGAGTTCTTTCATAAGAGTACACCCATCAGACTTCAGTTCATCTATTAGTGTAAAAAAGTACCAGCTGAATAATAAGTTGCAACTTTTGATAAACACATAATACATACTACACTGCAGAAATATTTGCTGAAGTAATATTTATGAACATTCAGATATCAAGATTAGATCATTGGTTGATGAGAATAATATTTGTCAGCAATATCTTGTATCTGCACAGTTCTATTTCAGTATCATTCAATGTTGTCAGAAGTTTACGCTATGACCTTAACTGAATGACAGATATTGATCAATGGAATAAAATCATTGAACAGCTAGGCACACCATCTCGTGAGTTCATGCAGCGTCTTCAGCCAACAGTAAGAAACTATGTTGAGAATAGGCCGAGATATAATGGCTACCCTTTTGAGAAGTTATTCCCTGATGTGCTGTTTCCATCTGACTCAAGAGAGCATAGTGGTTTGAAGGCGAGCATGGCCCGTGATCTCCTCTGTAGGATGTTAGTCATTGATCCAGAAAGACGGATCTCTGTTGATGATGCCTTGATGCATCCATACATCAATGTTTGGTATGACCAGGAAGAAGTAAATGGGGTAAGTTTTGTGTGTGTGTGTGAGTGTTACTGAAATCCTTTTTTAAATTTTCTATCATATTTCTCAAAGACTAGAAATATACTCTTAAGTTAATTTGTCCATAATGACACATTGCTCAGATAAAAGTAATGTCCATTTTATGAATTAGTTTTTACTAAATTAAATTGATGCTATATTGCTATTTTTAAAACAGCCACCTCCTGCACAATATGATCACTCAGTGGATGAAAGGGAACATTCAGTAGAGCAGTGGAAAGGTCAGTGTTAAAAGTTTGTACAAAATTAACGATTTCTATCAATTATCTTTCTGCATAAATCCTAATCTATTCACCTCACGCCTCGTATATTTTTCCAACCGCCTTAAATTTATTTGATGCCATTGTTGCATTTCTGACTAATAACTGACAAACAACCGTGTGTATCAAAGAGTGAAGAATCTATTTACTGACAAATGAGAGATAGTAAGTTTTTATGGTAATGATATACCAAATATCATCAGCTGTGAGCCAATTTGTTACACATAAGCAGGGGGTGTGGGGGGGGGTATTAATCCCATGTTCACCTAATTCGTGGAATATAATCCAGGACATAATATTTCACTAGGTGATATTTATATATGCATCATATTTTTATTAAATATAATAAAAAAATTGTACTTATACCCATTGAAAAGTAGAGGTAATCAAATTGTCCTGTATTTTCACTGAAATGCATATGCAGTGTTATGAATTCTGTCAGATCATTGACAGTACAGGTTAGCTTATGTAGCCATAACCACTAATATTTATTTACTTCATAGATTTCAAATGCTGTTCAAAATATGCACGAATAGAAGAACATCAGCAATCTGGGTAAAATTTAAGACATTCTATTTTGACTAAGGTTAATGAAGGTAGCAATAAGGAGAATAGGCAAAATTCACCCACTTGATGGTAGTTTGACACATCCTTTTTAATTGAGCCAGTACAGGATCTGTTGAATGAAATCCTTGGTTATTAGCTAACAAATCACATTTATCATCAAATGTGAGAGGGTGGCATATGACATCTTGTGTTGGCATAAATTACTGAAAGTACAGAATGAGTTGGCTATTATTCCATTAATATTGAATTTCTTATTCTTGAACACTTCATGTCTGTATCTTTAACAGGAGTTTCTTCAAATTATTTCATTTTAGAATTGATCTACAAAGAAGTTATTGCTTATGAGAGTTTGGAGCAACAACAGCATAACCATGTTGGCAATGCTATGCATAATCACAGCCCTGGTAAGCAGTTATGTATATCAGATGCTTGATTAGTTAATCATATAATATTTATTATCAATATTTTTGTATATCTGAGCAGGTTTAGTATTATAGAAAATTAAGCAGAATTTATATTGTCTTTAACTTTCAAATAAAGGTTTTAAGCAATGAAATATACAACAAAAGCTTGTTAGAATATGGTGAATTCTGGGTGTGGAAGACATGCCCAAGATGAATTATCCAAATTGTAATATTGAGCCAATATAATATTTAAATTTTACTCCACATGTCTGTTAATAATTGGCTTTATTTAACATTAGCATCTTGTTTTATTTGGGAAAGTGTATCAAATCTTTAAGCCTGAAATGTATTTTATCAAGGATATATCTGCTAATGGAGGCCACCATGTTAAAACTATTCAGGTTTGATGCAAAACATTGCTTTAGAATAAGACACTTCGGTATTGTCCATTAATCTGGAATTAATCCAAAGATTATTATCATTTTAAATATATGTCTGTATTCTAGAAAGGTTTTTTAAAGTGTATGGTATCCAAACACACTAACATTATATAAAATGAATTGTAAAATTTTCTCTTTGCACTCCAGAAGATTTTGTCAATGTTTTGTTAATTCTGTCAATTGTTTTTGAATTCAGCATGTAGCAGTTCAGCTTCAACATCAAATGACACTAGTTCGGGAACGACAGACAGCATAACCAATGACTCGAGTGTACAGCCAAATCACCATCGATGATAATTGTTTTCTCCAGAACCATAGAGCTAAGCATCTCAACATGAGTCATTTCTCTGAGTGGTTACACACGTTCCGTCACAGTATGCCTATAGCACAGACAAACTCTGTCCTCTCCAAACTGACATCCCTTTCTAACCTCGCAGCCAGTAAACTAAGATTTCATTAGCCTGTCACTGTCACATGGAGATGAACACATCATGATGGATTTATTTCCAGGTTGTCAGTATTAGACAAAGTTTTTGTGGTAGTCTTGGGTTAGCATGCCAATACTTAGTGGACCTGCATCATTCAGTTATTGTCTATGGTGGGCGTTGCCGGTTCATCTGTGAATTTCTGTTGAAATGTGGGCTGATAGATAATCCCAAGTCTGTGAAGTATAATCAGGGTCTCATTTCTTTCTGCTGTAGATAAACTTTCCTGTAGGATGTCTCTGTACATTTTCAATATTCCAGCCAGTTAACGATGTTAATTCATAAAGCATTCAATGTGATATAGGTCAGTAAGGGTGGATTTTTCCTTTCCCGTCTGTTCGGCACATGCTGCTTTGTAAATCTGAACATTTCCAGTCTTTGCTATGACGGCACACTGTCATCATATCACACAAAATTAGTCTTCAGAGAACCATTTGTCTGAGTTGAGCATATTTGCTTATTGTATTATATGATGTATTATATTACTGTTTATCCAATCATTGTTTGCTGCAGATTTTCAGTATGGTTGCAATTCAGCAATAGCAATGTTGTGTAACAGTGACATTTATCTGAATTTACATACTCCAACAGATTTGAGTGAACAGGACTTGCGCTTTCAAATGAGCTAAGATATGTACATGACAGGTGGTCTTTTATTGCAATTTTTGAAGTTCGTTAGTGTACAAGTCCAAAGCAGTCCTTGTGTGAATGTCTAATGTGGATGATTTTAAACCTGGATTTCTGTTTGTGAACTAAATTTCAGGCAGTTAGTTTCCATGTTAGGTGTCAGGGGCTATATATTTAATGTGTACTTAAGGTTTCTTGTTGTAGTTTCCTGGCTGTTCATAACATGAATGCTGACTGTTTGCCGATGTCTTGTCTATTTTGGACCAGGTTTTTTTCCTCTTCACATTTTTTCTTATATTAATCTCAGCTGATTGTTATCACTTGCGTCAGCTGTTGAACCATGGTCATGCTAGCCGTGTGTGTGTCTGTGTGTGCAAGAATTTTGCCTTAAATGTAATTTATCTTATGAGAATCATTGCGTGAAATGATACCTGTATTCTGCCTCCTTAAAGGTAATACAAAAAGTCATTTTCAGATTTTGTCACTGATTTGTTAGCTCAAGGAAACAGTGGAGTTGATTTAATCGTATGTAAAAAATGAGGACTTTGTCTTTAATAGGGTACTTAGTTTATTAAACACATTATGTACAAAAACAATGTATCTTGCCCATGCTGGAATTTAGGAAAACCGGTGAACCTCTTCTAGCCCCAAATTATCCTTTTCGTTTACTACGGATATAATTTTTATGAAACTGAAGCTTGCCTATTCTAAAAACCACACACAACTCTTCTAGACCTATTCTAGGGTTTCAGTGCAGCGTGTACCTTGAATACTGGTCAAACCATAATCAGCTTTCCATGTTTTAGCTGTGAATTGCTAACAGTTTAATGTAGATATTTGATACTTATGATAAACAAAACATAGACCTCCATAAATCTTCAAATGATTCAATCAGTTTTTAGTGTAAACAAGATGTGACAACACTTACTTCACAATGGAGAAAATTCATCTTTTGTCTTTGTTTCTTTTATGTGTATAATCTGTATAGAATCACTATGATTTATCAGATATGTCTTGATGACCAGCATAAATAATTCTAGATTATACTGACAAAAGTAGTAGAAATAGACCCAAGAAATTTGAAAAGACATCAATTCATTCTGTTTATCACAAGTCCCACATCCCATTAGAAAAAAAAAACTTATTTATAACTTTAATTATCTGCTAAAGTTAGCTATTCCAAAGTCACATTTGCAAGTTATTTAGAACATTGGTGAAACAAAAATATCAAGAAGGAAGTGAACCTACAAAAGTATAATCTTACAATATAAAATTGCCGACCAGACTCTTCGGGTGGCTGTACATGTAGATGACACACTCACATTGATGTATATGGTAACAGTAATGTTTGGCTGTGTACATATTTATAATGATATATGCAACTTGAAAAAAAACAGCCACTTGTATTTAAAAGACATTTTTCTTTTATTGAAAGCAACTTCAGTTTGGACAAATTTCGGTGTGTGTGTGTGTGTGTGTGTTATCCACAATGTAAATAAGGTTGAAAAGCCAGGTGTAAATCAAATTATCATATTGCATAAATTACTATTCCCTTTAGTTACCAATTTGCAATACTAATTTATTCATCTGCAATAGCTTATTATAATAGAATAGAATGATGCAGTGATATGGCAAACTTATGTCATTCCTGTATTATTAATGTATTGTGGTGTTCACTATTAGCATTGTGTCTGTTTGTGTGTGTGTGTGTGTGTGTGTGTGTGTGTTAAGAGAGATAATACTATGGTACTCAACTGTGTTGTGCATGATATGTAATGTGTTATGTTTTACTACTTGGTGCCTAGTTTAGCTTGTGGATGACTGGTCATTGTTCACAATTATTTGTTTATTAGTTTATTTTGGACAGCATGATTGGATGGTTTACTTCGTTGTACCATTACAGCTGTTTCCATGGCTACAGTCACCAGGTACGCGTTAATTCAAAGTGTAGATGATGTATTTAAACTTCACACATTCAGATGTCATTTTGTTATGACGGGCAGTATTCTTGAGAACGGGGTTAGTATAATTAATTGTGTGGGTTGTGTGTGGACAGGGAGGCATACAGATACACGTACAGACAAATGTATTAGCATGTGCATTTCAGCCTTTATGCATGTACATTCACTCACTCATTCACACACATACATACACACACACAGAGCGAGAGAGTACACTTAAGTAGTGGTTTTGCTCATATTGTGCAATATGATCATTTCTAAAGAACGTTTTAAATGTTGAGTTGTGTATTAATTATTTGAGTCATATAATAATGTTATATATATATATATATATATATATATACACACATACACAACTAATGTTTGTTTTCCCCCCTCATTAGAAACACTAGTTTTTGAAGTAGCTGCGATAACAAATGCTTGATTATGCTGGTTCATGAACACAGATTAAATGCTTGTAATTTATTTGACATGTTTTGTTCGCATGTTTATGCTTTTGCACTTAATAGAACTGGCACAGATAGTTCTATATTATGCACAACACTGGTCTCATCATTCTAGACATTATTTCAGAAGATTTATCTTTCAGCTCATAATGTGTATTTGATATACAAGTTACAATTACCAAAAAGTGTATACATGTTCACACACCTTGTTTCTGTATAGAATTTATCCTAATTTAGCTGCAATCGTCACTTATTAATCCTATACTGTATCTTAACATTCATTTGTTTTCATGTAAATTTAATTGAGAGTTCATACATAGAAGTTGTGGTGAACACTTTACAAAATTTTTGAATATAAATTGCTGAAGTGAGAACAGTGAATAAACACAACATGATAGATGTAACGTGAAAATGAAGAATAGATTATGTTAATGAGTTATGTCTTAAGATATATATATATATATAATATGCAAACATATATTACACAGAGAGAGGTATTTAAAACTGAGGTTATCGTTTACTTAAATAGAGACATGTGCATATAAAGGATTTACTCGTTTCTGTGTCACTTTCATATTCACATATTCTTATGTAACTTGACTAACATAAATATAACCATGACGTTTTGCACTTACCCTTCAGATCATATTTTAGATCATTCTGTTGCCTTGTAAGCTTCAAGATTTATTGTCGTTTAATTTAGTGTGACCAGACAGAAATGTAATTGAGCATTAACTATAATTGTTATGTAATCAGCTTATTTTGAGTTCTTGTTGTTGTTGTTATTATTATTATTATTACAGATCATTTCACATCTGGGTTTACTTACTGGAATTAAATCCATCATTTCCATTATGATGTGCCATTTAATTGTGGAGTTGATATCAGTCAACAATTTGCACCATGTTGTCCATCAATCAAATCTTTGGTAACCCAACAAACATGTTTTGTTTTTTCTTATGTATTATTTAGATTAGAAAGTTACAGCTGAAGTTTAGAAAGTCTGACCGAGTTTTATCCTTATTTTTGAAAGCTCTCCTGTAAGCACCATCCTGGCCGTGTTTTAGCTTAACACCGTCTGGGCTGTTTATTGAGTTTTTTTCCTCTTTATTGTGCACTTGAAATTATAATGACATGTTTAAAAACTCAACAAAAACCTCATCATGTGATTTTCTGTATGGATTATTGAGTGGTGACTATACGTGTCTGTGTGTGTGTATGTGCAAGTTTCAGTACTGTTCTAGGGGACACCCTAGGCTCGAAGCATGCGGACTGACTGCGCGCTTAAGCGATTAGGTACGAGTGTAGGTGTTTCTTTCTCTCGGTGTGTGTGTGTGTGTGTTGTCGATCAATGTTCATATCACTCACTAATGACTGTTCTGTGGAAGCATGCGTGTCCCTTTTTTTTGTTACCGTCATTTCATAGTGAACGTTGCTGTCTATACGAAGAGTAGTCATCATTTTACCGGTCTTCTATTGTAACCATATCCATATAAGTGTAGCTTGGTGATAGCCATATGCCAATGATTGCAAGAAGTCGGCTTGCTTAGACGCTGATGTGCAAACGAGACGATTCCGTGTTCTTCATACAACTCACCACATTGGCATAGGGGTATCGCCACGTGGGGTGGGTGCGCCGCCGTCACTGACCAGTGTTGGGCAGAAACTATTGAGTGTTAAACGTGTCCGTGTTGTGAGGAAACGAACTTGTATGACTGATTGTAAGATCTCTAACCCGGCCAACATTGTCTGTGACAGTGCTATTTTAGCTGGGGATTGTTGGGTTATGGCTATCGGCAGATTCAGCAATGTGAAAAATAAACTAGAACAAAGCAGTCATCGTGTTGCGTTCGTTTTTTGTGTGTAGAGGGAACAGTATACGCGCAACAACATATGGATGGGAAAGGTGCTTATTAAACAAATCCGGCCTGTTAAATCTCGACATGTTAAAAATCTGACGTTTGTCAATAATTTTCTGTTGTCATGTATGACAGTTAGGGCATATCGAGGTAATGTGTGAAATTATAATTGGTGAGGTTGTAGGAACTGAGCAGAATAAATGCGATTCGTGTCATCTGGATATTAAGTATGAGATATCTGCGGTGCAGTATTTTCAGCTCCTGCAACGGTATTACATACACACACACAGATATATATATAATAGCTATATTAACTGGTTTATAACTAGATCAATAAAGTCATTGGGTGCTCCAATATCACAATGCATTTGTTAGAGCACTGCTCTTCAAACATTCAGTTGGGGGTTAGAATCAGGCTTATGCCTGTTTTCTGGGCTCTGTGTCTTAGGTAGTTGTCTCGTGGCAATATTGGGGCGCCTCCGTGGTCTAGTTGGACCACAGATCACTACCGCCTGATTTCGAATCTCGGCTTGGTCATATCTGAAGGGTGTTCCATCTTTAACTTCGCTTCAGTAGCTTTGGAGGTCGCTCGGTCCATTTAGCCTATCATGTGCACAAAAGTGGCCGTAAAACCACATCATCATCATCATGGCCATATTTTCCAGATGTGACCAGCATAAACAACTTCAGATTAGAAAATTTAATAATCATTGGGATGTCTCGATTCATAGCCTAATCGGTAGCGCGGTTGGGTACACGCATTTAACACCTGGGTTCAAATCCCGACCGGGCTGTGCTGAAAGGTAATTCAGCTTCTACTTCCTCTTGTTACATTTGGAGAAAATCTTAACGACCATGTGAACAGAAGTGGCTGCAGAACGCCAACATTTATATTGTTCTATTTCACGCCCCTGAGGGGTGTTTATAAATATACTGCATTCAAGCTAGTTTAAAATAGTTTGTACACTAAACATATTTATTTCCTTATACGACAATATTTATGTTTTGTTAAGCACACGGTGTTGTTGTAAAGATTAATAAAAAGTACTGCTATTCTTAACTTCAGCAGTAAAATGATTAGTGAAATATTATTAGACATGTTACTAATGTTCAACAGTTTGATTATCAAATAATTATTTACTTTAGCCAACAAGTATATGTTCATCCTTAATCATTATTGTAAGATGACATTTTGCATTTGTATAATACACTACCATACCGCTCAAATTCATTCTATGATGCATGTCTGAAGGCTCCGAACTACAAACATTTGAACCTGTGCTACTTGCTCTCCATTAAATAGCATAATACAATAAATCCATTATAAAAAAATATTTGTATACTTAATTACAAGTAACAAAAGAAACGGGTTGATTACTTCAGGTAAACGTCACTGTAAACTATCTATATATTTGTGTGTCTAAAACATCAAGATTAGCTACAACTGTTATTCAGCCAATTTTCTAATTACATTTTCCGTCAGCTTCGATTCAAACACTACAGTCATTCCCCTGGAAGTCCTCCGTATGCGTATGATGTCAAACTTTAATAAAGCAGCCATATCCTTTTCTGAACAGATTGATATCAGCTTAAGAAGGGGAATGCCCTGTCCGCTTGACGATTCCACCACATCTATGGCCTTTCTAGCTGATGCCGATTTGCAGACATCCATCAACTTTTCCCGTTCTTTGTTCATCAGTTCCTTGGATGTCTTCTTAAAAGAGACATTCATCGCTCGGCTTCTCTTGAACGCAATCAGATGGTAGACTCGTCCACCGACTAAACTATATATCTGTTCGGCTTCTTCGATGCCGATATTATAGTTACTGTGAGCTTCCTTCTCGCCAGATAACATCAGCGGCTCCCCAAGAAAAGCAATCGCTTGTTCCTTGCTCATGTCTTCGGCATAAATTGGCGCTGCTGCCCTTGACCAGTTGCTGGCATGTGATTGCATCACTTTCGAGAGTCTTCTCGTCGTTACATATGAAGATCACCTTGACTATATTCATGTCAGCCCAAAGTTTTGCTTTGCCTTGTATTTTTTCCAGTGCACCAGGCATGTGCGCAGTCAAGTTGTTCACGCCGTCCAGCACAAGGACAACAGGACGGCCAGTCTTCTGTGTGTATTTGAATGCAGAAACTTCAATGGCATCCAACACCCTGCTGAGCTTCTGATGAGCGTCGCGCTTTGGGAACGAGTCAATTCGCATCATGAAATCGGCCAAGAATTTCATACTGATGTGCTCGTCGAAGAAAAAGTTAACTGCCGAGGCCAAGGTGTCGGGGAATGATTTTCCCTGCAATACGTGAACGAAGACCGGAGCTCCTAAATTTCTCTGACCTCGTGTGTCCATCAACCTTCGCACGATTTCCACGATACTCCTCGTTTTTCCGCAACCGACGCCGCCATTGACTAAGTAATACTGGTTACACACTTTGGGCATCAGTGCGTTCGTCAGTCGATCTTCTAAGTCGGATCTAGGATAGTATTTCATTTCAGAACTGTTATTGGTGAATGGGGGTAAGATGTTGCCTTTCGCGAACGCTTCCTCCATGGCACGGTACCTGTTATTATCTTTGTATGCGACGTAGGTACCGGTGGAGAAGACACTGGCTATTGTTAATCCACTTTTAGAACCTAGTAGGCGAAACAGCCTCTCTGCGAAAGCCATCTGAAAATCCAACATGGTTACAATGTTATCATTATAAACAGTTCTGCCATTATCGTTGAAAATGGCATTAAAATATACCTCGATCTGAGTTGTTCTTGCTTTAAAACATCGTCATTAAATGTCAAAAAAAGTGTGCATTAATCGTCTTCGTCATCATAATATTTACTGACACGAAGGTAGAATAAATGTCACATCGAGGGAAAGGTGAACAGCGTAAATTTATTATATATCCAATTACTTATACCTTTCGTCCAGTTCGAATTATCTATTTGGAATTCGAGTTGAATATATATATATATATATATATAATAACTCGGGGCACGAACAGTTATATAATTTACCCTAAAAATATAATCTATTAGCCGTAAACTAACTTGTTAGCAATACAATAAGTTGACGTCTTACCTGAAAGTCATGCGAGGTTATTCTTTTTATTTATATTTGACTATAATGCTAGTCGTGCTTTATGTGTTGTTCCAACAGAAGTCAAATGGTAACTGAACAGACTTAATTAGATTTGTTTGGCAGTCGCCGTTTTCCACTTCACAGAAGATACACATGACAACATCGTCTCTAGCAACACACAGTTTTGACAAGCTAAAACAATTAGCTGTCAAAACACAAATGGTTATGGTAATTATAATGCAGTCATGATTAATTACGTTGGTTCTATCTTGTTCCAAACCTGTTAAACCGTGACTTGTTGAATTAACTTGTGCTAGTTAATTGACGTAACACAAATCACTATTATAAAGAAAATAACACGTTTCCTTCGTTGAGACATGCAAACTGGAAATGACAATATAGCTATTTGAACATGCCAGTAATTGCCTAAATTGCAGATTACAAAAGCCATAATATCCCAGAAGTACTGCCAGTGACAATAATGATATATAATAATAATAGTATTTTACATAGCGCAATATTCAACTTGAATTGCTTTAAGATGCTTTGCATTTAAAACATAATTAAAACATTTTCTGAGCTCATATAACACAAATACATTTCATACATAATAAACTCGTTTAAATATTATAAATCCGCCAATTTAAATAAGTGGGCTTTAAGAACCTTACAAAATATTTTCTTTACTTGCTGCGAGTTTGTTATGGTTTGTCAACTTATTCCACAGCCTGGGAGCTGATGCTCGGAAGGAATTTTGTACCATAAAAGTGAATAAGACTCAGATCGAAGCATTCTCGCTGGTATTGGGGGTTATTATATAACAATACATTGCCATAGTCCAATCGAGAAATAGTAAGACTTGGACTAAAGTCTTGCATGTCTCATCATTTATGTACTATTATAAGTCCTATATTTCTTATTTGATAATAACAGGACTTACATATACAATTCACCTGCCTATCAATTCCTAGAGTATGATCTAATATTAGCTCTAGATTTCTTACAGACATGGAATAATTTATATAACTGGATCCATCCCATTTATCACATGGCTTTAAAGTTATATACACTTGCGTATCATCGACATAACAATATGCAGAGTTCTGTCGGCGAGATACGACTTTACTCGAGTTAAGGCCTTTTCCTTGATTCCAAAGGAGAATTCTAAACGCTTCAGTAGAATTGAAAGCTGCAGATAAATCAAGCATAATTAATGCAGTTATGGATCCTTCATGAAGAGCCACATCAATGGAACTGTTCATTTTCAAGAGATCAGTGTCAGTTGAATGACCTCTACAATAAGCAGACTGATAAAGTTCATTGATATCATTGTGCTCTAAGTGTTCTTCTATACGCCTTGCTACTAGCTTTTCAATAAGCTTAGAGATGAAGGGAAGGTTAGAAATAGGACAATAATTCTTCATATCTTCCTTATTGAACCCAGATCTCTTAAGCAGCGGGGTTATGGTCGCTCGTTTCAAACACAACGGCATCACTGACTCATCCATTGACCTATTGATAACAGCTGTTATCAGTGGCAGAAAGTGATCCACACATTTCTTCATAAGCCCAGTGGGCAGTGGATTCAAGTCACATGACTTGTTCGGAGACTTGATTATTATCTCTTTGACCTCAACCTCAGAAGTCGGTCGTAACAACTCTACCATTTTCCCATTAAACATAACAACTGCATTCATTGAGATATTGCAGATAGTATTTGGGGTATCAGAAATGATCTTATTCTTGATGATTGTTGTTTTCCTCATGAAATAATTGCTGAACTTGTCTGCCAGGATTTCAGCAGAGGTAAAACGTGGAAGAAAGTTAATTTTGATATTTTCCATATTCCTCTATCTTTGTGGAATAATAACACTTCTCTTCGAGTAGTAGTGTATTCAATTTTTCTATAGAGATACCTGTATATTTCAAAGTGCACCATTAACAATGTGTTCATATTTCGGCACCAAAATATAATGATACGTTGTAAAGCAAATGTCGCGTGTAAAAACATAAATTAAACCAACATTTTAAATATAGAAAATCAAAAGTAATATCGAATAGGTCTAATGCTTAGCTTCAATCTTAGCGGAATTCCCTTATAATAATAATAATTATTATTATTTTATTTATTTATTTGAGCCCGCATCTAATAAAGACTGATGGAACCGGATAAAACTCAATAGACGATGGTTTTATATCATTTCCAGATATACACTCCACTGACGTAAAGAATCAATTATACCATTATACTTTTTTTATTAGAGTAATAATTTCATATATTGTCTAATCACAACTGACTGAGTTGACATTATTTGTGAACAATCTCCCGGGAACAGTGTCGTGGTTATAAATACAAGTATAAATATATCAAGATAACAAACACTTGTAAAAGACTGAACCTAAAGAGTATAATCGTACAATTGAATGTCGCAAGATTTACTTAAGTACTTTTTTACATTGAATATAATAAAAGCTGGCAGTACATTGGAAGTGTGTGCTCGCTTACCTAAGATCGCTTGATCCAAACACTTTGATTCTCGTTTTTGCATACTGTCAGAAATAACATTAAATCATTTTAATTTCACACAACAATTTGAGTCTGCAAATTGTTCTCTAGAGGAGTGGCCTACCATCACATGAGAGTCGGGAGTAACAAATCCCGATCGTGCACAAGCCGTAGGAGGAGCGATGACGACTATTAATTTGGATTTTCAACATGTTCTATGCAGTAATCAGATATAACTGCACTCGGACAAGATTCCAGTTGACTAATACCCACCAGAAAAAACATCGGACAGAAACCCACTGAATTAACACTCCACTTGAACAAAACCCACATCAATCATTAAAAAAGATCTTTGTTCTTTTTAATTTTGTACATCACGTATACGACAAATATATCAGTAGAACAATCTCCTACTTCCCTCTAACGGCGTCCAATGTTATTCAGTGTATCTGGAAGTGAACTGGTGCCGCCACGACAGTCAGGAGAGAGAATGTGTCGGTTTGTCGTTTGGCTGTGTTCACGCCTGGCAGCAGTCTTCACGCCGTTCTCACTGCTGAACGCTGTGCGGCTAGAACACTCCCATCTCTCATTCCCGATCTTGTCGATGTATTATCAGCAATGTTTCAGTTGTTGTTGTTGTAGAAATTTGTAGTACACACCCATCACTGTCGCCTATTGGGTGTAACCAAACGTCCCACATGTAGCTGTGATGTAATTAGCATTTAAGGCAAACCATTTAATATTACATGGCTCCCCTATCACGTGCTGTCAACAATTTTCTCCATTGATCCCATCCGTAGTTAGTTGGCTTCTCATCAATTAAGATCGTACAATTACAACAGATAGCTACTCATTTGCTGAGTGACTTTCATGGCTTCTTAACGATGAACAAAATTTCAATTAAAACGGTTTCTTTGAAGTGCAGTTAGAAATCTACTTACAATAGATTCATATAATTAACTGTAACATTTATCAAAACTTTTTCCAAAGCGGAGTTCTCTCCCAAATTCTCATAAATGGGTGGGTTTTGCAATGGCAAAGAGATTCAATAGACTTTGCCAATTAAACTAGTGACATCTGTCGGCAGGATTTTGAACTACTACAACGGGTCGTAGACACGACCCCTTAATCGCAGTCTGCATCACTCTTCCTTTTCAGTGCGTAAGCGAGATTTGTTGGTATATTTTAACGATCATTGCGGATGATAATATTCCCCGATTCCAACAGTCAGTACAGGAAAATGAAAGTTAAGGTGATATTTAGTATATTTCTATTCAAAGAAGACTGATTTAGTAAACAAAATAGATTAAATTGGAAATTCTATGTGGTAGTTCGCAGAACACATTTTCAGTGTACAAGCGGATTGCCGTATTCGTATCGAAAGTTTATGTGTAGGCAGTCGCTTTCCCATAGTGTTTCTTTAATACACTTCTTGGCATTTATAATAATATCAGAAATGGATATGGCAGTTGTAATATTATCATTTTACCAGGACAATTCAGAGATATCTTCAACGGTTTGTTTTATTTGTGGTCATTTTCTGTGTAGAACACTCGCCATCGTCTAGCAGCAGACTCATGGCGCATGCCTACGTCAGTGATAATGCGATGGCATAGATAGCTAATTCTAATAAACAATTAAGCGGGTGTGCTATCTGAATCGGAAATACTCATGAAATCGGAGACATTGTCTTACACAAAATATTGATTGATAGAGCAATAATCCGGCATTGATATATTGCATTTGTGTATTATTTCACGTGAATTAACGTGAACCATGAATTGATTTTAAAATGTAAATAAACCCCGTCTGTCGCCATTTCAATTTTCAAGCGATAATCGATACTAGCGGACTTCGCTAAAGAAATAATTACTCTCATTTTTTCACTTTGTTAACAATAACAACATTTAATAGTGGAATATGCTGAACAACAAGAAACTAATCTATCACTAGAAGTATTTTCCTATCTGTATTCCAATTGTATTACGCAGTAGTTCATTGTTCAAAACGAGATGTTCAGAAGAAGAAGAATCCGGCTCACATTGAAAACCACGAAGCTCCGCCTCCGCTGTTCTGGGCGGTGACCCGGCGGTGACCCGAAGAGTAAAAGCCCGCGAAAATTAGTTGGCAAGGTTGATTGATTTGTTGTTTCTTTGATTGTTTCTTTCAATATCCAGGATGATTCCTTGCGAAATCAGACACTACCATTAATATTTTTTGGGGGATTTGCTTTCAGCGAAAACCATGCGCTATTATAACCATCATCATTATCATAATCTCATCATCAGCATGCTTAGTACATGTATCAATCATGAGTTACAAACCCGTGACATATCGATATTTCATGACTTGAGTCAGGTCCTTAATTGATTATCCAACTAAATGTTAAAGTCTGATTGTTCATATCTATCTATACAAGGCGGAGGCTATCACATAAACCCAAAAACACGTATACATCACTCAGATTTTTGTAAAGATAATTTTTTTTAAATAAAAAATATATACGTAGCAGTATTGTTGACACGGAGAGCGTGAGTAATGACACTATCATCTTTGATGACATTAGGCATGATAACCCTAGAGATTTCATAGCGACCTATTTGAACATAAATAGTGTTAGGTACAAAATTGTACACATCAGATAGGCCCTGAAGAGAACACGAGTGAATCGCTTCGGAACAGCCGAAACCAAAATAGACCACTCATTCCCGGATAGTCAGTTCATGATAGATGGATACAGATTATTTCGTCATGATCATGATGACAAAGGAGGTGGACTAATGGTGTATATTCGTTCGGACATTCCATCTCGTCGTATCACAGACTACGAGGCTAACTCGGTTGAGCTGTTGGTATTAGAAGTGCTTCCTAAACATAGACATAACAAGAGACAAACCAAATGGCTGTTTTTAAATGCCTATAAACGCCCGAAGATCTCAAATGGACTATTCACTACAGAAATTACCAACATGCTAGACAATGTACATGCCAGTTACTCTAACATCTGTATTCTTGGTGATCTGAATCTCAACTGGATGGTTAAATCCAAATGTGAACCCATAAATAACTTGTGTGATCAGTATGCTTATGAACAACTGATCAAACAACCCACAAATTTGACAATACACAATGAATCCCTCATATATGTGATTATGTGCAGTGATCCATCTGTATGCCCAAAATCCGGGCCCAAGAACACTGGACTGAGTGACTCGCATAACATGGTGTATGTAGTGATGAAGATCCGGGTTGATAGGCTGCCTGCCAGAACTGTGACCTATAGGTCCTACAAACATTTCAATGAGGACATGTATCCAGAGGACATCAGTCGCATTCCTGCATCCGATAACTACTGGATGCTTCAGCCAGTGATAAAGGAAATCATGGATGAACACGCACCTAAGAAAACCATGAAAGTACGAGCCAAGGAGACTCCTTTCATGAATGGTGATCTACGAGGCTCGATAAGAATGAAGACTCCCATTTAGTCGAATTTGAAGGGAACTGTGTAATTACTTCGATTTATCCGTAGTTCTAATTATCCAATTTGTTTGATTTTTTAACGGTATCTTCTGAAGAATGTTAAATTTTGCCCACTTGATACCCCAAATAATACCAGTTGTATATTATGCGTTTGTTCTTAAGACATAACAAGATATACCGTGAACATGGATGTGTTTTTATCAAAGTATTTCATCATATATTTATATGATTGCATATTAGAATTTAATTGCATATTTGTGGCAAACTGTTGGAGGTAATTATACACAGCCTTCACAGACAAATATGTGCGTGTAATCGGGAAACATAATCAGATGTTCGATGCTCGTAAGTGCAATCGATATCGCTCACATTTTGTGACACATGTCACATGGAATAAATTGCTCTTGATCAAATGCAGAGATCAAAGATATATACCTACATCAAATGTTTCTGTCGGTATGTATTGTGAACAATCCAATTCGAATTATCAAGCGTAATTTACATGTATTTTAAGTCAACGGGACACCGAAATACCATCGATTAACCGCTGTTAGTTACTATAGGAATGAATGGGGCTCTGGCAGCACCTTGTAGTCACTTCGATTCAAGTGGTGTATTTGGTTTATCCTACTTGGATTTATGCGAAGTTTACTGTACTTCAAAAGTAAGTGCAGTAATGGACCCAGAAACTGTAATTTCTGGAATACCATGAAACCATTTCTCACTAACAACGGTTCTAAGGATGAATCTTCAATCATGATCAAAACAGAAGATACAATATAAACCAAGCCCAAGGAAGTTGCCAATCTAATGAACAAATTTTATGTAAACATTGCTTCTGAGATAGGTGGTAACATCAACCTGTATCAGTGCGACTCCTCCAATAAGGACTTTGTATTGAAGTGTGAAAAACTTTTTGAGTATCACTCCAGTATTTGGAATAACATGGAGAAATGTGAGTTAAAGTGCTAGTGCTAGAACTGTGGAGACGATAGTGAAGGACTTGGACTCTAATAAGGCTACTGGTTGCGACAGTATTCTAGCCAAATTATTGAAGCTTGTAACTTCCACCATAAGTCACCACATTTCTGCTGCCTTCAACCAATGTACATTTCCTATGGATGCTAAGCTGGCGGAAGTGGTACCACTATACAAGAAGGCAGACAACCTGATAATGAAAAATTACCACCGAGTCAGTATTGTACCATCAATGTCCATTCCTGAAGAACATACTTGATCCCAGGATGGCGGCTAATCGTAAGATGTATAGTTGTCAACAAGTACTTCTAAAACTAGTGGAAGACTGGAAGCAGGCCCTTGAGAACAACAAATATGTCGCAGCCATGTTCATGGATCTTAATCAGACGTTTGACTGCTTGCCACATCAGCTGATCATTGCCAAACTGAAAGCCTATGGGATGAAAAAGGAAGGGTGTGTCTTCAGTTGGTCATACCTGTCCAAACGCAGACAAATGGTTAAGCTGTCAGGATGTATGAGTGAGTGCCTAGAGATGCTCAAGGGCGTTCCATATGGATCTATCTTATGACCATACTGTATAACATCTTCATGAATGATATATACGCATTGATAACCCGAGCTTCTCTCTACAACTATGCAGGTAATAACACCCTGTCTGCTGTAGGCACCACCAAACAAGAAGTCATTGAGTGTCTATCACAGGAATATCTAGCTGCAGTTGACTCGTTCTGTGATAACATGATGGAGGCCAATCCAACAAAATTCCAAGCGATAGTACTCACAACCTCTGATGATACCACCAACATCCCCATAGGCGACAGTAACATAATGTCAGAGAAACAGGTACAGCTACTAGTTGTAACTATCGACGAGAAACTGAATTTCCATCAGCAGGTAAGCATACTCTGCAGGAAAGCTGGTGCTCAGCTCCATGTCCTTCAGCGACTCTCTGGTTGCCTAGACCAACCATCTCGTTTGAGAATGTTCAGGTGCTTTGTACTGAGCCACTTCAATTATTGTTCTCTAGTCTGGAACATTTTTGAATAGGTACATACAGCTAGAATGGAACGTATCCAGTACAGGGCTCTGAAATTTGTTTATAATGACTTTGACTCCAGCTATGATAAACTTCTGACCCGTGCCAAACTACCAACTGTAGAATTGTCTCGTAAGAGGGCAATCTTGGTCGAGGTCTACAAGGCTGTTAACCAACTCTCCCGCTCTTTTATGTGGGATTTATTCCATGTGAAAGATGTGAAATACAACCTGAGAAACTGTAATAATCTATGTGTCAAACAGTGTCGAACCAAAATATGGACATAACTCATTATCTAATTATGATGCTAAGCTGTGGAATGCTTTACCTCATGAACTGAAAATGTGTAAAGATCTGGGCATTAAGAACCGGAGTGAGCCACTGTGTAAATGTCGTATGTGTGTATAGGGCACAAGTATATGAGTGTAAGTTTGTAAATGTTTAATTTTTCCTTAACAGTTAAAGTATTATATCTCTTTTTGTATAACCTTTGTATTACATTTATTATCACTACTGTATGGAATTTGCTACGTGTGTAAAATTGTATGGGGTGATAGGGGTGTATAAATGGCTTAAGGAATAATTGTTTGTCAGCCATTGGCGGCCATCTTGGAAAACTTTATCGATTCATAGCTCAGGAACTGTTTGTCATAGAAGCTATTATAAAACGTGTTTTCCAACTAATTTGAGGTCACTGAATTCATTTATGCCATTAAGTTAGCATTTTGGGTACATTTAAATATTATATCTGGAAAATTAATATAAGTTATTAGAATATATATTGGTTTAAAAACCATATTAATTTATTTGTAATCTCTCTTTGATCATCAGAGTTTGGATAACACTTCCTAAAGCTATCTTAATCGGGATCATTATCTTCTTTATTATATTAGGAAAAAAAACATACAAGATATATGTTAATATATGCCATACTCAGTGCTGCATTAGTTATGCTGTATCATAGGGATTTATATTATCTTTTAGTATATTTAGTTCTCAGATGTTCTATTGATAGATAGTTGATTAAGCGGGAAGGACATCATGATATTAAAACATAGTTGGAACTTTGTGTTAAATTCTATCTGTCTACGTGCTAGCTAGAACTATGGAGTTTATCATTACATTATGTAATTTTTTTTTTAAATGTGTTTGGAGCAATACTTCGGGATTCTTGCAGATGAAAATGTATGTATGCACACACACACACACACACACACACACACACACACACACACACACACACACACACACACACACACACACACACACACACACACACACACACACATGTATGGACTTTCTAACCTGTTTTATTCATGTACATTCAGATTGTTTTTAAATGACTCTAATATTACACCAAATGCAAAATGTTTACCCTAAACCCAAGCTACATTTGACTTGCTTCATTAGCGATTTGCTACTCGTAAATTTTCAGCTACGTTTGTGTAAATTCAGCCTCATCCCTATTAATAACAGCTAGCACTGAGGGGACTTGGATTTGTTTGTAGAATACTATTGTTTTCGGCTTCTCGCAATCCGTGTAATAGACCTATTCCAGCTGATGTTTGTCATCTGGAGAGATCCAGGATAATCACGGTTGCGAAATAGGACACTACTAACTTACTGAACAAGGTAGTTCACCGATGAGGACACTCAAAACATATGTAATGATAAAATTAATAAAATATTAATCAGTCATCTGAGATGTGATTCTAGCAGAAAAGGTATTTTTAATTATAACTGATAAATTAACAAAGGTTACCAGCTGAGAAATTACATCACAAACCACCGTGTTTACAGAATGAGATAGTCAATGCAAAATTCATCAACAAATGATCGGATGCAGTGGAGACTTGAGAAACTTAGGAGGGATAAGCAAGTCTGAAAAGGTGAGTTTTCAAATGGTGAAGGAAAGAAACTATGCTATAAGAGTAGCGACAGCAACTGAAAAAGCATAAAGGCCCAGCATGAGTTTTAACCCTGGGAACAGACAAGTGAATATCATATGAAGGGAACTCTGGGTTTAGGTGCTAAAGAAAGCATGGGAAAGGTTCGAAGGTTCTCCGGAAAAAGAGTTTGATAGGCAATGGCACAGAGTTTGAAAATGATGCCAGATTAAATAGGGAGTCAATGAAGAGATTTCAGAAGTGGCACAGAATGAGAAAACAGAGGAGACCGTGTGACAACCCTAGCTAAACAGTTCTGAACACACTGAAATTTTAGATTATCCTTAGTTGCGATGCTATAAGAAGAGATTTGCAGTAATTAAGCCTACCAATGATAAATACTGTAGCAATGGTTTTGGCGACTGAAAGAGAAATATGGCGACGAATACGGCGAAGGTCACGAATGTGATAGAAGCAGGAGCGACATGTCAGAGAAATATGTAACTAACGCCAAGATTACACACAGTGTCATGCTATGATTATTCGTTGATACGTATAGTAAGTCGCATATTCCAAGCACTCCAAACAATTCCCTCCCTCGCCATGAGTTTAACTTCATCCTTCTTCTTAGGAGCAGGCATATCCAGGATTGCAGTTATTTTCTCAGGGTCAGGTTTCAGTCCTTCACATGCTATGACATGCCAGAGAATTGTAATGCTTTCTTTTCGCACTTCCATTTTCTTCTTGTTTAGCGCAATTCCTGAGTTCCGGCATCTTTCCAACACAGCAGCTAGCTTGACATCATGATTCTTTGTTGGAGTGTCTTTATCACCAACAAGTCCAGACACCACAATATCATCCGCCACACAGATGACACCAGATAATCCATCAAAAGCTTGATGCAGACGTTTTTTGTAAAATCTCAGAACTTACATATAATCCAAATGGAAGCCTTAACCAGCGGAATCTTCCATGATCAGTAATGAAAGTGATAAGGTAACTTGACTCTTCCTCCATTGACACATGCCAGTATCCATTAGCTATGTGTAGCTTAGTAAAGACTTTGACATTAGACAGTTGAGTCAGCGTTTCCTCAATAGTAGGCAGTGTGTATCGTTCACGCTTGAGCACATCAATCAACGGTCGATGATCTAAACAGATGCGTAAATCACCCGATATCTTTTCCGTTACTACCATTTCACTAACCCAGTCAAAAGGCTTATCCACTTTGGCAAGTACTCCAGCTATACACATATCCTACAGGTTCTCTCCTAGCAGGCATTATATTAGGAACAGTTTTCCTCACAGTGTAAACGTACACGTTCACCAGTCAATCTTATCTCCAAACACATCATTTTACTGATCTTCAGGATTTTCTACAGCAGCGACATAGAATTTCTCATAGTTTACAGTTATCAGTCCCAAACGTTCACAAATATTTTCCCTAAGAGGTCTCAGATTTGCTTTCACCACATAGAAGGTTGTCCAGCATTTTTCTCCAGTCTTTGGATTTTTCAATTTCAGTTTACAGGTACCAAGTAATTTTATTTCAAATTCATTTCACATAACCAGAGATTTCACAGTAGTTTTATTTCACTATCTTTGACGACCGATTCAGGAATAAGGTTCACAGTAGAAACATAATCTATTTGGAATTTCACAGTTTTTTTGTTGATGATCATTTCAGCTTGAATGTCTTTGCCAGCTCTTCAATGAGAAACTAGACAACTTCGGCTACATTTTGTCCCCAATTTCTATGTATGTATTATACGTTGTAAAATTACAATATATGTACATTATTAAATTGAAAAATTAAACAAAATACTTAATTATAGAAATAACTGGAGACATAATATTCGGTAAACGGGCATAATCCCCTCGAACATAATCCCCTCGAACAATATCCATTCAGGACATAATCCCATCTGGACATAATCCGATAAACACGAATACCACAAAAAACTTAATGTTGACATCTAGCAATCAATCTATAAACGAAATGAGAAGAAGGAAAATATGTCATAACAACGTTATAATATATTTGTTACTACACTGTTGTTCACCATGCCAATTAAAAATATATATATATACATTATTTCTTATTATAGCTAGTCCATTTTGTACCCAAATATATTATCAGTCCTTTTAGGTACCATGACAACGTTATAATATATTTGTTATGGATCCAGGACAAAACCCCAATCGGACATTACCCATCAGACAAAACGCTATCAGACAACAACAAATAAAACTCGGACAGAACCTCACTCACTAAATGAGCTACTTGGACAAAATCCCACTGCTGAGATTTTTTCAGAGGACAAAATCATATTTAATAAATGTTGTTTAATTAAGCCTTTAAATTGGTGCTGTTAATTGATTAATTAATTAATCTTTTTCTGTTTGAACTTCAATAACTATTTGTCCCGCTTTACTGTAACAGCTGTGATAATCCCTTAGACCAAGAAACGTGTAGCAGTGGATGGCTTCTTTTATAATTGGTACTTGGATAACAGCAACAGACCCAAACCCCGCTATAATTATTAATTGTAAATACTTAATTGGTAATGGCTAGAGACACATCATTTATGATAGTAGCAGTGCGTATGGCTTCTTTTGTAATTTTATATCAGGGTACTGGAAAATAGGAAAGCTCATCATTCTCTGATAGCTCTCATTCACTGATATTACATTACAAAGTTAATAATAAGACACCAGCTCATAAACATGGAGATTATCACTAACCACAACGGTGGTTTGAACCTCATACATGAGGGCTACATGTACACCAATTAAGAAATATGTCAGAAAGACTTCAGATGGAAGTGCCCCAACCGTACTGCTTTCAGCTTAAATTGTTTAATAATCAGATTACCTGATCATTCTTATTTGATCAACAAACTAACGCTATGTTTCTCCTTATATTTTTGTAGATGACTGCTGTCACCATTTTCACTCCACATAGCCATGAATCATAGGAACAGGCAGTAGCAATCACAAAGCTACGTGCCTCACTCAAGGAACACGCTGTAGGATCACGCGGTACAGTTACGCAACTGATATCAGACTATAGGCCTTCTACTGACACACCTGTCAACAGACGCGCTGACCTAGGCAAACCGGAAACTCTCAAGCGGGCATTTCGACGGGAACGCTCCAAACACAGCCGGTATAGTCAGTGGGCCCGAGGAACCTATGAGACCTATTTTATTTTGTTCCTGGGACCTCTCCCAACATATAAAAAATGGATACCACCATCACCAAATTAGGATGGACTATCTGTGTTACGTCATTTTCAAAATGGCGTCAGTGAAATTATTGAAATTACGTTTTCGCCTATAACTCGATTGGCTTCTTGGATAGATAGAGACGAGATCTTGGTGTCTACATAGGGGCGAATCCACAATTTTTTGGGTGAGGGTTTAAACAAGAATGAAGCCTTTATGTAAGGCACGAAGTGCCGAGGAGGGGTGGGAGAAAAATTGAAACCAGATAATACCTAGGTGTCTTCTGAAGTACTACAAAATCCGTATTTTTCAAGTGAATACTGTGTATAAATACTGGTAAAAGTAGACATTCCTGTGAATCAAGACCGACGGTATGAGACTTGGTGATTTGTTCAGTGTATATACAGATTGTTAGGATTATTTGGGATTACTCGATTTGTTACTAGAAACATGAAACTGTCCTCAGTCATAATGTGACATATTGTGCATTATGTCACTAAATATTTAATAAGCAGACTGACCATTTATTTCAAGGTGCATAATTAACGCGTTTACTGTAATGTGTTTTGATTAGAGATAAACTACGCACAGAGAAACTACGCTCTGCTTGCGCAGATTGACAGGCAGAGTACATGCTAATACCAGTAAAATTTTAATGTTCGGAAAGGAATCTGTAGATACTAAGGATTTCATTCAAGGAGCATGGATTCCCACCAATGTAGCTGTGGATGATGACAGACTGGCAATTACTGGCGATGTTACCTCATCGGATAGTGAAACTGAACAGAATGATGTGACTTCTGATGAAAACATAGTGTCAGTGAGTGAGAGTGATGACGATTGAACTTTTATTCCTGGTGTGTCCTATAATAAGAAAAGATATTTGATGCAATGAACTTATAGTATAGTATATGTTCTTTAGCACTGGACTGACTTTATTTATTGTATGTTTGAATATTATAGTTTATTTATAATTTTACGCCAATTGCCAAATATGTGAGAAGTTGATACATAGCCCTACAAGTGTGATACTAATGTGGATTGATTTAGATGTGATTATATAGATTATATATTCTTAACTGGTTATTATGAGTTCAATAGTGACAAATAAAATTAGCAATAAAAGTTTGTGAAATAACAGTTGCGGTATTTTATTATTTTGAAGCATTACTGTTATTAATTGCTAAATGTGTGGATATCTATGTCTATTATAATACTGGAGATGAGTTGGCACTTGTGCAACTATCACAGGTTGTGTACGTGTATCGTGTGGACTTATTAACCAAACCTTTAATTCTTATAAGAACATTTCTATTGACATCTATTGTTTACTATAATTGTTGTGACAATAACTCACTTCATTTGTGATAATCAGCATATTATTTCTTGTCATTATATTTCTAGTCAACCTGAGATTTCCTTCTGTCATTTAGATTATGTTCTGTTGGATGATTTGATGGGGTTGCATCGTATTTTAACTTTGAATAAAGGTCTTTATTTCAAAATATGTCAATTTTTGATGTTAAATGCCACATAATTGAATGAGTTATTATGTAGTAATGATCGACTGACTACAGTACGAAATCTGGCAATATTGGCAGCCACTTTGAATTCCAAGATGTATCCGACAGGTATTAAATGACAACAGGCTAAATCACATATACCATAATGAAGACTTAATTACAGCCCATGAGCAATTATCTATTTATCCTGAAAATCAAAATATGGCAGAAAATGTGATTTTCGCTGGTTTCAGTGACACCCATTTTGATTTTCAGGTTAACCAAGAGTTATATCGATTTGTCAGTGTCATCATTGGATTCCTTATCTTCAAAAACATAGATGGAGACACCAAGATCTCGTCTCTATATCTACCGTATAGAAGCCGATCTAGTTATAGGCGAAAAGGTATACTTAATTTCGCTAATAACATCACATAGGTAGTCCATTCCAATTTGGTGATGGTAGCATCCATTGTTCGTGTTAGGAGAGATCCCAGGAACGAAATAAAATAGGTCTCATCATTGACCTAAATATAAAACTAGACCGAGCAGTCAGTAGCGTTTGAATTGGCCGCCATTACCAAACAGCTCTGACTTCCCGCAAGGGAAAAAGCAGCGTTGAAGTGGCTGCGCTTCGAGTTTTGAACCTACGAATACGGAAATTTATTGTGATGTGTGCATTATAATTTTGTGTGTGCAGACAATCTGTATTATTCCTCTCCTATTATATGCCATGAAATATGTAAAAGTCGTTTTATGCAAGTCCGTAGATCTAGTTTAATTGGGATCAAACACCAGAGATAGGCCGGGGGTTGTCGTACAGGCTAAATAGAATAACAGTTAAGCTTAATTTCCCGCCAAAAAAAACCCGGTTTAACAGCCATTTTAAAGGTGTTCCTTATACTTACCGATGAAAAGACATCCCGTTTGTATTACTTCTACGCACACGGCTTATGCAACCATCGATACAACTATAATTCACCACGTTTATAAACCTGATTTTTCCAGTCTGCGTTCCTATTTCCTCGACCGGGAAGTTGGGACCTGTTTGCCATCAAATCTGCGGCCGTGTTCGGTCTAGTTTTCTTTTAGGTCAATGGGTCTCATAAGTTCCTGTGGGTGTACGGGGGGCTTATTGGGCCGACGGACTAGTATCACTCAAGAACGAACAACGTATGTGAGGGGTGGAACAAAGACTTTTCAAAATTTGCGGGACAGTCACCCGACCATCTGGAGAGCAATTGACAGTATCCGGAAGGATCAGGCCCAGGTTGCACGTGTTCGCCGTCAGACACATCATTCCTTATTAATCTACAAAACATGTGTGCTGACCGTCGAGATGGCACTAAATCAGTAGTAGTGACGATACTGTGTTACATGTTATGTTATGACTTCTAGACAAATGGTACCTCATGACTATATAATCAATTCTCAGGACAATCAATATACAATCAATTCTCAGGACATATATACAGTACATATATATACAAAGACAAGAAGATCTGTAGTCATAAATTGCTTACAAATGAATATGAATATATTCATTTTATAACTCATAACATATAAGAATATGTCACTCGGTCATATGGAGGTCCGACACATCGGCCTTCGGTGTGTTGAATTGCTTCGACCACAGGGGGGTATATCTTACCACATTCTGTCATAAGTTTGAACGTTTTGCAGTTTCCGGCGATATACTCCTCACAGAGTTTAAATAATAAACCCTACGTTGATTTGCCGACTTTAAACTGATATCGCTGTAGCTTTCCTTCTCTGACTAGGTTTGACTGGAGTTTGAGTAGACGAGATTCACGATCCAGTAGAAGAACTAGTACATAGAAAGGAGGCTTGTCATTTGCTGCTCGATAAGTCAAGCGTCTGTGTCAACCCTCAACATCATTGTTCGTCCTTACACTCTGATTGAATACTGACCAGGATTGGGTAGGCCATACAATGCTATCAATCCATGTTGATCTAACATAGTCGGAAAGGGACCGAAGAGAGTCACTCGATGCCTTCTCTTGCAATTTGTTAAATGCCTCCGAAATGTGTTCACTTGGTAGAAATGGTAGGGTGTACAACTTTCTTAGGTAGCAGTATGTGCCGTCACGTTCCATATATGCTGGTTGTAGCCCCAGGTTCTGTGTATTGCGCCACACAGCTTGCGCCCAATGATAGTGTTTGATTGTATGCTGTAATGTGATTATAAATGTGATTTACAAATTATTTAAAATTTAAAAAAAAGATATTATGGGGTTTTTAAGTGGGATTTTGTCCAAGTAGCTCATTTAGAGTGGGGTTTTGTCCGAGTGTGATTGCGATGGGATTATGTCTGTGTTCTGGGAAAGCACAACATTATTTTTTATTATAGTCCATTTTGTACCAAAAATATAAGGGTTATGGACTATTCGCCTTTGGTTGCATTCGCCCTCAATATATTTATTGTTATTCGCCCTTAATAAAAGGGACTATTCACCCTTGTTGTGTTATACAATACAATTATATATCTATATATATATATATATATATATATACACACACACACCAGCTAGTTAAATTGTTCCATCAAGAGACCTGCTTAGTGTATGTGCAAGCACAGTTGATTGCCTACGAAAACTTGAAGTGGCTGCACGTAACGGGCAAAGTAAAAAAAATAAACAGACAAACATCTTTGCATTGCGAGATGATTATGTTATGAACAAACTGGATGGAAGGGAGCTCTCCGTGAGATCAGCAAGATCTACAAACCATGCACACGGATTTAAACTGCTGCTGTATACTGGTCTTGTCTATCTATGGTTGTTTTGATTTGGTAATAAATTGTATTTGAACTATTTTGTATTAAATTAAGTGTAATTAAGTAAATCGAGGGCGACGGTTCCCATGGGGCGATGATTCCCTGACGGAAACTTTCTGACGGGCGAATAAAAAAGAAGGGGAATTGTCTAGATCCCTAACATATTATCACTCATTTCGGTATTTTTAGATACCGGTTCCGTTCAAATTCATAAAAATATTATTAAAGTATAACTTAGTTATTGATAAATGAAAGACTATAGTATTTAATTTAATTCAGTTAATAAAATATTGCATATACAAAAATTAATAATAAATATTTATTCGAAATTATGGCTAAATAGCTCACTTCCGGTTGAAGAAAAATGGCGTCACATCCTTGATATTTTGTCTTTATGTTACTGGTATTTATAGTAAAGTACTCAAGAGAAGAATAAAAATAATAAAATGCACCGATAAGATAGCTGTTGCATAACAGTTCAACGGTGAAGTACTGGTCAGGGTTAGTTCTGACGTTATAAATTTTAATATTATTTTAGAGCAGACCTTGAGGCTTGAGTTGAGAGTCGGACACTTCTGTCGGACACTTCTGACAGTTCACGCAATCACTACAGACTAGAGTCTAGATATAGATCTATATAACAACAGTAACATAGTCAGAGCCAATATTATCATATCAATGTCACCCCGAGATATGTTGTGCAAATGTGATAAACTGTGACTGTTCATATTGTCTGACCTTTACCCGGCTTTAGATATAATTTTGCTGATTTTGATAATTCCCACTGAAAATAGCTTCCTTCATTGTATAAAATTGCTATAGTAGCATGCAATTAACAGTTCTCGATAATCTAAGCAGAAATCAGGATTTAAAAAAAATTAATTATCATTCATAGCCTCATAATTATTTATTAGCATACACACAATATATCAAATTATGATAACTTCATTTTCATGAGAAATTTACCAAATTTGATTGAACAAACATGACAACTAAGGAAACCCTGTCACCTGTTCTTGAGCTTTTTTTACAAGTCACAATATAGTGCCCTTTTCAACCCTATGTTTGGCCTATTAAGGCTTGAATGAAGGTGGTGGCAATGTAATGTTCAGTTAATATATAATATTTTGGCATTATTTTGTTGTATTATATCCATTGAAAATGAATATAAAGCAATAAATAAAAAACACCCATTAATCATCGAAAACCGAGGCATAACAAGATCACATGACATAACACACAACACTCCATCTCTATTTTGTGCCTATGCAATAAAACAATTCCTATATTGGTATGACAAGCCACTTATTTCAATTTAATAATTATAAACTTCTATATTGCCAATATCCTCAAAAAGAATCGAGCTCAGTGGTGCACCTAGTACAGAGGTTGGGCAGTCTCATAGTCATGTTACCATGCAAAATTCATCAACAAATTTTAATTCAGTATGCTTTAGCATCAATATGACATTGGAACTGGGTGGCAATTTTGTTTTACTGATTAATTTAGATTGCATCCATTGTTCCTGGCATGTGTCTGTGTTTACAAACAATCTGAAATCAAACGAGACTTGCCCCAAATACATATAGGCCAATTATTGGAATTATCTGATACTAAGGTCGATTATTTATAAAATTTTATTAGGGTTGTAATAGTCAGAATATTTGACTAAATTATTCAAAAAGGACCTTCAATAATTGAATATATTCTTAATTCAACTAAATTTTACATAGCTTTATTTCCAAATATATCAACAACAACAAAAGATTAATTAGCCATTAACTGAGATAAATTGGCCTATAGAGATGATTGATGTTTTATGCCCACTTTTGTGCACATGTTAGGCTAAATGGACTGAGAGACCTTCAAAGGTAATGAAGCAAAGTCAAAGATGAAATACCATTCAGATATGCCCACACCAAAATTCAAACTCGGGTGGTAGTGATCTGTGGTCCAATACACTATCAATTAGACCAAGGAGAACCTCTGAGATGTGTTAAGAGAGCAGCTTAATTTAGTAGGCACTTTTATAACTGTCATCACCATACGTCAAAAAATCTCCGTCTCTTTCTTTGATTTAATTATATGCCACCCATTTTTGTAAATAAACAGTTTTATATCCTGATTACATATTGGTTGAAATACAGCCATTTTTCACAATTTAAAGTTAAAATGTGAGTACAGCATGTTTTTGGATGCTCTTTACCACCATAGATGACCATCTGACAACAAAAATAATGTTATTAATAGCTTTATATCCTTCCAGAGAATAACTTTTTAATATCTTTCAGTCATGTGCACTAATTCACCCATGGGTTGCAAAGTTCTGTGTTGATATTTTTGGTAATAAACTCCTTTTGAGGAGGTTCAGTAGCTTTTTACATGAAGACTGAAAGTAACCATTACTGACGTTAACTTTAAAATAGTTCCTCATATTTTACCATTATGATAGTCACAATTACGACAGTGCTAATAACTGGTAATTGGTGACATAGATTCATGATATACAGCTTGTTAAAATATGTATAACTTTCTTTAGATAATAATAATAATGTATATTTAATAAAGTGCCCTTACTAGCAGGAGCCATTTAAAGGCACTGTACAAATAATATGTAATATAATAATACCCCAAATAATATCTGTAAAAACCCTGTAATGATTTAAAAGATAATAATTATTTATCTGTGAAAGCGACCTTAAATAGGTGTGTTTTTAGAAGAGACTTAAAATTTCCAAGAGACGACGCATTTCTAATATTTGACGGCAACTTATTCCACAAAGTGGGGGCTGCAACACTAAATGCACAATCACCATATGACTTGAGCCGAGACACTGGCACCTGCAATAGTATCTGACTGGATGACCTGAGTTTTCGGGATGACTTTCTAATGGAAACCAGTTCACACAGATATTCTGGCACCATATCATTAATAGATTTATAAGTTATTAACAGAATCTTAAAATGGATACGCTGTCTAACAGGTAGCCAATGTAGTTTTTGAAGAATTGGGGTGATATGATCATATTTTCTAGTATTTGTTACAATGCGAGCTGCACTATTCTGAATTCGCTGAAGGCGATTAATGTTATAATCAGATATGCCATATAACAGGGAGTTACAATAGTCTATACAAGATGTAACAAAGGCATGAACTACAGTTACAAGTGCTTCTTGTGTCAAAAATGCTTTTAAACAGTGGATGTTCTTAAGATGGTAGTAGGCAGCTCGGCATACTGATGTGACATGTTCATGCATGTTAATACATTGGTCAAAAATAACCCCTAGATTTTTTACTGACCCATTAGGGGTAATCAAAGATGCACCCATCTGTAATGCTGGTGTCTTTAGGGATTTAACACAGTGGTGATGCCAAATATAAAATATTTGTTTTATTATCATTTAGTTTTAGAAGATTTTGAGTCATCCATAGCCGAATATCGGCAATACAATGTTCTAAATTCTTCAAGGAAGAGGAGAAATTTAACTCATTGTCAGGATCCAGTGATATATACAGCTGTGTGTCATCAGCATACAAGTGATATTTAACCCCATATCGCTGCGCAATGATCCCAAGAGGACGGGTATACATTGTGAAAACCAGAGGACGAAGAACTGAACCCTGTGGTACACCAGATAACAAAAACTGAATGTCAGATAAAATACAATGAACAGACACTCTCTGGGAGCGTTGTTCCAGATAGGATCTAAACCATTCAAGTACTCTACCTGACAGACCAAACATGTATTTTAACCTAGAGAAAAGTACATTATGGTCAACTGTATCAGGTTGTTACCTATTGACATATTTCAAACTGTATATGGTTATAGAAACTGACATCTTTGTATTTAAATAATTTGTTTTAGCAAATTAGCTGAGTTAAGTTTTCATGAAAGTGCCTAGATTCAGGTTTAGTAAGTTGTCTTACTTCACCCAGGTGATAAACAGCTAGTATGTAATGATCTTGCTTGTGTAAGGGACATTAATGTTCAGTTAGGGCTATTAGGAAAATTCACAGGATCATATAAATTATATTCATCTGTAATACGATATTACAGAAATACACTACCATGATTATGATGTAATTGCGGGTTATTTTCCTAGAAAACACCCTAATTAGCTCACACACAAATTTCATCATGAAGATACCATGATATACTGGCATACAGATACTTGATCCCAGAATATTTTATGTTACGTATTTAACAGTATATTGTTGGACAGATAAAGATATCTGTTTTGTTGTCACTTGAGAATCTTTCAGATTCTTAAATGACTAAATCTCGTATTTTACATCAGCAAACAGGGCATACAATATTTAATCATGTATAAGACAAATTATATTTTATCGTCACTTTTCAACGTCAATTTAATCAAACCTCTGTATAAGCTAAGTGATAAACATAATTTATTATAATAAGAATTGTCACCAAACATTTCCTCATTTCTTCTTTTTTCCTGTTCGTGTTCAGTTATTAATAATTTGATACCAAAATAATTATTCTTAAAATACCTATCACTTTGATTCAAATAAAATTCCTTTTATATACTGATTATATGAGTTATTTGTGATTAATAAATAAATTGGGATTAAGTTATGTCCATTTAGAAGCTGCCTTAATATTTTTCTTGTCGATTTACTTTGTCACCCTTTAAACTTGGTGTTGAGAATAGTTATTTATAATAAAATAAATTCTAGTACTTAGTATCTGCTTTAGCTGTATTTATGCTGAATTATAATCTGTTTCATTTTACCAACTAATGTAAGAGATCTTTTCATTGCAGGACAGATTCCACCATTCAACAGTCCAAAGCATGCTGAAACAGAGTGTAAAGGCAGCTCTTGTTGTCACCACTTCAGCTGTGGCTGTACCATATGCCTTCGCTATTTTAGCACATATGATGTATGGTTGGCCAAGAGGAAGAAATAAGTACAAAAAGGCTTTACATCCCAAAAGGGTATATGCTCTTAGTTATGTTGCTCTTCAGGAATTAGCCAAAGTACGCTATGGGTTGCTGTATCTACACTGGAATTACTTCTATCACTTTGCTGATGAAAAGAGACTAATTAAGGTAGGTATTTGGATTATTAGTTTATGAGTACTTCTTTTGCAAATATAAAAATACCAGTTAAAATAATAATAATAACATTTGACATTTATATAGTGCCCTATTCAGCTAGTTACCTGCTTTGAGGCACTTTATAGGGCATCTTTGTGGTCTAGCGGTAGCATGTTGGATCATGGATAACTACCACCATGTTCAAATCTCGGCGTGAGCATATCTGAAGGTTGTTTCATCTTTGACTTTGCTTCATTACCTTTGGAGGTCACACATCCCATTTAGCCTACTGTGTGCACAAAAGTGGCCGTAAACCTTAATCATCATCAAAGGAGCTTTTCAGTATTATTATCCCTGACTCAGATCTGTTCCAATCTAGCACACATCTCAACTTCTAAGAGACCATACAATGTGTGCTGTCATTATAGGGGCAAACATTACTCTAACACATACTGTATATAATCATGTATAAGTCGACCCTGCAGATAAGTCGAGGTCAATTTTTGACCCTGTAATTCTTTCCTCATGCATATGCTCACCATATAAGTTGAAGTCAAGTATTGGCTTAAATCCCTCAAAATCCAAATCATTGTTGTCATCCGCAAAAAAGCTGACCCAGTCATTTCAAACTCATGGTGTCGGCAAGTGCATCGTAAATATATCAATATCAATTTCTTCACCAGCTGCGATATATAATTATATATATACAGATTTTGCTTTCATGTTATAACTAATAAACAAACATGTCACACCAAACACGCCTGATTGTAACTGTAATTAATTGTTTCACTGCAACTGGTGAGTAAGGTTTGCAATGTGACCAGTGATTACTATGTTTTCACTAATCATCTGGAAGTATCAATAGTTAACAACGCTTGACTACTAAGTATTATTACATAAAGACTGGCATGTTTGTAAGATCCAAATAACACTTGGTGAAAATTAATTGTTATTTATTGAATAATAATGGATTAGTAGGCAGCAATGTGGCGATTTTATTCTGACTCTGGCTCCTATTGGGTTGAATCCTATAGTGTTGTGTGTCAAGGATGGCTGAAAACATCTTTCATTCAAGTGGTAGGAAATATGGTGCCCATATGGTGCCCATATAAGCTTCTGGGAACTCCATTTTCACTACCCAAAAAATCAACTTATATGCGAGTATATATGATACCCATCACATCTTGTAAGGATCTAATTTGTATTGATGAGTGAACCATTGCAGCTCTGGAGCCTCAGCTACGAGTCCTGTCCTTTAATAAGGCTAGTGCTGATTAAATCACATGTGCACAGTGTTTACAAGATTTCTAGACTTGAAGACCAATTTACTGTAGAAATAACTGAAATAATTTTGAAGTTGAACTGACCTGTCACCATCTTGGATTAGGCTGACAGAGACATATCTATTGTTTACTTTTCAATGACAATTCAAGATCAAAAGAAAATTATAAAGGCTCAGAGTAAAAAATTTAAACTATTGGAGACAGATATGGGGTCAATTCAATTCCAGAATTGGAATTGATGGTCAATTCCAGAATTGGAATTGATTATTTAAAAAAAATGAATTGGAATTGAGAAATTTTGAATTGGAATCGAGAAATTTTGAATTTGAAGTTTCCTACAAAATAATTAAATCCAAAAGTTAACATACCATTTTTACAATGTTAACACTTACATGTGGTGTTACCAATATACTGGAACCATAATGATCCAGAGCTTTGCTAAGCAAATACATTCGTTTAAAGGCTTCTACTGGGCAGTGGAATACTTGCGGTAATTTGACCATATTAACACTTAACATGTGCTGTTACCAATATACTGGAACCAAATTGATCCAGAACTTTGGTTCCTGGCTTTGGCTTTGTTGTTCGGGGAGAATCCCCAGGCTGTTGCTTATTTGGCACAGCCTCTACGTTGGAGTGGTTGAGAAATATCCGCCCCCACCACTCACAGGGAGTAGTACGGAAAGATGGAGCCGAAATGCCAGAGTGTTTTACATCCTCAGGGTTTTTTTAACATCCCCCTTTATTTTAAATAATTCAGTGGAGACAGCAGCGCCATTTAACATGGTCACCCACCCACGATGTTGTGAGCCGAGAAATTAATCTCAGGAAAAATTTCCTCTTGCCGGGTTCGAACCTGTGACCGTTGGCACCAAGTGCCGGGTGCTTAACCGCTAGCCCACCAGAGCTCAATGAATTTTTTTTGTTCTTTATATATATATATATATATATATATATATATATCAAATATGCACACTGACTGTGACATTGTACATGTGCATTTAACCAATTAAAAAGGTCTGAATACCTTGGGCTCCACCCACAACACGGTGACACCACCACATAGCATGTCTGTAATCTATGTAGAGATATTGCTATTTAGGAATGTACCCCCTTCACTGTTTAGAACAGGCAAAATTAAATTAAATCCACAAATTAATTTACCATTTAATTTTTTTAATTCAGAAATATTTCTTCCATGACATTCCTACTTGGGATATAAACTACTTTGTATTCCAAGTAGGTACTCGGAGTATCTACTCATAGTAAAAAAATATTAGGCAAAAAGGGTCGGAACAAAACGGAATTGGAATTGAATTGGAATTGATAAATTTGAGGTGGAATTGGAATTGACCAAATGGAATTAATTGGACTTGATCCCATGTCTCATTGGAGAGATGGTGAAATCCCAACTAAAGGAAGAGTATGTTATAGAAAACATTGTTGTGGGCTAGACGATTGTCGAGGAAGACATGCCGCCGGTGGATATCAATGTCAAACTGAATTTGAAGTTCAATGTAAAAATAAAACATTAAACCAGAGTAATCCAGAATATGTGTCATGGGGCATTTGTAAGTGGTTGGGTTCCAAATCTGGCAAATCTTTCAAAACATAATGGCCATAATGATATAAAGTGTATCAAACATGACACATTTTTATTACAACAGTCATGTTAGTGGAATTATTTTCAATGTTAAAAGGCAAAAAATTTAAATGATGCTTTTATATATATATATATATATATATATATATGTGTGTGTTAGTGATATAGATCTACACATATTAAAAAGTTTGAAGCATATTTATGGGTTGGTTATTCTAACAACCTGCTACATGTTGTTCAAAGTTGTATTATCATTATTCTTTTGTTTTTATTTATGAGGCAGATCTCATTCAAAGTAAGTGGCCTCCATGTGTGAATTATAATGGTGTTTTAAAATTAATTTTAGTCAACACTATAATCAGATCAGATTATTTAAGTATTTATCTTTTATCTATATTTTGAACCATACCAGTCTGACAGAACATTTCTAAACAATGGTACTGCTGTTAATATTTCAGATGGAATACAAAAATGTCAGTTATGAACATGAGCAGTCAATTCCATTTTTCCAATTTCACTCATTCCATTTGGTCAATTCCACATCACATTTATCAATTCCATTTTTTTTTACCTACTACATTTTACCATGAGTATGTACTCCGAGTACTTACTTGGAATACTTACTCCAAGTAGTTTATATTCCAAGTAGGATTGTTATGGAAGAAATAGTACTGAATTAAAAAATTAAATTTATTCAAATTCCATTAAAAAAATAAGCATCATCAATTCTAATTCCTGAATTGCATTGACCCCATGTCTGGTTGGAGTCCTTATAGTCTCCTTTGTGAAGGCCATCACTCATTCAGTTGATTGTCATCAAACATCATCAGCACTGTCATTATCTCCATGTGCCTGAATCCTGGCTAGCTTGTTGTCACAGTTCTAACAGTTAGTTATATTACAATTCTATAATTATCCTGCCTGTTTGGATGAATATGTCTCTGGTGACAGCCACTATCATCAATATTTACTGCTGTCACATCCCCAAGTTATTAACAACATTTTGAAATGCAACCAGTGAAATATTTAGGCTGGATATTTTGTTTGTGGATCATTACAAAACATAATTCCATATTTTTGAGCAGAAGGTTTTCAATATTTATAATTTTATACACACTTGTAATTGACATAAAATGTTAAACAACAATGAATAAATAACATCATGGTAAATTTTCAATAAAAGATTTAGCTGGCAAACAGAAAAGGGCTACACGCATTACTCTGAAGTGTACAAAGAAACCTGTTTGGATCTCACTATGTTCAACTGTTTGTCTTTATACAGGATTTGCCATATGGAAAGAATGGTAACTTTCTAGATGTATACATACCAAAGGATGAGCATGGTGAAGATTTAGATAGTTGTGACAGTAGGCCAGTGGTTATATTTCTATATGGTGGTACCTGGAGTAGTGGAGATAAGAGTAACTATGGATTGCTGTGTACGCAGGTAGCAGATAAACTGAAGGCTATAGTTTGTTGTCCAAACTATTCTATCTATCCTAAGGTAAGCCATAACACAATATCTCTGATTGTGTGTTTGTAATCATATGGTTTAAGCAGGTTTCCTGAATGCCTTTTCAGATCTGTTTCTTAACGTTTTAAGAGTGAGAGAGAGTGGAAACAGGTTTTATACTTCTTCTTTTTGAGTCAGAAATATCCTTATGTTACAGAATTATGCATTTTGAAATATTTTGTGTGTTGTCATTGTTAATCATATCAATTACCTTACAGGGCTATGTAGATGACATGGTACAGGATGTAGTGGACTGTCTTTCTTGGATTCAGAGTCATATAAGGGAATTTGGTGGAGATAAGGTGAGTTGACAGTTTGTAAATATGGTGCAGGATTATATCAAATTGTTCTTTAATTCAGTTTATTGAAGTCCTAGAACTCGTTATACAGCTCGCTTTGAGAAGGAATGATTAACATCTATTCCTAAAATGTAATGATAAAATATATAGTTAGTGAGCATATCTGATATAAAGGATCATGCACATCTTAACATTGCTTTGGTTTCAGAAAAAAGTAATTATGTTAGGCCACTCAGCAGGGGCTCATCTCTGTATGCTGTCAGTGCTAGAGTTAACGCTGAAGAAGCTTCTCCACAATCCAGAGTCAGTTCTTCTGTCCATGTCCGGACCACCAGCCATAGCAGTGTCACACCAGTCATCACTATTTTCAGAAAGTATCAGCTTCGAGGACAAATACTTCAATGACAACAATGCATCAAATGGTTCTTCCACCAGTGAAATGGACCATAATCAGGCTAGCCTTGGAACAACTGGCTCATTCTATGTTGTCGATGAAAAGGAGAATGACAAGTCATTCATTGTGTTAAGTGAGACTGACACAGGGGAGTCGCAGCAGCAGCCTGATGAAAAACCACTGGAAGCTGATGCTACAAAGAAGGAAGATCAGGATTCCAATGAAGACGTGGAGAAAGAGGAAGTTTTAGAGGTGAAGATGACAGAGCAGGAGGATGGATTGAAGCCAGAGATTACGATACAGGAAGATGTTGACAGAGAGTTAACAGACTCGCAGAAAGATGCCATTGATCTTTTGTCGTCACTGAAACTAGTTATTGGTAGGGTAGGTTTAATATAATGAACACAGACAGTGTGTAACACCCAGACATATACACACACATACACAATTAGAGTATTATAATTAAACTATAAATATAATAATTTTACCTTTTTGAAATATGAAAGGGGTAATGGAATTGACAATGCCATTAAAGATGGATGATGATAATTTATGTTTTACGGCCACTTTTGCGCACATGGTAGGCTAAATGGGCCGAGCGACCTCCAAAGGTAATGAAGCAGAGTCCAAGATGAAACACCCTTCAGATATGCCTATGCCAAGATTCGAACTCTGTGGTAGTGATCTGTGATCCAATGTGATACCAGTTGGACTGCAGAGGCGCCCCCATTAAAGATGTAAAGATGCTAGCAAAGAGCAATCCCTGTAATCTTAAGAAACATTGATAAATAATGAGGCTCCATTATGTTGTTTCTATAGTTGTAGTGATATGCTCAAGTAAGACATTAAAGGGATAGTCCACCTTGATTTCAAATTTTCAAAACTAATACAGCTATACTCACAAATATCATAAATAATGTCAAAATGTGTAAACGATTACCCACATATTAAATAATCCAGTTCCAAGTGCTAATTAATTGAGTTTTAATGGCCAGTGGGTGCCGCCATTTTGAAGCTAGACAGAGACCGGAAGCTCCTGAATGCTGACGTCACTTGAGCTTGCATGAAGTCTGTAGAGCCCATATAAAAGTTTGTAAACAAGTGTGAACAAAGAATTATACCAGAACTAAATGGCACTGTCTTGTGAAAATTATGTCATGAATGATATACAACCATACCGGTTTGAGCCAGAAGGAAGCTTACAAGAGGAAGATAATTAAAATTGACTCAGAAATTAATGCTCAAGAGAAACTATAATCCATGTCAGTCTAGAGAGTGCTCATGTGACGTCAGAGCATTTCAATTTTCTCCTTCCTGCCTTCGAATCTGGCTTCCGGTGCAGCCGTAATGGTGGCCCTCCAGTAATTTGGATTATTTCCCTATATCTATGATAACAGGTATATTTTGTGATTATTATTGTGGAATTTTTGGTTACCTTTTTCTGAGGGTGGACTCTCCCTGTAAGATGTCTACACTGACTTGAATAATGATAATTTTAAATATGGTGAATTAGCATAGTACCATATATTTACCTTATATATATTTTACACACTAGATCTTTCACAGTAATTAATAAAATGTCCTGTGTTTTGATACATACCAAAAATACTAACACTTTATTTTACATGATTCTATGCTGTGCTGTCATCTAGTGAATAAATATATTCTTTTGTGATCATCATCACTGGATACTGTTAGAAATATTATTAATAGTATCATCGTATTATATAGGTTTGGGAAATTAATTCTTTTTCTGTGCTTTCTCAGCATTGTGAGTGCAACAAGACTATTGTTTGAGACATACTTAGCCATTTTGACATATGAAGGATCATTTCATTGTCGACAGCATGCTGATAATTAACATTAAAAACATGCAGTACGAGATTATTCTCCACACGAGTACTTGTTTGATATACACAAAGGACAACTATCATCCACAAAAAGATAAATATGTATGTGGATGACCGAAACAGATACTTTCTATTATGAAACTGATCACTGGTGCACATTTTTGGTGGGCATTTTCTTTTTTTCTGTTAGCATGCTTGTCTTCACTGATGTGTGGTATTTATATGCTGGGATATTTTATATATGAAACACCTATAAATTCCACTGAATGTGTAGCTGTTTATATATGTACAGCACTCATTAGCAAACAACAAGTTAAATTAATGTAAGTTTATTTTATGAGAGATCATACGAATGAAGGATCTCTGATAATGTTTGAATCATTGCTAATTAGGTAATAATTATTATAGCAAATTATCTGTGAAAACATCCATGTTATGTGACTGATTGATGTATGGACAATATTATACACACAAATGGTCTTTTTGTGTTATACAGTTGCTAATCTAGATTTTGGGGAATATACAAAACATCCAAAAACCTTTGATGTTTAGTTTGGCTGTGAGAACAGTGAGTTTGATGAATATAGTTATGAGGGTTTAAAACAGTCAAACTGTTTTGAAAATGTATTTAATATACCTCTTTTGCACTGTATTTTGCAGTGTTTTTTAATGTAAACTACAGTAAAATTACTCTACTGTTTGAGCAAGTACAAACTCACATGCCCACCATGGCAAGTAGGTTTCGAAATGGGTGTTCACCATGTTAATTAATTTACTTTTGGTTATCATTTAAAAGTATGCAAATCTAATATGAAGCACAATTCTTTGCATATAATACCAAATAGCAATCAACCTTTTTTTGTGTTATTTAAAGTATGCAGTTTATCCAATGACAGGTCATCTGAATTCACCATTAAAGCTGAATTGAAAATAATTATTTAAATATTTTAGCATAACTGTTTACAATTTATATAATAACATTATGAATTGGTACATTTGTGAACTTAATTATTTCATTGCTTATGAAAATGTGGTGACAATAAGGAGGATAAATTGGATAAAGCTCAGTATATTTGTATTTTTTTACCTTATATATGTTGGTGGTCTTTTTGCTTAGTAAATATTTTCTTGTTGGCTAACAAACTGATTAAATATCAACAATTAAACACTATATATTTATCATATTTTACAGATTAACCTCTTGAATGTTTGTTGTGCCTTTCATTCAGGTAAATGGACGTAGCCAAATTACATGTATTGGAGGATAAATTGTTCAGCTCTATTTTCTTTGACAGGTCTGGCTGGAGTTTATCACATAGCAGAACATTATGAACATGAAGCAAAGAGGGGCATTGAGTTCATATCTAATATGGCCAGAGCCATGTATGGACCGGACCACTTTGATAGACTTTCACCAGCATTGCTAGTAGCTGAACTACCAGAGAAAATCAAGTTAGTCTCTATTTAGATTCTGCTAACCAGGTTCATGATTGATGTAGTTTTTCAGTTATCAGTTTTATTTCTTCATTTACTTTGCCAACAAGCAGGCTACAAATTTATTGCCAAAAAAAATCTATTCCTCAAATGCTGCTGCAACAATGATTTCTTGTTTATTCAAAAATAACCTTGGGCTGTTTCTGGATTACGGAGCTGGGATCGGTGAGATGTCAGTTATCAGACGTTGATTAGCCACATTTGTTCGCTGTAATTATTTCTGTTGATTTTTCTGTTGGTGTATGTTTCTAAGGGGGTATATTTTATGCAGAGAGATCTAATCTGGAGCCAACAGAACATGATGTCTACCTCATAATAAACTAATCATCTCCTGATCCTTGTTTATATTGTTTACTCATTAATGTGTTCTGTGCATTATGTATTATAAGCTGTTTCATCATGTTGTATTATAAACTGCTTCAATTTACTTTGTCAATTTCTATAATCAACGAGGCATTTTCTGTTGTCAGATTACCACCAATACTGTTGGTTCATGGTGACAAGGACAAGACAGTGCCTCTGGTGTCCTCTTTACATTTCGGTCAAGCATTATGGAATAAAGGCTGTCACGATGTGACAGTGTCTGTGCTACCTGGATGCTCTCACACTGATATCTGTATAGATTTGATGGATCCCAAGAGACACTGGTATGACGGTGTGATGAATGAATTGCTAAAGGGAGTGGAGAAATGTTTATGATTAAAATTTTCTATAATAGAGTAAGTAGTGAAAACATCAGATGGTAATCATGATACTAAACACCTGGTGGTTAATTTGTATCGGTATCAATCACGGAAGAGCTGCAAATACTTAGATAATCTCACTCCACTACTCTCATATGATGAGCTGGTTTGTCATGTTAATGAATATGGCTTTAGTAAGATGTCTGCCTGGTTAATGCAATATTGTTTAGACACAAATGTAATCTAAAATAATTGTGTGTAATTTATTATTATATCTGATAGCAGGTATACATGTAGTTACAGTATTGTTTATTTATCACAAAACTTATTGGCCATTTTCTATTGGGATGTGTATGTTTATAAAAACATCTATAATTAAGTAACTATATTTAAGTGCTTGGCTCAAATGTTTCAAAATTTGGTGATTATTAAAATGAAATGTTGAGAGCAGTTTAGTTTCACGGGAATTAAGTTACTTTCATTTCATGATATTTAATTTCAGTATGAAACAAAATATAGAAATTCAGTGTGTTCATAGTTTAATTGTTTGGTTGAGGATATTTCAGGACAAGTGTGATTTGTACTATGTACATAGATACTTTTGTTGACAGGGATGTGTACACATGTTGTGTTTTGAAATGGCCAATAAAGAATGGAGCCAATATTTAATAGCAAATAATCTCAACTCGTGGTTTCCTGTTTTAGTTTTAAAATGAATTTGTATTGTCAAATATGCTCAACATTATTCTGGTCTTTGACAACGTTTATTTTAATTGTTTCCAGTTTAACACTATTGTTCATTGTTTATAAATTGTCTCAGTTTACATATTTCACTATTTCAAACACATTTCAATAAGCTATGTCCATTTTATTGTGTAGTCTTTAAAAAGTATAGTCCAATTTGATAGATTTTGGGGTGTTATAACTAAAAGACCATTTAAGCAAGACTATTTATTCAAATAGTATTCATTTATTATGAACTGTGGGGTTGTCATGCCTAGTTCTCATGTTTTCTGTTTATTTTATAAACAAACACATACGGTAGAAACCATTAAAAGTAGACACCATTAAAAACCGACCTAGTTGTGTTGAAATGTGTTGTTTCATAATCAGAAAATTCATGTTGTGCTTAAGCATTATTTTCCAGTTTTTAGGACATGTTCTGTTTGTGTTCAGGATGGACGTAGATTGAATTATGGAAAGATATTTTGGTTTTCAATGTTGATGCCACATTGAAATTTTTGTGAAAAGGTCTGTATTGTTAATTGTACTGTGAATGTTTGAATTATAGTTTATGCCTGTGAGATTTTATTCTAATAAAACTCACAAATCTATTTTAAGAAATTAAATACAAAAATATGATGCAAGATCACTGTGCTTTGTACCGGTGAAATGTTTATTTCCGATTTTTATTTGCATTCCAATAAATAGTATTTGTTAATATGCCACATTTGAGCCGTTTATACATGTTCAGTTTTCTAACAATGTAAATCTGTTCTTATTCATTAAATACAGAGTGAATGACAATAGTGTTAAATTTATAAAGGCATACATTATGGTCAACTTCTACTGTATTGAGTCTAAGGAAGTTCACATTCCAATATTTAGGCAACCACTACTTTTTTATAATTATGTGTACATTTCAATGCTGCAACATTGATTTCAATTGATTTCTAGCAGTAGAAGATCTTGTACATTTTGGCATTAATTCAGATGATAATTTGCACTTTAAGTATTGTCTCATTTTGATATCCACTATTCAGCAATTGTCTTTATTAATGGGTGCAAATAATCTTAATAATCATGAAGGGAAAGAAAGCCTCTAGATAACTTAAGTGAGAAGTACACTAAATCTGATAGTAACAATATTTAGATATTACTGATGTAGGAAGTAAATTGTCCTTGCTTGGTGTGGAACATGATCAGAACATTGAACCAAGGATAGGAGATGCCCTGTTGACCTTTAGAAGGCATCATTTAAATGACACACACACACACACATATATATAGATATATTCATAAAGTTGAATTAGCTCTATCAGTGTTTTTCTCGTGACACCTTGTTTAGGGGGTAAGTCGACTTAACTGAAGAAAAAACGAGGCCAATGGCCAATTTGAAAAATAGTTTATTAGAAGCATGGGTTCTTTGTCTGGTCTGTAGTTCACAATTGACCACTCTTCCTAGCAAATTGATGGACCTTTCCACTGATTTATGTACTAGTTTATTTGCTGGTAAAGTGGGCGGTCTTATAAGGCTGGGACAACTGTAATGGCATTGCCTTTGTTGGCATTTGTAACTAACTTTAAGTTCACAAACAAATCATACAGTATTATTGCATGGTATAAACAGTTCCAAAATCTGATACTCCAGATAACACTTCAGCCAGACATTGTTAATGTCTGGTCTCTAAAACTAGATGGTAACCATACATAATGACCTTCAGGAATTAATGATCATGAATTGTGAACTGCTTGTTCGCCTAAATTCGCCTAACAGTACATCAGATCAGTTGGTTCTAAATTGCAGTTAAATCAATGGAATTTCAAAATCATAGATGTCAGCTGCTTTATGAATGCAAAACCGCCTGAGCCTACGAGACGGAATTCTAAAGATGGAAATCCACCTGAGAGTGCATCAGTGTCCACAGATATTTCATCTGTGGAAAATATTCCATCAGGAACCCCATCCCCAAAATATTCAGGCCCAGCTGATGGTGACAAGCATAAATGTCTACCAGAGAAGAACAAACAGTATATAACACAGTGTATCTTTCAACAATCTTGGGAAAGGGTAAGTGAATGGTTGTTGATCATGAAAATGGCATGTTCTGTAAATATTGACAAAGATTTGACGAGTGCCCGGACCAAGCATGCGAGAAATGAACCAGTGACCTAGTTACAAATCCCACCAAAGGTCAAAAATTCAAAACCACGAAAGTTCATCCTGGCACAAGAAAGCTGCGCAAACGTACAATGTGTGAGAGGAGACTGTTACAACTGGCTCAGTGTATGTGCAAGCATATAATGCGGCCGACAGATATAATGCTGAAGCGAGGGCATGAAACTTATAAAGAAGTTGCTGAGAACAAACTACACATTGGTCTAAATGAAAGTAGCCAATCACACCAACTTTGAGATGGAGATTATCATTTTTCGTGATCTGAGAAAGAAATGTGTCAACATTTCTAAATGGGATGCAGATAATTATATGTCCGGTACCGCATTAATTATTGCAATAGGAACATTTTGTTGGTGTGGTCAGGTTCAAGTTGTGTACTGACCTAACAAATTGTGTTGAGGATAACATTGCTAGACACATACAGAGCTTCTTTGAAGAAAGCAGATCCAATTGAATGGTGGCCGCATGATTTCGCAAGCATACGACGGAACAAAAAACATGCCAGGAAAGTACAATGGTGTTCAAGCAATATTTCCATGGGAAAAATGGGTTTTTACCGGGAAGAAAACCTTTCTTCCTGGAAGAAATTGGGAAGAATCCTAACAATCCAAACTGATATGATAAATAATATTTTTTATATATATATATATATATATATATTCAATAGTGGTCTATTGGCCAAATCAAGGTTTCTTCTGAGTATCTTATAACAGAACACTAACTTAGTTGTCTTCTCATTGCCGTATTTGTTCCTTATTTTAATATGGATGGCACCAACACTAGATAATATTCGCCCAATAGATGCAGATGATGGTGGTGTTTCTAGTAGTAGAGATGCAAGAGAGATGGATGAAGATGGAACACCAAATGATGCTGTAGCCTTCCACCACATTGAGGGGAGGTAGAGATTGTGCGTGGTCTGTGAAGTTGATGATGATGTTTTACGGCCACGTTTGTGCACATGATAGGGTAAATGGGCCGAGCGACCTCCAAAGTTAATGAAGCAAAGTCAAAGATTAAATACCCTTCAGATATGCCCACGCCGAGTTTAGAACTCAAGTGGTAGTGATCTGTGATCCAACTCGCTACCAGTTAGAGCAGAGAGGCGCTCTGGTCTGTGAAGAATGATCTGGGAAAGGGTGATTCAGTCACTTGATAAGAGATACAAGTTGTCAAATGTTCAAGACCGTGGGATGATATCCACTCTGTGACAACAATCAACCGATCTGGTGATAGTTTAGCACCCTTGTTACTTGGTTGTAGAGCATATGACACAAGGTACTCCATTGTGATGACTTGGTTGAAACGTTTCTTGGTTGTGGCTTTGTGTGGAGCTAGAACTGGGTTATCCAACAAAGATAACCAGACATCACATCCATCAGCAATATTATTGTTGTCTGATTGACACAGATAAGTGGCACTTGCTATGGGACGTAGTTGGTCAGCTAGATCTGAAACATTGCGAAAGATATTATAATCTTGTATTTTCTGAATGATGGATTTGTCAAATTCTTCTGAATGCCCATAAAAAGACATAGGAAATTCAACTGGGTGTACTCACCTTTTTTTCAACTAACGCTAAACTAATGCTCAACTTATGCAAATAAAGTTGAATTCAACTTTTGGAAAGCTACAGAATATTACAGTTGAATTATCCTCAGGCAAATGAGCTCAACTATTTTGTATACCAATGCTACAGTTGAATTCTTAGTTGAAAATTTTCATGCAAATGAGATGGTGGTTATTTCAACTTTTATTCAACTATTTACAAATAGTTGAATTGAGATGGTGGTTATTTTCAACTTTTATTCAACTTTTTTCAACTATTTTACATAAAGTTGAATTTGGAATTCAACCAGACAAAAAGATCGGATGCGGCGACGTATTGATGACTAAACCATAATGGTATACACTCGCTACAATAACTTATGGAACTCATGGTCCTGAGAGATGTGTACATAGAAGCTGCAGTTCTTGATGAATGTATTTAAGCACAATAGAATAAAGTGCATATATATGTGTATGAATAGCATGAAAAATATATTAATATTTGTCAAATTTGAAAATGGCAATCTAAATTTAGATTGTGATTTTGTACCATTTTTTGAGTTTCTTCCATTTCTTCCCAAAATGGAAGGGAAGAAAATATTTCTTCCATAATGGAAAAAAAGGTTTATACCATGGTTATTACCGTCCATGGAAGAAACATCCCAACCCTGGTTTAATCATCTGTCAAGTGTCATCCCATAAACGAAGCATTGAAAAATCCTCAACATCCTCAGTAAGAGTATTATGGACAGCACCACTTCTCAACTGAATAGATTGATAAATAATCCAGCATGCATAACAAGTGCTGTTGATTGCATATGATCAGAAGATCCAAGTTAGGAATGCATAACAATCACTGATGTTCAAAGTGATGATTTCCTCATAAACAAAGCCACACCTTATATCAATTCATTGTTGGAACACGCCGAAGGCCGTTTGAGCCGTCACACTCTTCAACCCAAATGAATGGGATGATACTGATGATTATAGCAATCAGGAGTTTGATATCCTACTGCAACATTATGGAACAGAGGCTGTCTTAGAAAAGGATGGTGGATGCAGATGTTACTTATCAAGAGTGGTCCATGTTCAGACCCATCTTCAAAGATACAATAGATACTGTCAAGGCATCACAACCTGCTCCTGCTGATCACCAAGATACATGTATATCTGTGAAATTCAGAATTTGTTCAAGTTAGCACAAATAATCCAGGTGATACCAGTGTCCACATGTGCTCTTTAACGTTAATTCTCAGTAATGAACCAGGTCAAGACGTTTTTCCAGAATAGACTGGGACCAGATGTGTTGCATTGGTGCATGTTGATAGCCGTTGAAGACCCGGAGTTAAACTCAGTAATGTTTGACATAATAGTGGATATCTGGAGAGAAAAAACAATGATCTCATTTAGATCTATCAATTCAGCATTTAATGTTTTTGAATGTGTTTTTAACATAATGCTCTGCTACCACAAAACAAATGTATCACATTATGGTAAACAAATATTGACATCTTGTAGCTACAAAATACAACCCACAATGATATCTAGCACACATACAGTTTTATGTACTTAGATGCTATATTTTGGTTTCTCAATTTTTTACATTTTATGGTTTGTACCAAAAACTGAGAACAAATGCATGTTGCAGGGTTAGGCCATTGAGTCTGCATGACTATGCCTACCGCATATACTCGCGTATAAGTTAGAAGGTAAACACATTCCTAGTTTTATCGGTTGGCACTTGTTTCTGATGTGTGTGTTTACTCAAAATAAATACATGATTTCAGCTCCTGGTTTTTAAAAGATAGAAAATTTACTTATTTAACTACTGCCAGGGAGAGACAGCGAATTCTCCATATTGTTAGAAGCAAAGGAGCTGCTCCCACCAGCAGAAATATTACCTAAAACTGTTTTGATATATGTGCTGCAGGGAACTTGGTGCGCTCATTAGTCGACTTGTAATTGTTGTGATTGTACATCATTTGTGATTTTCTTTTAATCTTCCAATCCATTCATACTAACTATGTCGAGCAAAAAAGAAAGTGGTTGGACGAATACGAACAGTATGGATTCACGTGTATAAAGGAATGTGATGGGATTCAGCGTCCTCAATGCATGATTTGCAATGCTAAGTTGAGTGATTCTAGTCTAGCACCGGGAAAACTAAAGGAACACTTCCTAAAGCTGCATGGAGATGGAAAATACAAGGACAGAACGCTCGCTGAATTCAAGGTGAACAGAGTCAGTTTCGATAATAGGGCTACTCTGCTCTTCTCGGCTTTATACTCATCGACAAACCGATCCTCACAACATCGTATGAAATAACTCGACGAGACCACCGACGTTTCCAATCTAAGCCAGATTGTTGTATTCGTGCGCTATATGAAAGACAACGTGATAAAGGAAGATTTTATTTTATTTTGTAAGCCTCTTACAACAACAACAACAACCAAGGCAGTCGATGTGAATAAACTAGTGGATGACTTCTTCAGAGACAACAATCTCTCGTGGAATATGGTTTCTGCAGTTTGTTCGGACGGAGTTACAGCCATGCTGGAACGACACCCTGGTTTTGGAGTGCTGGTGAAATCCGATGCACCACACATCATTGTTACTCACTGTGTTCTACACAGGCATGCGTTGGCAACAAAAACCTTTATAAGTAAGATCGAAGACGTGTCTGAAATTGGAGATATTTCTATACCTGGGGAGCTGAAGTAAGCAATTGCCATACATTTAGATGAACTCGCAAAGTGTCTTGATGGATACTTCCCCACCAAAGAGTCATATCCATCGTGGGTGAGACAGCCATTCACGTTTAGTGTTGCGACAGCAGATGTCAACGATGAATACCTCGACGAAATAATTGAACTTCAGAAGAGCCAGCTTCAACAGTAACTCTTCAGAACAACAACGCTCTCACCGTTTTGGTGTCACCAAATCGTACCATACCCTTTTATTGCTAAGAAATCCTTTGAGATACTCACACCGTTTGTTACAACGTATCTTTGCGAGCAATCCTTTTCGAGGTTGGTAGATATTAAAACTAATAAAAGGAACATACTTTGTTGCGAAAATGATATGAGAGTGGCACTTGCCAAGATGAAGCCGCGCATTTATGAACTTATATCTGAAAAGCAACAGCAAGTCACATTAATTTCCAGTAAATATTCAGTGAATTATGTTTTTGTGTGAAATTCATGTTTTATTGAATTCTTTAACACAGTCATTTTGTGCACTAATAAAATATATACCTATGTTTTAAAGATTTTTTCCCCCAATTACTAAGGGGTTCGGTGAATGCACTGATGAAGCTTGCAAGATTCAGTACCTCCAATAAGGTTAAGAACCACTGTATTATACTAGTCTACACAGCAGTGAACATTCAAAATATAAAATACATAGAAATAATTAAAATACATGCATGCATATATATATATATATATATATATATATATATATATAAGAGCTATGTCAATAAATCATCAAATAATTATATAATAAATAATAGTTTTAATACAACCATCTCATTCATTAGACCTAATTAATTAGGCTAATACAATAGCACAGAAATATTAATTATGAGTACGGATAATGACATCACCTATGTCCTATAAAAAGTTATAAAACGATAAAATATTTATTAATTTATATTTGTAACAATAGATAGCACATAAATATAATTTTTTTATAATAACAGTTATTTGGGGTGTCGTAAACGCAAAGCTTATATTATCACCCATTCTAGCGGTTTTCCAATTTTGACACAGTTACGAAAATTTTGTGCGCTGAGATGCACGCCATTTATGAAAGCTTGTTCAGTAAACTTATCATAAATGGACATTTTACCACCAGAATAAATTCAAGACAAATTTAAAGATGCAATGTGATTAATTTATATCATTTTCTTCAAAGGATTTATTAAAAACGATACAAGATGGGGGGGGGGAATCTGGTCGATATTTCTCGGACGACGATGAACATACGTCATCGGAAGTTGACATTTTATGGCAAGCCATTTTCAACTCAAAGACCGATAAATTGTCCAAATATGGATATAATAACAGCATATCATTTCTTTTAATGCCAAGATGGCCGCGCCGATATTATATAAAGGTGCCCAAGATGGCGAACCGATATCTGTGCTGTTGAGTTATTGGTTATTAAATGCGCATTTATTAGTGTTATGATCTCGTACACCAAAATGTCCCGCTGAATCAATCAATGTGAGTGTTATTCAAAGAACATAACTTTATTTCGTGACGACCTGTAAAAAATCGAAAATGAAACCACGACAATTTAACATAGGTCAAGCTCTCCGCGGACACCAGGTATTCAAGATACTAACAAAGACTATTTATAACAAGACGTGTTACTTCGCGTTTTAACATGGGACGCCATTTTTAATTCATGGAGCGCCAGGGCCCTAGCGACCGGAGGTAGATTGTCACGGACAGCTCCCTTCGTTAACATGGCGCCTAATGGCACTGGTTCATTCTGCGCCGCTTTCGGCTGCAGTAACAGAAAAGGTATGCACAAATAAAGACATTCTCGAAAGGAAATGAATTCTAGTGTAAAAATTTGATATGATCTGGCTTTTTAAAAATAAACTTAATAAAGGCTATTTAAAAAATAAGCATAACAATTTGAAGTAGACATGTCCCTATTTGACATGACCCATTCAGTAGGCCCAAGCAATATCAACCTATTAATTACAAAATGGGTATGTAAGATATACATAAGCTTACAGTTACATGTACTGGAGCCACTGAAGATGTTATGGGCGGGAAGTATATTTTACTATATGTTATTGTTAATAATATAATTGGACTTCTAAAATTACATTACTATAATCAGATAATTTTCCTTAATTACAATAATTATAAGTAGCTGAGTATTTACATGATCACATGCATCCATATTTATTTTTAAACGTAAGCAATTGGTACTTATTGATATATATATATATATATATATATATATATATATATATATATATATATGGACTTCTATTTATAATTTAAATGTTATGAAATTAATTATTAAATAACTCAACTAGTGGTAGAAACATTCATTTTGTTATTTTTTCTATTGACAGAAGTAAAAGATGGGTTATTAATTGTTGTCGTTCAGATATATGATGAGGAAAGATTAAAATTTCTTGAATACTAATTGTAGAATGTATTTCACTGAAACGGAATTCATGAACTTATCTAGAATACTATTCGAACTATTTTTGATGTACCAAATCCACCGCATGCATCCACTGAAATCAAAGAGGAAGGTATTAACAGATAGGAGACCTATACAGGAGACAGGGCCAGCTGTGATGGTAATTAATATTTATAAATATTAATGGTGAAAATTGGTATTATAAAATTAATTAAATAAGAAACAAGACATCAAACCCATGAAATTTTGTTAGCCCATTTCATATCTTAATTAATTAATACAAAAAAGAATTACCAGCACCTGAATTAGTACTTGAATGTTCAGCTCATGTGCTTTAATTGGCATATTTCTCTTCATAACTTAAATGCAAATCAAATTCTTTAAAAAGGGAAAACATGTGTTTACACATTGTGTATGCACTTGGTTCAAGTCATTATTTTACAAGGTATTGTTCTGTTTCAGTCCTTGAAGTTCTATGATGATGAGATATCATGTAAACAGGCCAATCTCTTGATTACATAATTACTGGTGTTCTCTGTTACAGTAATCAATGCATGTGTCTATTACATCTCTGGGTATATTCTGTCTAACTTTAAACAGTTCACTGATCTGGACTAAATGTCATATTTTTGTAGTAGTGGTTGTTTAGAGCTGGAAGCAATTTGGGTTATTCTGTCCATTTGATAACAATTAAATGACTGATTGTAGCTATAGATGAACCTGTGGCACAAGAGATTTGATGCCGCTTATTGTATGAAAGCACTAATTTCTCTATCTCTAACATGTTAATGCAAACATAAACATTGTTAATATTCCATGTATATTCTTTGTTCTCAGCTGGGTAGGCCTATATTGCATGGTCTATATTATTGAGGTGTAGACTTTAAATGAACTTATAATTTTTTAAGTTAATATATGATAAACGGACATGATGAATATATGGTGAATTGTGTTATGGAAGTGTTATAATAGCTGTATATATCATTATATGTCTATATCCAAATTAATAAAAATTTATGGACTATGATAAACTGACATGATGAAAGTATGTTTGTATGCATTTACCTCATATACACCTAACTGTTTTCATTTTTTTAAACTACACCTTCCACACACAAAGTGGTGAAATAACCTAAACCATGTTCAATTATTTTCTGATCAGCTGTCAAGTGATCGCAAATTGTAGGCTATGAATTAATTAAGTGACTGGGCTGTGAAATCACTTAATTATTTATTTACAGTTTCAGAGCTTCGTTTCTTCGATATCATGTGTGCACAATTAAAGTGTTAATTAATAAAAGAGTATGTGATCATGTAACATATAGTACTAGTATTGGCAATTCATTTCAACCATGCGCACACATGTATACGATCACATGTAGACAACCAGAGAGCTTTTGTTTATCTGAGAAACACCTCCGGTCGCTGCAGGCGCCACTGGTTCAAAATTCAACATGGCGCAGCAAGAGTAACGCCTCTATATTTAAGCTCTCTGATACTAAGGTGGTCGATATGCGACGTCTTTACGTAAAAAACGTCGTTATGACTAATGCTACTACATTTAGCCGGAAATGGAGTTGAAGACATTTTGAACACGTTGTCACCTGGGGTAGATGACGCTGGAAAATACGAAAAAAACTAGAAACAGTTTGGCCAGGTACTTCGAACAAAGGAAGACGTACCGATGGCAAGGCAAGTATTTTTAACAACAGCTCCCACCCCGGGTTAAATAATAAACAACTATATTACTCGTCTATAAACATTAATTGAAGACTATTCGAGTACCCAAAACACGAAACATCAAATCAGAGATAGAGTAATTTCACACATTATTAACATATTAAGGACAAAACCTTTCGTTCAAACTATACCAAGGGGATATATAAAACCTACAAAAAATGTGTTCAGAGTTTATTAACCCATTACTGTCACCATTCCTTTCTGGATTCAGAAAAGGCCATAACTGTCAAAATGTACTACTGACATGGAGCCTTAATGACTGATCCTTCGAAAGCTTTTGACTGTCTGCCATATCGCTTGTTGGTTGCGAAGTGAAATGCATACGGATTCAATACCGATGCGTGCATGCTATTTGCAAATTATTTTATCAATAGATTACAAAGGGTAAAAATCGGCAATGTTACAACTGGATGGATGGGATTAGAAAAAGGAGCGCCACAGGGTTCAATGTTTGGCCCATTGGCGTATAACGTATATTCTAAAGATCTTATATTTAGTTTGTGATTTGTGTGATATTTACAATTACGCAGTCGATAACAGTATTTGTGTACATGGTAATAAAATTGAAAATGTATTGTTAGACAGAGTATGTGTCCATTTTTTTAGTGAACTGGTTAAAGGAAAATTTTCTTCAAGCTAATTCTGAAATAAATCCAGTTTATTGTACTTAGCAAGACCAAATTAGAAAACAGCATATTGGTAGATAACATTAGTCTCCGGCCTCGTGAATTGATCCCATGTCTGACCAGGTGATATGTTAACATTGATAGTAAAGCTGGTAGCTAAAAAGGTAGACGTATTATGAGTTGGTGTAAATGTAAACTATTGTAATAATGATGAACATGATCAGACGTTACATGCGTTGAAGAAAAATATCCCAGAGTATTCGGTGGCCTATGTAAATTATCAGTTGAAATTTCACATAGACAAATCACTTACTCCAACAACACAGTCAGTGATGACGATTGATGTTTTACGGCCACTTTTGTGCACATGATAGGCTAAATGCGTCGAACCACTACCAAAGGTAATGAAGTGAAGTCAGAGATGTAACACCCTCCAGATATGCTCACGCCGAGATTCGAACTCAGGTGGTAGCACAGCCAATGAGGCGGGTCCCTTTCAGTAGGCAACAAAATTTAAAAGTTAGCTGGAGCAGCTTGAAAAACTGGATGAAATTGAGAAATTCGAAGGGCCCACTCGGTTGGTTAACCCGTTAGTGGTTTTAGAAAAACCCAACGGTGATGAGCGAATATGCCTAGAAATACGTCTGGCTAATCGGGACATTGTTCGTGAAAGACACCCAGTGCCAACAGTTGAAGAAACATTGCAAGAAATTTTCATCGGGTTGTTTTGCATCCGTACTCTCATAATATTACAGCTTTTGCGGCACCAAATGGTTTGTACCACTATAAACGTTTAAATAGTGTTTGACGTTAACATGGCCAGTGAAAAATTCCAACAAATACTATGGCAAGTAATAAATGGATATCCAAGTGTGCACAACGTTCATGATGATGTGCGTGTGGTAGAAGAAAATTATCAGCAGTTACACGAACGTGTAGAAAACGTCGTGAAAATGTTTGATGCTTGTGGATTAACATTCAACTACGATAAATGTGTATTTGGTGTAGATCACATGTTGTTTATGGGTGACATGCTGACCATCGATGGTTTGCAAGTCAGTAGCGACAAGGTGAACGCAGTAGTAAATGCTCCAAAACCCTATAACAAGACAGAGCTGAGAGGCCTATTAGGTCTAGCGCAGTTCTGTGCAAAATACGTGAATCATTTGGCTACAGCGACAGGTCCACTGTGGAACCTGACCGGAAAAGCGATTGGAGTGGCAATGGAGTAAAAGGCAAGAAAATGCTTTCGTTCAACTGAAACGTCGTTAGACGTCTGCTGTAATTAACGCCTACTACAGGTAAGGTGCTAAAACCCGCACCACAACAGATGCCAGCTTGGGCGCCATTTTAGAAAAGGTTCAAGAAGATCGAACCCATAGACCCCCTCTGCTATGTTAGCCGAAAACTAACCGGCGTCGAGCAACTGTATTGGCAATTTGAGAGAGAACCGCTCGGTGTAAAATGAGCCTGTCAGAGATTGTCTTTCAACCTAAACGGTACATATTTACCCCCAACAAACATACAAATATTCCCAAAACATGTTTTGATTTTTCCTTTATTATACTCAGAATATTCGGTGGATGTTCCGGCATATTATAAGTTGATATAAACCTAATGAAACCATATGATATACGATAATAATGTTCTTATCGGCTGATAACAATTTATATGACCGTAATTCGATGGCTCCCAGCTTGAATTATCCTAGAAGTGATAAACTATAGCTAGAGTTTGTTTCATTGTTTTGTTAATGATTTTCAATTATGTACGCTACGCCACTGTAGTTTATATGTAGCATAAGCAGCGGATCCAATTATATTTTGGGTAGTAGCTATGCCTATTTATTAACTAGATGGCTAATGCCATTGACTTGAAAGAAAACTAGCGAATACTCAGTGATGTTTGATTGGGCCGCCGTAACCAAACAGCGCTGACTTCCGGTAAGGGCAAAAAACAACGTTGAAGCTGCGGCGCTTCGAGTTTTGAACCTATGAATGCGGACATTTATCGTGATGTGTGCATTATAATTTTGTCTGAATTACTCCTGTCCTATTATATGCAATGACATATGTAAATGTCGTTTTATGCAAGTCCGTAGATCTAGTTTACGGAACCGGGGGTTGTCGAATAGGCTAAATATAATAATAGTTAAGCTTAATTTTCCGCCTAAAAACAACGCTTTAACAGCTATTTGTGTTCCTTATACTTACCGATGAAAAGATATTCCTTTTATATTACTTCCACGCCAATGGTTTATGCAACCAACGGCACAACAATAGTTCACCATGTTTATAAACCTGATTTTGCAGTCTGCATTCCTTTTTGCGCCGGTCGGAAGTTGAGACCTGTTTGCCATCAAATCGGCGGCCGTGTTTGGTCTAGTTTTCTTTCAGGTCAATAGTAGTATCAATAAGATGCCCATTTAAAACGGTAAAATTGTGTAACGTAAACTATTTACTGAAACTCTTACATATTACATATTGATCTACATTTGAAAATTGCACAAAATACCCTTTTCTGTTTTTCTTCTTAGATCATAACACATAAAACAAAAGATGTCAAGTTTCATCAAACCATAAAAACATGGAAAAATCACAAACTATTCTACCATACAAGTACATTCACATTGATATAAACCTGATATAGCCCAATAAATGAACTGTTCATAAGATTTGAATCAAGACTAGAACTATTAACTATAAGACCAACATTATCACTGTTATGGACATATTAATAACTGATATAAAGTAATCCCAAACAACTGATAGAGCTTTAAAACATTTGAATTCCTGACCCAAATGGTTCTAAAATAAATAGACCACTCTTTACACCAAAACAAATCAAAACTATATATATATATATATATATATATATATTACCAACAACAACAAGAATACTGTAAATGTAATGTAAACGATATCAAGAAGTTTCAGTAATCTCATTGAAGACAGAGATAATACCATGTAATAGGCAGGAGGCCAAAGCCTCAAAAAAGTTGTACCGGCATTGTTTGTTAATAGCATACATCTGTGTGGAATCAATAATTCATAAGATAACAAAAAAAAGATGTGGGTGGATGTAACTTTCTAGGTCATAAAGGTCACCAAGGTTTTCACAAGTTTATTTGTTTAAGTAATTTATAATTGAAGCAACCAGTTTTGGACTTACCTTTGGTGAGATTCATTCGATTTGAGTGATAAGTGGCATCTATTTGTATGTCTTTGCATATGCTGAAGATTTGTATGCTCTTTTTAGTCCTTTTAATATATAATATCATATGCTGAAGATTTTAAAGCTAATTTTTAGTACATTTTAAATAATAAAAAAGGTATTTTTTTTTTTTAAAAAAAAAAAAAAAGATGTCTATTATCCAGCTGGGTTGCAGCAACCAACTACATCACATCCACTTGCTGCAGTGCACTGCGTGTGCTTCTTGAACCAGAAACATCGGGCAGCCTTGCACTTTGGCTTGCAGCTGCATCTCAGCAGATTCAAGCAGGCATCTGAGATAGGGGGAGTCTTGTCCAGACCAGACATGGGGTCAATTCAATTCCGGAATTTGGAATTGATTATTTAAAAAAAATTGGAATTGAATTGAAATTGATAAATTTTGAATTGGAATTGAAGTTTCCTACAACAAAACATTAATCCACAAATTAATTTACCATTTTTACAAAGTTAACACTTACATGTGGTGTTACCAATATACTGGAACCAAAATGATCTAGATTGATTTGTTTTTCAGGGAGAATCCCCAGGCTGTCGCTTATTCAGCACAGCCTCTATGTTGGAATGATTAAGAAAATCCTCCCCCACCACTCACAGGGGAGCAGTACGGGAAAATACCCTGAGCGTGGTCACTGCCAGAGTGTTTTACGTCCTCAGGGGTTTTTAACGTCCCCCTTTATTTTTAATAATTCAGTGGAGACGGCATCGATCCAGAACTTTGGTGCCTTATATATATATATATATATATATATATATATATATATATATCAGATACACACACTGACTGTGGCACCTGACGTGAGCGTTTAACCGATTAAGTGATCTGGATACGTGGGTTCCGTCCACAACACTGTGGCTCTACCACATAGCATAACCATATATGTAGATATTGCTATTTAGGAATTAATTAATTTTATCAACTCACCGGGAATGCCAATCTGAAGCAAAACTTGCCGCTCCTCTCCTAATACTGTGACTACTATAGCCTGTCCTCAGACCCAACTGTTTTAATAACTATTTGAGATTTTTGTAAAGTTATCATATATCAGTGGTTTAGTACCCAGCAGGGTTGTGAAAGTAAATATAGGATCTGACCCCTGCTGGGCGGAACTAAGCAAAAACATTCGTTTCAAGGCTCCTACTGGACAGTGGAATATAAACACATCTTTGATGATTACAAAATACAGGTTTACATGGGGATGCACCCAAGATTATGATCCACCGCTTGATATAATCAAATATCTGTTTAGCTGAAAGCACCCTGTAGTTAGGCTTGCGCTATTGTTTACCACGTTAACACTTACATGTGCTGTTACCAATATACTGGAACCAAATTGATCCAGATATATATCAGATATGCCCACAACACGTGACACCACCACATAGCATGGCTGTAATTATATAGAGATATTGCTATTTAGGAATTTACCCCCGTTCAATGTTTAGAACCGGCAGAAAAACATTTGAATTACAAATTAATTTGTCATTTAATTTTTTAATTCAGAAATATTTCTTCCATGACAATCCTACTTGGAATATAAATACTCGGAGCAGGTATTCCAAGTAAGTACTCGGAGTACCCACTCAGGGTAAAAATTATTTGGCAAAAACAAACGGAATTAGAATTGATAAATTTGGAATTGAATTGGAATTGATAAATTTGATGTGGAATTGGAATTGACCAAATGGAATTGATTGAAATTGGAATTGATAAAATGGAATTGACCCCATGTCTGGTCCAGGCTGCTGTCAGAGTCTCTGCATCCCTCTTCCAGGCTGTGATGATCCCACTATGTTGGAGTGGTTGAGAAACCCCCTCCCCCACCATTCACAGGGGAGCAGTACGGAAAGGTGGAACCGAAATACCCTGAAGGTGGTCACTGTCAGTGTGTTTTACATACTCAGGTTTTTTTAACGCTCCCCTTTATTTTGAATAATTCAGTGGAGACAGCAGCGCCATTTAACGTGGTCAGCCACCCACGATGTTGTGAGCCGAGAAATTAATCTCTGGAAAGGTTTCGACCTCTTGCGGTGTTCGAACTTGTGACCGTTGGCACCAAGTGCCGGGTACCCACACAGCGCATACTTAATCACATTCACCATTTCTACTGTTCGACCTGCGATAACAACACTGAGCAGACGCCGCAGTAGCTTCCTGCCAGCTTTGATTGTTTTCACTACATTTTGTGTTGTAGCCACTTCAGCTTTGTACAGGTCAGCAAAAGTCTTTGCTTGATGCTTCTTTAGTGTATCATACAACCCTGTGGTTCCCCCCGCTAGTCGTTCCTTCACATTGGTAATGACCTTCTACATATCACTTGGTGCAGTGTCTTTTGTTGCCAGGGACACCAGAGGTTTGTCCATAGTCTCTTAGTAGATGTCTCCGCCCTCTTCTGCTGATTTCATATGTAACCTGGACACATCATCAGCATCACGCCTTGTTCGAGAACGACAGAAAACAGTCTCCTCTTCCTCATCTTATTGATTAAAGAATGACCTGGTTTCTTGTAAATGCTCGATCGTTTTGATCATGTGCCACAAAAATTGTCTCTGGCTTGGTTATTTCTTTTGATGCCGATTATGTCATTATGTATATTGCATGTCCTGTTGATCCATTCAGTTACCTGATCAGCAGGGACTGGGTTGAATTGCCTTTTGGTCCTCTTCACTACGATGTTTCCATCAAGAAACTATGCATGAACTTCTGTCTTCTTGAGGAGTTTCATGTCTGCAAGGTAAACTGGCCTCCATCGTGCATAGTTTGTGTGGTCATATATTGTGAGCCATGGCAGAATTTAGAGATTCCTAAAAGAAACGCGGGCTGAATATATAAAAAAACATAAATTATATATATAAATACGAGATATCAAACTTACAATATCTTTCAATATCCTAACCTTAGTACAAAGTTCGTTATTGATATATGACATAACTTACCTCTCCTTAAAAACACTTCTGCATTCAATAATTTAATTCCTTAAAATAATTAAATAACAGTAAAGTGTGTTCAATCTCTAACCATGAATAATATTTTCCCAATAAAAACAATAAAAAATACTTAATTATGCTAGACTATTAACTAAATCTCATACATATATAATCAAATAAAAAGTTTAATTTTAATACATGTAGCTGTAAAATTATCACACACCTCACCTCCTCTTCGTCCACATCCTGGCTCTCTTCAACAGCTTTTAGGTGACTCTTAGAACCATCAATATTTTCAACCTAAAGTTAATAGTTCATAGTTAGTTCATTGTTACTGAAGTAAATTATTACCTTGAACTTGATAAGACATGTAAATATGTATTAATTTTATACTGTGGTCAGATTCATAATGTGTAAAAAGAAAGTGTTATTAATTTATTTCTGTTACATTTGCCATAATATTATTACATAAGAAGGCCGAGATGAGAGAATATTGCGCAAGAACTCGCTATATTTTGTGCTCTAAGCCTTTGCACAGTCCAAACAAAGTACAGGTCATATGTGGGTCAATAGGTTTTTTTTTCTTCTCAAAAATAGCTAACAGATCAGGAAAATGGCCATCTACCAACTCTTTACACTGAAAGAATTCTTTATTAACTATGTAGAACCTTTGGGTCATATATTTATCATAGCATGTGTGTAGACTGTGTAATTAATTTTTGGTGAAACATCATGCCACAGGTTTCAAGTTACAGCAACATATGTTCTTAGACAAAGAGATAAAGTGTTTTACGTTATACATATTATTTTTAAAATGCATTGTTAAATATGTTTGACAAATCAATACGTTATCAAAGGGGTTATCAAAGTAGCATTGTAGGATTTATGGGGGGGGGGGTCCGCTGAGCGATAATACCGGACTATTGCCGCCATTTTAACCTTAAACGTCAATGTTCCGGATCTGTTATATTCATGCCAAAAACTAACTTCTGTGTACCGTTTAACACTGCTTCGACAACGAAAAGGCCGGCACTATTGAAAAATTGTATTCCAAAACTAAAAATCAAATTATAAGTATATGCTAATCGTCCGTCATTGCTACTTTATAAATAATAGTAATGTGGTATTCAACATTTTAAACCATAGTACAATAATATTCAATGCACATAACAAAGACTGTTAAAATGTGGTGTTCATAGTAAATCACACTAAAATTATATTTACCAAAAAAAAAAGAAGAATAGAGTCCAGTAAAACACTTTATTTGCGCCTTTCACTATTTAAGTCAATCCTTACACTGACACTGTAATTATAAAAATTTGACTCGCAGATTGTCATTTCGAATTAAACCTACCCAACGCTTTCTCGGCGTTTCAACCTGCAGCCAACACATGCCAACTTAAATGTTTATATCGCTTACTAGTGGCATGACAATACGGTACCCAGGAGTTAGTTTTTGTCATGATCATAACAGATCCGGAACATTTATGTTTAAGGTTAAAATGGCGGGATTATCACGGTATTATCGCTCATCGGATCCCCTATAAATCCCACAATGCAAAGCGCGCCTGGTTTATTTTGGTTTGTGACGTAATCATGCAATGGGTCTATTGTGCTAGCAAAAGCAGCAGATGTAATTAATAGGATTAGGGCATTACAGCGTTCAACCCGGATGTCAGACTTGTTTCCTGTTTAAAACAATAGTTTCGTCTTAACATCCAAGACTATGGTCGTGTTAATAATATTTTTAGCGTTTGTTAATTATATCATTATTTCTGATGATTATTTGGAGCCAGTGCTGGCGTCTTTTAGCCTGAGCCAGAACGCCGCCTACTATACAGCTTTTCATATCCGCCGGACGGTACTCACTTCTGGCGTTTGGCTTGGAAAATGCGATAAATCTACTCCCGTCTCAGTCAGTCATTCATTCGTTCTGCTGATTCTATCCAAACGTGGCGAACACATGCGATAAAACGCAATAAAATTGACAGCGCAGATCGCCAGTCAGTACGAAGGGACGGAGACGTTTATTTATCCAATAGGATGCTGGCCACGTGTTGCCTCTGATCACGTGCACTCGGCCCGGCAGCTCGACTGACACCATTGATACAGCATTATATGAACGAACGTCCATATAACACTAATCAGAGAGAACACAATGAAAACAGTTTCTACACGTGTATGTTGTTGTTGTTGTTGGAATTATTGTCAGTGGGATGCAATGAAGTACTGGTTTATATCAGCTTTAATTTGTGGTAATTATAATATAATCTGTACACTAATTTGAATGTTTTAGGATAATATTTATATACTGCTATAGGCGTGTCAGTTTTACTGATCGCCGAAACGGTGTGTTTTCTTATATCCATTTGTACATTTAATTATATCGACTTCATTGGAAGAAATCTTCTTAGTGCGTTTAGAATTTGATTCAAGAAGATAGTATCAATCGTACTTAAACTACATAATAGTTCCTTTAGCCAGTAAATATTGGCTACAAAGTCAGTAAAACTGGCCATCACGTTTTCTGTAAAAGCAGGCTAATTCTCACGAAACAGATAAAAGCATCTATAGCAATGTAAGACTATTGTTAATCTATGGAATATCAGTTGCGTATTGTATTATAGTTGTATCTGTTGGATATTTTCTCCTAGTTTTATCAAGTACTGAGGTCCAGTGTACCTCGGGAGAATACAAGTCGTGTAAGAGTCTAGATACGTCGAAACAGTGTGAAGTCTTTGATCGATGTTTGACAACGGTGTGGACAAGTGTGAAACTAAAACCGGTTAGTATTGTTTAATTATATGAGTGAAGAGAAAGCTACGTTCGGTTAGAGAAGTGTTTCAAAGTTCATTCCAATTGAAAGATAGCATATTTAACCGGAACAACTTGATTCAGTATAAAATACGTTAAATACGTTGTTTTGTGACATACTCTTGTTTCACGCACTTCAACAATTATTTATTTATATGACCGTGCTAAGGAAAAACTTTTGAAACGGTCTGACATTATGTCCTATGTTAATGTTGTTAACATAGGAGAAAATGGAGAAATGCAGGACAAATGTAGAGGTATGGGAAGCTACCGAGGCGAGCACAGAGCGTGAATGGCAGTGTGTGTGCGTGGGGGAGGAGGCCGGTGACTACGTCCCCCCAAAACAAACAAAAAACAACATGCTGTGATCAACACGAGAACATCAAAAAGCGTGCTCGATATACTTCGGTCTTTGCAAATCCGTGCAAAATACAACGAAAATGTTATGAACTGACTCGGTACCGATAATTCCAGCGTACGTTCGGGTCTGTACAACCGGGTATGTGCTAAAATACGGAAAAATAAGATTCGATGATTGTTGTATGGTCCTCAGACATTTAGAGTATGACGTGTCCGACGTTTTCCGTAACACTGTATTATATGTATAAATGATTTAGATCTTTAATTAATACTGTTAGGCCAACTATTTCAATTGAAATTTATTAAAATGATTACGTGATTTGAGAATTATGAAAGACTTAATTAAAACTTGGTAGGATTAATTACTGCCCACATAAATGACGTAGTATATGTTTTGCTATACATATATTCAATGATTGTTTTTTTACCGAGGTTTTCATGTATCCTACGACATTTCCACATTTGTATTTTTCCACTAGATCTAAATGTAGTATTATACTTTTGCGTGGTCAGAAAAGGTTGTTTTTTATTAGTTTTTCCCATCTGTCTTGTATTCTTTCTATTTTTTATTAGCATTCAATGAATGAATAAAAAAATTACAGCCAGATCAACTGGTGTCACACCTTATCACACGAATACAATTTTTCACAATGTTATAGATTAGGATATCTAGATGATATCTGAACAATCGTCCATCTGGTACAGTTAGGGTTGATTTTTTTCGATTCGAATTATTTTCCTTTTATATCTGAATGTTACATGATCGCAGTGCGGTTCTTTATACAGAAAAATTATATTTCATATTTGCGCTCGAACTTGAGCAATATAATAAAATAATTAATATCCTGGTTAGAAAATTCATCTTTCTTTGGGAAGTTGCCTAAATGTTAGTAATGTACTAACAAAATTAACTTAATGATAGATCTGGGAGTAAACATATATATATATATATATATATATATATATATATATATATATATATATATATATATATATATATAAGTGGCATGAATATTTCGTCATATGAACATTGCATGGTACATTTGTTATTACTTGAATATGTTTACTACAATGTTTACTTATTTCTCTAAACATATGGCCGTGTTTTATTTTGATAGGATAAGAGTGGCACTTATTCTCGGTTTATAAACACGGTTTCTTTGATGAGATCATATCTCTTAAGAAATGGGAAATTTTCTAAAGGTCAAACCAAGGTAGTCGATTTTCCCTTATTAATAGTTCAGTTTGTACTTATCTGCTCATACACGCCCGCAAACGCATGCACGCACGCACGTACGCACGCACTCACACATGCACTCACACACTCACAGATAGATAGATAGATGGATGGATGGATGGATGGATGGATGATGGAGAGAGAGAGAGAGAGAGAGAGAGAGAGAGAGAGAGAGATAATCATATATATATATATATATATATATATTATATATATATATTATTTGGGGTATTATTATATTACATATTATTTGCACAGCGCCTTTGAATGTCTCCTGCTAGTAAGGGCGCTTTATTAAATATACAATATTATTATTATTATTATTATTATTATTATTATTAATTCTTGTTTGAAATATGCAAAAGTTAAGAAGACGCCGTACAACTCCTCTATGAGAAAAAGTCTTTGAATCAGGTCTTTATTGTTTAATACGCTTATTTCTTAGCAAACTGTGGGGCTTTCGTTTTACACTAGAGAATATTAATACTGTATTTACATATGTTGTCTGTTAATAAAAAGATGCACCTAAGATGTGTAATTAATTTGTCACGGTTAAAGACACCATATTTATGAGTTTTAAAATAATTTTGTTTCCTGTATAAGACTTTTTAACAGTTTGGTATAATGAAGTATTTGGTTTGTTTAGGATGGGGATGTTCCTGGTTAATGGGATATGATTGTGCGTAGACTGAAATACTCTACGACCAACTTGGTGAAATTATTTATTGGTGATAAAAATAAAATGCGTGAGTGTATTTATTAGACATGGTATATTTTATTGTTCGCAATAGGTTTATTATTGTTATTATTTATTAAATCATCTACAAGAGTAGTTCTGAAGCTTCATATATAAGCTTGCAGAAGTTTGGTGATGTACAATTGTTTATTCAATTCAATCAATTTATTTCAGAATATAACATTCCATATACATGTGAATTATGATACAGTGAAATATATAATATATATAACAAATTATAAACAAATTATAAATTGGGTATTTTCGTTCATCTAGCACAAGAGCTAGAATGATAATAAAACAAACTAGAAACAATACATTGTACTAGCAAATTGCTAGTAGCACCTAAACGTGTTTTAAGACTATAAACGTTTTTGTGAACCAGCACCCCAAATGAATCAATATTATTATTGACATAAATTGCAGGCATACCTTCTCCCCCCCCCCTTAAAATACCAAATAATTTTCTGTATATATTATTAAAGGCTACTACAACACGCTTATATGTATACTGTTTATACGTTGACCACAAATGATTATGGCTGGTGCAAAATAGCACGAGTAGTTTCGGTTATAAGAAACCTTTATCAAGTGCGTGTCTCTTTTTTTCAGTTATCTATTGACTTGGAATCTACTTACAGCACTTTATTGTGCTTTTCTTCTTCTGTAGCATAACAGATCAGAGGATGGGTTTGGTCCCGAGATCCTTCAGTTGGAACCAAATACAATGCGTGATTCAGCGGATCTTGTTGCTACGGAGACATTCATCTATATACCAGTGAATATGTTGCAGAAGCCAGTCACTGAGCAGAGAAAGGATGTCAAGGAGAACCTGGATGAATGTGCTGTATGTAAAATGATTGCGAAGAAGTTTGATCAACTGCGTGGTATTAGTGCTTCTACGGTATGTGTGTGTGTGTATATATATATATATATATATATATATATATATATATATAATATATATATATATATATATAATGCACAGCAAATAATGTTAAATAAAGAATTTTTCTTTTTTCATGACACCTAGTCCAGAATGTTTGTGCTGTGATTTTTTTATTTAATTTAATATATATATATTATATATATATATATATATATATATATATATATATATATATATATAAACTGTTTATCAGTCTGGTTATGTTCTCGTGATATTCATTAAAAAATATGTACATGGAAACATGTGAAATCGCATGAGTGCACATACGTTGTGCTGAGCATATACTTATTTTGAACCGCACCAGGAGTTTGTTTCTTATGTGCAAGATGCTTTGAGTGCTGTGTGTTCATTCATGCTCCCTGGACTCGGCGAGAAGTGTAGTAAATTTATTGATGTTCATCGTGAAACCCTGAAATTAAGCATGGAGCAGGAATCAAACCATCGATTGGTCTGCGGATCACTTGCGTTCTGTTCGCAACAGATGAGTCGTAAGTAAATAAATACTTACGTCTAGCTATTGGTTGTTTATTTTGAAATCAGCTGTTACACTGATGTATACTAGCTATTCTGAACTTACTGACTCGAGTCAAGACCATTAGAAGATCGCTCACAGGACCCTCTTCACTTTTCATTAATCATAGATACGAAAACAATATGGCTTGAAACAATTCTCTGTGATGATCTGTGGATTATCAATCCTTTATCATAGTTGATAGTGTGCACTGCGTTATCTATGCCATGGAGATGGTCCAACAACAGCGTTGATATTTTGTTAAGGACTTTCCAATTTTTTACATTTTCGAAGATCCAATCCTACAACAACAACAAAAAAACCATACAACTCTTGTTGTACACAGACATTATAAAGTCTCTTTAAAGCTTTATCAGATCATCCCGTTCAAGACAGATCTCAACGTATGGTTAAATAGATTTAAGTCCGTCTGCTGTATTTATTTATGCAGTTTCATAATCAATAGTAACATGTTTTGAATTACGGAAAGGATTTGTTCTATATATTTGTGCTGCAGGTTTATTTTAATAAATATTTGTTTTAATTAACCTTATCATGCAACTGCTAGTTTAATTTCTTTTTAGAAATGTATAATTAAACATTTTGAATGGAATCCACACCGAAATCTACATGAAGTTTTTGCCTTACTCGCTATTTATCTCTACTTAGCGTAGTCTCTTTGGGGATGTTTTCATTAACTGACATCAGCATTGTTGTATTTATTCAGTTGTCTCATTAGTGTGTACCGTGCCGCCGTTTTTGCCGTGTTATTATTAATATTTAATTTTCGCTTTTACAGTTACAAACAAAACGGAGTCGATAGCTCTTAGAAGTTGTCAGGTTTGTAAGATGATGATGCAAAAAATATTTAGTTCTATAGGAAATGTGTGCCAGTATTTGTCAGAACAGACTAAAAATGAGGTAAGCGAGGAAGATGGCGAACCAATGTTTTATCGGAATTATACCATTTAAAAAAGTAATTTTTATCATGCCTAGCTGCGGACTTATATTTCTCAGTGTATTGACTATTACAAACACGGGTTACCCCTTTTTGTTTGCATGTTTTTTCTAGTGCCATAACCTTGTACAGCAGCATGGTGAATTAATAACCCAGTTGATCACCCAGCGGGCAGGCGCCAATGAAACATGCCAGGTATAGGCTTCGTTCACGCTGCTAGTAGATGTTTTTTTGTTTACATGACTTGGATGCGGTTTTGAAGCAACAATTCTTGTGTTTCACGTAGTTTAATAACTTAAACTCGACCTACTTCTTTTTAAATTAATCCTCTTAAATCTAAGTGATTATCTTAACAATGACACCATTACTGACGATCTATTTTAGATTATACATAAAACAGGTCACATATTTAAGACCTTCTCAGCAGAAGTTTAATACTAACTAGTCCATTTTTTTTATAATTTAGCACAATTCTGAAACTCATCAATCAGAAGACAAAATGAAAGCTACATATATAAAAATAATAATTTGGTAAAATTTAAATAAATAAATAAAACTCGAAAAATAATTACTACCACAACAAACCAATATAGCACATGCATGGTAAGAGCACATGCATTTTGAATGCGTTTAGCAGATTAAGTTGTGATGAGATCTGAACAATTGAACATTAAAATAACAGCAGGCTCATAGATCGTTCTGGCAAAATCAAGATAATAGAATTATTATTTATTATTATTGTTGTTATTATTATTATTATTATTATTATTATTATTATTATTATTATTATTATTATGTAAAAACAAATATTCACACGAAGTTAACATTGTTCACTTTCTTTTAATCAGGCAAAATTAATTGGGTGTAAAATAAGAAGTCAATCAACTTTCCCGGGATCACAGCTAAAGTAATTTCATATGTAATCTATCCGGACAGTGAGTCAAAGATAATAGTTGTAATTGCAATACTCCCATTGGATTCCAGAAAATGCTAAATCAGGTCATTCCTATCTTCCATGATTAATGTACTTGTTAAGTATTTCCACTGGCTTTCAGTATAAATTATTTGGTGAATCATTTCTCTTTCCTAGAGGATTGGTGTATGCGATAAGCTTCCAGTGGACCATTTGACAAAACCACATACAATTCCTGCATTGAATCCTAATGATTGTACTTCGGGTCCATCGTACTGGTGTGCGAGTTGTGAAAATGCCGACGAGTGCAAGGTATTATCACTATTATTATTATTATTATCATCATCCATCATCAATTTTTAATTTAAATGAATTATTAATTAGATCATCATATATTCCTAAATGGAAAATCACTACACAATCCCGTTGTCCCAGTTTGGTGTCATTATGACAGTTTTAATAATACGGTGTTATTTAATATGAAAAGGCTATCGTTGTTTTCAGTCGATGGAATTCTGTGAGAAAGAGGTTTGGAAGATCTAATTAAAGATGGTTGCTATCTATGTCTAATGCAATAGAGGCAGAACGTGAGCGCTGCATGTTGACTTATATAAATGTTGACTTGAATAAAACTGCTGTATCAAAATGGAATATTGTTGGTTTAAATTACTATCTGGCTGAGTTCCAGTTGACCATTTCGTGTTTACTTACATTTAGTATCTAAACTCGTTTATTTGAAATGGCTATAGCGTGTTGACAACGATTTTTTTATCTAAACCAGTCTCTAGCCTAAACAATTGAATATTTTAGGTAATTCAAAAGACTCGTCAAACCATCACTTGTACTTTCCTACTGAAGTTAAACAATGTCTAAATTAATGAGGTGTTGATTGTCACTGTGAATTAGTGTTTAATTGCTGAATTTAGTATATCGTTGTGTTGCCCTGAACTTTGATAAATCCACTTATTAGTCAGGTCAATATATGATTTGACCCCAAAAACATTACAACAAAAGTTTTTTTGGGTTTAAGTGGTTCAATGGATCATGGACAATACCAGAAAAAAAGTCTCCCAAAATCAGATCCCGGAAAAGGGGTTAATTTGCATAATTTCAATATGGCGGCCCCCAAAATTTCAATGTACAGAAAACCTTTTTATGCTTAAATTTACAACCCCATAAATGTATTACAAACATATAGGAACATAATATCAAAATACATAATAAGAATATTTACAATGTCCTATGACGTCAATATACCGTTGAAATGATTGTAGTCAATAATACACATGTGAAATATCCTTATTCAGATTTTTCGACATTGAAAACAATCTGACGTCATATGACGTGAAATTGTCGTGTGATGCCAGTGCGATGGGAGAATACGGTACCGGTATTGTAATTATATGTCACATTTATCAGTGTCATCGAGGTCATAATCCATGTCTGGTGATAGGTTGAAAGGGTTTTCACGTGATTCAACTTGACCCTGTTCACAAGTTGACTTCCACGGTAACCCATATCCCCGACAATAAATACGCATTGAAGTACACGCAGTTTGACAATTGCATTGAATATTATTGTACTATAGTTTACAATGTTGAATACCACACTTTACTATCATTTTATAAAGTAGCAATGACGGACGATTAGCATATAGTTATAATCTGATTTTCTGTTTTGGAATACAGTTTTTCAACAGTACCGGCTTTTTCGGTGTCGAAGCAGAGTTAAACGGTACGCAGAATTTGGGTTTTGGCATGATTATAACAGATCCGGAACATTGACGTTTAAGGTTAAAATGGTGAGATTATCACGGTATTATCGCTCAGCGGACCCCCCTAAAAATCCCACAATCCAAAGCACGGCTGGTTTCTTTTGGTTTTTCACGTCATCATACTTCAGGCTTATTGAAGCATAAAAAGTTTCCAGTACATTTAAATTATGGGGGGGCCGCCATCTTGAAATTATGCAAATTTACCACCTTACCGGGGTCCAATCGCGTTCATATTTTTTTAGTAGTTATATGTATTTGTTGAGGGGCCTATAGGAAGACAGCCTGTACTATTTCCAGATAAATTGTTACCTTTAAGAAATATAGTCTATGAGCAAAATGTTTGTAAACGGAATTTGTAAAATAAACTATCTATCTATCTATCTATACTATATATATATATATATATATATATATATATATATATATATATAGTTGAATGTGTTATTGTTCAATTGTATACAGTCAGGGTCAAATTCACTCAAAACCCCGAACTATCGTCCCTACTCCTTAACACAGGTACCATAGTGATTGGTGAAGTTACTATAGACCTATATCTTGGGGGGGGGGGTGCTTAGAGTCTACGAAACTAAACTATTCTAAACAAAGATATATGGTCAGGAAAAATATCACGGATAAAGTTCTTATGACAGTCAGAGCTGAACTGATTGCCAATAAAGTAACCTATTAATTGGAACTGTAATAGTTAGATTTCCAAGTAGATGATAAATGCTTTTAATTTCAAATTTATAACCACTGTTATTGTTTACATTTGTTTAACTTCTTAATAGCTACCATCATTATATTACATGATGATGTTTAATGTTCATGTAATTCATCCACAGACATAGTCTCATGTAGTTAGGTGCTGGTATGTACATACAGATATATATATGTATCGACTCACTTAAATCTCATTCAGAATCTAGCCATCTCTCCCTTGCATATAGCAGTTGACTAATATAAAAATAATAACATCATTATATATATATCTCATTATGTTTTGTATGTTTATATATATATATATATATATATATATATATATATATATATATATATATATATATATATATATTTGACTACGCATACAATCACAACATAAATCTATTTGTTCGTGTTTATTTGGTTCACCAACTTACAAAACAAAACCTGGGAAATATATAATTATACTAACATATTAAAATCGGGAAACATACATTTTATGCATGCCTAGCATATGCAATGTATTCGGTAAACAATTCTAAGAGTAATATATCGATCAGTGGCATGGCATTTATGACAGCAGAACAGGAATATGTACAAATAAGTAGCAACAACTTACCCCCGTAACACAGCCGCTCTGCACAAACCTTACACCATCTCCGTTTCGTCCTGCCTGGAAGGCCATTACGCTACATATTGTAGACCAGAGTTTAGGATTATTTATGTGCAAGATTTGCCACTAATTTAGTGCTTGTCTATCACGATCATAAACGTAGAGATTTGATATGAGGTTATATTTAAATAACAATTTTACATGTTATACGAAGTTAGGTTTATTGCTGTAATATAATATAGTTTGGCTCTATTAATGTATATAGATATGAATAGTTAAACTTACCAATATACATACTAAATGTTTCGTTATGATTGTGCTTCTGGTAATACTTCATTTAAACAATCTGCCTTGCTCAACAAACAAAGATCTTATGATCCAACAGAAGCCAACATCGGCGCCACTCCCCGAACCACGTGATTATATTGGCGGGAATACGCTGCACGTCTTGTGGCCGATGGATTATTACTGATGTATTGTATTATTTATTTACACTAGATTTTATATATATATATATATATATATATATATATATAGTGTGTGTGTGTGTGTGTGTGTGTGTGTGTGTGTGTGTGTGTGTGTGTGTGTGTGTGTGTGATTAGCTGTTGATACATGGTATTGTGGTCTATTAGTATACGCCATGCGGCCCAATACCCCTGACCAGTCCAGCTTGGGTATCCCTAATAGAAGCCAAAGCTCCTGCTGGCTTAGCTCTCTGGGTCACTGAGACACACAAGCCTCTTCACCACTTCAATGAATGGACTATGAGAGGAGTGTATATGGTTTACAAGTTATCTTTATATTTTTAATAATCTATAACTGTTTATATCATTTATACTGTCCTCGACTTTTGACAGATAAATCTAAGAATGTCAGATCCAACCGTGTTGTATCCAGCAGAATGGCCTCTGGCTAGATTGCTAATATTGGCATGTGCGTGCACCAATAGATCTTGCCAATTAAGCTATTGACATCTTTCGGCAGAATTTAGAACTACTACAATCGTGTCGTAAACACGACACGTCAATCACAGAGTCTGGATCACCCTTCCTTTTCAGTGCGTACGCGAGATTTTTTTGTATATTTTAACGATCATTGTCGGTGATAATACTTCACGATTACAACATTCAATAAAGGAAAAGGAAAGCCAAGGTGATATTTAGTATATTTCTTTTCAAAGAAGACTGATTTAGTAAACAAAATAGATTAAATTGGAAGTTCTATGTGGTAACTCGCTGAACACATTTCCCGTGTACAAGCGGATTGACGTATTCGTAGCGAAAGTTTATATATAGGCAGTATCTTTCCCATAGTGTTTCTTCAATACACATCTTTGGCCATTTATAATAATATCGAAAATGAACATGGCAATTTGTTTTATTTGTGGTCATTTTCAGTGTAGTATCGTCTAACAGTAGGCTCATGGCGCGTGCTCACGTCAATGATAATGCGCCGGCATAGATGACATAATTCTAATAAACAAACGGGTGTGCTATTTGGATCGAAAATACTAATCAAATTGGAGACACATTGTGTTACACAAAAGTATTGATTGATAGAGCAATAGTCCGGCATTGATATATTGCATTTATGTTTTATTTTTCGTGAATTAACGTGATCTATGAGTTGATTTTACAATGTAAATAAACCCTGACTGTTGCCATTTCAAATTTCAAGCTATAACGATAATAGTGGACTTCACTAAAGAAATATTTACTCTCATTTTTCACTTTGTTGGCAGTAACAACATTTAATAATGGAATATGCTGAACAACAAGAAACTATAATTTATCACTAGAAGTATTTTCCCAATTGTATTACGCGGTAGATCGTTGATATCCAGAACAAGAATCCGGTCCACATTGTAAACCACGAAACTCCGCCTCCGCTGTTCTGGGCTCTACCCGGCGGTGACCCGAAGTGTAAAAGCCCGCGAAAATTAGTTGGCAAGGTCTATTGGTAGATGATTTGAAAAAGAACTCTATATGTAATGTCACTTTTGGATAGCAAATAATGCATATTATAAATCTATAAGTTGGAAGGTGGAACCGCATGTATCACTGATCTAAATAAAAGCATTGCTGTTTCTACCACAAATTTCATAATCAGATAATTTCACTTACCATGCATGTATTTGTTCTGTGTATTTATCCACCATTTGGGGAATCAATGATATGGCCGGCTCAGGGATAGCTTAGTATGTAATAATAATAATAATAATAATAATAATAATAATAATAATAATAATGACATGTTTCACGGTGCCGGTTTTAGTCGTAGAATATATCCCAGGTGAATGTGTTATAGAAGAAACCTGGACTATAGCTCAGAAAAAAAGATGCCCACAAACAAAAGTGTACATCTTGCACATGTATTTAGTCTTGGACTAAACCGATATGACTACTGTTTGCATAAACATGGGAAACGGGTTCATTAGAATCTAGATTATCTGTAATAATCTGCCAACTGAATGAGTACGTTCAGTTTAACGTACGACACATTAAATTGAGTCATTCACGATCGTAGAATTGGTTAAGCAAAATTTTGTTCAGATATCACGAAGGGCGCCTCCGTGCTCTAACTGGTTGCGTGTTGGATCACAGATCACTACTAACTGAGTTCGAATCTCACCGTGGGCATATATGAAGTGTTTAATCTTTGACTTTGCTTCATTACCTCTGGAGGTCGCTCGGCCCATTTAGCACTTAATTTCAGTTCGTAATTCGTTCCAAGCCAATATACCTGTATAACTAACATGAGGTATCTAAAGAGACATTGTACTGGATCTTGTATTAATGTTATGTTGTGTTGTTGTTAATTTGAATGCAGTATTTAAGTAAATTGGGGCCTTTTAGAATATTATGGACTTGGTTTAGTTTGAGTTATTTGGCACGGAGTTCCACCGGGAACACATATTTACCAATCTAAAATCGTTTGCCCCAATATGTGTCTGAGGGGTTGTCTTAAATAAATATCGAATAATTTCGAAATATCGAAGAAGCTTTGTATTTCTTGGTCAGTCCAAAATACCATGATCAGCTGGCATAGTCAAAGTGGCATTGGATTAGTGCTGCAATTAGCATCTTTTTTGTTTCTAGGTTGACATCCCTAGTCTGCCTATATAGAAACTGCGCATTGGACTTGAATGGGTTTTTGTTTTAATTAAGATTCCTTTTTGATGCAAAGAGAATTGACTGTCTTTTCAAGGTGGAGAGACAATTTATATTCAATCAGCCATTCCCTGATTGATTCAAGTTCATTGGAAAGTTCTTGTTGAACTTCTTTTGTGTTATTACCTGGCCCTATAAGTGATCGGCATAGAGTAATAATTTGCACTTGACCGCTGATGGGATATATGTAATTGTGGCGGTGGTAGAAGTAACGCCACTGATTTCTACCGATTGTTGTCGCCCATGTAAAGATAAGTTCAATCTCACAGTCAGGTTTTACTCTCGAGACAATGCAAACTCTACCTCGTGTATTTTTAATTATATGGCTGAAAGAATTCACAGCTAGAGTGGCGTAGCGTAGTGAAAAACTAATGAACTAGTTATATGAATTTACCGCTTAGATTGAGTGGCGCAGCGTAGTGAATATCGATGGAACTAGTGACAAACTGCGCCTTATGAGCGTCACGTGATGCTGTTAGCTTCCTGTTAACATCATATGACCATTAGTAAACGATTGAGAGAGAATAGAAGGTCTGTTATCAGCGGAGCATCATGAAGTACTTGTTTATATTTGCTGTAACGCTGGGTAAATATATATTCAATATAGTAATTATATTTCCGAGATGAAAGGTGATATTTGTGAAACTGTGTCTGTGTGTGGAAGAAAGTTTAATTAGAAGTTATAATTATTTAACGTTAACTTTTCCGTCTAGATCTGTAATTCTGTTCAATACGACAATAACTTGAATGGGTTTAGCCTAGCCTTAGGTCATACAAGGACTTAACAGGAAAACAAAGTCGCATTAATTTATTAAGCTATTGCGACGTTACCGTTTGACAAAAAACAACAAGTGTACTCACTACTTTTAGTCTTAGTAAGTTGTAATCACTAAATCATCCAACCAGTCAACTGGCAAGGTTTTATTCTGCCGAATCTATTGTAAAGTGACAGTCTAAATTTATTTAGATCTAGAATTAGTCCCTGTCGGCATGTGGTTAAGCTGTAAATTACAGACCATATGCATTTCCCCCATTTGAGGAAGTTAAGCCACATAAAATAACTGCCATTTCAGTCATTATTATTATTTATTGTAGTCAACCAGTATTGCAGGAACCGGGAATATTTTATTCTTGTTTCAGTAACACCATAATGGCATAAATGTGTTGCTCTATAATTTATAAATAAGTATGAAATTCTCAGTAGCATTACACATTTGTATTAGTCAGACATGGACCTTATGAGGTCAAATCCAATAGACGCTTCTAGACGAAATTCAGAACGAGGCTTCAAGAACGGGGGTAGAAAAATCAGAGATCTTGAACATGCCTTGTGTAGTCAGTGATCACACTCAAATAACATAGAGCTAAACAGTTGTCAGTGCCATTTAAAAAAATTCTTTGTTCTTTATTTTTGGCAAATTGTCTATATATAAATATATATTATGGTACCAATTAAGCTTTAAAGAAAAGATTTGTGCATTTATCAAATGAATATTTGCTGAAAACAGATCACACCAAAAATTAAGATACCTCGTGTCTAAAATAAGACAAACTACATCTTTTTGTTTACCTTTTTATAACCTATCAAACCTTGTAAAGTTGTATGCATTAAATCAACAAAGTTCAATTATTTACATACAAAGAAATGTACATATCTTTTATAATTTATTTTGATGAATTATATATAGACATTATCTTAAAGCACTAAAATTGTCTTCCTGTTGTTAATTCGTCAGCTGCCATAAGGCTCTTATAAATTTGAGGTTAACATTTTAGCCATGTCAGTATGAGCTATGGTAAATCCTGACAATAATTCCATGATCACCACCTTGCTTGCTTTATCAGTAATAAATCAAAACATGCCATAACTTTTAAACAAACTGAATATACTATTTTTATCTCAATTAATTTTGCTCAACAATATTAACAGAAGAATAATATACCATTTTGAACATGGGGTCAGCTCTAATTTAGAATCAGTGAGGGAACTTGATGACAAAATTGCACATTAATATAATTATTATAGCAACAAAAATTATAAATAACCTTTTAATTATGCAATACAGTTATATATTATCTCCTTGATATTCCTTAAATGTAGGAACATTCTATATAAAAATACAAATAACAAATAGTGTCTGTATGAGAATAATAGACTGCACACAGTACAAGCTGAGTGAGCCGTGATTTGTTACCTGGGCACTTGCTTCAAAAAGTCACCATCGGATGACAGCAGGAGTAAATGGAAGGGTGTATTCCACACCATTTCATCAATTCCATAAACAGATTTATCAATTTTGGAATTGATCATCAATCCAGAATTTAGTTGACCCATGCAAAAAAGGAAAATATTAATTAGGGTAAAAGCTTTGCAACAAATAATGTTTTTGCTTATTATTTAGTAAAGGGAAAGTTAAATGATAAAATATTTTTGTGGACATTGGATTAATGCCCTGTATGGTTTTAGTAATGGTCCTCAAATTAGACATGTATATTTAAACAGACATATTTTCCTATTATAGAATGATTGCCTCCCATGGAGAAGCAATTACATTACCGTCAGAAAATATTTTTTAAATATGTAATTCTTAAAACAGTAACCAAAAATTCCACAATAGTAACCACGAAATATACCTGATATCATAGATATAGGGAAATAATCCAAATTACTGGAGGGCCGCCATTACGGCTGCACCGGAAGCCAGATTCGAAGGCGGGAAGGAGCAAACTGAAATGCTCTGACGTCACATCAATGATCTCTATGCTGACGTGGATTATAGTTTCTCTTGAGCGTTAATATCTGAGCCATTTGAATCATCTTGTCAGGTTCCTTCTGGCTCAAACTGATATGGTTGTATGTCATTCATAACATAATTTCAACAATGCAGTTGCGTTATGTTCTGGAATAATTCTTTGCTCACATTTGTTTACATGCTCTTGTATGGGCTCTACAGACTTCAGGTCAAACGGATGGGTTGAAGTGATGTCAGCATTCAGGTGCTTCCAGTATCTGTCTTACTTTAAAAAGGGCCCACAGCCCATTAAAGGTCAATTAATCGGCACTTTGAACTGGATTATTTAATATGTTGATCATTTTGACATTATTTATTATATTTGTAAATATAGAGCTGTATTAGTCCTCAAAAAGTGTTCTGAGTGTGGCCTATCCCTTTAAACAAATTCTTTGGTCAATACCTTATTTTTTGATAATTCTAATAACAATAACTTTTATTGGCACTATTAGTTACCCCTATCACTTGCATCCTGCAAGTTACACTTAGTGCACATTTTTTTGTGGTGAGAATTGTTGTGATAAGTTTGTGTTTATACAGATCACTGTAGCTAATTAATTTTCCAGCAAAACTTGCATACCCAAGCAAAACACACACACACATGTTGATAACAGCATTACATGGCTCCTTCAAGGAAGTTGTCGATTAAAAATTGACAGAATCAAATATTTGTAAGGTTTGCTAATATGACAGTCATTTGCTGCAGTGATCTGATTTTCTCCATATTCACAATTAAAATATCCACATAGTGTTTAATAAAATTAAAGTTCTAATAAATTTAATATATAAAATGGCTGAAATTAATTTTATCAACAGATGAAATTTAAAACAAATTCCTTTAATATTCTACTGGCAAGTTGGAAACAGCCCACTTTCACAGAGTTTTGCTATGGAAAATTCTATGTCAGGGTTTAAATAAAAATCCCATGTTTGCTGGTTCATGGAAAATAACCTGAAAGAGTTGCTTCAGTTCGAGTAATAATACTGTTAACTCTTACAATGCTCTTCTATGGTATAGGTCTATTAAGTCAGCTTTAAGATACCTTTTTAAGCATTGATGTTAAATGTCACTGGTCACTTTAATAATAACATGAATGATGATAAAGGATTTTAGGCTGTTAAAAAGACAACATATTACCCAAGAGGAATATTTTTATGACTTCTTAATAAAGCAAAAGAAAACATCTTAAAATTATTATTAAATGACCTTTTATGTATTGACTTCATGGAAAAGCGTAAAGTTTGGTGAAGTGGAACAAATAACATAAATTGTATTTCTTGTCCACTTTTTGCTAGCTTTAGCAAATGCTGATGACCGGTGTGCTTGGGGGGAGTCTTATTGGTGTGCCAGTCTACAAAACGCCAAGCTGTGTGGAGCCTTTGAACATTGTTTGACAACAGTGTGGAAAAATCAGAAACTCGAACAGGTTGGTATGGTTTGATTTTATGCAGAAATTTAAAGTTAAGTCTGACTGAAAAATATCATATCTGACTGAAAGTTTTATACATTGTGAAGCCAACTTTCAGTTACGTCAATTTTCTCATGCAGTATTCCTGTGTCAATTTCATGGTTTTCTATAAATTGCTGACTGAAATGAGAAATGCCCACTGTTGGCTGGTGTGTTATTTGTAGTGTGTTGGAATGCTAATTGTTTGGTAATTATTGGGTTATGACTATTGAGTACTCGACACTGAAATGATAGAAACATGAAATATATTTGTACATAGCTATTCCAAGATCAGAAATGAGGAAGTATGATGCATACATTATAATGATTTAAACTACCCACACAAATTTTTCTAGTGTATGTGAGGAAATGATAGTGGGTGATACAGAAGTTAATAAACTGACATGGGGGATAACAGTGATTGAGGAGACTGGCACAAAGATAATGATGTTGGTGGTTTTATGTGTCTTATTTAATTCATTATATATCCGGGGAGTCTTCACTCTAAGTCTTATGGTTCTGACATAATCATTTCAACATTGTACTAATTTAATAAATGATAACTATTATCAATCAATATCCCCAGACTTGATTATGACTGATGTGCTTAATAAAATGATACAGCTATACCCAGACATGGGGCCAATTCCTCGAAATAAATTATCATTTATAAATCATACAGTTCCAAACATGTTCATCATATTCATGGTTATTTAATTGACTATAAATAGTATAATATGTCTATGGGCACCGCTATTTTGAAGCCAGACACAGACCGGATGCTCCTGAAATCTGACATCACTTAATACAAACTGTTTGTATTACACAGTTGTAACAATGTAAACCGGAGTCAGTCAAATGGGTAAATTCAGAACAAAAGCATATTTATGAATATTACAGTATAGTTGGTCTGAACATCCCTGTATGATACTGACTAAGGGAAACTGTATAATGAAATTCCTTGTGAAGATTAGTTTGTACTCATGTAATAAGAAGTTTCTACCAAGCTGTCAGATTTATGTAAATGATCTGATGATGGTTTCAGTTAGTAGTAGTGAGTAGGTTGAGCAAGGGAGCACATAAGGTCATAAGGATGGCAAAGCCAGAACATCTGTGACCTGATTTGATTGGGATCGAGATAGCTACATGATACTTGTGCCACCTAATGTCAGAGCAAGTGACGTTTTTTCCTTCTTAGCATGCAATCTGGCATTTGAGGAAGCCTTAATGGCTACCTTTCAGTAATTAGGATTATTTCCTTATATCTATGATATTAGATAAAGTTCATCGTTACTATTCAGTATTGGGGAATTTGTGGTTTCTTTTATAATCATTACAGTGATTACACATTTTAAGTCATATTATCTCGGGGTGAACTGTTTAAGATGTTTGGATTTTGATTTGATAAATGAACATGTGTCCATACAGCATTCATCCCTTTGGTTAAACCAATTAGCAGATTCAACTTACTTTGAGAAATTAATAAAGATTTGTTGATGAACTGATTGAACTCACAACTTAATCTGGTCTTAACCCATAAACTTAGTTATATAAATACTTGTGAGATAGATGACTTAGCTGGGAATCAGTCCAACATCATTAATGTATCTTTGATAAATTGGTCGGACAATAAAATAAAAACAGACATTGGTTATCTTAGAAATGAAATGCTTTGTTGAAGTCCACTGATAACAAAAGCATTTAATAGTTTTTGGTGAAAAACTTAATTTAAAAAACCAATGTTAAATGTGTTCAGACAGTTATGGGACAGTGAGTATATGTGGCACTGGCATATTTTAGATCTAACAGTAGTGTATGTGTTGCGTGACATTAGTTCATGAATGGTTTGTGTCAGTTCATTGCCAAATATCATACCATATTAGCCCTGCATGTTACATTTGGTCTTATATGAATGTTTCCTGCAGTATTTATTTTCTTTCTTTGAACAAATCGGCTTGTTTTGTTTTTGTTAGGATGCCGGTACCATTTGTACTTACTGTGAGAACATCATTACTGATGTGAAATCCTTAATCACAGATAAACAAGCTTGGAATAAAGTTCAGAAGTTTATGGAGTCGGCTTGTTCTATCATCCCAGACGCTGAGGTAGCAACCAAGGTAGTTAATTTTCATTTATTGTCACTTCATCCGAGACAGTTTGCATCCATTTTATCTTTTTTAAATTATCCAAAACTTATTAATAATTTGTGTTTACAGTGCAAACAGATGGTAGACAACTATCTTCCTGAACTATTAGCTATGCTGGAGAAGAACATTGACCCTCAGATGATCTGTTCCTTGCTTGGAATGTGCAATGGTGTAAAGGATTTGGTACAACATCATCCCATAAACAGCCTGCACAGAGTGGCTCTGATCAAGGTCTGTGCTGTTTATTTTACCCATTTCCTGGAAAATGCTGCATTAAAACACTCAAATAATGAATGGGACTTTATTTTACACGAGATTCTGTTTGTCTTAATCAACAACTTTACGCTCTGCCATGGGTGAGCATGTTATAGAAATAATGTGTTTTGGGCTCCAGAAACTGCATATACCAGTGAATGATGAAAATTTCTAAGACTAGGAGTTGAAAACATTCGTTCTCTTTCCTGCTAACATTACTTATGATGAAAACTTATTATCTCCTGATACCAATTAATTATTTAAAAAATTCAAATACAGGCCATTTCCCAAAAGTTACATAAATTGGTGCTACAGTGTGATGTAATGTTACTATTCTGGATAACATCCTTTTGTGCCTCATTTAGAGATGTTGATTTACATTAGTGTATTTGTGAAATCTGAAGACAACTGGGATTACAATTTCAGCTCTTGTTTCTAGGTACCTAGTTGGCAGGCTGATCCAATCTGTGCTGACTGCAAGAAACTGATGCAGGACATCAAGAATGACTTTGTCAAATCTGAAAAGCAAATAGAGCAGCTGCTTGAGGATAATCTTTGTAAAAAGCTGCAACGTGTTGACCGATGAGTGTGACAACCTGGTTAAGAAATACCTTCCACAGATAATGGACATGATTGCATCACAGTTTGTAAGTGGTGACAGACAAGCAGCTGTGCAGCTTTATGTTAACTATTTAGTTTAATCCATTTTACATCTGGAGTTTAGTGTGAAGTGTCAAATCAGTTAATCTTATCCAATGCACTTGAGTAATCGTTAGTGTTGATGATCAATTTAATTATAAAGAGAGAAAATGGTAGATTATAGAACATTAAAAGTAAGTATCTATAGTTTTTACATTGTTCAAATATCTGTTATTGATTGGACATTATTCAAATAACTTGAATGGATCTTCCACATTGCTCATGCTGTGGGTTTCCAGGTCAGAGTTTGAATCCCTGCATAATGTTTCATCTGATCATGTATCCCAGATTTTACCTGTCCTGAGGCTAAATATTTAACTTGCTTGCTTACAGCAAGAAAATCAGTCCTGTTGTGCAGTGGCTTTCATTGCTGCTTTAAATATCCAGGGCCGTATTTGAATTAGACCCAAGTGACCTTTGTTTATGGGATATTTTCCTAAGAAGTCACCCTTTTGGCCAGATGTGTCCAGCACTTAAGCTAATGAATCTACTCACATTATAATCTGATAACTTCAGTCTGCAGATATCGAACTAAAATAATTATTTATTAGTGATTTATTTTGTGAAATTGTCACTTGAGTGAATACTTTGGTGCGTTGTATCTTGAGCAAGTATTATTTACTGAATAATTTATGTATTATTATGTTTTAGACATTTGGGAATGAATATTGTTATTGTGATCCTATATGGTATTTTTTCATTGTTTTACAGGATCCAGCCATGATTTGTGGAGTTCTGGGCTTCTGCAATCAAACAAGTACCACACCCAAGGCTCTCATTGCTAAGTTACGGTTGGCTAAGTCACCTCTGTTTGAAGCAGGACAAGTTGTAAGTGATGAGTATTAGTATTGTTTATTCCTTAATTTAGGGCCTAGACCCATATTACAAAGGCTTCATTGTCTAGGTACATGTAAAGATACACAACAGTAGTTCAATTATGTTGCGACATACAATAAAAGCATAGTCCAAAAATAAACCAACTGCTTTGGTGCATGTTTTATTTCTTGATTTCTCGCAATTTTCAAATATAGTCATTGTACTTGCAGACCTGGGTAATTGTAATAGTAATAGTAACGATTACATTTTTCACAGTAATAGTAATGGTGAATCTCATTTTGAAAGTAATTGTAATAGTTGATAAAGTAATAGTAATCCACTATTACTTTGCTATTACATTTTGTCAGACACACAATACTTTTTGCCAGATATGTCACTGCACCGTCAAATCTCACTGTCACTTGATTGGCTGCTCAATCGAATTGTCATTTATAATATTTTTCATTATTGATTCTGTAGCTGAGAAGCCACTCCATTTGAAACAGACTAAGTACTGTGTACTTAACCAAATCCAAGTTGATTACCATGGGCTCCCAATTATCCCCCAATTAAGAATCTATATCTAGCATCCCTGATTAGTGAATGTTGGCATTGCTTGTGCCACTGTTCATATATAAGCTCCCTAGTTTACAGGTCCACACCATATCTTATAGCTGCTATCACTGCATTACATCTGATATACACATACTCTGATTTTTAATATATTTTATGTTCAAGCATATCAGGCTCAGCCAAGACTATTTCCAACTTCACTATGCAAGGGGCAATTGGTGTATTACCTGGTATTGGTGTATACACCATCTTGTTAATCATGCTCATTCAGCCATGGCAGGCATATATGGAAATTCTTCACCTATTGGGAATTTACTAATTGTTAAGTGTAACTAGGTACAGTCAACTGAACAGTGTTAGTTTAATATGGAAATTAAGTTTTGTTTTGTATTATTTTATTATCAGAGTGACCCAGTAACATATAAAGCTACCAGCACTTTAATTACCAATACTACTACTAATAATAATAATAGCATAAGCAAAAATGTAATAGTAATAGTAAGAAATGTAATAGTAATATATTACATTCAATATCAAGTGTAATAGTAATAGCAATACTCAGAAGTAATAGTAATATATTACATTTCAAAGTAATTGACCCAGGTCTGTGTACTTGTAGCAGAGACATGGCTACAATGTACATAAAATAATCCAGATCCGGTACAGCATGGTCCATTATAACACATGAGCGGATATATTGCAGGCAGGGGTGTTTGGTTGTTTGAACTGAAGATATAAAATGATTTTCCACAGTATGTCCGAATTTCCAGGTAATACAGTGGTTAGAGCAAATGTTCAGATTGTGGATTAGAATCTTACTCATACTAATGTTTGTGGGATCTTTCCCTAGGGAGTGTTCCCTCATCCATGTGTCACATGTGTGATTCAAGCTGAGGATAAACAACTCTACTCAAGTTCAATGAAAATCTGCTTATCCTAAATTTTTCACCAAAATTCAAACAAAGTTGTAACACCACCAGAACCAGAAATGTTATTGGTGGTCATTAATTACCCAGTATGTTGAGTAATTGATCTAAGTTGGAGAAGTGAACATTTAATCAAAGCTTAAATGCATATTCATGTGAAAGGTTTCATCTGTTCGTGTGGCAATTGATAACCCAATAACTTCAGTCATTTGTGCATTGTTTCTTCCATTAAGCCATTCCAATTACTTGAATCTGAATTCACAGCTATTATTTATGTTTTATAAATTACGTGTAGAATAAATATCCATTTATTGACCAATATAATTCAGACCTCTGATTGGATTTCTATCACACGCATAAATGCGTAACAACATATAGTGTAACTAAGTGGAAAGATTAATTATGAGCAAGAATAATGAAGAGAAATGGAATAGGATTTAGTGGCTTTGTTTTAAAAGTTTAACGTATTGACAATGAATCTATTTATTCAGTAATATTTAGCCAGGAAACTTGTGTAGCAACTCATAATTTATGTTATATTTACTGTATTACAAGCAAATATTAGTGAATGATATGGTTTATCGTACCTATTTTAGAGGGATATCTTGTATCATCACCAAATTGTGCATTTCGTCCATCTTTGATCAGTCAATGATTTTCCATATTTCATGAAAAACTACATTTATCTTTTATCAAGGGCTGGCATCTTTGATTGCATGATCTTGTGTCTAATATTATAAATTTGATCACAACAAAACTTCAGTATTTCATATCATTATTGCTAAGTTAAAGGAGTTGTAGTATAACTTTGTTACTTTCTTATGTTAAATAGGTATAATCAGAAATGTCCTTTTATTTTATTGCAATGAATAGTTATAATTAATTATAAAGACTAGGTATGCACTTTTACCTTCAGGTTGGAAATAGTGTTGGCTGTAACATTTGCAAGACTGTTGTGGGAGAGATCCAGAGTATGGAAAAAGACAAGATGACACAGGTTAGATGTGCTGAGATATAGTACTTATGTGGTTTTTAGATGACTTTGGAATATTTGGTTTAGACCTTTATCTAGATATGAACTTAACCATTGTAATTCATAAACATGGAGATCAATGGCCAAAGTTATTGCTAATTAAATAGATTGATAGTGTGACATAATTTTGTAATTAATGTATTTTATTTGGTAACAATATCTCCCTGGTAACTAGGACACACAAACTGAAATGGACACCCAAAGATCAGCAGTAGGAAAGTGGCAGGAGGGAAAAATTTCACACTAGTTTTTTTTGGACACTCTTCACTGTTATTAACTGTTTCATGGATGGGCATGTAAATAAATGTGCATGTGTGTGTGTGATACATAGTGTAATTTTATCAGCCAGGATTAGTTTTCTTAAATGGAACAATTTCAGGAGGAGCTTGAAGCATACTTGAAGAAGGAGATTTGTGACAAGCTTGGCATACTGAAGGATGCTGTAAGTTTGATATGTCTTGGTGTATGCAGCTCATGCTATTTTATATTCAGCCAGTTTTGCTTTTAAGAATACATGAGCTGTAATTTTGTTCCCAATGTTGATCAGAACTTTATGAAAGCTTTAATTACTGCAGATTGTCGGAAGAATGGTTAGAATTTATTTTTTATACCTTGAAATGGATATTCTGGACTACGTAAATTATTTTAAGTAGACAAGTAAATCTGCCTGGTGTTTCAACCAGAACATTTTACCATATGCATTTTTTTCTTCATTAGTGTGACAAGTCAGTTGATGAGTATGGTCCTGAGCTGTTTCAGCTGATATATGAAGAGTTGGACCCATCTGTGGTGTGCAAGTCAATGGGTCTTTGTGCTTCCGGAAAACTCTTCAATGGCATTTTGCCTGTTGTTGTACCAGCGAAAATAATGCAGGAACCAGCCATTGAGCAGAAGAAGACTGTTAAACAATCACCCGAGTGTGTTATATGTACCCTTATTGTGAAGCAACTGGATCAAATGCTAAATGATAATGCCACAGAGGTATGTGTGTGTGTGTATATTTTGGTCTTATTTAATTGGCCACTACCCTCCATCATTTTCGCCAATATGTAGAATCAGCTTGATATCTGAAACATGTTATAACCCAGCTTAACAGCCATTAAGTGTATTTTACATAAGAAGGAGTAGGTGATATGCATGTGGGGAATAAAATTGATTTATATATATATATATATATATGTGTGTGTTTGTGTGTGTTTAAAACAACAACTTGTTTTACAAATATTTCTTTGACACCTGTATTCTCTGTGTGTGTATGTGAGGGGAAACATCCATAAAACAAATATATATAGATATAATAGACTACTCTTTTTATTTGTTTATAATAAATGCTGTGGCAATTTTCAATCATTAAAAAAAATTACTACTAATAATTTCCTTATCTTATTTAGTTAAGTACTACTTCCTTGCATACAAGATAATGAATTATCATACAAGACTCAGTTTTATTGCTGTGAGAAAAAGATTAAACTAAATTTGTATCGGTGTCATGCTGTATCGAATCTGAAGCTGGCTCCCTGTTGATTGATGATGCCAGATATATCAAATCAGATGGCAACATCAACTGCTTCACCAAGTTTTCTTTTATTAATCATGATGTTACCATTGATAACACACTGTGTACATCGCATATCAGGGAATGACAGATAGAAACCACCTTCTAGCTCAGTGTTTGGGTTGTAGAAGAAAATGGATTGTTTGACTAGTTATTGATATCTCTTGTAGAACTGTCCATTACCTTATCAGAATTAATTCTGCATCTTTGATGCTAGAAACGTGTCTGTAGACTGAAGTTTATGATTGCTGATCACGTGAAGTAAAGCTATAGGTACTGCACTGATTCCTGCCATTTATATGGATCGACAATTTATATATGGTGTTGGGTTGTAAACTGTGCCAGCTAGAGACTGATCTATTAACAGTTAATGGTATTGCTCGAGACAATATACTTTTCTCACCTTAACATGATTAATCTACAACAACCCCTCGGGGTAGGATTAGTGGATCTATTCTGAATATGTGTAGCTTTTGTTAATTCAGAGAGATTTCCATTTTTATAATCGGTATCCAGTGATATAAACATTTAGTGGCTGGTATATGTTTACCTTGATATGTATTCCCTTGCTGCAAGTTGTTTATGTCACCGTTTTCAACAGGCTGAGATTCAGGCTGCCTTGGATAAGGTGTGCTCATTGTTGCCATCCGAGATCAGCAAGGAATGTCGTAACTTCGTTGATACGTATGGTCCAGCCATAATAACTCTTTTGGCTCAGGAACTTGATCCAACCATGGTCTGCACATCACTTGGTTTATGCAAGGAACAGCTAGATGGTAAGTAACTGAATGAATAATAGTCTAGCCATTGTGTGTGGCAGTTGATCATATATCTATTGAATCAGCTGCTGTTGTAACCTATATTAAGTTTTTTTAGTTCGATTACATAAGTTAAAAACTGTTATAGCATGAAGTATTTTTTATATATTCTACTGTTGTATATTGTTTATGCATCAATTGATGAAATATTGTTGTTCTATCACGTGAACTATAACCAGATAAATCACAATTTGTTTCTGTCATGAGTCAGCAATTTTCCTGAACAAAAGAAAATATTCATATGCATTTATATTAAAGTTCAGCTTTGAATCTCATGTTGTACTGTATGGTTTTGTCTATAGAGATGTTTTCTTGTTCATAAAGTTTATGATGAACATTTAAATTTGTCCTAACTAGAGATGTCAATATCATACGAAGTGAATATCAAGGTTAATAATTAGTGGAATTTCTTTCAAATTAAATAATAACTTTCAAATTGATCAGCATATAATAACAGAGCTCACAGAGGGCAATTTGTCACCAATAGTTATCACGAACACAAAAACATTCCTAATTTACTTGGTAATTGACCATATGAAGCACAGTGACTTATTTTGTTTACATCAAATTCACTAATCAGTGCTTCTACATCTATGCTTAATTAGTGAATTTTCATGTTTTTAATTAGGGAATTGGTTGTGATGCAGAGGTGATAATAAATTTGAAAACAACATTTTTGACAGACTGCAATTTTAAAGCCAAAGTTTCTTCATCAAAAGTTAAAAAGTATCAGAGGGACTTCACCATAAACCTTACTTGATTTGGGTTTCATTTCCATTATTTTTAAGGTTTAATTTGTGTGTGTGTGTGAGACTACTATCCATTTTTCAACTGCTGATGGGTTTTGAATTTAGAATTGGTCTGCTGTATTCTCTTGCATATCCCCTGCTTATTTACTATCTGGTTCAACATTTTGTAGACACTTCAGCTTTCGGTGCCTAGCCGACATTAGTATTGTTTATTTCATTGGTTGCCTCAGAAGTGTGCAGACTGGGGCTAATCTGTTCTGTGCGTTATTACAGTGATGGGAAAGTTTCAGTCAAGTGGTCCAGGCACATGCGAGGTTTGTAAGGTCATGATGAACTACCTGGATACACTTTTGACACAGAATGCCACCATTGAAGAAATTGAACATCTTGTAGAAAAGCTGTGCAACATTTTGCCTAAACAATATAAATATGAGGTAAGCAAGCAAGATGTCAAGCTCGGGTCTTTTTTACTAGTTGTGTCAAAAATGTTTATCTCAAATATATATGATTTTGGACTCGTTTTTCTGGGTGCTATGATTATTACAAGTAATAGTCGTTGTTTTATTCCTCCAGTGTGATGATCTTGTAGAACAGTATGGTAAATTGATAATCCAGTTGCTCAGCCAATTTGCAGACCCTAGTGAAGTTTGCAAGGTAATGTGAGATTCTTAACTATTTGTGGATGGTTCTTATTGGAATAATTTAAATTTCTTCTTGAAATATTAACTCTTATATATCCTAGTTTAATAACAACGTAAATGCATTCTATGTTGTGTGGTGGTCATGTTACTTAGTATTTTATGTAATTTCTCCAAGTATCAACTATGGCGTAAGATGGAACCAACAAAATGCATCATAGTGTGTCAATGAGAAGTTGTTCTCCAGAAGGCATTTCATGTTGTTTAAAGAAATTTGTCTTTAAACAACATACTATCATATATAAAAAAATAAAGGGGAGTAACCCAGACAGATTTCAGACACTAAAGACTGCTTGAGATGCCATTTCCAGCTGCTGAGTTAACCTACAGAAACTGATCTATAATTTAATTACATAATAGTTTGTTTGGCAGTATTTTATTCTTATTTTAAAATTGGATACCCACGATGGTTGTTTGAAACCCCTGATTGTATTAAATAGCACTTATCTCTGCTAGCTATAATACTACAGATGCCAGTCTGTAAACAACACTAGCTATAAATTTGTGAACAACTAAGCAAGAGACTTAATATTGCCTAGCTTTTCTGAAATTCAGTACTGTGTTGAAATTATGACTCCAACAAAAACAATCTTTGGGCTACAAGAAAGGCTAAATTAAATATGTTACTTGCTGTAGACAGTTCCCCATTTACTTAAATTTTAAATTGGTTCAGAAACTGGCTGTTATGCAATATTCCTATGACTTCAGATCTAATGAAAATAGTTTATTTATTGGTGTAATTTTGTCAAAATATAAATTTGCTTAAGTATAGTGAAAGGACAACTTTCAATAAAACGGTGTAGTAAGTAAAAGTAGATATATAACAATAGCACAGTAAGACCGAATACACTTGTATTGTGTTTACTCTTAATAAACAGGAATTAATCAGTGTTACACTGATCATAGTTGGATAATTAATTATTAGGTAAATTTTCTCTGCTCTCACAGCAAATGAAAAGGAAAGTAATTTTAATTGCAACAGGTCATTGGAATTTGAATGTTTAATGGATTTTGTTGAATTCTCGACCAGACGTAATCAGTCGGTTGTTACATGTTACACAAACTTGGATATATATTATTTGGCAACCCCTCTTGTTCTTATTGTGTGTTAAAGTATGTATCTGTCACAGGAGATTGGTGTGTGTGATGGACGTGCTGTGAATGAAGTTCCAATGGAAAAGAAAATAATACCCAAGAAAGCTGTTTTGCTGGGCACTAACGAGTGTACTTATGGCCCAGCATACTGGTGTGCCAGCCGAGAGAATGCCAAGAAGTGCAAGGTATGATCAGCAATATAATTAGTAATTGTCAATTTTAGTGAATTGGTGAGCAAATCAATCAATATAGATGGAAAATCACTAAACCTTTCTTCCTCTTAGGTTTATTGTCATTATGGCTGCTTGCTCTGCTTGGATGTTATTGTATCAATTAAAATGAGATCTCTTATTTTCCAGGCTGTGGCACACTGTGAGAAACATGTTTGGAAGAACTGAGGAACACATTTGATGTAGAAGTTCCCTGTGATTTCCCTCCTGCTTTTAACTACGGATTTAAATACAACTGTAATATGTAACATACACGTCTTACACACACACACACACACACACACACATATATGCACACACACTTTCTTAGTGTTGCTTCTGTGTTCTTATAAAAACTTTTGTATTATAACAAATGGAGTTTTATAGAAATTGGTGTAAATAATTTTAAATTTGTAAGGTCTGCTGTCATATTAGATAGGATTTCAACTTTGAGATTATGCTGCTTAATTTAAAGAAAAGATTGAACACATTTTGTTAATAACAGTAAAAGATTTTCAATATTTGATTTCCAATGATTATCTTGTAAGCCTTTCAAAATATCAAAGATGTAGTTTTCTGGTGTGAAAAATTAAATACTTATTTCTTTGCAATCAATAAAAATTATGTTTTATAAATATTTGTTATTTTTATTGTCTATACATTTGTTTATGTACATATGTTCTTGTGATCATTGCCACGGCAAAATAGAGCACTCATTCACTCGATCGCAAACATTATTGCTTGCCATTTACTTACAATTTATTATAAAATGTTTCAGCAAAATACAACAATTACTTCAAATTTAGTGGTGCTCATGAATACATAAATTAACTTGGGATCATTGGCAGAAGCATGAAAAACATTACACTAGCAAGGAACATAAATCCTCTATACTTAAATAACATCTCCAGACATAAGCACTGGGATTTTAGTACGAATATTTAGATAAATTTTGAATAATAATGTCAACATTTAAAGACTGCATTTCAGAACTAGCGTAGCTTATGGAAGTATACTGAAAATAAATTCACTTGCGCATTTAAACCCCTCTAATATACAGCTCCAACTAATGGAACTAGTGCCGTAGACGAGCTTTATTTGATCATATTATTATGTTTTAATCAGAAGGTTCCTGTACCATTGGCTCCTTAACCTTAGGTTTATTTGGATTATTGCTCAATAACCAGTCTGCCAACCATATCTGTAACACAAACAACATAGTAACTAATTACCATGGACATTTTCACTACTTTACGGTGTTCACATTTATGTTTAATGGTTATAATCTTTTAATCACATTATTTGCAGCATTAAGAATGAGCTACTGTGCATTCTAAAGAAAATACCCGACACCATTTTGTAAACCAAACTTCAGTAATTACCACTGGATCTTCTGGCTTCTTCTTACACAGTTCAGTGAGGCCTTTCATCAATGTCGGATTTACTGTCTTGGCCAAGTAATCACGAGCTGCCTCGCCAACAGGGATTGGCTCAACAATGCCTAGTTGATCAAATAGAAGTGATAAATCATTACATGAAATATGTTAAAAGACCAACAAGATTTGTCTAATGCTTCAAGTAAATAACACAATATATCCGATGGATATTCATCCTTCCACCTCTAACACTGTGTTAAACAAATACTATATACTGACTATCGGGGAAGAAGAATCTTATTTCTCGCTCTGCACTCGAATAACTGTCACTACCATGAAGTCCATTCCTTTGATCATCAGTACCATAAATGGCTCTCAGACTGTAAATAAATTTAGAACTAATGACACAAGTGGCTATGTGTTAAGCAGATATGTTGTTTATTATTGACCGAACCAATATATGGTAACTAGACAAACCACCATTAACTCAAATATATTGAAACAGTCCACATTAATACTTCCTCTATAGGTTTAGTGTTAAGAATTGGCCTGCTGTATTGTCAAAGGCCGATAAAATGTGGTAACATTAAATTATCTTCTTACTTTGGTGTGTTGTTAAACATCACTCAGTCAAATGAACATGTTATGTAGTGGCATCTGGTTAAATTAAAACAAATTCTTTCAAAATGCTTTTCAATATACATATCACTTACCAATCAGGATGTGTTTCTCTAGCTTTTAATGCATTTGTTGGTCCAATAAGCTCTCTCCAATAGGATATTGCTTTGTCTCTGGCTATTACAAGTGTAATAACAGGCCCACTACTCATATAAGCCACTAAACTTGGGAAGAATAACTTTCCAAAATGTTCAGCATAAAAATCGCTTGCTTGTTCAGGAGTCAGCTGAACACGTCTCTTCTGCAAAATAAACCAGACGCTTGGATAATAAGAATTCCACAAATTCTTCTCTTCCATATTTCTTTGGGTAGTTTACTTAAATACTAAGAAAATGACACAATGATATAATGATAATTAATAAACAGCAATCTAGTATGCTTTTATATCAAAGCCTGGTGTATAATGTGTAACTAGATCATGCAGCGTGATATATACAGTAAATCTGTGAAACTGGTGGTTAACTGAAGTGTTAAATTTTCAGTAAGTTCTTATGATCACTAGTTTATTCAGTGATTAAATATAGAACCACCGAATGTTACAATTTATACAAATTACTGCAGATAATAAAAAAATGTGTGTAATCAAATGACTTGATAAATATAAAATTATTGTTACAAGTAGCATTTTATTCTTAACTAAATGGTTGACAAATTATCATTAAGATGGTCTTAGTTAATTGAATTCTATTTTGCTTATAAAGCAAATTTTTCATCCTTTGATGACTGATAATATTCACTGGATTAATGATGAAACCTGTTCCAGTTCCATTCATAAAAATTATGTTTTTCTGTAATGATAATTATACTGTGGATCATTGTTAAGTTCATTTCATCACAAAAGCTTTGCTTATCATTCAATGGCTATAGTAACATTTAGTGTTGTAAAATAGTCATTGTCCGCCACATCCTCATTTTCAGCAACACCATCACCAAGAAAATCTTCATACAGGGCATCATCTTTTGTTCCATCCATCTTGTCAGAAATACCACACTTTAAATAAGACTTGTACACCATTTCTCCCAAAATGGTTTTAACTCACCCGATGACCACAGGAATCAATGGTTTCTTTAGATTACCAGTAGCTGTTAATGGTTTATCACCCTTTGTCATCCAATCGTTTTATAATTAACACATTTCACCCTAAAATGGCTTGTTTTCTAAACCATTTATAATTGCTTTGATGTTATAATTGATGAACAAACATGTCACACTAAACATGCCTGATTGTAACTTAAACTGGCAAGCGATATTAATTAATTGTTTCGCAGCAACTGGCGAGCAAGGTTTGCAATGTGAGCAGTGATTTCTATTGTATCACTAATCATCCGGAGGTACCGGTAGGTAACAGCGCGTGACTATTAAGTATTATTACATAAAGATGCATGTTTTGGAAATCCAAATAACAGTTTAGTGAAAATTAATTGTTATTTACTGAATAATAATGGATTAGTAGACAGCGAGGTGATGATTTTGTTCCGATTCTGGCTATTTTTTTGTTGAATCCTATAGTGTTGTATGATAAGGATGGCCCATAAACATCATTCCTTCAGCTGGTAGGAAATATGATGCATGTATAAGTGAAGGTGCTTCTTTCCCTCCCCAAAAACTCAACTTAACCGTGAGTATATACGGTAGTTGGATTGTGACTTTTCTGGAATGTGGAATTTTTTTTTAATTTACTGACCAATGGGTAGGTCTATCTCGGCAAATTAATTCCATGTCAACATAATCCAGAATATCTTTTGCATTCTATTATAGGTTGAATAATGTTATAATGCATTTGGTCCAAAATAACAAATAGATTCAGGGATGAATAGTCCAGTTCCCACTATAAACATGTATTATTTATTTATTTCATTTGTTAATTATTCTATTGCTATCAGTCCAGACATAGATTTAACCTTCAGAAACACTATAACTTTCAAACTTCTTTTACACATGTGCAATGTGAGAATTCATATGAGTTAGTCTGGAACACTGCCAGAGAATATATTAGGGGCATGTTAATTTTTGTGACATTGCTATATGACTGTATTCTGGGTAGGATTTGGTCATTTTATCATGATAAATTTTCAAAATTGATACAGCGCACAGAAATGATATTGTTTGTGGGAAGGTTTTGGATATAACATTTATATTATATTCAGAAAGAATATGCTACCTTGAATGCCAGACGCCTACATGTCATGCACTAATCAATTGAAATACCTGATAGAAACAACTAATTTTACAGTTAGCAAAGATACTTGCCCACACAGATCAATTCATTTTATGAAGTGACTATAGGTTTGGACCCGTAAGCACAATTTTATAGCTATTGGTCTCGCACATTTCCGGTTTCCATGATGTATATAAATTATAATGCGTCTGCTGCCATCAAATGTCACAATATTCAGTTGCTACTTATCAACTAAGCCATAGTTGAATTGACAAATATTACATAGTAAATAAAGGGGGATAAATAATTATTCTTGTACTTCTGATTAATTTTCTTTCATTTCATGATCTATCACAAGAAAGTGCAGCATTTATTTCTAGTGTGGTCCCTTTTTTTCTTATTGAGTGCCTCTTTATATACCCCCCACAAGATAATGTGTTGCTTGCATGTTACCTTGAAAGAATTGCACAAATATGTTGGGTTATAGTTAGTATAAGGATTAGGCAGACAGCTCCGTTGCTTTAGTAAATTTGTCTGGTAGCCAGCAGTGTGATATATTCTACCGGATATTCCAGAAGGTGCGTGCAGTTGAAGTGCTCGAGCTATAGCCACTTTGGTGTACATCCGGATCCGGACCACTAGCAACAGCCTTCAATTTATGCTATTATTTGTAATTATCACAGGGGGTTACATATCAAACTACTCAAAAGTGTCCACAATAACATACAGTTGATACAAATAACCCCAAACATGGAGAAGTCTTAATAATAAAGGGAATAGGTACAACGTCAGCGGCCTGAATGCTTGTTTTGTAGATCTAACAATAACATTGTATGATTGTTGTCATTTTGTAAAATAACATCAATCCTTTTCATTAAAGCATACTGAAAAGGAGTGTCAGAGGTTAAATAATGATAAACATCATGCCTAATTAACTAAGCATGGCCTCCAATCTAAAGTAAATATTCTATTTATTAATATACCTGCAAAATTGAGAAACCTGAGCGTAATATGATGTCTTCGATTTCCTCGGCCTTCCCTAGAGCGTCAGGTTTTATAATAGCTAACGTCCTTTCCACAAATATCTGTGGTGGCTGCATCTTTGGCAGCACTTCTTCTGTTTCACCAGTCATTATGATAGTTTATAGAAGAATGTGTCTATCTGTACACACCGATATGCTAGTGACAAGCGATAAACAGCATTCACTACACTTTTGTTACGGTTGCCATGGAGGAGCTAAAAGGTAAAGCTGACTTTACTATTTGTAAGAAAGATTGAATCAATACGGTTCGTCCCTACTTCATTTCGTAACCAAATACATTCATCATTAGCTTACATTTAAGCATGATACAACACGTACGTTGATATATGTCATAAATTTAAACTAATACGGTGCTGAAATTGAAATATAAGAATCACAGATTAGTTACTTCAGTGAAAACCAATAAATAAATTACACACACACACACACACACACACACGTACAGAGCTATCATCCTTGTTTTCGAAATTTATCTGTTTATGTACTGCCTTCATCAAGGGTCAGCTTGGTGAGATATTAACATGTTTCAGCATAAAAAGTCTCTCTCTGAGTGGAATATACTGATTAATCACCCAGAAGTTGTATTCAGAAATTGTGATTCCCTGTTTTAGTGCCTTACTCACACTGCTTTTAACACACACGCATACAGAAAATAGTGATTTTCATATATGCTTTTATTTTTAAAGCATCACATTTCTAGTAGATATTTAGGAACAAAATTAATTATAAATAACTGCAGCACTCCACAAAACTGCATTTTGTATTTATTAATAATATTTTCGATAAACTTTTTTTAAACTTTTAAAACATTATATATAAGTGGGTTATTATTTTATTGCGGTATCTTTTCACATTACAAAAACAACAAAGATGTGTTTTAGTCAGTGTTTATTTTGTTTAAATAAAGAAATATAATATCTAACAATCAGAAAACCATAACTTACTAGGCTAAATTGCAAATATATTTCGTGTTAAATCTACTTATAACTTGATCGTAGCAGACAATGTGTCATTGGTGTTACTGGACATGAGCTATACATATGCAATAATAGCGGATTATAGTATATTAAGATTATTTTGATAAAATTGTAGTAAATGTGTCTTTACTGAAATATCGGGGCTTTATTTCGGAGGAAAATGTGAACTATTTGAGGAAAAACATACTTTTTGCCAATTTTGTTCCGAAAATTATAGGGTAACTTGCTATCAATCAACCTAGTCAGATGAAATTGAGAGATTTGGTGACCTAACCAAAATTAACATTGAAGTATATTAGGTAGCTTTATACATAACAAATCAAATTGAGCACCAGTGATATAACATTTACACTAATTAGAAAACAATAGTGTGTAACACCAATGACATTGCGATAACACCAATGACGATATGGTAACACCAACGACAGTGTACAACTAATGTAAATTTTAAAAAAAAAATCCAATAATTAAAACAATCAACATCAATACTTTTCCTGTCATAATTATATAGCAGTTACACATTCTATCTGTAAAATGGTTCCATTAATTATGACTTAGTTACAAGGGCTAATGAGACCACAATTAAAGATATTATAACACCAATGACGATATGGTAACACTAATGATAGCGTACAACCAAAAACAAACAATCAACAGGAATCCTTTCCCCATGTCACTATCAGTATAGTTACTACACATTCTATCTGTAAAATGTTTTGATTAATTATGACATAATTATAGGGCATAATTATTCTGCAATTAAAGCTGTGATAATACCAATGACAATATGGTAACAGACAATGTAGAACTAGTGTGAATCTAAAACTACCCCCAAAACAAAACCAGTCAACTGGGATCCCTTTTTCATGTCACTATCAGCAGTTACACATCCTATCTGTAAAATGTCTGGGTATTTATGACTTAGCGCAGGTTGCTGATTTCTCTAGGGTACAGGGAATAATTGGTATGAACTCTTCACAAATTTACTCACTTATTCAATGCATGTTTGGAATTGATTATCAATAGTAGCCCATATTGATGGTTCTACCTAATAAAACTTTGATTGCTCGGCTTCCTGCTGGGGTTCAAGTATGAGGCAGGCTACAACACCATCAGTGTACCCGTTGATATCCTTTTTAGGGCTAGGCCAGCAATATATTTTCGCCCCAAAGATTTCATACAACTGACTCCGACTTCCCCTTCGTCCACTTTAAGAATCTCACTTGGGTATGGTATTTGATCATAAATAACTACACAGTATCTCCCAACATGAAGTTCACTGAGAAAGTCTGACCTTTGGTGTGTGTCGGTTGCGTTTAGGGAAATATGAGAAGTTTTCTACCAGACTGCTGTCTGTGTTGACATTCTGGGTTTGGGCCTGCCCGGTTATGCAAATAATATTTTCAATAAAGCATTTAAAAATATTTTTAAAACATTATAAATAGGCTATGAAAATAGCATTTTCAATAAAACATTATACAAATGTTGTGATCATGGAATTTTTCAGACAAGAAATCCAAAACCTTTTTAAAACGTTCAAATAACATTTAGAAATAATGTTTCCAAATAATGTTATTTTAATGTATATCAAAACGTCAAAGAATATATATGGCCCATACTTGTAGATCTACCACATTGTATTAAATTTTCTTGCAAATGTAATGTTTCTGCAGCCATGACTTCGTGAATATTCTTTTGTGTTTGCCTTTGCAGCCGCCGGGCGTTTGTGCAGAAATTATATTCTGTGATTTAAAATTAATGCAATTGGCACTGTCCGCTAATTATTTCATCAGATGAATTAATATCAGTCTCTGATTGATTAAGATTTCTTCAAATGTCAATGTTTTGGAGAGTGTTTTATTAAATTTATTAGAAGGGTTTCACATGACAGTCAATTTGGTCAAGTCTGGTCGCTTTGCTCGTATGAGTGCATGTATACTCTACCCGAATATATATTGAATATATCGAATATATCACATTTGTCCATTCTAACAAGACATTTTTATAAAATTAATAATTGGACGTTGTTTTTATAAACAGATTTTCCATTGTTTATATTCCAAATACTTGTTTTCTAGTAACGTCATCGAAGTATATACATGTTCGAGGAGGCAAGACCCGATGTGAAGCAGGAAGGTTTAATTAAACAATTACTGCATTGTTACATTTGTAATACACTCATAAATTACATATGTTATGTTCATGACCATTGTGTTTTTAGTCTGTCTACTGCTGCAGTAGTGTGTGTGTGTGTGTGTGTGTGTGTGTGTGTGTGTTGTGCCGTTTGTAATAAGGCACTGCATGGCGCAGATAGTATCGAAGCGTGAATTCAAACTCTGGATGATTCTTCAGGGGACTGAATCCAGAGTCGCGACTTTTCATGCTGAGACATGTGTCACGTCCAACCAGTCTCTGACCAGAGCCTGACGTGAATTTCCTTGCAATTTAAACTATCAATTCTAAGCTGCATAAGAATATATATATATATATATATATATATATATATATATATATATATATTGTTGATACCGTTTTATTAAACAATGGATGCACGTAGATCTATAATTTCTTGGGAAGACCGAGAGATGGTAGATACATCCCCCCACCCCAAAAAAGAAGTAAAATGTGCTGAACTATGTATGACGGCCCCTTCCGGTCTTCGAAGACTTCAGAAACTGATATATTGTCGTTATTATCGGTAGATAAATCTAGTCCGGGAAGAAATTTCTTCCTAATTCGGGGAATTGTTGCTGATTGGACCAAAAACATTGAAAGGGAGCTTGCGTTTGATCGAAAAGGTTTTTTTTTATATCCGCAATGGACCACACCTGGGAATTACATGCAAACTAGTTCAGAGCGGGATCGTTATAAAGGGGATAATTCTTCTACCCAGTAAATTCCTATGGGTCATAAATATGAAACGGGATTAGAACTGTTTCGCTAGTTCCTCGATCTTTCACTACGCTGCGCCACTCTAGTTGTGAATAGATCCCAAAAAATTAAGTGAAGGCTAATGCTTTCTGCCAGAAAACCTCTCCTAGTTAGGCTAGTATAACCCAGTTGTCACAAACGTCTGCATGGTCCAGCGAACTTTTGAACAGTTGAAATTATATAATCCTGAACTAGTTTAGAAATACACGGATATTCCTAGTGTGCTGTGTAGTTTTCTGTGAAACTAGCGTATCCGGTGTCGGCATAAACTGGTTCTGACCTAGTATCTGACGAACTAAAATTTATCCAGTAAAATTTAACACTCACCTGCATACAATCTCGCGATTGGAGCAAGTGCAAGCCAAGAAGAAGGGAATGGAGGTATACTCTGTTATATAGACACTGTCTATATATATAAGGTATCTTCACAGTAGCACAAAAGTGAACAGGTGGCGGTTCCCTTCTACATTTCCGTCACTTAATTACCTTTAAGAAGTCCTTTCATCTTTAACTCACGCCTTAGAAAGTCCCTTTACCCATGCTTTAGACAATCCTTTTACCTTTAACCCATGCGTTAGAAATGCTTTTACTTCTGCTCAAGTAGTTTTGAAGCGAATTACTTCTGTTAAGGAGAATCAATCCAGTGACTATATTGTTTTAAGGACCTATATCTGATCATGAAATAAAGATAACACACGTAAACAATTATTTCCAATGCTATCCATAAACAGATTTATTCAACATCATATACAGTTAGAGACGAGTTTGAAACGCTTCAACTAGAAATGTTCAAACGGAGAATGCCAGAAGAACAGCATGCATATTACAGATATGACTCTGATAATTCAAGATATTAATTAATTAATTACCTCACACACATGCACACACGGACGCACGTACACACACAAAAACCCAAATCAATACGCGGGTGTATAAATGTTTATTTATATTCGTATATATAAATATAACTAAATATTCATATAATTAAATAATACGTGTAAAATGTGAACTTAATTATGAGCTTTATGTCAAAACTTTCTAAAAAAACTATATTTGGCAAATAATCTCTGGGTCTGTAATTTGCCTTATAAACCAAGGTAATGTTGTTGGTTTTTGTCAATTATCTTAGTTGATTAATATTATTACAAAGGTGTCATCCCAAATTCATATGGATAATTAAGATAAGGTCAACATAATCTTGGATCCAACTAAGTGATTTCGTTCTATTATTATTTGAAATATATTTCACTCTGTATAATACAATATTTGTTTTTGACAGATTTCTAGACAGGTTAGTATTTCACCAGGTTAGATTGTCGTTCACTTTTACACCCATTCTTTGTATTTTCAGCTTTATTTTGGAACTTCTATCACCATATACTGCGCTAGGTCAATCTGATGCAATATTAATGTCGAGTTCGCCTAACTGGGTGAAATGTACCCGAAGAAAAATGGAAAATCCTGGCCCTTCTTGGTATTATCTTACTGTCTAGCTGCGGACAGTTTATACCATTAATTTAGATCTATACCAATGTGTTCTTAAGACAGGTATAACATGTATAACAGAGCAAATACACTATGACGCACAAGAAGATGTATATGTTCTCATATGCACCTGAGAGGTAAGCAATGTTCCGACGGTCAGATGTTCCCACACAGAAGACATCTGGTTTCATGGCCTTGCGTTACGTCATCCCAGTGATCTGACGGTCCAGTGTTTCGAAATAATGTCCATCTTGTGACAGGAACCGGATTGTTATAAATGGTGATGGTGAAAGATCATTAGAGATTCAGGCACACATACACAATATGTCTCCTGATATGCCTACATTATATAGTAGTTATAGGTCTCGGGGTAGACAAGAAACAGAACTTCTTGATTGGTGCAGTCTGTGTGTGTGTGTGTGTGTGTGTCTTTCTCTCTACCGCCCTCGCTCTGTGTGTGTGTGTGGGGGGGGGGGGTCGTGAAGTCATCAGATGATATGTTCTGTGTCACTATCATTGTCTCAGGCTGCTCCGATAAAGCATTACGTTAGTGTATTGGACGTAAACGTTCAGGTTCTGCTTCGAATCTAACTCATACCTATGTTTGTGAGATCATTGGAAGTCACCTCTAGGCAATATGACCTCGCTCGCTCGCTCGCTGACTGACTGACTGACTGACTGACTGACTGACTCTGACTCACTCACTCACTCACTCACTCACTCACTCACTCAAGCACCCATCAACTCACTCACTCACTCACTCAATCTCAGTGTCTGAAGACAATCTATATCTATAAGACATGGTTAGACAGCTGGTTTCTACTCTTTAAAGAAAACTAGGATTTTAGAAATCCGTTAGAACACCAGACTGTCGGTACACTGGATTGTCAGAATAATTAATAAACGTCAGAGTTAATTAAGGTAATAATGGCACAGTTAAAAAAGGGACAAATAAAAATGGCACGGTAAAAAAGGCACAGGTAAAAAGGACACAACTGGGAAAATAGTGAAGAAAACACTACTAAAATAGATAGTTTACTAAAAATAAACATTAACTGCCACGCGATTGAGCTGTAGCAAGACCCAACAACTATAAATATTCACCCCCCCCCCCCCACTGCCCCAGACAGGCATCCCAAAATTCCCATCAGAACTTTCAAACATACATCAAGCCAACATGAATGACGGGTGTGAAGGCTGGATCAACAAATTTTATCATCTTGTTGGATACCAGCATCCATCTGTCTGGAAACTTATCAGAACTATTCAAGAAGAAGAGATTGCTGTGAGCGGAGTGGTTGTTAGGGACTCATTTGGAGAACTAGCCATGAAAAAACCCCAAACAAAATATATGTTGATCTACAAAAAGGACTGAAGGACTTATGCAGAGACTTCACCGAGGAAACGAAAGATCTCATATAAGTGTTACGTGGATTTGATCACAACATAAAAATTTGGTTGTTAAATATTTTGTTTTATTTTCTATAATACAGTGTGCTTTAATTAGTGTTGAGCTTCAAGATTAAATAGTAATTATCATTTCATGTAGGTTTACATTTTAATAAACTAGTCAACTTTGATTCAATTATGTCTGATTCAAACACTATTAATACATGATTTTCAGTTAATACATTTATTTGTAATAAACTATTTATTTTAGTTGTGCCATATACTCAGATTATAGAACACTGACACAGTTCTTTGAGGTTTTGTTTACTTTTAGTCCATTATCTACACGCATAGAATTAAGTAGGTTCTTTGGTTCACGTTCTTGCACCCCCCCCCCCACACACACACACATACAGAGAGAGAGAGAGATGGAGGGTGAACTGTTCAGATGATGCAATCACAACTTTTCATTTAATGTACATATGCTGATATAGAGTTGGCTGTACCTCTTCAAATGTTGTTAAAACTGGATATTTATTACACGATTTAATAAATAAATAACAACACGTATCTAGATCTAATTCTCCAGTCTAGTTTATTTGCACTGTACCCATATAACGTGATCACGAAGTTGAGGTAAGTCGCCTATAGCCTAAACGGGACTGGCATTTATTTGATCCAAATTCGAAGAATAAACCCATACGCATACGTTTGTATATCAAGTTGAATGGAGAACGCAGTCTAGTCTAATTTGTGAATCACACTCTTCACGTTAATTAAGCCTATATCCGTACTCTAATACCGAAATATTACGGAAGAGCTATTACGGAAAAATGTGCAGCATATCTAGTAACTTCTGCTGTGGTTCGTCCCGCCGGAAATGTCGATTCGTTGCAACTGATATTGTCGTGTTTTTCTGGGCCTGATAAGAGTTAGGTAATGATGTTTTATTAGTAACTGCCTAAGCTATCGTACACTAGGGCACTGATATTTACACAGCGGCTCTCAAATACTGCTATTTATGTTTTAGTCGCCGTTATAGCTGGATAGAGGCTATATTCGACCAACAAAGGGATAACTTCCTGGCCATGAGGACCTGTACGTAAAGTTATTTGTTTTCATAAATCTTCGTAAATAATTATTTTTGGTAGATTTGATATATATATATATATATATATATATATATAGTGTGTGTGTGTGTGTGCGTGCACGTGCGCGCATAAAACGAATGTACGGCATGCACGCAAGCACACGAAGTTGTAATGAAGAATGCACTGTGCGTAATTTTAATATGTCAACATTGACTAACTTGCAAGAGTGTGTACTATAATAGTAGTATAACCTCTTAATACTGGTGGTATATCTGCACACACACACGTTCAATAAGCATTGTATGAATACTGTGTGATTTCATCGTACAACAGCCTTTAATGGTATTCTTCAAGCCATTAATGGGGCTTCATTACGCCTACATTATTATTTATATTATTATTATTATCGTGGACATCATTACAGGTTCTATCTTGTCAGATTAGGCCACAACTAAAAAAGATAAACAATTATCTATACTTAATCATATGGAAATAGTGTGTGTATGTGTGTGTGTGTGATTTATTTATTTAAACTTTATTTATCAGAATAATATTTTAATAAAAAGTAAATAATAGCGTAATTCTTGTGACATTTTCCTTTAAAATATCGTACTTATTTATGAAATATTATAAATGTTTTATAACACACACAAACACACAAACACAGTGGGGGTGAATTTGAAGCAGAGGCTGACTGAAGCAGGCTCTGTCTGTGTGTGTGTGTGTGTGTGTTGTAGTTCCTCCGGTTCATGCTTCTCGGCACTGTACTCGTTCTTATGAAACGTGTATGGAACTAACTAGAGTGGGTTGGTTGGCTTTGGGTTTTGTATGAATCGTCACACTATTTCAGGATGTTGAGTTGAAAAGTCGTAACTTATATATTTGATCTTAACATTAACCCAGATCTATGACACAAACAAATGAATGTGTGATAGAAACATAGCAGTAAATGAACTGAGGGCCGGGTCAGTAAGTGCAATGTATATAATCATGTCTTTATTATAGTTTTATGTGAATTCTGGCGATTTACTGGTATATGGACCAACTGATATCATAAGTAAATTATTCCATAATTAACCACTAATAGTGTTTTATATTAAGCGTTTAATAGAACTCGTAGATACATTTTATTATAGTTCAATCTGTAACACATGTTTTATATATATATATATATATATATATATATATGTGTGTGTGTGTGTGTGTGTGTGTGGCCATTGTGATTTACCTCTGGGTTACCAGGGAACTCTATTAAAAGTATATATTCAGACAACAATATTAATGTAGCTTGATCTATACATCTGGTGATCCAATTTTACAGCTATCAGTTTTATACTATATATGATGTATAACTATGGACATTTTATGGCTTTGTTGTGTCTGTGTGTGTGTGCTTTATATATATATATATATATATATATTGAAGAGGAGAATGAACTGATTGATATATGTGAAAGATGACGTGTAGAGGTTATGGAAAATATAAAATATGATACAAAATTAGTCCATGGGCTAAGAACATTTAATTCAAATGTTTTACTTATTTTAATTAATTACTAAACCGACGTCTGATTAATGTATAACGTCCACACGTTCAATTTTCTAATTTGGGATCAACTTTGGACACCTAGCTGCTGGTGGAGTTGTTCCACTCCCACTTAAAGGTCCAGTTTAAGCAATTAGTTATCAATATTTTAAAAGGTGAATATTTCTCATATATTCAGTTGTTAATTATTAATAATACGGTAATATAATTTGACTATATAATTACTGCATATTTAGAGTATTAAAAGTAAAGCTGTTATGAAATAGACTTCTGGTAAGAACGATCACATTTCACGTCAGAGGCAGGCATAACTGTACAGATCACTCCCAAGTGCCTACTAAGAAAATACAAGGCACGGCCTTTAATGAAGCTCCACGTAGCCACGAACCAGGTCGCCTAGCTATTAAAAGCGCTTCAGTTATGACCTAGTTGTGACGTAAGAGCAAGTTTTGTTGCCTAGTGAGCGCGTGCAAGGGTGAAGCCGTTCGCTCCGATGTCAACGTACCCTTTATGAGATGTGGCGTATAAGCTGGGACAGCTGACAAATTTGGTAAGCTACAACGGACCTATCTTTTCTATCTATTAAAAACCAAGTGTACGACCGATCTGCTGTTCGAAGCGAAATCATATTTATTGTGCCTTGACCGTGTTAGCATGGAGAATATTGAGAATGCCGAGCGATAAATAAATCGGACGATAATAGGTGAATCTGGCCGAAGTATCTCGGCCTATTCTCGTTCTGGTAACTTTTTGTCGTCTGCTCTCTGAGCGCTTGACTGCCCAAGGATAATGGCCACTGAGGCCAACTACCATTAATTCGGCGTTTTTATTTAATCGTGTTGCACGGAGGACGAATTGTTTGCTTTGTGTCTGCTAAACAAGATACATTTATCGATTTTTCTGATATGAATGTTTATAGATTTGTATTTATTTTTCAGTATTTCTGTGGGGATTCAGATATTCTGTTTTCTTTTTAGTATATACTTTTTTAATTACTATTGTTCAAATATATCGTGTTACGGAAACAGAAGCCTAAAATTTTGTATTAATGACTATTCTGAAGTAGATCTAATGCAGGACTAAAACATTTCCCTAAAATTTTGTAAAAATAATGTATGTATATAAATAACCGTAAGTCTTGTATCATATATATATATATATATATATATATATGTGTGTGTGTGTGTGTGTAGAGAGAGAGAGAGTGTGTGTGTGTGTGTGTATTTTTAGGTGTGTATTAAAATGGCCAAGTAAACTATTAAAAATACGCCCCACACCTCACCACTGTTAGCTAGTCTAGTGTTTTATATGGTAGACTACTAGATTATATGTTATTTAAGAAATCATGCGCCTTTTTCTTGGAATCACTGATTGAAAATTACTCTTTTCTAAATCTACCCGACACTTCAATTTTATTTGTACACAGGAAGTTTTGTCCGGCGTTGAATTGGTTTGCGTACGCAAATATCCTGTGTCTCTCAATGTTGTGTCTACGCCGTTCGCAGGTGTGCATGCGTGCGTGCGTTAATTGTAGACGCCACACTGTGATCAGCAGACAGCCAGACGGATGGCTGGCGTACTCGTTCTGGGAGCCGTCTGGTGTCATTCAGCTTGTGACCATGCGTTGGCTATAAATAAGTGCGAATAATACATCATCCGTCTGGACTGTGATGTTTAAACCGGTTATCTATGTTGATTCTGTCTTGTTGCTATCGGTATCATTCGACTGGGGGGTTTTCTACTGGCTGTTTTATTTATATCCTATGTTCTCGCCGTTTGCTAGACTTTGGACTTAAAAAACGTACCATCAACACAAGCACATGGAGGGTAATTGCATGGTGGTTAACAACTTAGAGGATTTTTTTCTCTCTCTATCGGAGCCTTATTATCCGCGAATTAGTCACCGGTGGGAAACGATACAGGGAAGAGACTTTAAACGAAGGCTGGTTGAATGGAGGATGTATGTTGTTGAATGTTGCAAACAGCCATTAAAACACCGCGCAGCGCTTTGAAAGCAACTGGCATGAAGATAATAGACCATAATTAGGCCCGTTAAATCGATGGCTTTAACATGTCAAAAGAAGAAAGCAGGAACTGTTTGTTCCAGACTCCATGGTAACTTTGGTATCCCTTTGATTTACCCCTCTACGGCATGGTTGCTATTGACTTAACAGTTGTTTTGGTTTATTTTGAAGTTTCATTGACTAATTAAGACCATAGACATTGATGTATATACTGCAGCTTTTTGATGTGAAGAAAGGTTGCCATGGAATTGTAATATATATATATATATATATATATACAAAAACACACATAGAGAAACAACTTTTATGGTAATTGAAACTTTTTAATTACAAAGATGTCCTGACAAAATACCATACACCCAAATCCACCAGTAAAGATAGATATGGGAGAAGGTGGGAAGGTCATGATTTTGTGATTTTAATGTTGTGTTGGAATTCCAAAGATAACAACAAATAGGGACACTGTTTGGTATCGCATTGAGTGTTCTGACCATTGACCTAAAAGAAATATATAGGTCAATGGTTCTGACCATTATGACTTCAGTTGAATTATTAAGCCCAGGACAGACTAAATACAGATGTGCGTTATGGAAATTCCCAATGGACAATCTCAAATGACGTTAGCCTTTTATTAATAAATTAGTCTAGCGGTAGCGTGTTGGACCATAGATCACTACCACCTGTGTTCGAATCTCGTCATGGGCACATGTAAAGGTTGTTTCATCTTTGACTTCGCTTCATTACCTTTGGAGGTTGCTCAGCCCATTTAGCCTATCATGTGCACAAAAGTGGCCATAAAACATCAATCATCATCAAATTAAATGAAGGGTGTCATCTGGCTTAGTTATGTCTGAAAGGTGTTTCTTCTTTTATTTTGCCTCATTACCTTTGGAGTTTATGTATTATTTTTCAAATGAACTTCCTGGCTTCATAATTTTGATTGAGAACATTTTGTTGTAGTTATTGTGTTGCTGAAAATGATTGATATATATGCAGTGTCCAGTAACAGGTAGTGGCTGCAAGTATAATTTCTTATTATGGTAATTGATATATTACAGAAGCAAGCAAATATTTAAAACCAAAACAAATACATTTCAACAGTATAATCATTCCATTCCACACATGATAATATTGCTATCAGCTAAGCATCTGAGTAGAAACCAGAATTTAGCACTGCATTTCTTCAGCCTGAGTAATGTAACTTATGTAAGAAGAATGTTGGAGGTGACAGACAAGGTTTGTGTGCACCTTTGGTTATGCATAGCTACTTATTGTATGAATGTGTCATATGCTGACATTTATTCTTTTTATGTAAGAATGATACAATCAGATTAGTATATGTAGTTGTAATATAAGCTAGTAAAGATGGGAATGTTTCTTTGCATCAGCTATAATACTGTTTTATGATATAGTTGGTCTGTCATTAGTAGGTAAGTACTTTTTAAGGTTTTTACTGGATCTGAGCATCTGTTGAATTAGGTGAGTTTTCAGGTTTCATGTTGCCATACTTCATGCCTGGTTAGCAGCATTTTAAACTCTATTTATAAAACAATTGGTCTTCTACAGTTACTATGGACTATCTATTACAAAGAAAATTGAAATACTTTGATGATGAACTACTGTCTACCATAGTGCACCATAATTCAGCTGAGGTGTACACAATAATACAGGTCAGATCTACTAATAATAAATACTGATAAACTGTTCATAGCTCTTTTCTGGCAGTTCTTTTCTGCTGAATTTCACTCATGAAGCTAATTGGCATATATCTTTAAAAATGCCTTGTAGCAAACCAAGAAGAAAGGTTTCTTATTGTTCACTCTTACAAAAGACAGCAATTGGTGAATGACAGACATGAGGTAAATAGTACTGTTTTTGAAGTTCAGTTACTGATTCCCTTATTAAGTAGTTCTGTGGCAATAGCTAATCAGCACAATGACCAAAGGAAATGATGACAATGTATTATCAGGATTCATATGAGATGTGTATGTTGGATGACATGATAGTAATCAGTTTGGGAAGAAACAGATGATGGCTTACACTGAGGAATTTAGGAAATAAAGTCACAACACGTGTAAAAAGTCACAGGAAAAAAATCCCAAATAAACTTTATTCATTTCAGAAAATATTATTTCTTAACATATATATGTTTTATTTATTGTAAACAAATCTTCAGGTCTTATGTGGTAAAGATAGGTGAAAGATATTGGCTTCATCTTGTGCTTGGGTTGGTGACTGGTCACAGTGGTAATTAAAGGTAGATAAAAGACAATGGCTTCATCTTGTGTGTCGGTCTCTAACTGGACAGGTCATGCTTAGGGATTAAGGTTTTCACAATCACAATTTTCTTAATGTGCAGAGATCTGTGATTTAATATTAAGAGTGGCTTCACATCAGCAGCATATAAAATATCCCAGGTTTAATTCAGTTTCAGCATTAAAATCTGCTATGAGAGTTTCATGTGACCGGTGACCTTTTTCCTGTGACTTTCTTTCCGGTTAACACACTGATTCCCAAGGATATTTATTGATTAATTATGTTAGTTACGTATTTATGTGGCTTGTATTCTGCTTACCAAGTATTAGGTTTTGAATTTTCCTGAGGAACTGAACACAGTAAGTGTGAAGAAATCAGACACCAAACCAGGAGGTGTGTGACATTGATGCCCTATATAAAGAGCAACCTACTGCCTTCTGATAATGGCACTCCAGGGCTCTGTTTCATTGTTCACCCTTCCTCTATATTCCACTATATAATGTCTGAGGTGTGAATACACATGAGGCTAGACAAAGCACTCACTCACCCCCAATCCTCTGTTTCCATCTACAGGTAGTCATGGACTTCCTACCTACTGGTATGTAACTTATGACTGTTAGACTTTACGACCGGCAGTATGCCTTAATGATGATTATAATATCATTTATACAGTATAATATACCTAAGATAATTGTAACATAGGCCGACTTATAACCAGATCAACTTCAATGACTACCTGTTCTCAAAGTTGTTACGGCTACTATAATGGTTAAGGTGTATCTTCTAGTTCTATGAACTGTATGTGCATATTTCTGGAGATAGCAGTATTCCACATTTGAACTTTGACACAATTCTGATAGTGCTACTCTATCCTGTATGTCCAGTCATCCACTGAGTCAGAACTATAATGGTACCAAAGCCATAGAACAAACTGTTGGAGAAGTGGACTGTCATAATAAGTATCAACTTATTATTCTAATTAAATTACCTTTATAACTGATCACAAGATAGTGAAACTTACAGTTCAATTTATTCAGTTGTAACTAATAGACACTTAATATGAGATATGACTTCCACAACATGGCTATATATCACTTTTATAGACAAGATAAAACCACTACTAGTAACATCTGTTACAAAAGATACATACATTGTGTTACACCATGTGCACAAAAGTGGCAGTAAAACATCAATCATCATCTTATGTAGATTGTATCATTCTGTTTACAATTTCATATGGATTGTAGATTAACTGGCTATTGCCATATTTAGGATCATGGTCTAGGGTTGAACACTGCTCCCATAAAATGGTATTAATCTAAATAAAGGATTATCTATAGTCTGACTTGTTTTTGCAAGTTTAGCAAAATTAAATTATTGAGATTTTTATTTGTGTATGATACTAATTAAACAGTCTTTAATATCATATATTGTCAAATCGGGGTTGGCTTTCACCCTGGAAGAAAGGTATTTCTTCCATGCCATGAGAAACTGGGGAGAAATACCTTTCTGCCAGGGAGAAAGCCAACCATGATTTGACAATATAGAAAGTGGGGAGAAACTCCCAGATGTGTTTATTTTAAGCAGTGTGTGAGTGTTATATGATTGTTATTACTCAGCAGCATCTCTTCACAATGATACATACATGTAGTTATTACTACAGACTACATGATGTTACCAGGAGTATTCAAACATGACTAGACATATCATCTCCCTCCTCATAGTTGATTGGCTATTTGATAGTGTTGTATTGACCTGAAAATTTATTCAGCATTATAATGTATATTACTGCACAGATACCAGAAATATATAATCGCAATCTTTTATCTCACAATCTTAAACGTGATGAATTATTGACATACACTTTCAGTAAGTATCTGGCATGTGCAACAGTTTTTTGGGGACAAGATTTATAATTAAATAACTTATTCATATGTATATTGGTTTTAAACTTTTAAAGTCTCTATTAATTGGATATTTTCATGACAACTTTCTCCAAATTTAGTTTCTCCCCTTTCTGCCATTTCTCCCATGGCAGAAACTGGGTTATTACCGTGGTTTTTACCGTGATAGAGAGAAACCTGCCAACCCTGTGTCAAATAATGAGTCACTCAAACAATAGATCAAGTGTATACTTAACACCATCCCGCCAAATAATAGTCTTGAAGTTCTTTGAGATCACCTGTACGTTACAGGCTGTAGCCCATACTATGATAATATTTCATATGAATGATATCATACATCTTATAAGTTTTGTAATGGTTCCGCTTGAAGTGGTGCTGTTCATTAGAACAACTTTCAGCAATTTTGAATCATTGCCCACTTTAAAGGTATTTTACCTGTCCTCATGAAAATATCCTTCCATCACAATGTTTGGAAGGGTCCAATTTGAGCAAATTAATATGAAAGCATATGAAATGTTTAGGTCCAAAATATATTTTATGAAAATACCTCCACTGGAAAGTTGCCTAGTTCCAGTTCTTCTGCTAATGCTGCTATACAGTTCTTAGAATCGAAAAAGCCAATAGTAAATAATCGATTTAGATCATTAATTAACATGCTGGTGACTAAAACGATAACATAATACCAGTCTTAATTGCTAGGAAGCATCAGCTGACAGTTGTCATGTGGAAGTGCTGGTAACACAGTTTTGATTTCTTGTAGGTGATCTTTATCAGTAGGATGTCACCAGGGAAGCACCTGACATCCTGGATTTGCAGTACCCTTCATTATCTGATCCATAATTGATTGGCAGATCGCTGGGAGGGTTTCAATCCATATGTTGTAAAGTTGCCCATTTAGCCTACCTTGTGCACAGAAGTGGCTGTAAAAGTCAAAACATTATCATGATTGTCAGAAATAGTGCTGGATTTTCACAATTTTATTATCACTCAGTAGAACACTGAAAGATTTTTTATTAATATGTACCATTAAGAAAAACTTTATTTTATGGAGTACTTTCTTGTTATCCTTAATAACTACATGTAAGTGTTTGTAATCACCACATTTTTTAAGAAAAATTTCCCATATGCATTGGATTGAATCCGATCATTTTCTTTTACTGGGTTAAAAAATTCATTGGGCTTAAAATGAATTGGTTCAATTGCATTATTTTTTGCGTTTCCAGCTTCATTTGGTGGTTTTCTGTGCCCTCACAAGTTGGTTTAGGAGTAAACAGTGTTCATTTTTCAAAACAGATAACGTTGAGGTGAACGAGATCATCAGTAAGGATCGTTTTTGTTGTATTTCTAAGATGAGTGACACCACTGCTTCTCTGTTAACCAACATAGATATTTTCTTATCATCCAGAAGATCACCCACATGGATTACTGTAATCGACGTAATCCGATTACATACAGTCCACTATTTATGTATATGGCAAAATGTCATCATCTTTGACCCCTGCTACTCTAATATCTTTACTGTTGGTTCTGATGATGGTGATCTGCCCTGGTTTTACTCTTATCAAGGCATGTCACAGGGCTCTGATATGTTAATAATTATATTGTTAAATCATCAGTCTTTAAGAAAATAGTAATCAAAACATATAATAATAGGTTGAGAGTCCTTTTTCCAAAATCCGAAAAGCTCCAAAGTATTCCAGGAAGTGCTGGGAAGGTTCTTACCATTCTAATGGTATTATGTATTTAAGAGATTATTAAACATTTATGTAGAAACTACATTCATGGTATGAAATGTAAATGGAGATCACATATAGACTTAACTCCCATCCCCAAGCTGGCTCATTTTATAGATGAAAATATACAAATATTTCAGAATAAAAAAATCCAAAATCTGCAAGACTTTCGGTCCCCAGGAATTTTGGATAAAGGATTCTGAACCTGTACTGACAAAGCTCCAGCATCATTATGTGAAAGATTTTGTAGCACTGCAAGAAATTTATTAGAGCCTTGATGCCAGAGATAAAATGCCAAACAGCAATACAATATTTTTAACTTCATGTTAATTATATATTTCTGTTATTATCAAAGATGTATGCTGCCTCAATGTTTTGTTTATTCATGCTCAAATTGCTGCTTTCTCTTGAGGGTTTATATAATAATGCTGTCTTGGCACATTGCCTATATTCACTATGTCCCAATATATGTCTGGTGTTAATGTTTTTAGAGCGCCTTCCTAAAAAGTTCAGGTATCCTATTTATATTCTGGTGTATCACATAAAAATAATATATTATATACTTCAATTGTTACAGAAAACCTGATTTTAGCTAATGTCATATGCTGTTGCTGTATAATATATCCGGTTCCACATTGTCATTATCTGATGTTTTGTCAAAACAGAGTTTAAAAACCCAACAAGTGTCTAATTTTTGTCAATTTATCAATTAGAAGGCCACTGTTGCCGTAAACAGCCAAGATTTGTATAATTACATTCATAGGATTGTTATACAAAATTCAATAGAATAAAGTTTTGCCAAGTCATGTAGATGAATGTGTTGACCATATTCTGTATTAAATTAAACTCCTGGTCGGGCAGTTAGCTGTAACAAGTATTAGCCAGAAAAAGCGATAACCTGGCTTAGATCGTAATATCATTCTCTCCCAAATGGTAAGCCAGATTTACATCTAGATGTAATGGATTAGTTGAGTGGTGGTTGATCATCATCATATTACTATTACATCAAGTAATTACTTTTAAAAACATAACATATTATTTGCTTTATAATCATAAAATTGCATGGCATTCAGATAAAAATCATAGCCAGAGGATATTGCATGCTGACAAAAACTTGTGTATTACTTTTTTGGCATTAATCTACCAAGATTGCCATTTCTGTGGTATTCAGTCATAAAACAAAGGTGTGCTTTTCAACATTTATTTGTTCACCAGAAAGTTTGTTTTAACCAGCACATCTGTTGTTATGTGGCTGTTATGTATTTGTGCTCCTAATGTAAACTATTTGTCGCCTTTAACAAGCTAATTCATGAAGCAGTTCAGTTTTTATTACCATGCTATAAGAAAAGTATATATTTATATGCACTGATGGTCGGTTTATGTATATGTATGTATATATATATATATATATGTGTGTGTATGTGTGTATATATATATATATATATATATATATATATGGGTGTATGTATGATATCATATTTCACTTGTTCTGATACAGCCAAAAAATACTACCTATAGATCATATACTATGGAGAAAGACTTTAGTATCAGTCGATCTTTATTTCAGTTTACTTGATTACAGAATTGGTTTTAAAAATGACAACATGTCAGGCAGATAGGAAGTTATTTGTTTATTTGTATGTTATTATACTGTTGACAGTATTATACTTCTTGCAGTGTCCAATGCAGGTGAAGTATCTGTATGACTTTTTTCCTTTTAAGTAAGCATCCAAAATGATATTGCACTGCTACTGATGTATCAATGAATCTGAAAATTTATACTTTGTTTAATGAGGTGTGTGACAATGGATTTGTTTGTCTGTTAAAATATACAGCAGACAAAACCATTTTCCAACATGATGTAATGTCATTTGATCCATTTGACCTTTCTCGGTGGTTAATTTTTGAATACTTGTGTATTAACTTGGTGTCATTAGGGAAATTGTTAAACATCCATCCAAGCCTCACTCTTGTGTATTGTATGTTTATTGTAAACTACCTTATTTACTGTATAGTTTTCTCTCCTTTTAATTTTTATCTACGTTCTCTTTAAAGAAAAATTATAACAATACCTTCTATATTTTAGAACATGGTCAGTAAGTGCAAGTCCACATTTTCACTTTACATGTATATATGTTATTCAGCTGGTCAGTTACAGGTTGATCAGTTTGTATTGTGCAATATCTGTGGCCATTTAGTTTAATTTTGAACATTGTGCCATATATGTGGCTGGTTAGATTAAACATGAACCAGCTAACTATATTTAGCAAGTTTTATAGGTTATATTCTACATTCACATGTGCAGTCCAGATCACTTTAGTGAAGACATTCAAAGAAGTTTCTGATAGTGTTGTATGCCTATTCTTGATGTACACAGTGCTTTAAGTTTATATTCTTAATAAAAGTTACCATTTATTGCATTTGAAACGAATTGACCACATATTCAATGTGTAGATGGATGCTGGCATAATGCAATTGATAGGCTAACCTATATGTATATACAACATATTACAGAGCATATAATAAATGGCAAATTATTACACACTCGGGGGGAGGGGGAGAGAAAGCAATTTCATGTTTTATTCAAGTATTTGATTTCAAAATATCACTACTATTTACACCTATTAGTATAACCACCCAGTGCCACTGGACCAGTGGTCTACTTCTTAAAAATTAGAAAAGTGAGTGAGTTTAGCTTCATTGCTGAGCACCCCTGGAATATATGTCCCATGAAAAGATCCCTAGAGAAAGATGCCCAGACAATTGGATTGTAACATAGCATTCAGAATCAGAAGAAATATTTCATTGATGTTTTACAAACAGCAAAATAAAAAAAAATGTTTTAGCAGTCCACTTAGGGTTTTACTGATTCTTAAACTTAACTAGACAAACTTCTATGGGAATCTTCAGCCAAAGTTTATTCAATGAATAATCATCATGAGAAATTGACAGCAATGCTTGCATGTCTCACTTAAGTCAGTGGCATGAAGGGTGATCAGCTAAATATTGTTGGTCCATATAATTAATGTATTCATTTATCTGGATGATGGCACCATAGACATGTTATTTCTTAATAGAGATACATAATAATTCTGTTGTCACTTCACTAGTCCATCATAAATATTTGCTATTGTATAGATTAATATGCGAATAGGTACTTATGTCACTGAGCAGGAAGTTGGTGGATTTTAACTACTGCCAAGCCATCATGTGCCAAGTTAAATACTTTTTCTGTGGTTATTTTTAAAGGGTTTGGGAATTAAAATAATGAAATTTAAGAGCATGTTTTGGTTGTCATACTTCAGAACACAAGAGGAGAGTCTTCACAATAGACTTAGTGGTGTGATGGAGTCAAGCCCAAGATTCTGTGCAAGATGTCGTAATCATGGACTTCTTGAAGAGCTCAAGGGACATAAAAGACACTGCACTTATAGGGACTGTAGCTGCGATGACTGCGAGCTGACACGTCTCAGACAGCTGGTTATGGCCAAACAGGTGGCACTGCGACGCCAGCAGAAAGAGGATGAGTTACATGCTGCAAAGAAGAGGAGGAAATTGGAAGGTACGATAAGTGATTGTCAACTACTGTCATGGAATATGTTTATAATAGTAGTAATAATTATTAATTATAACACGTAACAGTCTTGTAGAGTGCTACATCATAATCACTTTGACATACAATGTGATTGTCATGCAGTATTTGCTTGTCTGATATGAGCAGTTTTCACTCGTTTAGTTCTAACAGAATCACTAGTTTTTGTATTTATTCATATTGTACTTGTTGCTTTTATATCTTATATCCTTATTGTACTTGTATAATTTATACACAGTTCATTTAAATTAAATCAAATTTATCAGTCTTGGAGTACAGACAAACTCATTAGAACATGATTTTGGGGTCCAAAAAATATTGATTGCAGTATTGAATATTACTACTTTGAAAAACTGTGATAGGGTCCAATGACACATTTCTTGTAAAACCAACTTTGTATTCAGTTAAAACCCTTCCTTTCCTATAATTCATTGGTTGGTTTGGGACATATGGATGACGGATAATTCTAAGAATATTATCCCATGAACACACCTAACACTGGGATTAAAAGCTTACCCTGAAGGTTTATGTGTAGTGCTCTTGCTCACATGGCCCCAGAAATGTGGGTGGTGATCTCTCTCTGCAGGTTTTAAATAAATTTATCAGTTTTATATCAGAATTTTTTTATTGCTTTCAAACATGTCATATTTTTTTTGTAGGAGTTGGTCTGATGTCTGGTAGAGCTAGGTTTTACTTTATAAGAGATTCACACTTTTCTTTACTTACACTTTGAGAGGTCTGATGTGGTTATCCAGACTGTAAAGATAACAGTAATTCATGTCTTGGACATTCATTATCACAATGTCAAAGTTCCATATCATTTGAATTTAACCCCCACCCTCTGTGTGTGTGTTCTCATTAAATATTCTCATCTGAATGCATACTAAATATACAATGCTCAGTAATTAGAATAAACACTGCCACATTGGCTAGTCACAGCATACTGATATATCATTAGGATGGCAAGGCTATGAAACAAAATACCAACATGTGTTTCTGTTTTTGTGTTATCCTTGTTTCTTGGTCATTCATCAGGAAGCAAAACAAACAAAATTAGTCATACCCCAATCAAAAATTCTCTATGTGCAAATGGATTACGATGATTATTGTATACTTAACATGACGCACCATGCATTTTTGCAGGATTTCCATAATATTTTAATGTATGGCACAAAAACACAGGGTGCAGAATAAAATCTCATCATGCAGTATTGTAAGTGTTGTGTGGATTAATGATCTCCCCCATCACCATTATGTTACCCCTTAAATGGTGTTCATGCTAATTGTGCTTGCCAAGTGCCTATGTTAAATTACAATCCCCTACCTTTTAAAACCTAAGGGGGTGCTTCCCCACATTGGCTAAGTCCTAAAAGCAACACTGATGGCATGATATTAAATCAAAATGGACAGATATTTTGTCAAATAGATGTATACATGAATTGCTCCTAATCTGTGCTGATCTTGTTCATACAAATAGTACTGAACATGTAATTTACACACAAGCTGAAGATGACACTAATAAGTTACTTATAATGAAACACCAGCCATCATTGGTGTTTGTTTGCTATCTCAGATATATCAACACATACATATATGTATGTGCGTGTTCACACATATATCAAAACATGCAGCACGTGGGTGGCAACTGGCATTCATGCAACAGAATTCAAACAGATAGAATTTAGAGAGACAGAACACACTGCATGTGGGGGTTGGTCTTATGTATGTACCATGCCAAAATTAAAACAGACCATTTGGTAAGTATGAGAACGCTTGATAGAACTGATTAGACAGAATCAAGGCATGTCTCTTGCAGTTAGATGAAGAATATCATAAACTCACCATGTCTTTTGTTGGTGCCAGTGATTAAAATAATGGCTCTATTCTTTTAAATATTGACACTGACCCTAAAATCCTGAGATCTTTGAATTTCAAATAATCTTTTCACATATGTCAGCATACACAAAATGATATCCACTTCATATGTTTTGATATGTATGCAGACTCAAAAGTAGGTGTAGACCACAAACATTAGTATAAAATGACACTACTCCAGATTTTAACTGCTGCTGAATTGTCAAATTTTTATTCATAATTCCCTGTACCAGGCACTTTTTCATCCAGTGTTGTATTCCCAGGCCTGTTCATTGGAGAGTACAATATCAATAACTTTGGACTCTCTGAGCTCTGCCTACAGTATAGTTCCAGTTTTTTTCTCACATATTGGTCCCATCCACAAGAAGACCACCTGAACTTCTTTCTTTCGTATTGATGAGCAGTTTTATTTAACAGTAACATTTTATTTTATTCACACAGGTGTTTTCATAACATATTTAGTCTTAAAATATACTTAGCATTAATATACTTACAACTGGAAAGCCAAAGATGCTATTTTTTTTTAGTTATCTGGACTGAATACAAACTTGTCAGGTATGACACTAAAGAGCTTTTAGGATAGCCAATTATTTAATGTATTAACTTGTTGAATAACATAACACTGATCTTATTTTAAAACAATAAGGTATTGAATTCAAGGTTTTGTGTTGCTTTTCCAACCCTGTATCAAGATGGTATCACTTTTATTATTATTATTAGTAGTAAAATACAAATTAATGGCTTAGTTAACTAAATCAGACATGTTATTGTTCTATAATGATTATGATGAGACATTTATATTTTCATGCTGTGTTCAGACATATTTAGGGTCCATATCTCCTTATGTTGGCTAGATATAATTAATAACATTGTAATGAATAATATAACTAGCTAGTTACTCCTAAATATTAAATATAATTTTAATTTTACTTGTGATGTACATGTGTTATAATTAATTGGTTATCGGTTTTGATGATGTTGTGTCAATATACTAACTAGCATAACTAACATACATAATTGGTCCACATTAGATGATCTGTTTGATATATGATTTTTAAACAGTTGTCAGTTGATTTTCTCATACTGATTTAAGTTTTGAGGCCATACAATATGTCTCCATGAGCATCTGTCTGAAAAGCTTTGTAAAGGTGACCTTTACAATCAAAATGGTTGATTGACATCTCCAGAAGATATTTTATATCAAAGAACCACCTGAGATAATGCCAAAAATATCCTTTGTGTGTGTGTGTGTTTTAATTAATTAATTTATATGCACATGTATTTTCTCAAACAGAAGCCAGTAATGGTAAAGATGTCACTCAGCCACAGACCATACAGTCTACAAGCAGCCCGGTAGTTCAGACAACTAGCCAGAACATTAATGCTGGGATTAGCACAAAGTGGTCAAATCATGCTGTGGCTGATACTGCCCCGGTATACAATGGTCTTCCACTGAGGAGTAGTGTGACAGAGAATGCATCTAATTATCCAGCATTAGCTCCACCAGATCTGCTTGGTTCAATCAGTCTGAAGGCAACAGACAAGGCGTTTCCACCATCTGGGTTCGTACCTTCATCATCGGTGATGCTCAGTTCTGGTCTACTGTACCCACAGGTGTATCCAAAGTTTACCTCGCAGGAAAACACCCATCTACTGGCTACGGTGCATCGTATACCTGGTGCCATGCCTCGTGCACAGGCAGATTCACTTCCAGCTGCTAACATTATCAAAGACAATAACCCACACTCTGTGCCATCTCATGCACAGGATGGCATCACCATGTGGAGGCCATACTAATTGTGCCTCTCTATGGCTGATGGATGTTTTGCTTCCAGTTGATATCAGGAGAATGATATGAAGCAGGTGATGTAATGGCAAACAGTGGCTAGCTGGTTGTATGGTGTGTAATTTCACATCTGATTTGAACGGTTTGAGATGGGCTGATTCAGTGATTTATTTGTGGATAATTCAAAGGTTTTTAGGGTAAATCTAATTTTTATATATACATGTATGCTTGTATATCTTCATACAAGAACACACACATGTATGCACGCATACACACACACACACACACAGATATCAAGATGATTATGTTCCTGTTGTAAGTTGATGCAAAGCATAGTTGTGCTTGAAGGTACCTTTAATAAGTGGTAATTAATTTTTCCAAAGTGAGGATTTTGTTGTAATAATTGTTCTCATAGAAATTAAATCATAATTCTGTATTTGTAATTAACCATTCTTTATGCACATTCTTATGTGAGGAGGTAATCCATTTTGTGAACATCATAATAAGATCTGGATATCCTAGAAAATGTTTAGCTGTATTGGTATTAAACAGTGTTATCAATAAAATTCAATACTATTTGAAACTTTATGGGAACTTGATGTTTGAAGTACTGGTGTTTTAAATACTTAGCATAAAACATGCATCAAAGTGAGCACAGTAACTGGAGTGAATATTGCTCCTTATCAGCCTGATTTAGAGCATTGATTCCTTCACTTTTCAGTCGGTAGAAATCAGATCCATCCAGCATGTCAAAACAAAAACAATTTTTTGCTGCCTTGTTAAAACAATCTAGGTTATTGATAGGACAGAGTTTCGTAGATACTGCACTCACATGGCGTTTCATTACATCAGGATTACTTGGGAGCTTGATAGATAAAAAACAAATATGAATAAACCAGCCATTTGCTCCAAGTGAAAAATAGTTCTTGATCAGTTGTTGTGTGGTATTCTGTTGCTAACACCTGTCCATAGTTCTTTGAAATACATTTAACCCAGCCACATATAGTTTTAACACTTGTTTGGGTTACATGCAGTCATACTGAGCAATAATTCCTTTCTTCTGCCGAATGCCAAACATTGCACATTTATCTGCTCCATCTCTCATGACTAAAACCTTACTGGCTAAGACCATGTTGTGGCTTTATTGCACATCTCATTGTAAATGTTAATAGCTAACAAAATCTGTTCTGATTCTTAAAAAGGATTTGAGAAACCATTCTTCCTGGCATAAAAAAAGTTCTTTGCATCCAGCAATGGATAACTTAAAGCTTAAACATGGCTTCCTGTAATGTAATGTTTTGAATTTAGCTACATAACCAGCTGATATAATGTGTTACTGATCTAACCCATTAAAATATATGATCAAAGAGAACTGCCAGGTGACTGGGCCGTAGGGATTGCATGTAACATCTCCGTTTGCACGATTTTGACATAAAAAGAAAATCCTGTTCAAAAGAAAATTGTGGTAATAGGTGTAGAGTACCTCAACCAGGTAATAACAGAATGGGGGGAAGCCTTGTATTCAACAGATGAAAAAGTTAAGCTTCCAGTTATCACCTTGTTAAAAGCTACGCTCCTTTTTATAACAAGTTCAGACCTTCAAATCTGATTTTAGTTACCTCTGTCTTTCATGGACTCTCAGATGTACCTTTATTATATGTGAAAACAAAATTATGTTCCAGACAGAATGCTGTTCATGCTTGGCTGCTTTGTCAATGACTTCCTGAAAATTCTTATTTATGAATGTGGTAGAGCTATTTCGTTTTACTAAACAATTATTATTTTAGCTGTTTTGGGTAGGTTTTATATCAAATATCAGGCCATTTAAACTGTATCGGTACAACTTGTTCAGTTGATCTAATCATCTGTATAAACATCTCAATTTGTTGGCCGTTGTACGTTCATGTTCTCGTAATGATACCATATATTAGCATGGTCATCTGTGCCGTGGTGTAGAACTAACACCGATATAGTTTTAAATAAACCACACGACAAAAAACAACTGATGTAGAGAAAATGTCGGCATATATGCCAGCCATTTCTAATGGAATTCACCACTTCAGTGACTTAGATTCTTTCTGCAGAATATGAGGCACCAGCATACCTGTTTTCTGTGTCCTATCTGATGATCTTTTAAGTTCCAGTGCGTGCTATCATATTTCACCACCCACAAGTATAACACACTGTACGCGTGTATTTATCTAGGTTTGTGCAAGTATTATTAGTTGTTGCCGAGTTCTAGAAATAAATACGAGGATAATTTTAACAGATCCTCCATAAACAACGCCCCAGATTAGTAATGGCTGAAGAAAGATTTCGGTTTAATTATCGTCATGATTATTACATAAGAAATGATAAACTAATTTGCTTCGTCTGGCCTAGCCACCTGCAATATGTATATGGCAAAGTAAGTATACCACTCCACAATGAAAAGAGACGATCAGGGCAAAACAGATCTTATAGAAGGTTGACGATATCATGCGTACAATATTTAGGATAAAAACTTAATTTAGTGCGTATATATCTGTTTGACGTAATTGTTTCATTAATTTAAATTAATATAACATATACGCTATATCTGGACACCATGGGAACGTTTATATCTGAAATAAATGAAATAGTTACCTCATGATGACATGTCACCATAAAACAAATCGAGTGTGGGAAACACCTAGAAAGATAAACACCTGTCAAAAGGTATCCTTGTTCAGAAATGATTATTGCATTACAAAATAATTATCACAAATAAATTGATTATATACCGCTATGAAAAATTCCTGTGAAGAGTCAGTGTGTTAATTTGTGCCTTTATTGGCATATGCGTGAAATAGGTCATCACACACACACAGCGACTGATAGTCTACACATCTGGATAGGTGAAGTTTTCCCCCTTTAGGTTTATGAATGCAACGGATTTATGCAGTTAGGTCAAGAGTTGAGAGTCAAAAATATTCACACAGTAAAATCGGGATCAATGTGATAGAGTCAAGAAATAAAACATAGAAAAAGTGGTTGTTAGTTAGATGAACAAAGTACTATCGGGAAAAAAAGATGATTATAATTTTCAATGACATGCAAGTAAAAGTGTAACAGTAACCAAATCACCGAGAACTGTAATTGGGCAGGAGCAAAAAAACAAACTCGTTACTGGTCCAATCAAGGGTCATCATACTGCGAAAGTAAATCGTATCACTGCAGCAAAAAGCAATTATCAGCAGAATAAATTAAGGCACAAGTTGTGAGCACACTATATGGTGTTGACTCAGAATGCTGAACCCTAGTGTTACCATTGTCTGTGATGTCTTATATCTATTTCCCTCCGAAGTGACTGGGGGCATTTGTGGACCAGTGGTAGCGCGCTGGACCATAGACCAATAGGTATCAGGTTCGATTGCCGTTACCGGCAGACCCAAATCTCAAAGGTATTTTCATCCTTCAGTTCATTTCTTTCGGGTGCTCCCTGGTCTCATTAGCCTACACAATGTGTAGAAAGTGGACCTTAAAGGAACATTTCATTTCCATCAGAAGTCACTTGGCAATATGTTCCACGTGTAACCAACAACACGGACTGGCAGCTAGACTAACAACGTATTTACAGATATATTCCACACAAAAAAATATTGCTGTTTTACGGCAACTTTTGTGCACAAGGTAGGTTAAATGGGCCAAGCGTCCTCTAAAGGTAATGAGGCGAAGTGATAAGAGAAACACCCTTCTGACATAGCCGATTCGCGGTTTGAACCCAGGTGCTATAGATCTGTGGCCAACTGGGCTACCAGTTAGGCCACGGAATCGCCCTAATGTATTCCATAAACAACACGTATAAATGTACTGATTTTATATTAAAGCTGTAGCCTCGATCTATTATATACTTGAAGTGTGTGATTCTCTTAATTACTGCTGAAAATAAATTATATATATATATATATATATATATATAACAACACGTATAAATGTACTGATTCTATCTCAAAGGTGTAGCCTGGATTTATTATATACCTGAATTGTGTGATTCTCTTAAGTTAATTACTGCTGAATATAAATTATATAAGTGTGTGTGTGTGTGTGTGTGTTTAGTACCTCTTGACATGCAATTTGGCATTTAAGAAGTCGCATATTAGTACAGAGTGTATACGTACATTAGTTATTGATAAAATTATCGGATATTTCCAAAATAATGACACAAATGTTTATGTCACTCTCTTGGACGGCAGTCGGGTGTTTGAGGATGACGTTTGTAAAACTATTTCGGTTAGCAGTGTCCATATTATATATGTTACGTTTTCTGACTGCATTCTACTTAAACTGGATCATACGAATTCGATGAGCTTCATCTATGTCATCGTCATGTTCTGTTTCTAACGGTGTAAACGTTGTGGGGTTTTATCAGCCATATTTTAAGTGCATATTTGTGAAGTTTTCTCTCGTATATGTCTGCCACTGGACGTTACGTTGGTAATTTTGTTGTGTATATTTGGGTTATGTATCTTGCTCCAGACCTGTCTGGTTTAATATGTATGTGTTGGGACACCTCCGTGGTCTAACGGTAGCGCGTTGGGTCACAGATCACTAACACCCTTGTTCGAATCTCGGCGTGGGCATATCTGAAGGTTGTTTCATCTTTGACTTCGCTTTATTACCTTTGGAGGTCGCACGGCCTGGCCTCTTTAGCCTATCAAGTGCATAAAAGTGGCCGTAATACAGCAATCATCATCTGTAATATGTATGTCGAGTATCTGTCATTAGATTTACTGAAGCATATCAGTATATTTTAGTTGAAACCTAGTGTATCTTTTGATGAGTTTGGTGATTTCTGTTGTAAAATCGTACTACACATACAATATTATTAGGTGCCTTTAATGGTAAAGTAGGTATGATAATGAGTTTAAATTGGTGGTTCTGCCATAATATCGTACTACAGATACAAAATTGTTTTATGCCTTCATTGGTAAAGTATATATGATAATGAGTCATTCTGTTGTAAAATCGTACTACACATATAATATTATTACATGTCTCCATTTGTAAAGTATATATGATAATGATCGAGTTTAGTGGTTCTATTGTAAAATTGCATTACCCATACACAAGACTACATGCCTTCAATGGTAAAGTATATATGATAACGAGTTTAGCGGTTATGTTGTAAAATTGTACTACACATACAAGACCACATGCCTTCAACGGTAAAGTATACATGATGATAGGTTGGGTGGTTCTGTTGTAAAAACGTACTACACATACAATATTGTTACATGCCTTCACTGGTAAAGTATATATGGTTAAGTCTCATACTTTGATATTCTGTGTCAATTTATTGAAACTTAATGCATGCCATTGTATGGTTGCCAGCTTGGGGAGAGTGATAATAAAACTATCAGTGTCTAATTTTGCATGGCAAAGGCCATTTGCATGTTATTCAACCTGTCAATCATAATTTGTTGCCTTATATTTTGATGACATCCTAGCAAAAATACATTTATACCTATATAATATCCGATTTGCTAATAGCTTATCTAGATCAACAAATGTAATATCTGTTTGTTATTGATTGGTTGTTAACGGTACTGGTTGTGTTAGCAGAACCATTTCAGTTTTATTAACAACGTTGTGTGTATCTCGATCACCGGAACAAAAAGTCATACCCCATATCTACATAATGTACTGATGATAGTCAGTCATCGCCGACAGTGTAATATCTTGTACACGATATTTCCTAAATATCTAGGGTTTTTTAACACGTGGACATATTTCATTTTACTAAATGTTTTTGTATTTTTGCTTGTATATATATATATATTCTTATGAATACCAAATAAAGATAAATATTCAATAGTTTTGGTAAATACTTTATCTGGTTCAATTTAATGTTTTGTTAAGAGGCCGGTGATGTCTTACACTAAAACTGGAATTCTGTCCCATAATGCCAAGGATTGTGTTGTAGTGTGTTATCATTGTCAGACCATTGAAATACGGAACAAGTTAGTTCTTGGAATGGTAGCATTATTCCATGTATCTGTGAAGTAGCTATTATACACTACAGTGTGATATTATTGACAGATACTTCAATTTGTTTTCCACATTGTCGGATATTCTGCTTTCCTCGAAACTTTACTCTTATCAAAGAACAATCAGAAACAGAACTTTTGAGTAATAAATGCATGATGTTAAATTATATATCGTCTGAACATTTTATTTATTTGTAAAATATGATACAATTTTAAAGTCGAGCAAGACTGTCAGCTACTTCTACAGTTGGTATCTTAATTTTTTCCATCTCAGAACATACAAATGTCTTCTACAAAAATCAAGAAGTAGACATTTTACAGTAACCTGTAGTTGTGATATATACCATTACTAATAGATATACCACCAATGCAGTTACTAAAACCTCCAAATAATGATGTTTGAAGTCTGAGACAGTGTCATGCCTATATGACATAGTAATTATCTTCTGGCTGGACTGTTAAATTATTTACAAATATGAGGGTGGGGTGGTTCTTGTCATCATTATCAGCTTATAGCAACTAAAACAGCATCGAAGTGACACAGTCATCTCATTCTGTGCACGTTTTAAGGAAATATTACTGAAAGCAATTAAAAATCATTAGATGGGATGTGATTATGTGATCTAACAAGCAATCCAACCTTATATTGCGCTACAAGACAACTAATTTGCTTTGGGATGGACTGCTATATTGTGTATAACTATGGTGATTCCTTTCTTCAGGATCATACTTATAGCTTATATCTGAGAAGTTGGTAATAGTTAGTATATATCCTAGTTATCTATTATCTGCTGTATTTAGTAAATGACTTTACATAGAGTCATAGAAATACACGCATTTTCCATTCCAAAATAAACCTATTTCTTCCACACAAGATGGAACCCAATGCTGAAGAAAGGCAACAACCAGAGTGTCACATTTTAATCAGCGACTTGTCAGAATTTTCTCATTACCGGTATTTAAATCAAACAAAACATAAATCTAACCCAGGAGATAAAAAAGCTGAATATCAAGCATGAATAATTGTATGTAGGAGATATTCTATTATAGGTTACTGGTATTATTAAGACAAACAGCCACCACAACCAAAAGACTTCCCAGGAGTGAGAAAGCTAATATTATATATCAAGTAATCATGGTGCCCCAATTCCATCTTCATTTCAACTGTGTGCCAATACGTGACTTTTGAGTGTTTTTAACTTAATTATTATCTTAATTATAATCTAACTTAATTATTAAGTTGAACATATTAGTTTGAAAAAGATCTTGCATAAAAAAGATCAGTACACAAGCTAATAAATAAAATGTGTTCAGACTATTAACCGGCTATAAGCAAAAGTCTGGTTAGAGCACCTTCATGAAACTGCTTCATAACTAGTGTTAGATAGCAAACAAATGACCCATTATGCAGCTTGAAGCGATGCAGTATACATCTGACATGACAAATTTGATAAATGAATTAACCAAATGAATTATAATACTACAGAGTTGTTCCGATTTATACAATGAATTGTTGACAGAACAAGAATATAACTTTAACAAAGACACAACTCTATCATATAGTCAAAACACATCAAACTTTGCTAATCAACTGTTTCTCCATTGTATCCCTGTAGAACTTGAACACCTGCTTCGATGATTCAGCACCTATCAACAAACACCGTTGGAACTGTTCATCGGAGTACTGACCAGAACTACTGGAAGCAATAAGGCTGAAGTCTTTGCTACTGTACACAAACATCATATAAGCAACAGCTGCTGCCTGTTGTTTCTCAGTGGGATCCAGAACCAGCTCCCCATCCTCACTTACTATGATGGTGACTGCTGCCATCATATAATTAAGAGGGACAGCAGCATTAAGGAGTGCCATACAGGCGGCATTCACGCAGCATGACATCAGTGAACCATCGTTCTCCACTTCCTGCAATACGATGCTAAATGAAGCCCTTGGATGCAGGTTCACTGATATGACTGACTTGCAAGTGCTGGAAATGAAATTCTCCAGGCTCTTTTCTGGACAACCTGGCAGACCAACCTTAGGTTTGTAGGTCACTTCTATGTAGGCTTGATCAATGCATTCTTTGCTAGACTTCACTTCTACAGGTCCATTCACAGAAGCCATGATAGTTGTATCACCTTGACAGAGACAACAGGATCCATCACAACGTGACAAGATACCACACTCACAAGTTATCGTCCTCATTTGTTGGCTGCTCCTTTCAGGATTAACTTCTAATATATCGAATTCTTTCAGATACATGCTGTTAATGATTCTGAAAAGAGTATAAAAATCAATTACACAGTTATGATAATTAATAACCATTAATAAAACCATTCCTTGCAGACTATTCTATTCTGCTAAACATTATGATATCACAGTGTACAATTCTTATAAGTATCCACAAAAAATATAAAAGACTCAAAATGTTAAAGATAAGCAAGGTTGGCAAAATAAAGAGTCCCCACAAATACTGCTGTCTGGATGTGTAGTCAATATAGGCTAAAACTCTATAATTTACTGATAGACAAAATAATCCACTTTGTAGCATCATGCTATATTCTAGTTCCTGTTAAAAAAATATGGACAGTATATAACAAATTATTTGTTTTAGAATATTTGTGTAATATAATGTCCATATTTTTTTATATTAGAAACTCAAAAACTAACCCAACAAATACGAGTAACTTTATTCTGCCCATAGTTATGCTATACAATAATAAACGCTGAAACTGTTATAGCTATACTGATTATTTTACCCTGAATTGTATCAACTGGTTAAAATCAAGGATAACTTTTATCACAGAGTAGTAATTTTTACAAATTCCATACCTGTGTATGGTAGGGAAAATAGTGGTAATCAGAATTAAAACACAGACAACAATAGATCAACACCAGAAACAGGTAGCAAAATTTATGATGAGTAGATAGTGAATATTTATTTCCATCAAATTACCTAATCTAGCTTAAAAATTAATTATCTGTATTTAATAAAACTCTGTACACAAACACTACAGCATTGTAAAAGATACTAAATATCTTAATAGGTAATGAAGACAAACTTTTGAACAAGGTATGAATTATCCAAAACTGGTATATCCTGATTTCTTCAACAGTTCACAGTAATCTGCACATTACCCAGAGAGTGTCTGTTCATGGTATTTTATCTGACATTCAGTTTTTGTTATCTGGTGTACCACAGGGTTCAGTTCTTGGTCCTCTGGTTTTCACAATGTATACCCGTCCTCTTGGGATCATTGCGCAGCGATATGGGATTAAATATCACCTGTATGCTGATGACACACAGCTGTATATATCACTGGATCCTGACAATGAGTTAAATTTCTCCTCTTCCTTGAAGAATTTAGAACATTGTATTGCCGATATCCGGCTATGGATGACTCAAAATCTTCTAAAACTAAATGATAATAAAACAAATATTTTATATTTGGCATCACCACATTGTGTTAAATCCCTAAAGACACCAGCATTACAGATTGGTACATCTTCGATTACCCCTAATGGGTCAGTAAAAATCTAGGGGTTATTTTTGACCAATGTATTAACATGCATGAACATGTCACATCAGTATGCCGAGCTGCCTACTACCATCTTAAGAACATCCACTGTTTAAAAGCATTCTTGACACAAGAATCACTTGTAACTGTAGTTCATGCCTTTGTTACATCTCGTATAGACTATTGTAACTCCCTGTTATATGGCATATCTGATTATAACATTAATCGCCTTCAGCGAATTCAGAATAGTGCAGCTCGCATTGTAACAAATACTAGAAAATATGATCATATTACCCCATTCTTCAAAAACTACATTGGCTACCTGTTAGACAGCGTATCCATTTTAAGATTCTGTTAATAACTTATAAATCTATTAATGATATGGCACCAGAATACCTGTGTGAACTGGTTTCCATTAGAAAGTCATCCCGAAAACTCAGGTCATCCAGTCAGATACTATTGCAGGTGCCAGTGTCTCGGCTCAAGTCATATGGTGATTGTGCATTTAGTGTTGCAGCCCCCAATTTGTGGAATAAGTTGCCGGCAAATATTAGAAATTAGTCTTCTCTTGGAAATTTTAAGTCTCTTCTAAAAACACACCTATTTAAGGTCGCTTTCACAGATAAATAATTATTATCTTTTAAATCATTACAGGGTTTTTACAGACATTATTTGGGGTATTATTAAATTACATATTATTTGTACAGCGCCTTTGAATGGCTCCTGCTAGTAAGGGCGCTTTATTAAATATACATTATTATTATTATTATTACCTGACATGCTGTGATATGTTTATTTTGTCATACCTGAAGTAACATATAAACATGCCAAAATCATAGTTTTTTGAGACTGGATTAATACAAACACAGCCAATCCATGGACTATAACGAACTGGAGATTAATAACACGCCAGTGTATTATGAAGGTGAACAGTTAGATTCTCTAACTCAAGTGAAAAAAAACTCGAATATGAATGTGATATCATTATTATTCACTCACATGAATTGTACTGATATCACTATTAAATCAATATACTGGATAAGTATATTTATTATATGACATGAATGTACACCTTTTTAAAGCTGAATAAATGAAGTGCTCATTAATTGCTTGCTCAAACTAATAGCTAGGCATACCTTGAAAACTGCTCGTGCTCTGTCAAAGCATTAATTAGACAGATGGCACTAGCTGTCATTTATTTTAAAGAAAAACAACTCCAAAACATTTAATCATTGCTTTTAAATATTTAAAGCTATACACCTTCAAGTTCAAAGGTGTACTAAAAAGTGTTTGTTTTGTACACTTGTGAAAATTATAATAATTATGTGTGGGCCCCTGGTCAATTCAATATATTTCGTGTAACTTCATCTCATTGTCAGCATCATTAACATTATGGTTGGAGGCTCTGGAGCTGCAAAGTGGCAACTGGTTCACGATGCCTATGTGTCCAAGTAACACACTGCAGCTATAACGGCAGCATGTGTTGTATGGTCCCTTTGTAGTTGAGGTGTGTGCCGACTGAAAGAGGTCCGAGTCATATTTTGCCACAAACATCTTAATTAATCTGTTTACTTATATATCCTAGGTTAATATCTTCAATACAAATATTAAGCTAATGACGTTCTCCTTTTTAAGATTCTTGTCGTTAGATCTCACTAAAACCGTTGTAACTAAGATAATGAATAGTTTACACAACCACAATATATGGCAAACACAGTAAATAATGCTGCCTTCCAGATAACATGATCACTACTAAGTTGACAAAAAAGACTTCATAAGGCAAGTTCTGGCAAAAGGTTGAACTTGTGCCACGAGATTATTTGTAAGTTGACTTGTTTAACTTTAGTGCTGGTCACGCTTGGAATATATAGCCAAGAACTGACTCTTATGGGGAACATATCCCATAAATATGGGTATGATCAAGATTTGAACTGACAACTTGGGAGTTTTTGTACCACATTGCTTTGAACACTGCACTATTGGAACAGCTGTAAGTTATGTATTTATTTATTTCTGTTATCAATTTGGAAGCAAATCTGCTTAAACATATCATCCTTAATAATGGATATTTTAAACTGAAATGATTCTGTTTGGAAATCTTATCAAAGTTAAAAGGATGGTATTTGATGGAGTCATTTGAAATGGTGATAAATAAGGCAAATGATGACAATACAGATAATGGTTCATAGGAGATAACATCTGTTGATAAATATTAGTAAGGGGAGAGTTGTGAGTGCCTTGCTTATCTTCTGCACTGACTGCACTTCAGATTTATTGAGGTATTCATCAGAGAAGTGATAAGATCAGATGAAACAATATACACACACAAAGGCAAACACTGTGAACTGAACACACCCTGGTGCTTTGCTGTACAGAGAACTATGAACTGCACTACAGAAGGGTCCTGTTCACTGGAGGATGGAGTGAGTGGTTTGTTTAATCTAGAAGCTAGTCACATCAGAGATAAATAATAACACACAAAACTTGTATAACAACAAACAAAATTTGTAAGAAGATTACTCTAAGGTGTTTTTTAAACACATGCAACTAAATTAATGGCGTATTCAAATGAAACTGAAGGCTGACTCCCTATAGAAATACCCCCACAATAATAATGCATACATGTTTATAATAATAATAATGCATGTTTATATAGCACCAAAACCAGGTAATCCTGTTCTAAGCCGGTGTACAATATTATTATCCTTGACTCACACCTGCTTCAATCCAGCACACACCTCAAATTCCAAGGGAGCATACATATGCTACCATTTTATAGGTGCATAGCATTACTCAGATATGTAGCCATTACATCCTTTCAGGTTCTCATTTCTGGCTGAGTGAATCAGTTGTCAGATGAGAGCATTGCAGCTTCATACACACAATCCTTTGATTACGAATCTTATGCTCGAAGTAACTGCACCATCACTGCTCAATGAGCACAAGTTACTAGAGTAGATTCAAATCCGGACCTATTCTATTCACTGCTCAATGGTGCCCTTAACATTGAGACACGTTTGGTAAAGACACCGATTAATCTTATCAACAGACAATTTCCGTGACGCATGCGCAGTCCACATTCTACTGTGGTTTGAGGTCAGTGAAGCTGTGTACATAGTGAAGTAGCATGGAACAAGAAGTATAATTTTGGGGGATTCACAGAACGACGTCGGTCTACAAGTTCTCGTAGCAGTTTAATTTTTATTAAATATAACGTAGAATTTGCTGATAAATGAGATGTTATTGAAAATAAATCATTGAGTTGGGAACTGTAATAGACATGTTATCAATATATGAAACGTATTGTGATCTTCGTGATCTCACGATTGGTAAAATGAATATTTTTATCAGATGGTTCAGCTAGCCCGGTGAAACATGATCCACAAACATACTTTCGCTAGATGGCACAGTTGTCACAGAGATTGTTATTTTTGTATTCTGCCCCAAAACATTGAAAATATTTGAGCTGCCAAAAACCTTGCAGGATTGGTTTCATTAACCATTTATTAGTCCCACTGGCTAGTAAAGACTATAAGATTATTTCATACACTGTCGTCATAACCATGAAGATATATATCTGTAGACTACTTTCTTAGCTTTAATTTTTAAATCATTGTAAACATGTGTCTAGAAACCTCAAATGGTTAGACAATTTAATATTTATGAAAGACACTCATAGGAAGAAAAGTCACAATTGGATGTGTCAACAAAATTAAAAGATGGAATCATTGAAACTATTCAATAAAATAAAAATCTCATTTATGTAAGAAATATTAATACAAAAAAAATGTGGCTGTGACTTGTGACATATTTCAGTATTATTTTGGCTACCAATTTATCACAGGTCAATTAAAGTTACTGTATTCTGAATTAAAAATAATTGCTCTAACAAATATATTTTTACAGTTGATTTGTAAACATTAATTATCAGCTAATCAGACTGATGGAAATCAGACCAGCCCACTTCATGTTAGGCCAAGAAGGTACCTTACAACATGGACAATCTTCTGCTAAAAAAAAAATTAAAAGTAATAATGCCTATATACTACTAGAAATGACTTGATAATTGTATAAATCTATCAGACAAACCCATTCATGATGATGGATCAAAATGTTTAGTGGGTTTGAATGGATAGTGAATCTGATGGAAAATTACAGATTTTGTGGCATGAAAATGTTCAGCCAATAGAGAAAATAGTTCTAAAAGACATTAAGAAGCTAATTTTTAGTGAAATTATGAAAATATTGGTGTAAAGTCAAACACACAAAATTCAAACTGAACTTCTAGTTACCAATAGTTTGAAAATATGTGAATAATTAATTGTTTGTCTATGCCAATGAAACAAGACTGCTAGATGGCAGAAATGAATGTCTAGAACAAAGAGGAAAAATGAAGTTACAACAACATCACTTGGTATATCTGAGAGGCTTGAATTAGACTGGAACCAGAGCAAGTCTGAACAGATAAATGGGGTTTCAAACATCTAATGCTTCATAGTTGAATGAATAATGATTTACCTATATATGGGTTATGTGCTGTTTCATACTTGAATGTTTGATCAAACATGTACCCGAGGTGTCTGATAAACTGGCTTGATGATACTGATACATCACCAACATTCTCCGTAACGGTGTGGAGATAGCGGGATGATGCTAGAATGAGCACGTCTGTTTTATAGTTGTATTATCATTGAGTTTCAAGAGGTTGCTGCCAAGCCATCATGATCTAATTTCAGATATGCATGTGTTCAGTTTTGCAAGTGATTCTGCTCTGCTTGTTTCATTTGTTATCTCCGTTGTAGTATGGAGCTGTGTATCACCTGCATACTTAAGTATGCATATGACATGATACCTTGCTATACTGTATACTGGTAAGAGGGAATGTGTAGAGGACAAACAGTAGGGGTCCAACAACCAACCTCTATGTAACATCAGAAGTACAAGACCCTTCAGTCCAAACAACTGTCATAGCAGGATGTTATGGTCCATGGTGTTAAACGCATCTGACACATCAAGTAATATCAATGACACTGCCTTTTGGTCATCAGTGCTGTTAAAAACCATAAATACTCTCAAAAGCATCTCAACTTATTCAACCCAATAAGAGCCAGAGTCAGAACAAAATCACCACATCGATGCCTATTAATCCATCATTAATTTATTTTCACCAAACTATTACAATAAATATTAACTAGTGTCTTTTAATGTCATCTTGATTTAATTTTTATAAACAGAAAATGATTAAAAAAACATAACGGACGTCAACTAACAATCCACTAACTTCTTGCCCTGGAAATGCGTGCATCATGGAACTGTTTCACTATTTTCTAATATGTCATCAGTACTCATTATAATTACAAGGCTAATGATTATTTTTAGACACAAGGTTTCCCAAACATGCTGGTCTTTACATAACAATGTGTGATAGTCATGCTACAGTACCTCCGGATGATTAGTGATACAAAAGAAATCACTGCTCACAATTGCTTACTGGTAGACAGGACTGTGACAAGTTTGTTTATTAATTACATCATCAAAGCAATTACGAATGGAAATGAAAGGTAATGGCAAACAGCTTTTGGTCTTTTTTAGGACCTTAGTAGCAAAATCCATATCTATACTATAGATCTATCCATGCAGACCATCAAACTGCAGGGTGTACGTCACTACCACAGCTGTTGGATCTATGCCTGAACAAGCTGTGTAAGGTGGAAACTATGGAGTGATTAGTCATCAGATAACAGCTTCTAGTAAATTAAAGAGATGGTCAATTCCCCATGTCATCTGATGAGTGAAAACTGTGTGGGAGCAGTGTTTATGGTCAGGTATTGTTGTATTTAATCTTCTGGATTGTACCAAATATCAAGTGAGAAGTGTAATAATTTGTGTAATCTATAGCATCAAACCTTGTTGAAATATAGATAATCATTTAGTTGTTTTCCATTGTCTGAACATTGGGACTGTGAGCCACTTTCACCTGCTTTTTATGAGGCTGGTAAACTTATTTAAAGAAATAAATGTACTAAAAAAATAAATATAATCAAATAGGAAATATCTGATACATGTCTGATCTGATTTATTTAGAAAATAATCATTTGATTCTCCAAATATAACTATCTGATGGCTCATATAGCTACAGAAAAATGTAAACAAAATGATAAAATGGCTAAGTCACTGTCTGGTACATAAAATACATTTTACTCCAAAATAATTATATAATAGACAGATCAATTTGTTCGGCCCATTCTATTGATTAATTTGTGTTCATGGAAACAACTCAAATCAATTTAAAAGACAAAAACATTCAATTTAAAGGAGAAAAACAGAAGTTTTGTAGTGTTGTTTCCCCACACTACCAGCTTGTACACCACAAAAATGGTGCTACCACTTGTTCACAAAATGGCAAAAAAAACTAATGGTATTACTGAACCAGTACTAAAATCAGTAATAATAACTGTATTATTGCAATAAAAGGATATTATTAGCCCAATAATGAAACAATATTGAATGTGTTACTAATTCTACCGGTAGATTAACATGTTACTGGCCTGATATAAATAAAGTGTAGCAGGCTGGTAATGTTATGGATACACCAACCTGGTAAATAATAATACTGGTCTATTATCTACCCATTACTGGTAAAATAAATCAGGTCAGTACCATGCAAATAGTTATTGGTATGGTCATCATAGTGTAAAGTCATGGCCGGTTCTCAAATAGATTGATATTTGGAAGAGTTAGTGAGTGCCTGATCATGCCACTTAGCAATTTGTGGCCAACCAATTGTTGAGGTCATATGGATATGGAGTTATGGTTCTCCAGTTGATTGATGTAAGAAAGGAGTTGTTGGTTGCCCTTTTGTGACACTTGGCGGTTTGTGGCCGGCCATTTGTTGGAGTTGCACGGTGTGGATGTCATGACCACAGGGTTTTGTTGTGTTCGTGTCTTTGTGGCATGGTTTGAATGTGTGAAAGTTTTGTGTAGGTAAATTTTTTAATGGTTCAGCCAAGTCAGAGAAGATTGTATCAAGGGACATGTGGGTCTCCACTGGACAATACTCTGATTGTGCTGGGGGTGCAGAATTCCCCTTTATATACCAGTTTGGATATGTGGGAGTTTTAGTAAGGGATTGTTTTTGACCCAGCCAAGTCAACGGTGATATGTGGGATCTATGAAACAACAATGCTGATGGTGCAGAGGGGACAATTATATTATATAATAATAATTACAAAACTTCTCATGCCAATATCATCGAAATGAATTGAGCTCAGTGGCACACCTAGTACAGGGGTTAGGCAAACTCATAGTCCAGGTACAATGCAAAGTTCATCAACAAATCATCAGAAGGATAAGCAAATCTGAAAAGGTGAATTTTCAAATGGTTATGGAAAGAAAATATGCTATTTGATGACTTAACATCCAGGGAGTGAATCAGGGTTGTCAAGTAACCGGGAAATAAGAATATTTACCAGAACTGTGGGAAATACCAGTAATTACTGGGAATTTCAATACGTCATAAAAAACCAACTTATATTGTCATGGTCTGTTAAACAAGCCAATGATCACCCAAACTGCAATTGAGCCCTGCATTGAAAGTGACCCTAGGTGGGGCATGATCACCATTGAAATTGCATATTGGCATATGTAGTCATCATCTCAGTGTTTAGTGGAGTGTGGAATTGAATAGCTTATAAAGTGGATGGAGGTGGTATATATCATGGCAATTTTCATTATACAATTACATAACTTGATCCACAACCTGTGGGAAGTCTAAAGACCCTATCTGGAATATGTACACTTTGTGTGAAGTAGGTGACGAGACTGTCGCCAAGTGTAGAGACTGTGAGACATCAGTCCATGCCAAGAGTGATAGACTAAGGAGTCATAAGATAAAGTGTGGTGCAGTCACAAAGAATACTCCACATAAGAGGCCACTAAATACTAATGATATAGATGAAAACCCAACCAGTGTCACATGAGTTGTCATCACTTGGATTGAGATTACTTTCTCTACCAGTCAGTGCAGCATCCATGGAATGAATCTGCTTATGTTGGCTATGTGTTATAGGTACCTTCGTGGGAAGGAAGACAGAGATTACAAATTTGTGAATATGTTCAATAAATAAATATATATACCGATACTCATGTTTCTATATACCATATACTCTATATACAAGCAATAATGTGCAAAAAGAGTATTTCCCACTTTGGGAGTATTGGACAGGGTGGTATTTCCCAGACAACCCTGGAGTGAATTCCAAAGATTAGGGAGAGCAAGTGAAAAAACATGAGTTCCCGGCATGAGTCTTAACCTTGTGAACAGACAACAAGTGAAAACCAGATAAACAGAGCTCTCTGGGCTTAGGTGCTAGAGAAAGCATGGAAAATTGATTTTACAGTTCTCCAGAAGAAAGAGTTTAATAGGCAATAGTGCAGAGTTTGAAAATGATGCAAGATTGAACTGGGAGTCAGTGAAGAGATTTCAGAATGGGAAAACTGAGGTGACTGTGTGACAACCTTAGCTAAGCAGTTCTGAACACACTGAAATTTTGGAATATCTTTGATGCAATGTTATAAAGAACTGAGTTGCATTAATCAAGCCTACTAGTAATGAGTGCTTTAGCAATGGTTTTGATGACTGAAATAGAAATATAGCGATAAATATAGGTCACAAATATGACAGATGATGATTGGTGTTTTACGGTCACTTTTGTGCACATGGTAGGCTAAATGGGCAGAGCAACCTCCAAAGGTAATGAAGCGAAGTCAAAGATGAAGCAACCTTCAGATATGCCCACGCCAAGATTCGAACACAGTAGTAGTAATCTGTGGTCCAACACACTACGGCTAGACCACAGAGGCGCCCTCAAAAATATGAGAGAGGTGACAGCGACATGTCAAAGAAGTATGTTTGCTGAAATTAAAATTACTATCAAACGTAATGACAAGATTATGTACAGTGTCAGATGGTGTGAAGGTATGACTAAGGATGTTCGTAGGGAAGAAATATGTAAGTTGGCTGCATTGTCTGAATGTACCTATAACATTAAAATCTATTTTGTTGGCATCAAGTCTAAATCTGTTGTTTGTCATCCAGCCAGAAATATCACTGAGACAGTCACCCAGATCAGAGTGGGCTATATATAAAGATATGTATACTTGGGTGTCATCTGCATATAAATTGTGGCTGTGAATAAGAGAGCTTAGCAATGTGGTATATATAGTAAACAGCAGCTGTGCAAAAACAGAGCTCTGGGGAACACCACAAAACAAAGGCACTGCCTTTGAAAAATGGTTTCTTATTTGATTGAAACCTATTTATTAAGAATGAGTGGATCCAGAGACTGCAGATCCAGGCCATTAAGCTGAGATCGTTTTAGGCTTAAAATATCATGATTTATGGTAGTACCATCCATTAAGCAGGCCCAAAAATCTTTTCCCTGCTGTATTTCCAGGCGACATTTTGGAACACAGGAAATAGGTTTTGTTTTCATAATTCGCTAAAATGTGTTTTGTATACTGTCAGAAAATCAAGGCAAATTATAATGATCTACACAAACTGTTTGCGCATAAGTAGGAAATCAAACTTAAATTAACAGCGTGATTAAACATTCAATAAAGCGCATATGAAGTCAATAACTTAGAAATAATTAGACAGGGACTTTGATGGTACATTTGGTCACTATAATGTGGCAATAACCGAGACGATTGTCACAATATAAATTATCGGAATATCCAGTCAGTTATTATATCTAATTAACTCTCTATTGAAAATGAACTAATTAATCAGTGATTATCCCATTATTAGTATGAATATTCCCACACAAAATATGTATACTGGGGCACCCTAATGTCTTTGCCACCAAACAAATGAGATACAACGCTCTTGGGTACGGAATGTCTTGGGTACGAGTTGTCTTGTTACCGATTCTGCCTTCTAATTGAAATTCATGAAATGTGCTACAGAGTCCAACAATATTTATCCATAATTACAAAAATCAGATAATTCAACATATAAATATTGATGTATAATTATCATCAACTTGTTTCAGTTCTATTTTCACTCCTTGACAGAATGAGTTTAAATAAAAACGACGTTTGATATCCATTCACATCTAGATTCGAGTTAGATGGCTGCCAACACACTGAAATTTTTTCTCCCGATGACTGGACTTCTTGACACTGAAATATGCTATATCAATCTGAGAGGCAATCTAGAACTAGAAGAACAGAATTAATGGTGTCAGTAGTTTTTAGAGTGAGTGGAGTTTTGTAGAATTTATAGGAATAAAGTAGATTCGAGACTACATGAGTTCAAAGAGATAGACTACTTTACTTAGCAAAGGCACAGATCCGGCCCATCCCAGAACATGGTACTTTTCAATAGGACCACCATGGCATGAAACCGGCAAACCATATTGGGCTAGTAATGCAGGCATTATGATTATCAAACCAGCATCATAATGTTTACTGGGACATTCATATTGGCTTATCATTCACTCAGTTAATAGTTACACTTACAGTAACTGAGTGATTTCTTTGAGTGACTTAAATAATAACTAACTTTACCAGGACTCAACTAACTACCCAACTGGAATCTGAGGTCAATCCCTCAGACTCAATTAGCCTTAGGTCAGAATATTATCATAATGATAATCTACAAAATGGTAAATCACATCATAGATCTACATCATACATGTCATGATGATACTAGATCTAGACTAGTAGATCTACTCAGCAAAATCAGTGACTGGGATTAAAACAATGCCAACAACTTTCAAATTGGTTTGTGGAATGAATATAATGTACTGCATCAGATGTGTAAGACTACACACGATATACGATTAAATATTACCATGGTCCCAGAGTGCTTCATAAACACTACAATAACTATCAAAACATTGCACACACCGGAAGCATGACTCCACATAATCACGTGGTACCGGTGAACAACCGGAAGTGAAATATCCGCACGCGTTCGCCTTACGTCACCAAAGACTGTCAAATAGTGCATACCTTTGGTTGAAATAACTGAATAAATATTGCAAATATTTAAGACACATGTACATAACAGAATAAAGTCCTTCTTATGTATAAAGGTCCTTAATGTATAAACGATATTTCCGGACGCATACGAATGTTACTGTCTACCATCGTCTTCTGAAATGTATCTCTCCGCTGCTTAGTCGAATTTGTTAGTTGCATGGTGAGGTTTCAGCATTTATTTATTGAAATATTTGTTAAAATAAGATCCAGATGAGGAGATCATCTACGTTTAGCAGGTAATGTATCGTTCATAGATGTCAAAAATAGGTTGATATTATAATATTATACATATATTGTGTGAAATATCGTTTCACTGTACGGATGAATTCGACCAGTGCATGGCTCATTCAATTTGGAGTCTCATTTTCTTACTGTAATTTTTACGGCGTGATTGTTCCAAAAAATATTATTTGAATCACTTCTTTGATTCACGTGGTTCGTATATAACCACAAATATAATTTTAAAATGTTTAGCTAATTTAGGAGAGAACTCGTCTATACAGTATATTATTTAATCATACTGGTGTAGACTAGAATCTAGATCTAATGATAATGCGTAAAAGAATTTAATTATTGAGTTGTCTTTATTTAATTTTATTGCGCCAAAATTGAGGCCTGTCAGTCATCCATATTAACATAATTTGTAGTTGTTTTATGAAAATTGCCATTTCGCAGTCTCAATGACTTCATAAATGACATAATTATATCACAAAAGTATTTAATTTTCATTATGTATTATTTCACATATTTCGTGTTGTATTTACCAGCATCATTGATTTGTGAAAATGAAATAAAAGCCTAGGGTTGTGATGAGCATTTTCATGATTAGTGCAGTATTTATTAAGTAATTAATGTGAAGGCTGTACAAAAAATACAGCCACTTTCTATAACAGTTAATCACTAGCAGCATAAAGAAGCCAACTGATTTATAGATTTAATACAGGCAGTTATTATATTTTGTTTAGTGTAAACAATTGTGATCCAAAATAATTGGTATTGATTATTTGATATAATACACAGCTCCAGTTTTATGGTGAAGATGATATATTCAAATCTTCACATAACTAGAATTTAGTGATGAGACTTCTGTGGAACATGTAGTATGGTTTCAGAAAGGCTTTGTGTCTCATTAGCTTATAAATGGTGTATGTTAAATAGTTCTTTTTAATCAGGTCAGAAGACTTGTAAAATTACCAAAAATTGCTTATTATCAGGGTTGGGTTTTTTACCGCAAAAATCCTATTTTTTACATTACAATGTAAAAAAACTTATTAACTGTAAAAAATGTTAAACCTGTAAATAACCAAAACATGAACAAACATTGTGTAACTATGTTAACAAATTCACCTAATCATGTCTTCACTCGCATTATTATCACAAACATACACATATAGAAAGAACAAAATGCTTAACTTTTTTAGTTGTATTACCTTAAATATTGGCACATAATGAAATGTCAGTTGTGACATAACAGATATTAAGTACTCGGTGGAAAACAATAGACATAATATCAACATAGTAGTTCTAATTTAACCATTCCTCTGAGCATTCTGTAGCTGTGTTATTGCCAAGACGATTGCAAACTTTGGTATGAATGTTTCCAAGATTTGAAAACAATCCTCTCAATGAACACATATGAAACTGGACATGATAGCAGCTTTACAGCTAATGCAACAAAGTCACTTGGCAATCCAAATATGATTTGAGGGCCTTCCACCAAATAACTAGGGGAGATCTTTGTCCCAGCATCGGTGAAATACGTGGAATGAAATGGTGACATGAAAAAGTGTTCTCACACAGAGTTCTGTGGCTTTCCACCTTTATACATGGTTAAGGTCTTGATAATGAATAAAATATCACAGTTGCAACACAGAGATTTTCAATGTCATGAAACTTTAGTGTTTATAAATCAACAAATGTAGAACCTACATATTAACGGTGTTAATAATGTCTGTGTAAAATACCTGTCAACCCTGATGTAGGTACAGTAGCATGATAGATAAGAATGCTAATTTAAATCTTGACTTGTTAAAGTTTGCGGTAGAGACCCCTGGCTGTTGCCTATAGGGCACAGCCACCTGGTGTTGCCTTCGGAACTGATATAAATGTGATTTTGGGCTGGTTTTATACATTCAGAAATGAAGTCGCAAACATCATAATTTGGGGGGTAATTAAGTCACTAATACAATGACAATAGATGTCAATGTGAGATGGGGGTTCAGCAGATCATCAGACCAGGGAATTAGTAATAGACCTTGCCAATTAAGCTAGTGACATCTGTCAGTAGGATTTAGAACTACTAAAATCGAGTCGTACAACACGACCCCTTAATCACAGTCTGGATCACCCTTCCTTTTCCATGTGGAACATTTGCCATTGTCTAGCAGCAGACTCCTTGCACATGCACACATCAGTGATAATGTGCTGGCATAGATGGCATAATTCTAATAAACAAACGGGTGTGCTATTTGGATAGAAAATACTCCTCAAATCGGAGACATATTGTGTTACACAAAAGTATTGAATTTCTTTCGAAAAGGGTTTTTTAAAATTCATTGTAGAACACCTTTTTTTAAATAACGGTGTTAATAACGTCTGTGTAAAAAACCTGCCAACCCTGCTTATTATTAATGTTTTTAATAGTCAGGATTTAGGATGCAGACTTGTTCCTGAAATATACAAAATGTAATTAACATAGCAAATTTGAGTTGATGTGTGACTGATAAATTTGTTTCAGTTTTGGTGGACGGGACCGTCAGGGTAACATGTCAGGTGGAGCCAGAGGTGGTGGCTTTGGAGGAGGTAGCTCTAGAGGAGGCTTTGGAGGTAGTGGTTTTGGTGCACAGCGTAAAAATACACAGCCTGGAGAACGTCTGCGAAAGCCAAAGTGGGATATGGCCAAAATGCCCAGATTTGAGAAGAATTTCTATACAGAACACCCTGCTGTTGTTAACAGATCACCTGTAAGTAGAATATTTATCGTGCATAAATGGTAGTGATTTGTTTGCAACTTAAGTTAGTGAACTAAATGAAGGAAAACTGATTTGTATGTAAACATGACTACTTGGTGATTGTAGTCTATTCCTCATTCATTATTGGGATCAGTGGAAGATTTCAAAGAATTTATTTCATGCTCTGTAAAATTATATTTGTTTGTTACTTTCTTTTGCCATTGAAGTTGATTTTGTGGGTCAGATGATGAAATATTTTGTCATGATGGTAATTTTACAGCAAGAGATTCAGAAGTTCTACATAGAGAAACAGATCACAGTCAAGGGGAGGAACTGTCCACGTCCTGTATTCAGTTTTGATGAGGTTGGTTTTCCAGGTAGGTTAAACACTTCATACAACCTATATTTACTGTGATCAACCATTGTATTTGATTAATTTCTTCAGAAGTTTGAGAAAAATGGTTGTGTGGACTTTTGTTGTTATTGTTTGACCTAGAAACAGTATGCTTTATTGTGCTAGCTTTGTGTAATTATTCTGTTCTTTTGTCATAGATTATGTGATGGAGACTCTAAGACGTCAAGGCTGGACAGAGCCTACTTTCATTCAGGCCCAAGGCTGGCCCATGGCCCTGAGTGGACGTGATGTTGTTGGCATTGCTCAGACAGGCTCTGGAAAAACATTATCAGTAAATATTTATTTAATTATTCCAGCCCTACCTATATTGCCGCCTTTAGTAATTTTAACACTATCAGTATGCATATTTTAGATCTTTTTAACTGTAACATTGTATATACTTATTCTGAATATTTTTTCAATAAAACAATATTCACATTTGAGAAGTTTTAACAAAAATATAAGCACCTAAGGAGAATAATGAGTTAGATAAGTGACTAAAGATTATAGTGGAGGTAATTGGACTAGAGTTGCAGTACTTTGATTAAAATAGACAATATAAGGCATTTAAATTAGTTATGGATGTGTGTTTGCCATGAGCCTACTGCATTTAATAATTTAAATTACATTTTTTCAGTTCATGTTGCCTGCCATTGTTCATATAAATCATCAACCATACCTAGAAAGGGGAGATGGCCCTATAGTATGTATAATTATTGCTGCATATACTAACTTTTTTGCGATGTGAATTAATATTTGCTATCACAAGTATGATTTATAATGATGCATCACCAGTAGATTGTTAACACATGTTGGTTTGTTCATTCCAGTGTTTAGTTGTTGTTCCAACACGAGAACTGGCTCAGCAAGTTTCTGAAGTAGCCACCGAATTTGGTGCTTCATCTAAACTGCGAAATGTTTGTGTTTATGGTGGTGCTCCAAAGGGACCACAAATAAGAGATCTGGAAAGGGGTATGTATATATAATATTCCTAATATGATGATGTTAGTCCAGCAGCTTCAAGCTCTGACCTAAAAGGTGTGTTTATGTCGAATACTCATCACAATATTCTTAAAACAGAAATTGTATTTACTGCTGGACAATCCATGGGTAGTCTAAAACTCATATTTTTTTCCTTCGTATATCCTGGGTGTGACCAGTGTCAAAGCTAAGAAAACCACTCACTTATTTGTGCTGTATATTTTAAATGTGTAGTAGCTAATTTATGTTTTTGATATTGATGATCAAATATGCTTCATTATTTTAAATCCAAGTTGGTCTTGATTAATAAATATTAGTAACTTATGACACTTTATTCTCATGAATTAGAGTTTAAAATTTCATGCAAGTGGTAATGGTAGTGTGTTACTATTATTAATAATGTTAATCAAATAATGTTTTTCTTACAGGTGCTGAAATATGCATTGCCACACCAGGTCGGCTTATTGATCTGCTAGAGGCTGGTAAAACAAATCTTCGCAGATGTACATATCTAGTCCTTGATGAAGCTGACCGAATGTTGGATATGGGTTTTGAACCCCAAATTAGGAAAATTGTGGAACAAGTCAGGGTAAGAAATGATTATAGAGCATCACTGTTTATCACTTTGTCTCTATACTGTTAAATGTCTCATGTGTTAGTTGGATATGAGTTTTGAACCCCAAATTAGGAAAATTGTGGAACAAATCGGGGTAAGAAATGATTGTACATCACCACTATTTATTACATTGTCTCTACACAGTTAAATGTCTCAAATATAATAGTTTGCAGGTTGCTATAAAAAACGAGTATCTCATATATTATGGGATGAATTTATTACTTGCTAGTCAAGTAAACTGATTAAATGTCATTTTATAATTCCATTTGTTTTGATTAGACAATAATTATTACAGTGACCACCACCATTTTTCTGTTGTGAACCCTATTAATGTAACAGGCCCTAAGATCCACTTGCCCTGACCCAAAGTATAAGTGTATAGCCTATAAGACCCATTTATGTTTTTATTGTAGTTTGCTCATATATCGTGACCTATGTAGAAATTATATTTGCCAAGATGGAATAAATGATCGGACTCGCTCAGAGCTTTCATAATCTTTCTTATTTTGCCCTGTTTGTTGCATTCTTGTTTGATGGCAGTAGTTTGCACTCTATTATTGGTATTACTGTCACTGAGCCACTACAGAAAGTGAGTAGTTTGATGGTATGTGGTGTATTTTTCAAGCTACAGCCCATGACAACAGTCCCACAATGTTGCCTAATCTTACTCCATGATTGGCTGTTAAATATAACCTTAGTATAGTAGTTAGGTAGCTGTGCTCATTTTCCTAACTGTACTGGTATACTGGATTAACTACATCATGGGTGGGCCTATGGCGATGCAGAAGCTGACATGCACCAAATTGAAAGGTCAACAAAGATCGTGCTTTTGATGACTGATAGTCACTGTGGGATGAGTGGTAATTTCATTGCTAAATTATAGAAAACTTGCCCCGGGCAAGTGGGCAACTGTTAATGTAATGGCCTGTGCAATATTTTCAATGGAATTATCCTAGTTATATGGGAAAGTCATTGCCAGAATCAGTGTTTCTTGTTCACTGGGGCACCAAACTTTCAGGTGTGACTTGTTTGTGTGATGTTTGCCTAAGGATTCGCACCTCGGCCAAATGTGACCAGCATTGAGACTGTGTAAACCCCTTACTTATTTCATTGATGAGTGCTTTGCATTTCACCTCGGAAGTACTCACGTCTTTGACCCATTGCCAAGAGATGACACCCCAGGGAAACATGGTTACATGTGGGGTTCAAACTTGGGCCTGCTTTAATTTCAAAGTACAATGCTGTGGGAACCAATTTATCTTGTAGGAGCAAACAATTATTAATGGCCAGGATAAAACCTGAGGAAACAAGATGTATTCATATGACATAAATTTAACTGTCAATCTGGTTTGGGATTGGTAGTTTTGTTGATTTGTGTACATGTGTTTTTTTATGGTTTAAAGTCTAACATGTGGGCTTGAAAAACAATTGCATATATGCCAAAATTTGGCAAAAAATGCTCTCCATTAACTATACTAATATGCATGAAAAGGTAACTTGTATTTTAATGGAAGTTGTAAGTATTAGTACTTTCTATGGAGTATTTTATATTTCTTTTATGGTGAAACTGACTTATTAGTTGTATTAAATATTCTTCAGCCTGATCGTCAGACATTGATGTGGAGTGCTACTTGGCCCAAGGAAGTCAAGCTACTAGCTGAGGAGTTCCTCCATGACTATGTCCAGATTAATGTTGGAGCTCTTCAGCTTCATGCTAACCACAACATTCTTCAAATTGTTGATGTGTGTTCAGAGGAGGAAAAGCCATTCAAGTATGTATCACATTACTCCTCTTCATTGTTATTTCGCTGGCAAATTAGTAATCATGAGTAATTAGTAATCACTGATTCAGTGTTGGAAAGAAACTTCTGTGTAATTTTATTCCCAACTTGGATTTACTGATTTATCAAGTTAATTTTTTATCTAGTGATTATTTTAATAGTAATTTCTAATGCCCACATTTCACCTCTATAATGACATACAATATATTTTTTTAATTATGAAGTCATTGGTAATACGTTTAAACAAGATTTCATTATTATATGTGAGAGAGCTATTAATTGATTTAGTATCAGAATATTTAAAAAATTGACTTTAAAATTTTCATATACTAGTCATCCAACCTCAATCTAAAGTGTGTACTTGTAGTTCTACTAGATATAAATGAATAACTCTATGGTAGTTACCAGTCGGTTAGGATTATTTAAAGTTAATTTTAATTACAAACTGTGTTTTATAAATATTTACTTTCAGGTTAAATCGTTTGCTTGAGGAAATCATGGGTGAAAAGGAAAACAAAACATTGATTTTTGTTGAGACAAAGAGGAAATGTGATGAGCTCACACGAAGAATGAGAAAAGATGGGTGAGCTTATTATTATATATAATAATATTTGGAGGTTTTCTTTATCTAGCAGTTGATAACTTTTGTTTAAATCTGTAACATTTTAAGGCCATTAGTTTTATGTTTTCATCTTACTACAATTCTACCTGTCTGTTAAATTAAAAGTAATTCTCATCAACAGGTGGCAGGCTGTTTGTATCCATGGTGATAAATCTCAACCAGAGAGAGACTGGGTGCTGCATGGTGAGTGGAAGTGGTTTATTTATGGCCATTGAGTAAAATACTGTTTACCCATTAATGGTATTTCAGTTGGCTGTATGATTTTTACATTGAGTCTTTTTTTATATATCTCTAGAGTTCCGTCAAGGAAAAGCTGCTATTCTAGTGGCTACTGATGTAGCATCCAGAGGTCTTGGTAGGTGATAGAGGTGTTGCAGGGCAATGATGTTATTATTAAACTGTTTAACATTCATTGTTGACAGCTAAGAATTATTATTAATGCATTTATTTATTTAAGCATTATGAGTACTTTTTAAAGTTATATGCATATTGTTGATGTGATATAATGTTCTGTTTCTGGTCTAGTCTTTTCACAGGTGGCAGGGATGGCACGGCATGACATAGTAGTCCTGTGAGGGAAGCTCCAGACCTAGGGATTGTCTGATCGCACTCTAGCCTGATCCTCATTCGAAATGAATCTCAGCTGGCCATTGGCTTTAGGGTTAGATTTTGGGGATCTGAACTCGGAAGTGCATATATGTGTATGCTGTACATATGTATGTGGCGTGGATGGTTTTATGGTTGGGCATTTTCCTGGGTTGTGAGTCTCGTGTGAGCGGTGAATGGTGGTGCAGTTGGAGCTTGTGTGATGTTGTACACTGCATGCCACATGAATGGCTGCGTGCATCTGTGGCTTGGTGAAACTGTTGTACATTCAGCCGTTGGACTGAGGTGAATGTCTCATCACACAAACACAAGTGGGAAATGCTGCCGACAGTGTTGATGTTAGCCAGCTGTTGAAGTTTATAGTGCCAGCCAATTTGGATCATGTTGGAGCCGTTAATAGGGCTTTCCCTCTTTGATGTGCCAACCTTTAAAGGACTGTCATGTCGCAATGCCTGCCATGTGGAAATAATGACTATTTAAAAAACGAATGTTGCCGTTGTTAGTAGATTTTCCGAGCTTTGACCACTGGGACTTTGCTATACTGATGGACTTACCAGAGGCACTCCCATGGATAAATAAATGGCCAGGACACTGCAATTTTCCATGGCCTACCAAAGTTCAAGAGCAAGAGAAGATCAGGGGAACAAAAGTGAAAAGAAAACCATTATTTAGCCACTCTTTGCTCTTTTAGTCTTGTAATATCAATTTGAGTAGTGTGTGCAGGTGTACCAGGAATTTGGTGCAGTTGTCACAAGAGAAAAGCAGGCAGTGTCCTTCTGATGTGAAGCATGCATGTGGGAGTGCTGTGGAGTTGTGTCAATTTGGCTGGTGGATTACCTACCACCTGGCAAAGTGCCAAAGCTGGTCGCCTGGCCTAGAACAGAAGATGCATGCTCCCAGCCAATATAGAATAGGTGCAATTGAGAAGTGAAGCACGGCAGCACTGGTGTGTTCACTGCTCCAATGAAAGCAAGGTGGGGGCTAGCATCACCTGTATGTGATACCCTGGGGTTCCAGGTTCATTGTTGCGGCAGGTGTACACAAGAACATGGTAAGTACTATCCCCATCTGTATCACCCAGGGTACCGTTTCCTATTTTGCCCCCTACCTGCATGAATTAAACAGTGGAGCACCAGTTTTCTCTCATTGGTAAATTTGATTGTTGCCAAGTGCGAAACTTGATATTATGGGAGTGTGCACTTTTGCTACTAACCTCAATTGCCAGGTCTACTCTTTTGTCTTCCGTAATTTATTTGGAATTGTTTTGGGCAGTTTTATTCTATATTTTGGTGTTTCTTATCACACTTGTCAGTGGATAACTTTGCTTTGGCTTAAATGCTGCTGTATCAGATTTTGGGGTTCTGAAGAAGAAAAAACATTAACTGTATCCTGACTTGCTATAATTAAGTTTAGCATTTTGCTGTACCAAATTGAGAGTTTTGCCATATGAGCAGTGGCTGTTCTGCAATGATAACACTACTGGTTGTTAACTGGCAGTCATTTTATAAACTATATGTTTAATTCTTAAATTCAGCATTAAGGGTCTGCCCAAAACAGTGATTTATTTACTAGTAAATGATGAATTTGTTTTTCCTTCAGATTGCTGGCAAGGTCTGTTATTTTTGTTTGAGGTTCCCTAAAATTGAAACTAATACATTGTTTCTTTCTTTGTCCTCTCTGCTTGGCCAAAATTTGTCATGGTATTTGTACATGCACATTTGTGCTGCATGCATTGTGCACTACCTGCACATACACAATGTTATCCATCTAAACAAACCATGACAATATACAGACGTGGAAGATGTGAAGTTTGTCATTAACTTTGACTACCCATCTTGCTCTGAGGACTATGTTCATAGAATTGGGCGTACTGCTCGTGCATCCAACACGGGCACTGCATACACATTCTTCACACAGAACAACATGAAGCAGGCTAAGGACTTGGTTGATGTTTTGAGGGAAGCCAATCAGCAGGTCAATCCAAAGCTCATGCAGATGATGAGCTCTGCTAGAGACTTCTTTGGATCAAAAGGTTAGTGACTCAGTTTAAATACTATCAAGATTTTGATAGAAAACTGAATCTTTTGTAGCGTCAGTTTTATGATCCACACACTGTTTTTCCAGTTTGTTGTTTCAGAATTTGCTACAAACCTGACTGAATTGTGAATACATTATTGGGCTAAACAAAATTAAGGAACATTATTGAATACGTAATACCTTTGAATTATGGATTGAGTTTGGTGTGCTGTTACTGCATGAACATCGGTTTGTTTTTCATCAGACTTAAAAGCTGGCTTGATGTTAATTATTTAATGGTGTTTTTTGTATTCTCTTTCCAGGTCGTAGTCGATGGAAGACAGGTGGCAGCAGTCGTGGTATGGGCGGTTCTTCTTATGGGGGAAGAGGTGGGCGTGATAGCAGTAGGGGTGGTGGTGATAGGGGTAGGGGTGATAGGCGAGATGCTGGTAGATCATCTGTTTTTCAGGGTAGGGATACTCACAGAGCTGGAGGAGGCTTGGGTGGTCATGAGGAGAGGGGTGGAAGGGGTGGCATGTTAAATGGCACACAGAATGGTGGCTCTCATATGTCACGAGTCTGTAGTGTGCCAAGCCTCTTAAACATGTCTGTGGGTAACAAACAGCAACAACAACAACAGGCACAGACACAACAGCTGCAGGGTGCTCCCACAAAGAGTATGCAGCAGCCTCAACCTGCTGTGGGTATTAAAAGACCACTTCACAGTCAAATGGGTGGTGCCCCACAAGCTAAAATGGCCCATGTGGGTCCAACAAACCAGCCACCACAGCACAAACATACTCAGCAATCATCTCACAAAACACAGCAGTCCTCGCAACAGCAGCCACCCACCCAAGTTGACTTTAGCCAGCCTCCACCACCCATAGTGAATGGTCAGGGTCCTCCGCCAAACATGATGCAGCACCCGCCTCCTCCACAATCACAGGATCAAAATCCAGAACAGCTGCAGGCCATGGCTTATTACTACAGCCAGTGGATGCAGCAGCAGCAACCCCATTCAAATAATCAGTACAGTAATCCTCCTCCTCCCCCCAACAACCCACCACCACCACCTCCGCAGTAAGCTAGTGACTGGTTGTTTAATATGGACCAAAAAATATCATACCTATACGAGTTTTGTTGTGGAATTATAAGTTTTATTGGAGTTCTCCATTTGTTAGGTTAGTTGACACTGTTATATTATCTTGTACTACTCTTATAATATGATCATCTTATTTGATATGATGATGTACGACGCAACAGGTATGTGGCTGATCCAGTAAGATGGTGCTGTTATCTGATGTGTTGATCTTTTTTCTGGCATGATTGTGTTGTTCAGGGTGGTGTATGTTGAAAGGATAGAAGCAGGTGATGTGGTGTGTGAGTGAGTGAGTGAGTGTGCGTGCGTGAGAGAGAGATGGAGATGCAACGATGATGTCAGGCAGCGGTACCATTACTGGCTTGTACACTCCCCAAATGAAGCCGTGACACATCCAGTGTGTATGGGTCTCGACCCTTGGGTGCACAAAGCCAGCAGGGTCAATTTACCTAAAAGAAGATCTCAAAAGTTCACTGCCGTCATCCTTGTGCCATGCTTCTGGTGAAGCGTGTGTTTACCATAGGGTGTATGTGAACTCATAACCTAATGCTGCCCAGTTTACAATGTGTTCATATTTTGAACTTGTGTGTTGGTATTAGTCAGCTGACCTGATATCCACTGTCTGGGCAGTAAAACTGTTTTTCCAACTTGAAATTTTTCAGGGCGAGGTCAGTGGCAGGCAAACAACCATTATTGTGGGCGCTAGGAGCTTTTTGCAGTCAAACGGTCGAGATAGTGTCAGATCAAGTGTGTCAGCATGTATGTGTGTCACGAGGCTACCAATATATGTTGTCCTGAACATAGCGGAATTCTTCTCTCAGTCAATGTGTGCAAGCTGCCCTCATTTCTGCTTCTCTTGACTATACCCAAACTTCAATGTGACATGCGATGTCCCAAAATTATTAAAAAGATATTTAAAAAAAAATACAAAACTCAGTCTGTGGAAAATTACGAGATAGTCAAGAGGCTATTTGTTGAGCAGTACAGTGCAGTACCTTCATTGCCTTGAATTTAGTTATCTATTAGATGTCTCCACTTGTTGTATTCATTCCACATGTAATTTAGTTAAATACAAGCACTATTATTAGCTGTAATTATGTAACTGGGGTATTTCTTTGTATGGCTTATAATTACTATATAGAGTATGTTGTAGCCGTGAATATGTGAAAATAAAAAACTGAAGTTGACAATGTTTTGTTTTATTTGAAATATATTGAATGTGCAATATTACCAAGAATTCTGAGAATATAGTACGTATAGAGATGTTCTAGAAAAAAATACCAACACCGTTGAAATTTGATGGGTTTTCACCTTGTTGATCAATTTTCATTTGCGGGTGATTCTTAATAAACCAGTCTCTTGGGAGTTGGATAAGTAGTTGCCGTTTGAAAGTCTATTTTGTACATTAAGCTAAATTTGGTACGTCTTTCTGTGCTTAGTTTGTTAACAACAGAAGTGTGTCGTAAGTAGGTCTGATGTGGTTGTAATTAGACATTTCGCCAGCAGTTAAAATTAATTGGTTTCGATTCTATAATCGGTTTATATATGTGACCGTGGAAAAGATACATTTAACCTGTTTTAGGTACATGTAGTTATTGGAATTTTACACTGGTTATAATGCGTTTGTAAATAGAGGAGTTATTGAGATTTACATTCTAATTACTGTCTAATTGTTTTCTCGTTCACTTTTTAAGTCCTACGAGAACAGTAAAGCTAGCATCACAGTGAAATGAACCTTAAGGTTATGGCTATTCTTGTCCACCTTTCCAGAAATTCAATAAAATAAATCAAATAATATATTTAAACACCCAGTGCTTGAGCTAGGATTGCTAAAAATGCGAATAGCAAGTGTGTGAACACAAAAATTGAGAAATGTATTGGCCGAGGCATTTTGCAATTAAATTGTCGCGCAAGCAAAACGGGACCAAATATTTATAGTTTATTAGCAAAATTAATTGGATGTTTGGTGAACATCGTAAACACAACTGTTGTAATTTGTTTTTGACACGGAACATCGTGCGACAGATCATAAAGACTGATCTAGAAATAAACTATTTAATAATTAATACTTGCCTAAGAACATTAATCGCTCGAAGTCGCTGAGACTGCACATAATTATCTTGCTGTAACTTAAAATGTGGTTAGTCACGTAATTCTAAACCAGAATGATTGATCCAGCAAACTGTTGGCAACATCCTGTCTTAACTCAGTTCGTCAACATCATGATCGTAAATTAGTTTGACAATATAAGTTCGTGGGTCTTGTTTATATATTTCGATCTTTGCATTCACAATTCAAATTGTTTATTTCAAAATTCATGTTACATCATTTCAATGACAATTAAAGGCACATAGAAATGAACCTCCGAAATGAACTTGATTGAATAATAGAATTTTGAAAATGAGGTTGCTTCAAGCATTGCTTATAAAATGCATCCCCCTTGAAATAACTAAAAAAAATCATGACATTTAAAAAAAATGTATGGTGTGGAATACACCCATATATATATATTTTATGAACCAACAACAAATCCACATAAATTGTATTTAGTAATGATTAATTATTATAGCAATAACATATTATCGTGCATTTTATATTATACATGTTATATTTGAACAGTAAATACAATTATAACTTAAATGAAAAAATTAACAGATATATTCTTAATATATTTTATTTGCTTAATTAACTTTCGCTCCATATTAAGTGATGTTTTGTTTAAACGGGCCAAACAAACTCTGACCTGCATGGCCGGATCGTGCTATTTTATTTTCGTTTTAATTTATCGCGGTATTTGTTTAGAATTCGTTATTCTTCTATCCTTTTATTAAAGACGTCGGTGATGGATTTAAAATACAAAACCAGCTAGTTAATTATTTGTTTGGTCGCATAATATACACATATATATAAGAACTAATAAAAATGTCAACCGATCAGTTTATTTTACCTTGAACAAGTCACGCTTTAGAACAGATTTAGTCCTTTGAAGAGGTGACGCACTTAAAATCTCCTTGGGCAACGTGTCACACAAAGCTGAGAAACAGGCTCCTTCAGTAGTATATATATATATATATATATAATTGGATTATCGTTTTAAATGAATACGCGGTTTCATCAGTACTCCATGTATATTTTAAAGAGTGAGGGTGATATATGATCATAGTAAGTGACCTGTTCGCATTAGGCCAGATGGACAATTTAGAATTTATTGATATAAAACAGTTTCAATAAAGTCTATATACGAGATCCGTAACAAAGACATGGATCATCATAAGAAATCTTTCTTGTTACAGCTAGGTGTGCATTTACAAAATAGATATTTCTAACATTAAATTCAAAACTAGCCCTTATAACTGGTCAGTAAAAACACACACATACACATATATACATGTATATGCTTTTACTGATCAATTAGGGGCACTATAAAAGAGTCATCCATGTGTAATGGTGGTGTTTTTAGGGATTTAATATAGTCTATATAGTTAAGCCAGTTAGATAATATTTCTTTATCACCAGATTCTGAATGATCCGTATTAAAAAGGAGCAATGTAATATGTAACAAGTCCTCGTTCGTTGTTATTATTAACGCGGAAATGTGTCCCATTAGTAGCAATAATTAACAAATCCTTAGAGACAGAAGAAGTATCAAACAGTTTAAAATTAGCTAACGTTGTACCCATATACAAGTCCAAAAACAAACAAGCATTTAATAATTATAGACCAGTACGTGTCATTGCCGTGTATATAAAAAATATTAGAAATGCTTATCCATAAAAGATTGTTTTACTTTTGAACAACGTTTTTTACAAAAGCCAATATGGATTTCGACCCAAGCATAGCACCAGTAATGCTATTAATGAACTGAGCAATGATATTATTACGTCACTGGAAAATAAACAGCTTACATGCACTAGCTGCATGTATTCCTGAAGCCCATTAGGGCTTTTGATACGATAAATCATATGACCATATTAGCAAAACTGGCACGCTATGGTGTCAGGGCAGTAGCCTTAGAGTGGTTCAAAAGCTATCTAAAAAACCGACGGGAATACGTAGAGGTCAACGATAGCCGCTCACAAATTGATACAATAACATACAGAATTCCGCTGGGTTCGATACTATAGGACCCCTTTTATTCATTATTTGCATAAATGATTTTCCTAGAAATTTGAAATCTGTTAAAACTATTTTATTTGCCGATGACAAAACGATATTTTAGTCATCATATAATACCAAAACGTTATACAAAACCATGAATTGAAAAAAAAACCTTAAAATATTGGAAGATTAATTGGTTTAAGGCAAACAAATTGTCATTGAATGCTACTAAAACTAACTATATATATTATTCAGACACCAAAAACATGGAGCTAAATCACAACAAATATTAATTACTGATCAATGGAGAAGAGATAGTTTTGGTCTCAAAAACGAAATTCCTAGGCATTATAGTTGATGAACACCTGTAAAAAATTATATTCTAAAAAGCCATTGTCTACTTCATTATTAACAATCATATATTATGTCATGATACACCCTTATCTATCTTAACAAATAATGCTTTGGGGTCAGCCAGGTCAATGGGGCCAGCATGTAAACGACACCTGCATAAGATTGAAGTTTTACAACAACAAAATCTCATTCGAAGTCTACACAAGACTAGGTACACTGAACGCACAATGCCATTATTTCACACCAATAAATTGTTAAAGATATATACAAATTTCAACTATTGATATTTATGTATAATTACTACAAAACAATTTGGCGTCGACTCTAAGTTCATTATTTACCAGGAACTGTGACATCTATGGACATTATACTAGACGTCGCAATGATCCCTGCGTCGTGGCGCATAATACACACTTAATGAGGAAGAGCTTTATTTGCCAAGGACCTGAGTTATGGAGAGCGCTTCCATCAAACGTAAAAGAAAGGAAATCTGTTTCATCGCTTAAGCGACAATTTAAAAAGTTGTATATAAATGTGTATGCAAATTGAATAAGGTTTACTCATCGAACGGTTGGTCCAAATCTGGCATAATCTTTATGAACTTTCACCCCCGCGTCTTACTGTTGTATTACATGTATTGTGGAATTATTATAATTCATTCATTAACTCGTCATGGTCCTATCACCATAAGGTTGAGTCTAACTGGGTTTGGTTGGGGGACATGTGCAAAGGGTATTAGCATGAGCTAGAAATGTTATTATTTTCATGTAGTTTATTTGCTTAGTGAGATTAAACAAATTGTTAAATTAAATGTTGGTGTAGCTTCGGGTGATGCAACTAAATTAATACGAAGACGTAGTAAAAAATAATAACGTTTATTGACATCACGTTATGTTTCGTAAATCTGGGAAATATACAATACAGGTCTACCTCTATTAGTCTATATGAGTAGTGGCCGTAAAACATCAATCATCATCACCTCTATTATATATGAGTAGACTATATCAGTATTTCTCAAAACTAAAAAGTCAGATAACGGAGTTGACCTAGATATGAGGCAATACAAATAATTAATTGTGCAGTATGGAGTATTCAGTAATACCTCATTGTATGTTCGGCAGTACCCTCCATGAGTGTTCTGTAATACCCACACATAAAAGAAAACAGGTCAATGCCGACACCCATGTTCAAACCATTAGTTTCGTTATTATTCGCCAGAGTGCAGCATCAACATATTGATAGCAAGGGAAATGGAACTTTTCAGTCGTCGGAATATTAGTATCATCAGCAACAGCCAATGGGAGCTCTTGTTTGTAAGCAGAACCAATGTGAAATGCAGGGTATTCGGTAGAACACCCAATTACTCTGTATAAAATAAATATTATAATTGGCATTTTACATTTTATTATCGTCCATGCCATTGTTATCTTGGAGCATTGTCCATCTCATTGACCTGAAATAAAACTAGACCGTGCACTCTCGCTGATTTGATGGCAAACAGGTCGCAACTTCCGGTCGGGGGAAAAAGGAAAGCGGCTCGGTTTTGGTTAGCAGGAGGATTATTATTATTATTTGGTTCAGCGCCAACTTAAGTCATGAGTGCCAGGTTATACATCGGCCAACTGTCGAGCCATGCTAGAGAGAGCGACGTTGAGAGGTTCTTTAAGGGTTACGGCAGGATTCGCGAGCTAGTTCTAAAGAATGGCTACGGCTTTGTCGAATTCGAGGACTACCAAGACGCCGACGACGCCGTCTACGAGTTGAACGACCGAGAGCTGTGCGGCGAGCGAGTCCGCATCGAACACGCCCGAGGGAAGCCGAGGGAGAGGGACTACAGGAGGGAGAGATTTCCGATGAGAGGCTCATCTCGTGGTCGAGGAGGAGGAGGAGGCCGAGACAAATACGGGCCACCGACGAGGACCGAATACAGGGTGATCGTCGAGAACCTGTCGTCGAGAGTAAGCTGGCAGGACTTGAAGGACCACATGAGGCAGGCCGGTGAGGTAACCTACGCCGACGCTAACAAACAGAGAATGAACGAGGGCATCGTCGAATTCGCCACCTACGGAGACATGAAGTCGGCCATCGACAAGCTCGACGACACGGACATCAACGGCAGACGAGTCAGGCTGATCGAGGACCGCCCGCACAAGAGCAGTAGGAGGAGATCCCGTAGCAGGGATCGCCGATCTAGAAGTCGTTCCACGTCGCGATATCGGTCGCGGAGCAGGAGTCGCAGAAGGAGTCGAAGTCGATCCAGGAGTGGGAGTCGATCCAGGAGTGGGAGTCGATCCAGGAGTCGGGACAGACGTGCCCACAGCAGGAGTAGGAGTCGTAGCAGCAGTGATAGCGGAGCTGGAGGTAGGAAGTTCTCCAGATCGAAGTCGTCTTCGCGATCCAGAAGCAAATCCCACACTCACAGCAGAAGCAAAAGTCCAGAAAAGCCAGCAGCGACCAGAGAGGTCAGACAAGACACTCCAGAAGCTGATAGCTGAGAATAATGTCTCGCCGAGATATATTGTTTTTAACCATTTCTTATGTAAACTTCGCTTTATTTCTGATAATAAAATGGTATTATAAAACAAGTATAAGTATTTATAAAATCAGACTGCTAAACTAAGATTTATAAATATGGCGAATTCGTGTTGTACTGTTTTTGCACAAATGTGGAAGTATTATAAAAGGAATATCGGTAAGTCGAAAGAACACATTTAAAATACTAAATAGCTGTTAAAGCATTCTGTTGAGGGAAATTAAGCTTACTATTAGGCATATAATAGAAGTAGTATCGTATATGTAGCCTATTTGACAACACTGTCTCTGGAGTTCGATCCTAACTACAGACTTACATAAAACAACACTTACATATTTGATGGCATAATATAACAGGACAGGAGTAATATAGATTCTCTGCACACACAAAATTATATTGCACATATCACGATGATAAAGGTCTGTATTTGTGGGTTCAAAGCGAAGCCGTTTCAACGTAAAACTATCACAATCACGTGTCTGTCTGTAAGATTTGGCAAGAAAGGATCCAGCTTGTTGACTGATCTGATATAAAATTCAAGTTATTTGGTGTATTTTAATTTTTTTAAATAATTCCAGTATAACAATATAAAATTGGAATTGCCGATCAAATCTCGAATTGAATTGGTGGTCCATGTGGCCAGATGATCTACATTGGAAATTAATCAAAATTGGTCTAAGACCAGTATTTTATTTATATGCCCGTGTTTCACGCCTATTTTTTGTTATTACCTTATATCAGTATGCTATCTGATGGATAGATGGAAGTTCTGGCTAAAAGCAATTAATCAGTTGGATTTGACAAAAAGAAAACCCTGGACCCCATCAAAATTGGATGTGCTCTGTTCGGATCATTTTTCTGCAGAGGAATTTACCTTGTTGAGACACACAAAATTGAAGATCCTAAAAGATATGGCGGTATCTTCAATACTTTCCTGGAAAATCCAGCATCAGGTAGTTGTATTATTAATTTTATGTTATAACTCTTGCAATGGGATGACGTTTATCTCAAGTTGTAGTGTAAGTTTGATTAGGTTTTAAAAGTAATTTTGAGTCGTGTAGTTAGAGGCGTATGAGAGTCAATCTCCAGTGATATGAATGCATCACTTTTATGTATTTAAATGCCGATGTATTTTATATGCATATAATTTGTATTTTTCTCTACATATATTTCTGTATACAACTCATTTACATGATTTTATGATAAGACAAAATAACGTAACTTGCTATATATACTAATAATAAAATCATAGAATAGCTAAATTTTTTTGATTGAAAGATTTCAAGTTAGAAACAGGTTATGTAAATTTATGACAAGCAGTAAAGTAAAATAATTAACTTGATAAACTGGTTTTCAGACAGCGTTTTGGCAGCCATGGAAAAGTCACATCAAGTGTGACGTGCACAGAGATCCCTCGACCAGAGTGTTCTACTATAACCGCTATCACAGCAGAGGACTTTTATACATGTGAGCCAGATAAATTAAAGAGAAAATATCAAGAAACACTCAATAAGTTAGACCATACTCAAAAAGAGCTTCTGAGTGCAAAACGGAGAGAAAAGAGCCAGGGTCTGTATAGAAAACGTGTTGCGAGAGCTCGAGGAACAGCAAAAAATATCTTGAGGAGGCTCAGCAAATGCTTGAAGCATAGAAAGGTTTGGTTTAGTGGCCTGCAAATGATGTGCCTGGTTTCAAATTAAAATATTTCAATTAAGATAACTGATATAGCTGGTGGATATTAAGATTAGAAGCAGAAATTCATTTTACAATTTGTTTTTTAAAAGTACAAAGGGATGATCTATAAAGAAAAAGTTGAACCTTTATTTGAACAGATGGTTAATGTTTTTATTGTGTTTCACATACCTAATATATATATATATATCTCGTCAAGTTTTTATTTGTATAGAAATGATGTAAGTCGATGGATTTGTAAATCCAATAAATAGTATCCAATGCTTCTCAAATTGATTAAAAGAGAGTTGTGTGAAAAAATTGAACCTTAAAAAATAGTGTTAAACCTCAACTGTTTTATGTGTCAATTACAATTTACAGACATCCTTGTTGTTCTGAGGAATATTTGGATGATCAAAAGTAGTTTGCTACAACTTTGTTCTTCTACATATTTTATTGTTTGTCATACTGTCTAGTGTAAAGACCTTTTTAGTTTGACTCTGAGTGGGTTATGGATATAATCATGGAATTGTCTGATAGATATGCTGAATATTGCCTGTACGTTTTATCATATTATATCATGTGTATAATTTCCTGCATTGTATATTATTAGTGTGCATCAATGGATATGCTAATAAAATCTCTTGAGTAATTCATGTGTTTAGTTATGGTACACTTGGATATGTGCACTCATCCCATAACCTAGAATTAATGAATAATTTTCTTGGTGTCTAATCCAGTATATACAATTTCTATGAACACTTCTGATAAAACACAAAAGAGATAGAAAAAGTCTGACAGGTGAGATCAAGGTGGCAGTCATATCTTCAATGTATACATTTATAATGTAGTGGATAAAAATATGAACTTAAGAAAATCAATTATGTGTTATGCTTGCTTCAATAATAGACCCAGTTGCTTAATTTTTATATTTCGATCTCAATATTGTGTTTGCATACCATCTTGAATTTTTCAAATCGGAACAGACATAATAATGTTATCCGCAAATGAATGTTTTCCTCCATAACATTGTTTATTGTTGTCAGCACTGGTCATTGCGACCCAATTAAATGCCAGAGTGCACAGTCTAGTTTTCTTTCAGGTACAATAGTCAATCTGGTCAACTTGATTTGGCTTTCACAAATTTCAAATCTATCAATATTATATTTCAACTTCAATATACTGAACTTATTTTGTATATAAAATTGTTGATGGTACAGTTACTGTATTTACCAGTGACCATATGTTGGTCGGATAAAACAGATACAACTATATAATGCTTTTTAAGCTTGCCAACAATTCAAATTAGTATTAAATTCACTTTCAGAAGATGCAAACTTTTGTTGTGGAGAAAAAGAATTGTTCGAGCTTATGTAATTTTCAAATGTTGTGTTCTGTTTTGGAAATACATACCAGGCAAATGCAGATAAATACCTCATAAAATTGAAAAATATATGGTATGTAACTGCTGTTAAATAATTGAAGCTTGTTGAAGACAAAAACAATTATTTTTAATAAACACACAAAACTCAAGGCAGAACAATTTATGTAGAGAGAAAATTAATCTTCTGAACTATATGATTTTTGGTTAAGAACCATTAATTAATAAATACACCAACCAAATCCCAGCCATTTCTAATAGTTAGAGTATTATTTATTGCATTTGGGAATTGTTAAGGCACATGCTAGAAGCTTCTTTAATGTATGGTAATGTATTTCTAGGTCCTTAACAACTGAAATTAAAATAAATTATACTAAAATCAACCTTACCCTATAGATGCAATGTGAATAGATCAATTTGGAAGAGCATATGTATGCATTAAGATTTCAATGAACTGAGATCTGAATGCTTTGTGTTGTTCCAGAATGCCCACATCGGCCCATTTAGCCTACCATGTGCACAAAACTGTCCGTCAAACATCAATCAATCAAACAACCAGAATGACTATAAAAACACACTCAAAATGGCCAGATTACAAGACAAAGAAGCTCTCAAATTGTATAATGTTATTTATAATGTGCACTAATCCAAATAATGATAATTATTTCAGTTAGTTGTGAGAGAGAGATATGATCCATTATGAAATAAGATTAGTAAACTTTATCTGTTATAGTCCAAAATCTAAAATAGGTGATCCAAAGTATTGCTAAATAAAAACATAAAATCACTTGTTTAAATGATCTTTATTATCATGTATTTATAACTAAAGATGTTTGTCATTCATTTGAAATGTTTTACATCTAGAAATAATTTCATTACATGATACAATAAAATATCTGATTAATTCACCTGTTGGAAGGTGGCTTACTATGGGCTTTCACCAAAGACTAAATGGCCTTCTGACAAAAAATCTGTTTAAATATACATCTGGGGAGGGTGGGGATAACCTAGAATAAACATTTTCAAAGTAAATTTTGTTAATGCTGGCCTAAACAAGGGGAATACTGCTGTAAAATGAAGTGTTGTTGTCGTCGTCAGTTTCATTAATGTGTCTGTAAATTTTCAACATCTACTTTACACACACACACGTGTGTATATATATATATATATATCCACAGGATTTCAAAAATCAAATTCCCTGTATTTAAGAAATTTCCCTGTTTATTGTGTGCAAAAATTACATGTTCAATTAATTTTTTAGTAGTGCGACCTCCATCCACCCCATATACTATAAATTTGGAACGAAGGAATAACAATTCTGTGTTTACCCAAAAATTCCATGTTTACCCTTTATTTTTCTCAATCATAAAATTCCCTGTTGTTTCCCATCAGGGAAAAATTTCCCTGTTCATTTTCCCTGTTCTGTCGGTACCCTGATATATATATATATATATGTGTGTGTGTGTGTAACTTTTTCCAGAAAAATACATAAAACTGACCTCGATTAAACATGGCAATAAACTAATACAAATATATTTCCAACCTAAATCACTTGATCAACACAAAATTCAACCATACAGAAGTTAAGAATGGTTTGTTAATAAATAAACTTTTCATGTTTCAAAGAATTATATATAAACATCCAACAGAAAAATCTGAATTTACCATTAATGCATTTATGAACAAGAAATGAAATATTGACACCCTTGTTATATCTACATTTGTTGCAAAACTGGCAACTTAGATCACAATCAGTTTGCTGGTGATCACATCATAATTATGGCTTAAAACAAGCTAAATATGAAGAAATAAAGCACCAGATGGCACTGATGACTAACAACTGTTAACAGCTTGTATCAGTATTTGAATACTAAACAAAATAATTAAACACTAGACATGAAAATGGCTAACTTTATACGGTGTTATCCAAATATTAAGCAACTGTTTGATAAATCACACATCATCTCTTCTAAGCATTACAATAAGTCAACAACATCTGAAATACCAGCTTATAACATCCATTATTTATTTGATGGTATCTCTCTACTACATACCGGAAGAGATGGAAAATACGAATAGTGGTAACAAAGTGTTTGCTAACAGAATCACCACTAAACGTAACAATATTTTCAACAATCCAAACAAAAATACATTAGCCTACCTCCAATACTATTGAGCTTCAATAATAAGACCAATCAGAATAATCACGGATTAAATATTTCAGTTCGATGCAGAACCCTGTTTAGTTATATATTCAATCCTATGCTAGCATATTTGCACAGACGGCATAACGGCATAATTATCAGTAATGGCACACTGGATAATGAAAATCGTGGGGCCACCGAACACTATAAATAGGTATCTTCACCAGGTTTTGGACTGACAGGCATTTGGTCATCTGAATTAGCACCAGAGCCTGCAGCTTTTTCCAAATCATCTCCTTGGGAGATACACGTCGGTTTGTTGGGTGGTAGAGGCGGCGGTGGTGGTTGAGGACGTGCAGGCCTACTGGAGCCACTTGACTGACGTCGGTGTCCAGGTAACCCCTCTGCATTTGGACGATGTGAATGGCCACTACCATCAGGTTTTATGCCAGGTGGCGGTGGTAGAGGTGGCTTCTCCATGACCTCTGGTGGTGCATTCAACACTATCTTTGTCAACTGAGGGGGAGAATGTTCTTCCGATGATGTCAACGACAATTTCTTTGGTTGCACCGGTGGAGGTGATGTGACTATTGGTGAAAGTGAAGGATATATTTTCTCCACTGAACCTCCAGAGGGCTTGTCTGGCTTTTCTGGTCTTGCTGGCTTTTCTGGCTTCTCTGGTGGTGGACCCGGAGGCCTTTCAGGTCGTGACGTCGGCTGATAATCTGGTGGCCTCTCTGGCCGCGATACAGCAGGCTGATGTTCAGTTGACCTGTCCGTTTGTGTGACGGCCTGTTGATCTGGAGCCCTTTCTTGATGTTTCATCATAATCAGCTGCTGTTGTTGCTGTTGTTCAGGTGGCTTCTCTGGTCTTATTGGGATCTGCTGTTGTTCAGATGATTTTGTCATGGCTATTTGGTCTTGGGAGCTCTCTTGCCCTGTTGTTGTGACCTGTAGTTGTTGTGGCTGTGGTGGCAGTGGTGGTGGTGGGGGTTGTTGTTGTGTTTGTTCGGGAGGTCTATAAGGCAGAGGAGGCTTTAAAGGATATGGAAGATTACTAATGTCAGCCACTGTTACGGTTTCTGTAGCAGCAGCAGTACCACCCGATGTGGTCGCTGTAGCGGTGGTACCAGCTGGTGGTGGTGGAGCTGGGCAATGCGGTCTCTCTCCTGGAGGAAGTGGAGCTGGCTTCTTGTTCATTCTCCGTGGAGGTTTCGGGCTTGGTGCTCTGGCACTAGAAAAAATATCATGATTTAAAAGGCATCAAACAAAGTACCATGTTATTTAAGGCAAGACACAAAATCACCTACAACTCTATCTGAATGGATGATCTAAGGTGTTTGTGGAAGAACTTTCCAATGAGCAGAAGTTGCACAGATATTCAGATACATTGCCATTGACAGATTTATAAGTTATTGGTGAAGTCTTGAAGTAAATGGGATGTCTCACTGGCAGCAAGTGTATTTTCTAAGGAATTCGGGTGACTGGATAATATAACCAACAAGATGCCACTATTCTAAACACCATTCTAAATTCGCTGTCAGTGATTAATGCTTTAATAAGATAATTGGGAGCTACAACAGTCTACATGCCGACTATAACAAGTACTAATAGGCAGGTAGTAGGCAGCTCACCATATGAGGTATGCAATAATATTAACAGCTTAATAGGTAATACCCACTCTATCCTTAAGAATAGGAAATTTTTGATTGATTGTCAGGATCCAGTGTAACAGCATAAAGTGAAAATGACATACTGTACGGTGATTCCAACAGGTATCATCAGAATAATATACATTGTGAGAGACAACTGACTGAGAACTGAACCCTGTGGCACACAGGTTAACAATCCCAGAACATCTGATCAAACATCACTAACAGACAATCTTTGGGTATCTGGTACCGTATTCTAAATAGGATTGAAACAGTTCAAGCACACTATATACAAATATCCTATTCTGCTCGAAGTTTTGTGATATTAATAATTCTTTTCATGTCGAAAAATATTAAATATGAGTTTTAAATTTCAGTCACATTGTATTGTGGGTGCCCACAAAATAGCAGCTTACGCCCTTAATTATCTTAGAGATATGGAAGAATTGTCCATCTTTAATAATGATATTGTCTGTATCATATGTAAATTTTGAACATAACTTTTAAAAAGGATATGCATGAAAGATTTGGATTCACCTACTGATTACAAAGATTCTGTGTCTGTAAATGTGTGTGTTTGTTCATACTTAGACAGAGAACAGGAACTAAACCCTATTCAGTTGGCCAACAACCATTCTTTGGCTAATCTATTAGTAAAGTGAAAAACAGAGACATTCCTTACCCACTCTGGCTATCTAATACATTCAGACTTCCTGAAGATGTTGACATGTTTTCTTGGGAGCCAAACGGAATGGCGGCACTGCTGTGAATAGAGCTGACCAGTGCCTGAGTAGCATTACCTTGCAGCATAATGTCAGGCGATGGCTGTCTGTAGTCTGCTGGTCCTACGGGTGCTACATGACTACTGTTGTTGTTGTCTCCACTCGTCACTGAGCTAAGCAAATCAGGCTGTGTTGGCTCTAGTGACGAAGTCTCCAAGTTCGTGAAAATTTGTTCGAATATGTCCTCATCTAAATGAAAGATGGAAGAAAATGGCATGCAAGAGGAACACTGAACAACACACAACATTCAATATAGATAGTGCTCAATAAACTTTTAAGTGGCTCTCATTAGTTTACTTACTAACAGGCATTAATTGTCTATATTTGTATTCAGAAATGGTGGAAAAATTGCCAAATTAAAACAATTAAATCTCAATATACATGTTTTGCTGAAATGGATACATGAATGCACCTATAGTAGTTATAAGGTATGGTATGACAGCCAAATGTTCATAATGGCTATAGATTTGTTTCCAAGCCTAAACCAAATGTAATTAAATAAAAATTTAAGACAGCACAATACAGCAATTTAGTGATGGTTAAAGATTAACATTACGAATAAAACACCTAATATTTGAAATGCTGCTCTGATCAACAGGATTGATAAAACGAATTCAAGACCAAATTGCTCAAGTGAATGGTTCTGTGCTGATTAATGCTTAGATTATATTTGACATGATGAAGAAGTGAAATAACACAATATGCATCCTATTAAGTTTGGCTTTTATGAACTAAAACATTCTAACATTTAATGACTGATTAACAACTTAAATTTACTCTCATCACCTAATAATTTGGATGTATAAGTTGGAATTGTATCAAGCGTTTGCATCCACTCAGGTAAGATACTATATATATATATATATATATAGAGAGAGAGAGAGAGAGATAGCGTGAGAGAGAGTGTGTGTGTGAGAGTGAGTAACAGACAAAACCAGTTGAAGACAAGCACAGAACAATCTCACTTCATGCACAAATAGAACAGTTCTCAGTTAAATCTGTTACAGAAATAGCATCAGCAACAGCATTGTTCATTGATCAAACAAACCCAAGATTGTCTCTACAGCTGTAATGATTAAGAGGAAATCCATTCCGGTGAAACTAGAAATTTTGTATTGGTTGAGTAGACTAATAAATGTAGATCAAATAAAATGTTGAGCCACAGAAATAAACTGCAACAATCAGTTTTAGTAGATTGGGAGTATTTCGGCTGATATTTGTTTCAGAACATTGCCATTGATGGGAATTGTAAGAAAAACACGTATGAGTTAGCGAATTACCAAATGAAGTAACTGACCTTCTTTAACAAAACCACACATAGCATGATACATTTATGACTTGGCTCAACACAACACAACACAACACTACACAAAGCACAGAGTTATCGGCTACTAATACAAATCTAAACACGGGTTCTAGATAAAAGCATTTTATTAACATCAGCTTAGTTACAGGGCAGTTCTGTTTACCATACACACCGAAGACACGAACAGTATATCTTCCATAAGCAAACAATGCTCACACAATGACTCTTGCACATCTCCGCCAGCATCAGCAGCCAGTACTAACCACACAATACATTTTACAAACTACTAAATCAAGATCAGTTATAGTGAGTGATGTTTAACCAGTATTAAGTGTCATTGGTAGAAAATGATGCGCAAACAGAATGAAAAATCACACTGGTCATAAAATGAATACAAATTCTCTTTCTCACACACACACACACACACACACACAATTAGCTGCATACTCTTATTATAAAGAGACATTAGATAGTCTTGAACACAATTTTGCTAACATATTATAACAATATGAGACTACTATATGTTATTTTGCCAGCTTTGAAAAGAAGGAAGAAAATTATCTAACTAAGAGTCATTACATATGAATCATTAAAAAAAAACGACCATCAAAAGATGCACTCAAAAAACAAACAATTATTTTAGTACATACCAGTAAACTGTGGAATGTGGCATATTTATTTCAAAAACCATCATCAACACCACCCACCACAACCCCCCACCCTGGAACAACTTTTGCAACTCCTTATAATTTTATTTGCTTATCCACAGTAGGTTCATGGCACTTGGTAATGCTTTCTCACAGAAACAAGAGCAACTTTTACAAAGGATGAGTCGACATGAGGTTTAGCTAATTCCATAACTACTTCATTACAGATAAAGTATGAAACTGTTTTAAGATAACAGAATGAACCAAGACAACTTACTGAATTATTACAGCCATGCTTAGAAATAAATTCCCAAACTGTAAATTTAAGTGTGTGTGTGTGTGTGTGCGTGTGTGTATGTGCATGCAGGTGTGTTAGGTAGTGATTGCGTGTCTGAATGTGTGTGTATGTGGGCACGCGCGCATGTGTCTCCTATAGATTGGAAGCGATAGAGTTAACAAAATACTAATAAATCAACAAGTCACCTTACAAGCACGTGATGGAAGCATTCATTATTAATATTAATAATCTATCCAATTGTAATTAAAAGCAAACTACCAGTAACTGAGAAATATACATCTACGTTATCACAGCATCTGAGAACAATGCAATCAAAGAAAACAAAAAAAACTCAAACTGCCAAATATACAACTTGAGCAACAACTAAATATTCCATCTGAAAAAAACAACTGGCTTACCTAAACACAGATTCTTCTTATGCGAGACCAACAGTATATTAATTTACCCCCCCCCCCAAAAAAAACAACAACAACCCCACAACAACATGCCATCAGTATACAAATGTCTATCTCATAAGATACTTCATGTGGCTGGGTTATATCAAGCACGAGAACACAAGCAAACAGAATGACTAGAGTCTAGTAGGAGTCGACGACTAACATCAAGCTGGTCACACATACATACAGGCATATACTAGAGCTTCTACCAAGAGAACAACAGAATAACTAAAGTGGCCTATGCCAGTCTAGCAAGCCATCAAGGTGACGACAACTTTCAAATGACAAATCGACTATCAGTTGGTTAACCAGCTGGAACGACGTGAATGCGACAAAACTATTATCATCATGGCTAATTTGTAAACGATCGATTATATGAAACAATTTGATAAATGCTAATGTTACCACTAATAGCAAATGACGGTGATGAAGATGATGACGGTGTTGCCGTTGTAGATGTTACTGTTGCTATTGTTGGGGTATTTGATATTAACCAATCAAGTGATAATTCATTTAGCACCTTCAAGACAAAGCTACACTGGATGATCAGATTTAACGAGCAATAAAAAACAGAAGCATAATGGACAAATAACTACTTTTCAGTGCTGTTAATAACATTTACAGCCATTACTATCAATCACATCCAGTGTGAAGAGACAATTCTGGGACAACAGATCTTGCCCTGTGTTACTGACATTGAAGTTCATTACCTATGTCGGACTAATTATAATAGAGATTTTTAAACTTTCTGTGCTAGACAGGTTTGATTTCAAATGATGATGCTAAGCTTATCTGACAATAACTGTTAAACAATGCAATATGTCATTGTTATGCCACTATAGCAGTATGGCACTAAACATGATAAAATTCCATTATATACAAAATTTCTTTTTATAAAAAGTGAGATTCCTGCTAGAAAGCATCGAACATTGCCAAACAAATCAAATGGATATAAAAATACTTCACTGTTGTTGTTTTTTGCATAGATTTAATTATGATCATATTTAACAATGTAAACAATATTATTATCAAAACTTCATCAGTCATCATGAAGACTGCTGAGTGCAACATATATGGATATTTCAGGTGACACTGATGATAGAAAGTTGAAAATGCAACTGAAATTTTATAGATCTAAACACAGGTGCCTACACAATGTGGCATGTTAATGGTATATTTACAATGATATGAGTTTCACTGAAGAGCAGAATGAACAGAAAATCAACTCTCAGAGTAGTAGCAGAGGGTTTATACACAAGGCCTGATGTACATAGAAGTGAGGATTTATAAACATTAATGATAGCTATCTATCTCAGTATATTGATATCTCTGATAAAGTTATGTTTTCCACTTTTGTACAATATCTAAAATTTACATCTTATTCATATACAAAATTGACTGATATCAACATACTATATGAGAATGTTGTCCCTGCATTATTATTCTTAAAGCAACATTACTGCTTCACTACTAAATACCAATCTGACTGCACAAAATAATGCATCACAACACATCACTTCAATCACAAACTGTAGCACACCTTAAAATGGATTAATACATCTGACAGAACCCCTCATCTCTCTCAAATACTGACATACATAAGACCCATTTAAAATCATCTGCATCATCTTACAGATTAAAGACATGACTAACTAATACTAATTTCTGCATGTATTCATTCATTTGCTGGATGTTATCAAACTGCTGACTGACTTTCCTAAACTAACAAATTGGGGACTTTCTAAAGTGGAAAGGTAGATCATGGCTGAAACAGCCGAAATAATAAGGTGACTGAAACATTTGGTGTTTACTACAGTAGGGTGAAGAATGGCAATGTTAAAAAGAGAAGAATAATTGAATAATCCCTTGATGGTTGATGTACTAAGATTTGATTTGTTATGTTGCCAGCAATACAGACATTCATGGGACTGGCGCACACACACACACACACACACACTCTCTCTCTCTCTGTGCGTGTGTTGAATATGGCATGTAGCATGTTTATCAGTCAGAGCAAACAATGACAATGAAAAGGATTTAGAACAGCTAATGACTGTGCTGTAAGCTATGCAATACCGACAAAGGAACAAACCATAAAGCTGTGATTAGTGTAGGCAATGAAAAACAAGCAGACATGAATCTACATGACTGAAGTCATATGTAATAACAAACAAGAAATCACATCAGACACAACACAACACAACACACAACTTAATTAAGCTTAATTGATATATTTACAGTAATGCACATACAGGATGGAAAGAATAAGGTGCAATCAAGGAATATTGTTTGGTTGGGTAGTGAAAATGGAAAATACAAATGATCATCCATATCAGATATGTTTCAAGTCAGACAGTCAAGAGAGGCTTGTATGACACAATACATTTCTTTTTTCACGTGACAAATTTTCAGCGAATGCTAAATATTGTGGCTCACTATGAAGAGTTGATTTTGGCTTAAAGAAAGATAACTGTATTTGAGTATTCCATGTTAAGAACTACAGAAAAGCAATATCCATTTTGAATGTCAACTATTAGTGTTTAATAAAAAATGAGTGAGCCTGAAGCTATATTTCTGAAATAAAAAGAGCAGTCATTTGCCGTAATTTAATGGGTGAGAAATTTAATCACAAAATGCTTTACCTCGCTGATGTCTGATAACTGTTTCCACAAGGTTCCATAACCCCACTTGTTTAACATAGGATATTTACTGGACTTAGACAATTCATCAACCGGAACAATATCTTCTGCGTAAATCACCAGAACCAAACACACTGGGGATAGTGGAACCTTCTAGGAATTTGTCTCCAAACAAAGCAAACATGAATCTCAGCAGTTAGTAAAATGCATGGACCTAGGCACAGGCAGGTGTTGGATATCAAACAAAAGGAGGAGTCAAGAGAAATCAAACTGGCAGCAAATAAATCATGCTTTGCAAAAATAAATAGACCAGAGACAAAATGAAGTCTTACAATGAAGCCGAACTCTTTATGCATAAGTAATGTTTGATAAAGTTAGTCACATGCCAAACTGATCAGATATGATTTATGTAAATATACACTAAGCACATTCCATTACATTCCATTACTTTCTTCTGAGCAATCACCATTTTTGGTGGCTCTCCATTTCACATCACCATTGTTTTTCTTGAAACAATGTTTTCCTGAATCATTCTGAGCTGCCTGAATGATCACTGGTTTTTCACTAGGTGGCGTACATGACCTGTTACCCTTCCCAACCCCAATTTTATCACCTGACTGTGTCTCATCTGGTGAGCTGGATGTATTCACTGTTTGTGATTTGCTGACATTGTTAGCATCTACGCCAGTACCATGCTGGTGCATGTGAGTGTCCCAGAGAGTGCGGACGCGGTTAAGATATTCAGGCCAGCCATCACCGAGGGACTGGAGAGCGAACACTGTGTCATACACATCAGAGTGCATGCCGCGTGGCAGTGCAACCTTTGGCGGGGGCGTGATAGTTCTTTTCACAGGCCCATTCAAGCCAACCAAACACTGTGAAGACAGCGGTAACTCTGCATTTAAGTCAGAAATGCGTATCCTATCACAGTTAGATACGGGAAATGACTTCATATAGCTACCGTAGTTGTGCATTGAAGCATCAGATCCACTCCGCTGGCTGCCTCGAGGTCTATTCCCATCTGACACAACACCATCAGCATCCAGTCTGATCATCATCTTATCCACGCTATCATCAGCAATGCTGATGCCATCATTAGACATACCAGACGCTGACAAAGACAAACCTAGAGAAGGTTCTGTGAGGCTGATGGCATGTCTTTTGGTCACTTTCTCGTTGCCCGTTCCACACTTCTCTCTCTTCTTATCTCGGCGCAGATTGACTGGTGGCTGATTATCGTGAATTGGATCTTTCATGTACTGCCGGAAATCAACATCTGGATGGAAGAGATGGGACAGACAGGAAGAAAAAGACGTACAATCAACAATACAAGCACGATTTGTGCCTTTTGAAAAACACGTAGCACCATACACACACCACGGACTACACACAGCAGACATTATTAACCAAGCACCAAAAAGCATGTTGCACTTTGATGATCATGTCCTGATCACGTCATATAATCACACACGTCAAAGCACACTATTTATATATGCACAGAGACCAAGTGAGAGGAGAGACACAAAAGGTTTTGGCTAATTTACAAGGATAATGATTACAACAGTCTTTAAGGTATATATCATACGGTAGAAATCTGATGCTATTTGCTATGGCAAAGTTAAATTAATATCTCCGAGGCTGACAATATTTACACCTGTTAAGTCACAACTTTATTATCTATCCAGTTAATTAATCATGATGATAACAAATTATTATATTATATTTGTTATAACATTAACATCAGATGCACATGCTACATCACAATGCTATTCAAACCACACACACACACACACACACACACAGACACACACACACACACAAGTGACAAATTAAGTCAATAATAATCAAGGCAAGCCATATTACAACGAACAATCACAAATGGCAAACATGCTTAAAAATGAATGCTGACCCACATGTTAGCAAAATGTTACAGTCTCAGCAAGACAACAACAGATTAGTAAATATCACGACCACAAACATTGACTGACACAAACATCATTCCATCAACAGAATTCTCATACAATTCTCTTGGCAAACAATCTGGATAAAGCACCAGCTGTAATTCAGAATATTACCCAAGTGGCATGGCAGTCTCACCATAATACATGATTTATTACAACTGAAAGTCAGGAAGTATTCTGTTAAACTTTAGCACCACTCACACCTGGGACACATCACCGAAAGGCAATTTCCTATGGAAATTATTATGCCAAAAACGCTTCTGGTGTATTAAACATGCAACGGACGCATTACAATTACAATAATCATGATGAGATAAAAATACTGATTTTAGAAATAAATTTTCCAGCCATCAAAGAGCTCCATCTACGATACGTCATGTCTCGATAAACACAATATTCATAGTATAGTAAATCAAAACAAATCAAATATAATCAGCCATATGATCAGAGAGGAACATAACCCAAAATCAAAATCTAGCACTGCTGATGTAAATATTTACACCTGGTTAAGGTTAAGGACAGATTATGGACACATAAAATCTGGTGCTATCATCAACTCCTTTTGGAAAAAATGCCGTTTCTCAACCAGTGAACACATAAATAATCAAAAAGTAGTTATAGATTTGAAGTAAATTTCTATCAGTTTTGAATCTATAAATATTAACTTTTTCAGGGCTCATCAGTCCTGAAAAAGTCAAACATCTCCCATATTCCTGTCATGTCAGATGACGTTTGTTAAGGGTTTACGACAAACAACACAAAAGAAGTACTGATAACAGCACAAACTGTATAATGATATTAAGTAAATGGCCCATCAATAGTAAATTTTTCCACAAACAAAATACTGTTTTAACAGAAACAAAATTAAATCACATGGACTGGAAACATGATTGATAGCACTAAGTCAAGCCATATCATTATTAGCATTGAATGTAATAAGAAATGAATACTTCCGAATTAGAAACGATCTTTCCATTTTACTTTGAACTTAACTCAAACAGCCAGTATCACTGAAGAAAAGCATTTAAGAAGTCCAGCGATTAGTTATAGTGCAGTAAAAAATCTTACATCCATTATAAATAGTTGGGATGCCATTAAAAAACTAATTTTTTTATAATTAAATAAGTCAAAAATATCTTTTTGACTTGATAATTTTCTGATTTTTTATATGATTGAACATAAAAACAGAGCATCAGTGATAATAAATAATGTCTCATTCATGCACAAAAGAGCTCCACCTGTTTTACACTGATTCAGTTTGATCCAAATTATATTTTTTGTCTGTGATATAGAAGTTAAATAGAATATGTTGTGTCTGTTATAAAGATATTGCAATGTGTAAAGTAAATTGGTTTTAATGGAATGTAGGTAATAGAACTTTGATTAGTAAGTTTTTCTTCAAGATAGTACTCTCCTAGCCACATACACCCACACACACATTATGATTTCATTATGCCAAAATCAAGTTCTTTCTCCGAATAAATTTGACATGTATAGCACCATTATATGTTAGAATTGAATGGTAAAATGTTATTATGAAAACTGTTTATTAAAATAATTAACTTTTTGTATTCTCCATCGGTCACTGCTCATTGATAAAAATGAATGTTGGCATGGCAATGAACAGTAGTATATTTATGTCACTGATAAAGTTTTCAGTGTTACCATTTTAAGGTGTAATATTATATAATCTGGACAATTAAATAAATACTATTAAAATCTGGGTTTTCATCTTCCAAATAACATATATATATATATATATATATATATATATATATATATATATATATTTCCCATGTTAAGTGTTAATATAAACTGGCTTCAAACATTAGACATCAAATATGATCACTTGTTTCAGTTACTATATATTATAAATGCAAATAATCTAATAGTTGAAGTTAATACACAAAACAACCACCTCTCAGAAAAATGTAAATTATTTAACTCAAGATGAGAAACAACATCAACTGCACTGTCTGCTCAGCATCAATATCAAGGTCACTAGTTCAGAAACAACACATGCCTAAAGTATAACAGGAGAACATAAATTCCACTACTGAAACACACCAAATCTAGCCGTAGAACAAATGCATAGTAAAAAAAACAAAAAACCCACATGTACAGAATGGAAATGTTGAAATTAGAACACAGGGATAAATTACTGTCAAAACCGCATGCTACCCACATACGTCACATGATGACTGGTTCGGATTCATGCAGATACTGTTGGGACATCTTTTAGTAGAGTTAAAATTAGCTTTCAGAAACATCTGCGGAGATATTTTGCCTTTCTGTCAATAACAAACAAGTCATCAAGAGTAAGTTTTAATCACTGTTTGGAGCTAGATGAGAACCAGATGTCCTACCTGAAGGAAAGAAGTAATCACAGTGTGAGATCAGAGCTTCTACTATGGCACTCTGGGCACTCGTTGTCAACACACTTGGCCTGAAATTAGATTACAAGCAGATATAACAATACCCCTCTTTCTCTCTCTCTCTCTCTCTCTCTCCATCCTACATACTTTAGTAAGGAGTTATCATTTTGTATTCAGTTACCTGATGAATCAGCTTTTAGAAATATGATGTTGATTTCTCAGTGATCATTTAAATCAGTCTATTTTTAAAACCTTCTGTGTGTATTTCTGTTTAAATCAACTGAAACATAATTCTTAATACAAGTGCTTTATAAAAACTTATCCCTATTAAATGTACCTGTGACTGTAATATTCCTTAATAACAACATGCAACTTACCCATTTGCTCCCTGTTCCCAGATTAAGTTAGGCCCTATCACTATTGACAAGTTACTGGGAGACATCTTGTTCACTTCTTGAAATTCTGCTATCTTGTGCAAAAACTTTATTAAAAACCTGCAGTGTGAATAGAAATACCAGCTTTATCATAGGGCAATAATGTAAAGTATACAGTTACACAAATTTGGAATAACATTTTTTTTAAAATAAATCATAGTAAATAAGAAGTTATCTGTGTCAAAAGGCAATTATGGTTATATTGTTATATTGTGGCCCTATTATGTTATAAGACAACTCTTATGACAGGAAACATTACCTGTAAACTAATCTGAATGTATACTACCTAGACTTTTTAATAGCTTACTCCAAGTAGAGTGTTAAGTAGTATCCCTGGTAACCATAACCCTATTTTTGGTAGAAAATGTTTGTAGCAAAATTATGTTAAGTTATAATAATAACAACAAACTTCTATAGTACCAATATCCTCGAAAGGAATTGAGCTCAGTGGTGCACCTAGCACAGGGGTAGGGCAATCTCATAGCCAAGGTACAATGCAAACTTCATCAACAAATGATATTATATTGTTTACTGATATTACATTATTGTACCATGTCATTCACAAAATAACAAAAACGCCCAAAACACAGTAAAAAAGGCCACTGGTCATCGAAAATTATGTCAAAGCAATACAATAAAACAAGATAACCAACAAAAATCTTTCTATCTTGCATGATAAAATATAGCTTCCAAGTTAGTTTGATGAATTTTAAACTTCTGTAATTAAAAACAAACTGGCTGACATAATTATTTTACTACCATTAGTGTGTAGGAGAAATGTCATTACAACACCTCTCCATATAAAGTACTGTAGGTCCCGACCTTTAAGCCGAGACTTTGTGTCAACATTTTGAGGGTCGGCTTAATGGACGGTGCTATTTCAGTGTCAAGAAATCCAGTCATCCGGAGAAATATTTTCAGTGTGTTACTATTAGCAGCCGTCTACAGAGTCTAGTCTAGATGCAAATGGACATCAATCGTCATTTTGATTTAAACTCATACAGTCATGGAGTGAAAATAGAAGTGAAACAAGTTGGTGATAATTATACATGGCTTTATAATGAAAATCAATATTTATATGTAGAATTATCTGATTTTTGTAATTATAGATAAATGTTGTTTGACTCAGTAGCGCATTTCACGAAGGCAGCATCGGTAACAAGACAACTTGTACCCAAGACACCCCACACCCAAGAGCATCGTATCTCATTCGTTTGGCAGCATACACATTAGGGTACCCCCATATACATATTTTGTATGGGCATATTTATACTAATAACGGGATAATTACTGATTAATTAATTTATTTTCAATAGAGAGTCTTGGTTATTGCCGCGTTAGTGACCAAAACGTACCTTCAAAGGCTCAGTAGTAATTCACTAATTGACAATATGTTTAATTACTTTCAAGTCATTGACTTCATATACGGTTCATTTAATATTTAATCACGCCGTTAATTTAAGTTTGAGGTCCTACATATACGCTAACAGTTTGTGTAAACGATGATTATAATTTGCCTTGATCTATATTTAGGTCAGCTTATTGGACAGTACTACCATACATCATGATATTTTAGGCCTAAAAACCGTCCTCGGCTGAATGGACTAGACCTACGGTATTTAAAGTAAAACATACAACTTTGTCTGCTAGTTCTCATATAATTTTAACGCCATTTACTACAAACCAATCACTTTACCTGTCAACAAAAAACAGTAATGCTAACATCTTGATTTACAACAGTTAACTAGGTCATTTTTATAAGTTTACTGCAACAACCGTAAATAAATAAAACCTTCTCTGGATATCATAATAGACTCCAGTGATAAATATATCCCAAAATTCAACTCTTAGACAGGCCAGCTATGGACACTGCATACTGACAAGTTTTCCTTAAAATGTCATAGTCCCATTAATCTTTTCACCAGAAGTAAGAGAATGGGTTACGTTTACTAGCTGTTGAGGTTATACCAATAACCACGGCTAACTTACTTCAGATTTTCATGGTTCAGTTTTGGTAATTTGGCTAAAACATCAGCCAAGGCTTGAAGTCTTTCTTCTGTAGGCCTGGAATAACAAAAAATCTTACAATAAATGAACAGATTACAACACTGAGGCAAATTGATCGCGAACTAATGACACTACCTTTTTTGATCATTAATATAATTCTTTAGTTTTGTTGTGGGTACCCTCAGAACAGGTTAACTGGATTGGATGCCAAACAAATCTATAGTGTCATTGTTATGCTCAGATTCTGGGCATCTGACAGTTTATTACACTTTACTCACTAAGGTCATAGATAAATGAATATTTACAACAAAGCTGTGTATTATTAACCCTGCTCAGGGTGAAATCTTGAGCGAAATAATGTCGGACAGGGTGAAGTTAGTCATTTGCAGATCAACAACGACCTTCAGTATTTAGTTAACTCAACCATAGTGACCTTTCACCTAAATACTGTCATCTGACACAATTATCCATATTTTCATATGTAACAATTCAACTAATGATGAATTACTGATCAATAAAGACAAATGCTGTCTATACAGATATATCTTCAATTATTGCAAAAATCATTTATCTAATTTTATAAACACTTTCTTAATCAATTACATGACAAACAGTGGTATATTATTATTGTCTATCACTTACATATGAGCAGCTTTCATCCAGTCTGGATACAAAGATGATTTCATCAAAGGATCTGGAAGTTCTCTTAAGTAAAGCTTTAAAGCACCTGAAAGTTCAACAATACAATAATTTGGCTTACTTTAAAAATGAAAGGGGTCTTAATGTAAGAAATGAGACAATAAGGCTAAGAAAGGGGCATAATCAGCCATTGTTTAGTAGGCAAAGGCTATCTAAACATACTCAGATACAACTGATTACAACAGGCATAACTCTACAACAGGCAAAACTTTACGACATGATGTTTGGCATCCCTATAATGCAGACAGCAATGTACCTATATTGTGACATCATGAAACCAAGCCATACTACTACTATACAACAGATAATCATGGCTTTTATGATACCTTACCAACTAAACAAACCATATACACTGTTTCTCATTTGTGCTAGCCATGTATATTGCATACTAATTATTGTTAAGCAGATTTATTTAATGTTATTATATAGTCGAGCCGTGATAGCACAGTTAGTTAGAGCATAGGACTCATAGCCTAACAGTTGCGGGTTCGAGGCTCCGTGAGCTGCAATGCTGTCATGTGGCAACTGGTTCACTCATCTATATAAAATGAGTACCCGACAGGACACTGATGGCTATGTGTTTGAGTAACATTTTGTGCCTGTATGGAATTGGCAGTATGTGTTGTATGCTTACTTGGGAGTTGAGATATGTGCTGGGTGGAAACAGGTCTGAGTCAGGGATAATAATATTGTAAATAATATTGTAAAGCACCTTAGAGCAGCTTCTAGCTGAATAGGGCGCTATATAAATATCACATATTATTATTATTAATGCCAAATGTATGATATATTTAGATGAAAAGTACATGTTATCCCAACAATAACAATACTTAGAAGTCACCAAAAGTTTGAGGACTGCTTACGGAAGTTAATCTGTTTTGAAACTCAACAGTTTTTAGAATAAGAATACCAGCAAGAGACAAACTACTTAATATAGTCATTTATCTGCACATTTGCTTTTCGGTTGAATTTGTGCAGATTAATGAATCGTGTTGACTGATGACTTCTGTCACTTCCAGAAGACAGCATTTAGCAGGTTTGCTGCCAAGACTACCTGAATACAGATTTTTGAACACATTGAAAGCAAAAGATGAATAAACTTTTTATTTAATGCAGTATTTATACTATATTTAATCAATCTACAGTTTGATCATATATTTCTTAAGTAGTAATTACTACACACATCAAACTCTACATATGTGCCAGTATAATAAGGTATCCTGTTCATATGTAAAAACTAGATCAAACTGAGAATCTAAATTAAGAATTTTATCATGGCTGTTTTCAAACTATAACAACAAAGGCATTGATATAATTATACAAAAAAGTACAACCCAATAAATATTGACACTCAAAGATGTTCCTGCTAATTGATTGTTTGAACAAATACTTTTGTTGTATACAAAGTAGGAAAACATTTAACAGTAATTTGCAACATTAGACATAAAGTATTTGAGCATAGCTGAATTAATGAAATTGTTCCACAAGTTTGTGTGCATTTCTTGACTGTGTGACAAATAACTAGATTATCACATTATCTTAAGACGTGCATTCATTCACTTTAAATGTTGTGTAGACTGCAATGTGACAAAATTGTCAGTGCATTGTCTACCGGAAATGACTGTATATTTATAATGATGTAAACAATAATATTAATGCAACACTGGTTTAAACTAAAGCTTAAAGTGTTAATGTTTATGCTCTGATGTTGATTTACATATCTTCTATCATTATGGTACAATATTTACTAACATTTAATTAACTGTTATTAAAATATAAATGTGATATTGCTTCTAAATGATCATGATAATAGGATTTTGTGGTTGTAATTTTAAGTCTTGCAATGTAAAGGATGCCAATGTAATGACTTTTGCTTGTATGTCATTCCTATAACCCAATTAAATATTTAAAAAAAAACAATTCTTCATAAAGATACTAAAATTATTGAATACTTTTAATGTTATATCTGAATGGAAAAAAATAATGAAATGTATTCATATACAATTCAAATATATTTCCAGGAGTATTATAATGCCACTAAAAATAATCTTGATACAGTTCCATTTTCAGAACTATTTCAATATACTTTGAACACTTTCACCAAACATTTATTATGTACTGAAACTAACCAGCAATTACATGAACATCATATTCTCCTGCTATTTCTGCACATTGTTCAGAATCAAATGCTGCCTGAAACATAAAATAACAACAAAATTATTTCATAGCTGTGGTGTCTGTACCTAAGTTAAAACATTTCAATAATAAGGCAGAACATAGGTCTGAATGTATTAGTTAAATGTTAAAAGTTGACAATTGCATTAACAATTGTTACATACAACAGTGAACACATAAACAATAAGTTTAAATTTATACTCTTATTATATTCACATACCTTTAATTTCTTTATTTTATTGGCAGCTCCTGCAATCCTAAATAATCCCTATATCAGTAAGAACGCAACATTAATACCACATGAAAATAATCTCTTGAATAACAGACAATGATCAGATGAATAAGCATCTTTCAAAACAATAAATACACTCAGCATAATGGTGTTTAAACACAGCCAAATACTAACCTCTTCTTCTAGGCCACCCAATGTAATTAGATTTTTTACACACTCCTCTAAGACTAAAGCTATCGTTCGGTTTGTTCTTTCTAAGTGATCTTCTATCGACTTTCCATACACTGGCACATGCTGATAAAATTCTAAAAAACACAAAGGTATTGACAGCCAAGATTAAAAGAGATTTAGATTCATTAACAATATCAGGATAAGCACAAACCCCTGCAACAATATTTACTCATCGTCTGATCTATCCTACTTCTATTGTTTCATAAAAGGTATAACATTAAATAGTACTTTTCTGTGTAATATTCATATTGTTCGTGTTAATATATGAACAAAATAATTTTTTTATATGTTAGTTTTGTCAGTGTTAACAAATGAATAACATGTTACATAATATTACTTGAACATAAATTTGGAGCATTGTTTAAAAGTTCATTAGGCCATTGTTTTTTTTAATACTTGTTTTACAAAGCTGCCGAACACAGCTGAAACACTCCGCCAGGAACTAATTTATTTTTTATTTTTCAAATTATTATTTTCGTGCCGACCTGCCTGAACACCGTTCGGAAGCGGATTAGGCTACGATGTGGCCTAATCCAAGATGGTGACAGGTCAGTTCCACTTCGAAATTATTTCAGTTACCTCTACAGTAAATCAGTCTTCAAGCCCAGAAATCTTGTAAATTTAAACTAATTATAACTCCCTCCTCACCGAGAAACACATAAATAGTTAGAACTTTGCAGAGATCTACTTAAAAGTGCCATTGAAAATATCGCCGTAATAAGGCTACAGTGCACATATTCTTTTATCAGTGTTAGCCTTATTCCAGCCACCATCTTGGATTAGGCCGACAGTCAATTGTTTACTTTTCGTTGACGATTCATGATCAAAAGAAAATTACAAAGGCTAAAAAAAGTTAATGATTGCAGAGATTGTGAAATCTCAATTAAAGGAAGAATATGTTATAGAAAACATTGTCGTGTGCTAGACGATCATCGATGAAGACATGCCACACTGGTGGATATCAATGTCAAACTGAATTTGAATATCAATGTAAAAACAAAACATAAAATCAGAGTAATTGAGAATAGGTGTTGTGGGGAATTTGTAAATGGTTGGATACCAAATCTGGCATATCCTTTAGAAACAAGAATTTTGTTCGACCTTATGTTTCCAGTGATTTTTGGAAGGGAAATTTAAAAACAATGGCCTTCCTTCAGTTTCCAATGATAAGTTGCAGAACTTTGATATTTGCCCCCACCCACCAAATGACTACAAGTATACAACAAATATGAAGAAAAAATAACCTAACAAAGACAAACAAAATAAGCAATCATTGGAGAATACAATTCATGTGAAATAAGACAAAATTAGTGAAATCAGTGTGAATAAAATGACTATTGCTTGGTTCACATAATTCCAATAATTAATTAATCAATTAGTGCACAGAAAATAAAATGGAAAATCAACCATGGAATGACAATCATATTTAACTGATGCTGAAGTCCAGCATTAAAGCAAAAACAGTGTTTTATTAATTTGGCATATTTACTGTAAGCCATCTATCAGTAAAAATATGATTTGAACAATCATAATTACTGTAATAATTCAAACTTTAAAAGGCTGTTCAAATAATTACTAGCAGGAAAATAATTCCTTTTTATGTTAATAATTTCAATCACTCGACTATACCAAGATATGCAATTCACAAGTATCACGTAATTTAGTGTCAAATGCGAGGACTATGTGTTATAGCTAATTACTACTAATTATTAATAGTAAAATCAAGGTAATATCTGTTTGAAAAACTCCAACTGATCTTTTGATATTGCCATAAGAAAATATCTTATTGGATTAGTGTGAATTGGCAGTGACTATGTGTGAGCTGCCTTGGGCACACTGGCATGATAACTGGTTAAACTCGAAACAAAGTGTAGAGTTATCATTAGGTAAAAATCAACAAAAAGACATATAAATCTGTCTTTGATTATGTTAATGATGATGAAGCTGATTATCATTTCAAAAATTTGCTGCAGAAACCAACCATAAAGTTAAAACAGCGGATAACTGGCTTTGAATTTTATGTTTAATCACATCTATTTTTAGGAATGTTGACTCATTATTTCAAGTTCTGTTTAATTTAATATTCAATAATTTTTTTAATTATTATACATGGTTCACTTCAATATAATGTATCAGTGAAGGGAATGATTACAGCATGAACAAACTGTATACAACAATCAATCAAAACTAGATATGATGATGATGATGCAGCTCATTAATAACAATAAGCAAAATATCTGTGAGTTCTTGTACAGAAAGTATTTTCCAAGTGTTATACCACAAAGCCAAGCATATGTAGACTATCCAAATAACAGCAACTGTGAATTTGTCAAATTCTTTGAGCACATCTCACGTTTCTTTAATTGGGATCTCACTGCTGGAAAACCACAGACTTCTGACCTTCTGGCCAATTAAAAACTTTGAATCACGATGCACAGGTGACCCAAAGAAAGGGAATATACATATGGAGAACTGCAGGATGTGTTTAATTTTTAATCATTAATCATTTATTGCAATAATGTTGGGCTCAGCATAAAAGAATAATCAATATTTTGGAATATGAAGTTGTTTCTTCACTAAATAAATGCAATAATTATATGCCAACAAAATGGATATTGGAACCATGGGTTTATCTGCTTACAATTAGTGCATGTCAGGTATGATGTTTATTTCCATTGTGCAAACTGTGTTGTAAACAAACTTGGGAAAACACGTGGCCTTAGCCCTATTTGTGACTAGGCAACACAAGATTACACCAGTGTTCAAACATTATAACTAAAAATTACTTAGTGTTTGAACATTTTTGGTTAATAAAGCAATTAATTAATCCCCAAATTGGGTGTTCAAAAACGTATGTCTGAATCATTACAGTAATTTACTGGTGCCATGTGTAGGCAGATCATTAAATTGTCAAATGACAGCTATTTGAACTAGTAAAAGTGACAGTGAAACTAACATTTAGACCTGAGCACTGATTATATTTAAGTTGTCATACCTAAAGATTTCCATCACTGTATACTGCTGCAATCACAAGATCTCTTTCAGCAAATAATGTAATATAGAACTACTTCTTGGGTTTATGGAAATTAGAGCAGAATCCATTCTCCAACAGGTCTGCTAGATGCCGAACAATCATTTACAATGCAACGTAAGTGCCAAACAAATCACAAAAAAGTGTAACATTTGTATATTTAGATAATTTCATAGCTCCAAATGGTCTAGGACAAGGAATGGAGTACGGTAATATAAAACACAAATAACGTACGCATCTGTTCCTCCATCTGTGGTATCCGCTTCTCTAATGAGTCCAATACATCTCTATGATATTTAGCTTGGCATTTTATTAACTGTAATCGGATAATAATAAGAAAAAAATAATATACACAATTCACACACACACAGAGGTAAAACTCTTTACAACACGATTTTTCATATCATTATAGAAACAATGTGGTAGATAATATCCATGGGTGAAGTAGTAGTGAACTGTGACTGGCCACAGACCTATAGCACTAGATTTCAAATTACATCATACCTATGTCTGAAAAGTGTTTCACCTTTCATTTTGTTTCACTACACCTGAAAGTCACTTAAACCACTTAAATTAAATGATGCACCAAACTGATCATTAAAATAAAATTTTATATTTCACTATACAATGAACCATGACTATTTTGAGTTTCCAGGCAAATAAAGCCTCCAAATTACAGGTCAAATAGTTTAAACTAACAATGAGAAGAGTAATCTGATAAAACACAATATCTTTGACAAGTACCCCATGATACTATTATATTTAACTGGCAACATGTTAACTGTACAGTGTAATGCCAGTCGGTATTTATCATCCTGTTGGTATCAAAGGCTGTGATAATACTGCAGATAATTATTACATTATGGGTAAGTATGGTTTTTGAATTTTAAATGATTTAGGTGTTGTGTACTGATTTCATTAATTCTTATGGCTGCCCCCTTTGCAGGTTCAAGTCAAACTATATTACATGAAGATGCATCTCCTGGAGAAATGTATAAGAAAATTATGGGGAATATCTGAAAGTTGACTTCAGATTTTAACTCATGCATTAAATTTGAATTGTTTAAATCAATATCATCAGCATTAACTTTTGTACTTCTAGATATTTACTATTGTGTTTGCTGTAAGGAATAGACAAGTTTGATTAAAATAACTAAATAATAATGAATTTAAACTCTCTCAATAACACTATTTTAGCTACTTCCTTCAAATTCAATATAAAATGTTTGGAAAACTATTAAATAACTACATTAAATGAAAGATGGTGTCTTGACATAATTCAGTAATAATAAATAAATTATATATAAGCTGCCTTCTTAACATTAAAATGATATTAGAGGTAAAATAGTTGACTTTGCACCCGCAATGGCATTTAACCTTAATGATACAATACAGTGTACTACTGACTGGATTATAACCTACCTCTAATAGAATATTACTAAGTTCTGCTTCTCTTGATGCTAACGTAAACATTTCAGTGGCCAGCTGATCCTGAAATGATAAAAGATTGTGTCACAAGCTATTTAAATTATGCTGGCTTCCTCTAATTAACAGACAGTGGACTAAAAAATAAGAACCAATGTATCTTGATGAAAATCTATCCTCGGACAAAGCAGCACAAATCAATAATGATTAGAGTTGAAGCAAAATCCCTGGTAAATATTTTTGTCTGCATTGTAAATTATTTTTGCCTCTTATATCCAAAAACCATCCCAAATTATAACTAAAAGTTTGTCTAATACTAACCCTGCACTGGTCCACTTTATAACAAGCATCATCAAACTCCTCTCGTAAGTTGTCTACTTTAGCTGTGGAAGACTGTTGATTACTGCCACTTGCTTTACTTTGCTCTTTTATGGCAGCTGCATACCTGAACACAAATAAAACAAAGACCTTTTCATAAATGTGAACATATTAACAGAGATGCTGTAGTATAAAAAACAAACAGGGAGACTGACAGATTGTGCATTAAATTATCAGATCATATCCATTTGTTTCTCTACATATATCAAACTATCAAAACACTATTCCATATAAAAACTGAGTTGAATCAATGGATGAAGACATCTTTGACCTCATTTTATTTTAACAACAATAAATGTATGGACATGTCACAACAATAATTTTGGAGTTAACCATATTCAGAAATATTTGTTTGTTGAAGCTCCTGAATGCTGATGTCACTTGAACACAGCAGTTGGACCAGAAGTCTGTAGAGCCCATACAAAAGCACAGTAAACAAGTGTGAGCAAAGAATTATTCCAGAACATAATGCAATTATCTTGTTAAAATTACGTCATGAATGACATGTACAACTATATAATTTTTACCCAGAAGGAACTGTAGAAGAGGAAGATGATTCCAATTGTTTTGAAGAAAGCAGAATCGTTGAAGAAACCTTGAGGAGAACTGGGAACACTGACTGGTGTCTGTCATTCTGTGTGAACTCTGTGAACCGATGGATTTCAAGAAGGAACATCTTTGTTACCATTCTATGCAAAATTTTAACTGTATTTTAGTTGATTCAAATGTGAAATGTATATCACAACATCCCGAATGGCTGATATATTAATGCTCAAGAGTAACTATAATCTGCATCAGTCTAGAGTGCTCATATGACGTCACAGCATTTGAGTTTTCTCCTTCCCATCATCGAATCCGGCTTCTGGCGCAGCTGTAATGGGGACCCTCCAATAATTTGGATTATTTCCCTATATCTATTGATATCAGGTATATTTCGTGATTATTATTGTGGAATTTTTAGTTAATGTTCTAAGCATTACATATTTCAGAATGTTTTTCTGAGGGTGAACTGTCCATTTAATAATAGTTATAACCTAGGTCAGAACATGACTAAAATATTCATTAATTAATAAACTCAAGAGGGTGATGTAGGTGCAGCACCATAAATATTTGCCAGGTCAAGTAACCAATTACTTGCCCAGTTAGACAAATTACTTTTTAAAACCAAATAATGATGTGTCATTTATGTGATTAAGTATCTAAATTAAACCAAATAAAATATTTCTGAAAGAAGCATATTATGTTTATTTAGTAATTGACTATTAGGCCATTGTTTTTTTTAATACTTGTTTTACAAACCCACCGACCACAGCTGAAAATCGCTGCTGGGAAATAAAATTGACTTTTATTCTTTTTATTGTTATTTTCCCGCTGACCCGCCTGCGTCTAACCTTGTTTTTTTTCCTTCAAATTGTTTATTTCAACATACAAAATACATCATTTTAACGAAAGCAAACGCATACAGAATGTTCAAAAAAGAAGATGCTTGAAGCATTGCTTATCCCCCCTTAACAAAACATTGAAAACATTCATGATAAATTTAAAAATAAAAAGATTTGGAAGTTTATCACTCAGAATTTTTCCTCAGTAGCTACTAACATAAAATATACTCGATTAATTTAGGGGAGAAGTGGGAGGTTCCACCACCTTACACTTCAATGGTTTGATCTTAGTAAACGTGATACAGCAATCGACAAGAAGTACTTTTCTACCGGTCCCTCAATGTTTAATGTTCTTAATAAGGCACTGATCACATGATTTGTGACCCAATTCAATGTCATAAAGGTTATTTATATAAAGCAGTGGTGGGAGTGGAAGTTTGATCACAGTGCACAGCTTGTCTTGTTGAAATTTGGGGTAGAAACCCCTGGCTGTCACCTTTGGGCACAGCCAAACACACACAGTGCTGGGCGGATCGATCACCTGTATATATACATAGTGTAGACTTTTGAAATGTTGACACCTATCAACAAAGGTTCGAATTTTGATACAACCACTTTCAGTTGCTAATTGTTTTTGGTGGTGTATTGTTGCAAATTGCTTCAAAGTAAACACAAAACAATTATTCAGTGATATATTATGTTCCAGCTTAAAACTATTAAGTGTAATAAATAACAAATAGGGTTTTAATGTTGTGGTCGATTCTCCCTGCCTGGTCAAGCCTCCCCACTTCTATATCTTTTTGAAACAACAACAAATCGAAATACTACGAAATACTACCTATAACTTGGTATTAGCACAATGATTTTGTTTATGGCATACATGAAAAAAGCTTTCTTCAGGCATCACTCAACAAATCGCCCATTTTGTCTTCCTTGACCCGTGCACTAAACAGCCTCATGACTCCGGGTCATAAACTTCTGGATTCAACCGTCTGATCCACACCAATCACTCCATTGAACGATCGGTTTTGTCGCAGATCGCGCATGTGGAATCACGTTCTTACATTTAAATATATTCCATTTTTTGTCGGATTCACATAACTGATATATGGAATATCGGCTGTAAGCTTATTAAAATATGCAGATCAATTTGCGATAGTGATAGTGTCAACCAATCAATGACCACGTAAGAATCCATTGGAAAGATGGCGACTCATGCCGGTGCTGACAGTGACATGTCTATTGTTTAATTTTCACTGAAAAAAGCTAAACTATTGGAGTTTGTCAAATCCCAATTAATGGAAGGGTATATGTTATACAAACCATTTCTGTAAAACAAGTATTAAAAAAACAATGATCATTTACAAAGCCTATTTTAATTGAAGCCTCCTTACAGTTATGGACAAGTAGAAAATGTTTTTAGTGCAATTTGGGGAAGACATCTAATAGCACCTTGTGTATCACAGTTAGTGTCTAATGCTATCATGTTGATTATATACATCCCACAGTTATATACCTGATTTCTGACCATGAGGTTAGTGTCTTTTGAACAAAACAGAAAGATTCCAAAATTTATCCAATCATTGAACTTTCAGGAGAATGATATTACAACATTAGACATCTTTATACTGTGATAGTATAAAGAGACAAAGTGCTGACAATGCTGTATATTAATACAAACTGGTCAACTGGTACCAGTGATTATTCTGATAATTTACCTTGTTTTGGCTGAATCCATGTCAAGTACGACTTTCTGTAAGTTTTTCTTGTGCTTGAGGATTGCAGGAATATCTTGCTGAAATGTGAATAATCACATATACAAATTATGTCCATTACCATTGTTATACAATATAATGCTAACAGTAATAGTGATAATAATAAAGTTGATACCTGATACAATACAATTTCTATGTGAAATGTTAAAAATGTCTGATCATCTTTTGACAGGAAATAAGGATATACAGTTAGCATCCTGTGTTATACACTTTCAGGTCATGGTATTGAATCCTGGAGTTGTGATGTCTGCTTAGTTTTACAAACATCAGTAACAATATCAGCTTGAACAATTCATCTATCTAGAAAGTAGCAGGTTGTATGCCCCAGATGCTACCGGCATGTAAGCTAAACAAAAACATCACCCTCTCACTGAATGTAAGACACACCAATTAAACAGACAAACAATAATATTTGTTTGTTTGTTTACATGCTGAACACCCTCTGATATTAGTTGTACTACACTAGCCAAGCAGTCTGAATAATAAACACTGAGAAGCTTCTTAAGCTTAAAATTGTTTCAGCACACTTATCATTTACTTCTATCAGACACTAATATGCTGAATGTATTCTCTGTTTATGTGTACATGGGCACATGTTTATATTTACAGATATGTGCATACATGTATGTCTTGAAAGTTTAATGTATCAAAATTTAGGACTCCACCTTGGCTACAGGAGTCAGAATATGTTGATAGCTTACATGAAGACTACTCGCGGAGTCATTGGGGTGACATACACAAAGTGTAGCTACTGTATGGTATACAGATTATAAAAAAATATTAACATTAAAAAAACTGGACATGTTTGGGATGTCAGTTTTAGACAAAAACTATCAATTAATGTCCATTTTAATGCCCTATACTGGCCTTTATTTGCGAGTTTTAATTTATTAATCCAAAACACATAGTTTGACCACTAGTGGCCATTTTCTATGAAAATTTTGTTTTGCTTTTCTCCCTTGTTCACACAAAATTACAACTTGGGTTTTCTTCAAAAGGATTACTGGATAATTTCATATCAATTCCTTTCTGACTCACAAGGGTGACTTTTAACAATAAAATCTTTTTATATATCAGTTTGCAAAGGCAGAAACAAGCAGTCTGGACCTTTCAGTTCACAAAATGAAATTTTTCATGTGTCATAACCAACTGCAGTTTGGCTTGTCAATAATGTGGTGACTGGGAACCATAGGTTATGGAATACTTCATTAGTGGTTCATCAAGAGGAATGGATGTCTTCAGGTGATGGGTCTATGTGGAATAGTGGTGGATTGGTTGTTGGCATGATAAACCATTTTGCCTTGCCATTTCCCACATCTTTTGTTCAGTTGAGAACAAGAGAACACAAACAATATTACATGTTTAGGAAAATCAATAAACACATTTTGGTATTTTCTTCCAGATTAGACAATAGAATCATTTAAATCAAGTTAGATTGATGAAGTGTGACAAAACATCTAATCCCCCACTGATCATTAAATAAATGTTTATTCTTCGTTAATATGTTTTTAATATGCAATCAAGCTAAAATTAAATGTTCACTACTCCAGGTTATAACAATTACTTGACAAAATGGATAACTGTTGGTAATGTTTTCAGTTCAAACAAAAACTTTGTTTAAATGTTACTCAAGAATCCCGGACATAACCCCCTGCGGACAAAACCCCCTGCAATTCTGAAAACGACATCTTGGACAAAACCCCCTGAATGCGAATCCTGGAACAACGGCTTCCGATCACTAGTTGGACATTCGCATCCAACTATATGGAGCTATTGACAGCATCCGTAAGGATCAGAACAATGTAGACACTGACATCCTGTTGGAATCCCGTGGGCAACCCCCTAAGAAACGACAACGGCGACATGTTAAGTCCCTGCAGTCAACTCTATTCAATCTGTGCAGAAGTGTCCATGACGGGTCAAGATCCATCGAGTCCACACTCAAAGGTCTCGGATACACCATAACATGGAAATAAACTTGTTAATGTAAATGGCACATATGATATAATATTAACAATAAAATAATGCTATATAGGAACCATGTGTTTATTATTATCAAATAATTCCTGTAAAATATATATATATATATATATATATATATATATATATATTAAAACAATAACAACAACATTAATTCCTGCATAATAACTATAAAATAATGATATATAACAAGCATGTGTGTTTATTATGATTAATTAATTCCTATATTCAGGGGGTTATGTCCGCAGGTGGTTATGTCTGCAGGGGGTTTTATTCAGGGGGTTTGTCCGCAGGGGGTTATGTTCGCAGGGAGGTTATGTCCGGCTACCGTTACTCAATGGTAAAAGACTATGATATACATGGATATTCAGTAGTCTTACTGCAGAAAATCACCTAAAAGATCATATTATAAGTCCAATTATTTGGGAGCCAACCACTTCTGCAGTATACTACTCAATAGTAATACTAGACCACGTGATGGCAGGGAGAGACTTTAATTCATTTGAGCATTTCCATTCACATTTTGGGGGAATAATTGAGTATTGATTAATGCCACATTGAAATAAAAATTGTCAAGTAGTATTACCTCATTTTAATTCTCACTTATGGACAGAGTGGGGATAATTCTAAACTACAAACCCACAAGGATTTCAGACTTTGAGGATATTTCTTGATTGGATTACAGCATAATCAACAGTTTATAAATTCTTTTACTTTTTGTGCAAGCATTAGTCTATATCATATGACATATGATAGATATGACTAAACACAACAGCCTACTATGCTAAGTTCCCCTTTTGAGAGTACTGTCCACTCCACTCATATCACAATGAAATATATTTCTGCCTAATGTAACATTACAACAAATTAAGCATTTGTAAAGTTCTGAAAACTTGCTTGTTCAATTAATTATATTTATAATGATTTTTATGTCCAATCCCTATGTATATATTAGAGGCCTACATGGGTTGGGTTAACCCATTCAGATTAACCCAACCACACCCATGGGTCAGGTTGAAACTTTTCTTTGGTTCATGCGTTGTGTTTGGGTTTAAGTCTTGTGGGTTGGGTTGTTGTATTGTTAGTTGGGTTGGGTATGGGTTTGAAAAAAAAAGTATTAATCCAAAAAATATGCACCGTTATTCAGCTGCTGCCAATACTTATGCAATATGAAATTATGAATACCATACATTGCCACATAAATAACCCTGCTATTACAGCCACACAATGACTGTGATATATTTATGGTAATCTGTAAACTAACAGACAAGGTGTCAAGGTCATTAGATGGTGTTGATAGTATGATCGACATAGATTAAATAAAGTGATAGTTGGGGTTAACAAAGGATCAAAAGCCACGTGTACTCAATCACCCACAAGGCTGACAATGGAATATGCCCCACTCTAATGCTGCCCCACCACAACACCAACTTTCAGCTAGGTCCCAAAGTTGGCATTAAACTGAGGTTAGACTGTATAGTAGATATATATATATATACAACCCACCCCTCACAGAATTGCTCCAGTATGTGTTTATATAGCTAACAATCCATCTCAGTTTGAACAGTTCAAAAGGAACCTGTTATAATAGCAGTAGGTAGTTAGTGTCTGGGACTCTTTACAAAGAGGTGATGTGTTAGTATAGCCATGAATTAGTAGGCAATTTGACTGCTTATACACATTTAAGTGTACTCCTGATCTTTGTGTTCAAGAACTATCAACCAGCACGTATCTTGTTATATAAGATTAGCCTTTTAGGCTGTGCTGAACAAATGACAGCCTGGGAATACTCCCTAAAAAACAAGCAAGGCCATGTTGTATTTGCTAGGAGATCCACTTTGAAATCATCTAGTGTAAATAACATTCTATTCTCAAATAGTGCTATCCATAATACTAAATAGTCATTATAGGATACTACAGGATTTTATTATAAAGATGTAAATAAGTTACAATGGAAAAGTTGAGTTTGTTTTTCAATAAATTATCTTAATAACAGGAATTTTGCATTTTTCGGGTTTGGACTCCATTCTGTAGGTTGGGTTGAGGTTATAGTCTTGTGGATTAAGTTGGGCACGGGTTCAATATAATTTTTAGTATGGGTATGGGTTGGTTTCAGGTAGCAATTTGTGGGTTTGGGTTGGAAGTGGGTTGAGTTGGGTATGGGTTCAGTTTTCCAATCCAAGCAATGTGTTGTATTATGTTAAACATAAAACTGACTTTCTATTTTTAGTGGTCAGTGCATCAAAACAATTTCTGGTGTCTATGGTATGATCTGAATTATTGATATTATTATAAGTATTATATACTTACTTCAACCAGTTTATATATGGGTGCCAGCACCTGGTTTTCTATTTCAATTTCTAAATCTAATGTCTTTGTTGCTACATGTGCCTCTGCATCACCACATATCTGAAATATCTGCCTAAAATAGAGAAATATATACAAAAATAAGTGTAAAACAAAGCGTGTGTGTGTGTGTGTGCACAAAAGTATGTGTGTGTGTGTGTGTATGAATAATGAGGACTGAAACTATATTCTGTTTCACCTCCCACAGATATGTATGAAGGGAAAGTTTAAATTTAGTGTCTCTATTTAATTATCTAATTGGGTCTGTGTGATGACATTTAACACATTTATTTAATATCACATATCTGAGTACTGTGAACTGAGAAACTTATCTCTAAATTAGCTGTATGTTTACACAATTACTAAACAGGAAATGAACTCTTATATTTCAAAACTGTGAATGTCACCAATGTAATAAAAGTAACTCACAAACTGAAGCTTATCCAAGTTTGTCCTTGTTAATTTAAGTTCTCTATAAACCGTGTGTATCATTATTATTATTATGTATATTATAATTTGATTTAGTGTCTACTGTTTACAGGTAATTTGAACTAGCAATGAAACTAATTTATAAAAAAATAGAGTACCTAAAATTATAACAGATATGCTTCTTATGCAGGTATAATATGTTTTTACAACAGTCTATGAAAACACAAACAGACCAAAACCTTTATCCTAAAATATTTGTTAATTGATTATATTTAGTCATATTAAACTTCAGACAAAGATAAATTAAACAGAACCTTCAAAAGAAATAGGTTTATGATTTGCATATAGGGTTCACTCTAGGCTTTTTAACAGGTGGGCAAGGGTCTTTGTTATGAAGTTTTTTAATACTGCTGTGAGTCAGAATGGAATTCTTTAGGATAGGCACTGCCAGATAACCCAGTGAGTTGGATGTATTTTAACATACACACACACAAACACACACTTCGAGTACCTACTCCAGGTACCTACTCCGAGTAGTTTGTAGGAAACTTCAATTCCAATTCAAAATTTATCAATTCCAATTTTTTTAAATAATCAATTCCAATTCCGGAATTGACCATCAATTCCAATTCCAGAATTGGGTTGACCCCATGTCAGGTTAGATTACTGATGACCCTGGATCAGCATCTGGTAGTTTGATGTAATCAAGTGTTATGGCAGCCAAGTTGAAGATATTATAGAAAATTTCCAAGTAAAACATATGGACAAAATGGCTTGCACATAATCCATTTGTTCATGGTGACATTCTCCATAATGATAGGCAAAGATTACACAATGATGGACTTTTATTGAACAGCATGTCATCAACATTTTAACATTTAAAGTTAGTATAATAATACAACTGAAGAGAAATGCTCAGTGAATTTGTGCATGCATTTAATTGAGTATATTCAATGGTGCTAACTCGCTTCACAAGAGGGTAGTACATTGCATACTGTCATCTGACATATTGTCAATACTTCCAGATTAATATTAAATAACATAGAAATAATTCATCCAAATATTAAGAATTAGATGAATTATAACATTTTGATCATATTCCAAAGCATTGGAAGCATTTTAATAATTATTTTTGAAGGAACAGATCTTGAAAGGAAATAAAGAGCAGATGAATAAGTAAATATGGTATGGTTTTAAATGAAAAAGGAATAATTCTTTAATTCCTTTGCCTAGGTTAGAAGGTTTGCTTATGTTAGAATGTTCTGGAAGATAGGTAACATTTAATAGATATGCATAAAATTGGTGGAAGGTAGTGTGGGCCATACATGTTTGAAATCAGTTCTGTTCTTGACAAAACTTTTTTATTGTCATCACCCTACGGCTATTGTCGGGTAGCAAACTTAAAGGGTCTTTTTGCTCTTTAATGCTAGGTTCTGGCAATCTTTCATTAACTAACATTTATTTAATTTTAAGCTTTGTAAGGTGAATTTGTGTGTATGATAAACATGTTCATGCACACTCCATACACTGATTAAACTATGATTTTAAAAATAAAATGCATGAAACATATTAAAGTCCACCTTGATTTCAAATTTTCAGGACTTATGCTCACAAATATCATAAATGATGCCAAAATGTGTAAATGATCACCCAAACATGAAATAATACAGTTCAAAGTGCTGATTAATCGACTTTTAATGGTCTGTGGGCGCCGCCATTTTGAAGCTAGACAGAGACCGGCAGCTCCTGAATGCTGATGTCAGTTGAACACAGCAGTTTGACCGTAAGTCTGTAGAGCCCATACAAAAGCATGTAAACAAGTTTGAGCAAAGAATTATTCCAGAACAAAACACAATTATCTCGTTAAAATTACGTCATGAATGACATACAACCATATCATTTTGAGCCAGAAGGAACCTTAGAAGAGGATTTAAAATGGCTGAGATATTAATGCTCGAGAGTAACTATAATCTGTGTCAGTCTAGAGAGGGCTCATGTGATGTCAGAGCATTTCAGTTTTCTCCTTCCTCCTTCAAATCTGGCTTCTGGTGCAGCCATAATGGCGGCCCTCCAGTAATTAGATTATTTCCCTATATCTATGACATCAGGTATATTTCATGATTATTATTGTGGAATATTTGGTTAGTGTTCTAAGCATTATTTTTCTGAGGGTGAACTGTCCATTTAATAATAGTTATAACCTAGGTCAGAACATGACTAAAATATTCATTAATTAAGAAACTCAAGAGGGTGAAGCAGGTGCAGTACCATAAATAACTGACAGGTCAAGTAACCAATTACTTGCCCAGCCAGACAAATTAATTTTTCAAACCAAATATTGAAGTGTCATTTATGTGATCATACATCTAACCAGAATATGATAACACACACACACACACACACACACACACACATATATATATATATATATATATATATATATAAAAACAGGTATATTTTATGATTATTATTGTGGAATTTTTGGTTACTGTTCTAAGCATTATATATTTAAGAAATATTTTCTGAGGGTCAACTGTCCCTTAAAGATGCTACCTAGATTGAACCCTGAATGTGTATTTAGAGAATGATAAACAGTTGTGGACAAGGATATGCAATGATGTGTAAGATGGCATATACTGACATTTAAAAAGGGGATACAACTAGATAAATATTACAATGTATTTATGATTTATCCGTATCATATACATACCCCACCAACGTGTCAATGCCAAGCTGGGCTGAACTATCCAACAACTGATAAGACAGGGCATGATCCGGTAACTTTTTCTGAAAGATATCACAGAAAACATGAATCAGGATTTCATAAAATTTTCTAAAAGATCACCACTCATTCAAGGTGTAACAAAATTTTACGTTTTTTGTGAACAAACATAAGATATAACATTTTGTGAACAATGACTAAACTATGACTAAATATGTCTACTTTGACCTACATCCCCCCCCCCCCACACAAGGCTATCACTTTTAGCCTTATGTGGTTAATAATTTAAGCAGTAAGATATATTAAAAGCATAAATAAAATGCCGTACTTTATTTAAAAATATCATTTGATATGGTTATACCTGTCTCTTTTCACGATCTTGTCCCGGTTGAGTTTGTAAACAAGAAATCAATTTCTTGCTCGTACCAGCAAACACCTTGCCATATTGTTCAACTCGTTTTTCTAATGTCTGCAGGTCAGAGGTCAATGCTTCTGTTTTTTCAACCCTGAAAATGTTTTAAGAAGATGTTTATTAAACGTGTTTAGTAATCAGCTGAATGTTGTTAAATTTTCATGCGTCTAAATGATCTTGTATATGTACATGCATCAGCATGCATATGTGTGAGCATGCACACAAACACACGCACACAGCTGGAAAATGAGTCATTATCAACATAAACAAGACCCGAGTCTTTTTCACAAATACACTATTGTCATGTTAATACATACTAGCATATCAATACTAAAAAATGATTGATGAAAAAAAAGAGACCTATATTAAACTATATTCTGGTGGCAATAAAAAAACTTGATTTGTGACAAAAAAAACATTTGTATTTTACCTGAACAAATCTGAAGAAAAAAAAACCAACAGTTTTGCTCACTATATAATCTAGGTTATATCAATATCATACAGATTTACCAGCTGATTACAATCAATATTGAACCATATAACTGATTATCTGTGTAGAACTTTACACTATACAGTTGAGTCCCAGCTACAGTCCCAACTGGCTATTTGTTGTATTAACTGTATAATAAAATATGACTGGGTGTGGTTAGATTGAGTCATCAAATTTATTAAATATACTGATCTTTTTTTGTCTTTTTTATATGGTTTTATTTTATGGTCCCAATAATAAGGAAAAAAAAGGGAATCTAGGACAAAGTGAAACAGTGACATGCCTTATTACATTGTTGTTTTTGTTATCAAATCAAACACTGCCAATCTAAGGACATCATACTACTGACTAGAGATAACAACATTAGAACTCTGTCCCCTAATGTAATCATTAGCAACTCTCCTGGAAGCATAATACCATTTCTATCTGCCAATTATAAGTAAATGATCATATCAAGTACTCATTTAGGGATGAATCAGTGAGTTATTGCCTTGCTTAGCATTGAAAAATATGAATGAAGGGATACTTCATTGGGAAATGATGATGCTATCATGACAAATCCTTTAACTGATGGATGAAACACTTCACAAATAATAAGCAACACCGAAAGTTGATCCCATCGACCCTAGGATATCATTAATACGGTGTACCAATCAGGCCACAGCAGCATCCTGTCCACTGAATATGTACATAAAAGATGAGAAGAAAACTGGTGGAAAGGAAAAAGGAGGTCCTCTACCATTCTAATTAACCACTTTTACTAATCAAATTATGCACTTGCAGATGGCCATGGTAAAGAAGATTTCTTTAAGCTGCTTAACATCAATGTGGACTGCAGCAAACACTCAATGACAGCTTTTAAACAAAATCAGCAGGTTTACTTTTCAATACTATGATAAGACATGAAAAATGTTGAAAATAGCCTGAATGATATATATATATATATATATATATATATATATATATATATATATATATATATCAGAAAATATAATAATAATAATAATCGCCAAAATGACAGTTTCTAACATGGCTGGCAATCTCAAATGAAGGAGACGCATATGGTCTGTAATTTACAGCTTCCCCATAGGTAAATAGTCTCACACTCTACCCATGAGGCCAAAGAGGCGCTCAGATTATGTTGCAAAACATTGTTCGAAATTCCCAGATGAAGTATCACCCAATCCGCTGTCAATTTTGTAACGTAAAGCTACACACAAGTGCAAAAAACTGGCAAAACAATTAAAGATTCACATCAATATTACTGTGCCCTAGTCAGAAACAGAGGCAAACAACATAAGTTTTAATTATGCATATCTAATGATATACAAATTTAGGTTAACAGTTTGGCTAATGACATTTAATTTTAAAACAAAACATATTAATGAAATAGTCATCAGGTATTTAACTAAACCACAATGTCTATGTAAAATAAATTTACAAATCATTTTATATAGATAACAGTGTCTATCTTGAATAAACGTACAAATCACTATATATAGATAAACAATATATACTAACTGAAGACAAAAATTCCCTGTGTCACTTTCAGTCTATAAGACGCTTATAGCACTTGAACAGAACAATATTTGTTTATTCTGGAAATCATATATATATATATATATATATATATATATATATATATATATTGGTTCATCATACCTTCGAAACAATCTTCTTGTCAACATGGCAACTTAGATGACCGGGTGTAACACCTTTGTAAGCAGGAAATATAGCTAGACTCCGATCAATCTAATTTTAACAGCACACCCTCTCCATTGTATGGTATTTCCAGCTGGGCGTACAAACATTTGATACCTGATATGATATTGCTGTCAACTCAAATAGTACAGTGACAAAGGTTGGCTGTGTTAATACAAGCAGTGCATGTAGATAGGCAGACCTGCATAGGTATGGTGTGTGTGCTAAATAGGCTAGGCACTGTATACTCACTTTCAAGAGCTTTCTTTACACAAAACTGTATCCTGACTGACTGAGTGTGGCCTACATGCTGACAGACACAAGATTTCAAGCAATTTGTTTTAGTGCACACCGGAGGAAGAGTTTTTCTCCACTTTAACTGTGGGAGCGATGGCCAATGTACATTATTACTAATACTTACACGGACGTGCCCAGTTCTGTTGTAAATTAGCACTGATTGCACTCCAATATGCTTAATATATATCACTGTAGACCACTGATTAAATAATTATATCAGTGTAAAAGAGCAAACCAGTGAATCGGATAGAGTGGTAATGGCTTAGCTCGCTAATGACCAAGTCAAGGTATGGTAAGAAAGGTTATCAAGGAGTACTGACTGGTATAATAATAAATAACACTAAATCTATATTTAATAAAAGCCCTTACTAATAGGCGCCATTTAAAGGCGTTGTACAGTGAGTGATACCCCAAATAATGTTGAAATCCAATAAGAAATGTAATATTATAATAATTATTTATCTGTGAAAGCAGTATGTGTGTGTGTGTGTGAGCATACATAAATTTGTGTTCAACCATTTCTTCATTCCTACATCCCACATATTGTCATTGTCAGATTTTAAAATGATTTGTCATCTACCAAAATGTATCATTGTTGGATTTTTAAATGATTTGTCATCCATCAAGAACACACCATGAATATCTTTTTCAAATAAACTACCCTACTACCCATCTTATTATCCATAACTACTAGTGATATTTAATTTCTTCTGGATTGGTTCTAAATTATGGAGCACAGAACATGTGGCTGACATCAAAAGCCACAAACTGTTGAAGATGTCACTGGGTATACCGTGTGTTTATACACTCACAAATATCTCCATTGCATGCATTCTTGTACAATATCAAACTCCTTTCGGTATATGTGGAACTAGTGGTCTAATCATAGTAAACCTGCACAAAAAACACACGGTACAACCCACAAAATAAACTTAATTGTTGAAAATTATAATAATGCATTTAACTCCCTGAAGATTATTGCCTATAAGTATAATATGTAAGAATGAGAAAAAAATGGGGAAAGTACTACATTTGTAAAATGTAAACTGGACATATCACTTATATAATATTTTTACCAGGATTCCCCCTATTCCCTTTTGCATCTAAAAACCAGTTGAGCTGAGACTTGATTATGTGAAGCAGCATGTATGATGTGACCTTAAGTCAACTTTTGTCTAACAAACAGAATAATTAGCACATGTACCAGTTCAATAAAATTCTACAATGTTTCTTTCTCAAATCTCGAGTATTAATACTGATGTTACGGTAAACAGTGAAGCAGCCTGTGTTATCATAAAAGTAATTTTCAATTACTTCTACAATGTAATAGATAATGATTAAACTGCATAGATCTGGAAATTACAATTATGATTACTCAATATCCTGTAATTGATTACAACTGACTAATATCATATCATGCCTGATTTGAATCAGCTATTAAATTGACATGAAATTTTAAAAATACAACACAAGCCTTTTTATACTGGACAGACACATTAGTAAATACAGGGATAATTGTTTTTTTGTGCCTGTAGGTATGTACATATATTCTGGTATTATTTCTCTTACTGTTATTTGGTTCTAAGCACTTGTAACACATGTACATGTGAACACCTACATCTCACCAAATTATGGATTTGAAACCATACCACACTAGAAGATCCCAGGTCTGGGGCTATGGCATTTCTTTCATGTGAGAGATAATATACCCCTGTGAAGCAACCCCGTAATAGCTGTTAACTATATCTTTAATTCAGAGCCCACCTCTAGAACCTAAGTACTAACGACCTGGATCATGACATGGAAAAAGGTTGAGCCATGATAGCGCAGTTAGTTAGAGGGTAGGACTCGTAAACGAAGGGTCGTGGGTTCGAATCTCCACGAGCTGCAATGTTGTCATGTGGCTACTGGTTCACTCATCCATAAAAATGAGTACCTGACAGGACGCGATGGCTACGTGTTCAAGTAACGCTTTGCGCCTATAATGGCAGCATGCGTTGTATGCTCCATTGGGAGTTGAAATATGTGTTGGGTGGAAACAGGTCTGAGTCAGGGATAATAATACTGTACAGCGCCTCAGAACAGGGTTACCTGGTTCTGGCGCTATATAAATATGCATTATTATTATTATTATTATTATATAAAAGGTACTAAATAGTCAAAAAGGTCCCCCCCCAACTTTCTTCCTGGTAATAACCATTTTCTTTCCTTTTCATTCATTGTTTCTTAATTATCACAGAAGGGAAGAAATACCATTTTCCAAGAAGAAAATCAAAACTGGATACTTAGTCAAAGATGAAGGCATGTATACACACAGAGCTGAGAATATAATGATGTAACCACAGACCAGTTTGGATGTTAACAAAACATGTCCAGAACTCCAACAATGTGAGATACTGAACTAGAGTTATGCAGCTACAACATCAGTGTTGTTGATAATGTGTTAAAATGTCTCAAGTAAATCACATCAGACAAGCCATGGTCAGGTAATGATTTGTGTTAGTTACACTTTAATTGTAACAGCAGGAAGCAGACCCCCCCCTCTGTGTGTGTGTGCGCGTGTGTGCCTTAATCTAGAGGGGTGTAACTATTTACTACACATAAGCCATTTAGCGGTCCAGATCTTATTATTACAATAACAAGTCCCAGAGGCTTGGCAAATTGTGCCAAAATATACAATAATAGACCAACAGCTGTTAAAAAACTTCATTCCACACGAAACTGTGCCAGCCACCATAATAACATATAACAGGATAGTCTTTCAAGGGTACACGGTGATGAAATCCAAAACGGACAGATCCTGAAAACAGCTCAGTCACATAGCCAATTAAGCATAATGACAGTAGACTAGACTCTATAGCTAACTCATCCACTGACAGCCAGTAGGGTACTTTCACCAGCCATCTGTGCAAGCTTCTCCACGTACCTTTTCCACCGTTTAACCATGATGATGATAATATTGTTGCTGGTGGTGTTGTTACGAGTACAGCTGGCTACCACCATGCGCGGCTTGTGACACGTCGTTGAGTAGCATGTGACACACTCGTAATGACTCACCGCTGGTAACACACGGGACGAGCTGCTATTGTGATACGAACATCGCTAACGTATGATGTCAGCTTGTACGCAAGTGCGAAGTGGCCACTTCTGGTCGCGATAAACACCGGCGCGCCATCCACACTGCCAGAGGGCATAAACCAAAAAAAAAGGCAGCGATCACGCACACTTGACAACTTGACCATTATAGAAAGAAAACGTGGGCACGGATCTGAATTAGGCCAAACCAGCTTATAGTACTGTTATTTAATTGCGGAATAGGCCAAGTGATGTTCACATCTGTTTCGTGGTAACGGCATGCTTGTAGACGGAGTCGCCCCTAGCAGAAAACAGAGCCCGAGACTCATAATCACACACACACACACACACACACACACTGTTTAATAATTAGATTAATCAAGTGATTGGGTCTAATTCTGTGATCCATGGACCACTGCCACAAGTTCAGGGTCCTGGATGGATCCATCAGTTCACCTAGACCCAAAGGACGAGATTGATCGTAGACCTACTTATCAACCCAGAACACGGACCACGAGCAAGTCTAGTACCCGAAGAAACCAATCTTTGTTAACACAGACGAAATTCTAGTTCTTCTATGAATTAATCTTGAATTATTAATGACCAGTTAGTTTTGCGACAGCCTGAAACATCGTAACAAGTACAGTTCCGACTTAAAAATCCAATATGTTCCCTTTTTACCAACAAACTTCTCGAAACATCACAGCCTAGTCAACGTAATCTGTTAGCCTTCAAAATATAATTACTGATAAATTAACACACCAATGCGTTGACAATATCTTTACAGCTAATGCTGTGAGACAAATCAACGCCTTTTAACGATTTCACATTAAAATATTACTTCACAAATACTTCTATCCATAGAATGTCACGCAAATCTAATTATTAAACTAAACCAGTTCTAGTTCGACGAAGAAAGAAAAAGGTAAAATGTAGCCCGCATATAACAATTAATTGATTCTGATGTCGGAGCAGATTACATAACATACGCATTATGTTATAACAAAACAAACTGACTGAGATAGCAACTACTGACACATATCTCTATAATATAATACTTAATGTGATATTTTACTGCCTTGGTGATGTTTCCTGGTTAACTCATTCACACTCTAACATTTATGTCTCATTATCCGTAATTTTAGCTAATGAAATAATCGCATTAAGATATAATTACCATTGCCCCAAAACAGCACGCACATATTAGTGCTGATTTCTTTAACATCCGTGAATGGAAAGTTAATCTTATCTAAACAGTAAAGCAATTTTTAACAACGGCATAATTTATCTACAGCAACACTGATAACAAAGTAATGAATAACCAGAAAGGATAATGAGTATACTAGTTTATTACTAAATATTTAATTTCCTATATGGATAAAGTTTTAATTAAAATCTGTAGTATCCCTACAACAATACCAATCATTTAATAATAATCGCAGTAATCATCCAATGATAAGAATTAAATGAATAAATTTATATCAGACATACATCAATACATAATATCCGTATATGTATGAGCTATAATAACAAAGTGTTATATGGTTATCAATATGATAGAAACAGTAACTTTTTTCATCATGTATCATCCTAATATGTATAACTCTCTCTCTCTCTCTCTCTCTCTCTCTCTCTCCACACACACACACACACACACACACACACACACACACACATACAATATGCAAGAAATATGTGATCCCTGTATGCATGCAAGTTCGCTCTAAACAAATTTATAATGCAAAACAAGTATAAACAACCCAGGTGTGACGATATAGTGAAGGTGAATCAATAACAAAGTGATTAGAACCTCCAGATTAGAGTATAAACCTGATATCTACCTGTGTTTGTGGGACATATTCTAAGGAAGATGTCCCTCAGCCACATTGTCAAAGTGTAATCAGAATGGTAACTAATCAAAGAATTGATTCGCTCATTATGTTATCATATAAAGCTTGAAATGACTAACAGTATTAGTAACATATAAGTATTAAGTATAAATATTAATTAGGGAATATAAAACATCTGAAGGCTAACACTGCTGAAATATAAAAACGTATATCATCCACAGAAATTTTCATCTGTGAATAACCCTGTTACAGATGTCACATATACATTTTCATAACACACACACACACACCCCCACTAGAAACAGTGCTGAGAAGACAATGATTACCATTTGGCACATTTTTAACCTTGCTTACATTTATGTAATACCGTAAGGATGAACAATGCACTGACAAAAGCGAAAACATGACAATATTATGTTAAATACTGCACAAGTTTATAGATATGAATATATAACACTTCCACCCACATGTACTGAGAAAATCAACTAATCTGAATTGATTAAACATCATGAGCTAGTTTGAGTGTTTTGATAAAGTTAACAGCATTTGGTTAAATATAAAGGCTGATTTTAAATTGAAAACTCCTGGTTACAGTGTCACAACTTTAGAACACTATTTAAGCTAGTCAACACACACACACACACACACACACACACACACACATGAGAATACAAGCATATAAAAGAAATCTCCCAAAACATATAAATTATTTGTTGTTTTCCGGTAGTACACTGTGCTCTAGCCATCCATATCATGGTATAAATCTCAGTGTTACATGTGTTTGTGGGATTTCATCTGATGTTTCATTTCCTTAAAATAACCCCATCACCTTATATTCCAGGTGCACACGGTAATTTGGCTAAATAAGTCATCCAATCTATGATGTAATAATGAAACCAACATGGCAAAGATGTAATCTAGTATTGAGGAATTTAACCCCCAGTTTACGGCCCGAAATAATACAGTTGTCAATTGCTTGGCACTGTGTTAAGCTGGATACAGCAAAGCGAGTAAATGCCAGCCAAATGCCTAACACGTCGTTTCGCAAGGAAACTGTTATTCCGTGTAGATCAGAACAGTCCGTATGCAATCAATCATAACCTATCTGAGATCAGTGTTCTGGTAACATCCTACCAGGTATGGGGTTGCAATGTGGATGGGGCCTCCGAAGTCAAATCAATAATAGTCTCATTACTGATAAGCTACAGACAACGCCTGATGCATCAGTGGAATGCCAATTATGCAATAAATTTGCTGATTATTCAAGTCGAGAAAAACACTGATGGCAGCCGTACAGCGCGTTTTATATGATGCTTCCCATGTTGAGGCGGCTATATTTCCGTCTATTCTTAAATCGCTGCATCACTTGGACTATCCGGAATAAGTGAGTCAATGAGGTGTGGGAGTATTAGCTAGTGATGGAAATGAAGCCGTGAATTGGATCATCAGTGAATGTTAACCGTTACGTTATATTTACTTATAATAGCTATATTTCAACAGACACTAGGAACAGACCCTGGGTGTGTGGGCGCGCGCGCCTGTTTGTCAATAACGATAATAATTACATACATTTAAACACAGAAAAATGGAATGATGTGAACTGGTAATAATAATCAGTGCTAACATAAATAAACACCAGTACAATGTTATTTTATCAAAGAAGTATAAAGCTAGTCATAAACAAATGATTGAATAGAACAGTACGATGATCAAAATATAGCAGCAGGGTTAGGATGATTTCTTCTGATTTAACATCACTAGTTGCTACCTATCATGTTATATGCTACGTACATTCAGAGAGTGTACAGAGTTAAAGGTGTGTGGGCGGGTATTACATAACAAAACACATTTCGCCAGACTAGACTAGCTTCAAATGGCCTCATTAGATAGTATACATAACACTGAACTATATAATGGCCGTGCAGGCCTGAGCACAGAACGTTGTACAAGCGCGTAAATAGTGGCCAGGCAGGATTAAAACTTGATACTATTACTAGTAAGCAAAAAATACTGACCATACTGATGTAACTGATTAGTAGTACATGCCTATTGGCTACACAATATTTAGATTGGTGATATAGTATGTAGATACTATCCAGGTAGAAATTAGCTTAGAACCTGATATTAGTACACATATGTAAATATTCGGGTCATGAGTAGGCTTAGTGGTACTGGAATACAAATACTGGCTACACACGCTCAGAGTGGTCACCACCACCACCATCATCATCAACATGCTACTCAGCTTAGTGGTCTGTAGGAGCACCTAAAGATTGAGAAAAAACCTTTCACCTATCCTAAACTCTCCTTACCCATCCTTTACAGTTCACATGTGTCTTATCCTCTCCAGTGTGTCATTTCAAATTAAGCCAACATCTCCTTGATCTTGCTTTTTTCCCTGACTACTTCTAGTCCATCCCCACACAGGAGTGTTTTTTCAAAGTGTCCTCAACTCTTGACACATTAATTAAACCAAATAATCAAATCCTCTTGACTACCGTCATGTCGCCAGTTTCAGCCATATTCCACCCATAAGACTTAACTCTCTCCCATACACGTTTCTTGTTGGGATGATCAAAGCAAACTGAGTCAGTATAGGATCTTCTGGTAGCAGTTCATTTCAAATGTCTGGCTCTACTTCTTGGTCTCAGGATTCTAGTTCTAATATTCAACTATGTAGATCAATACTGACTGTCTTGATCTGGCTAAACCAGGTTATGCCTAATATACCAAATGATACCTGGACCCATGGTTGGAATTTACTTGGTCCAACCCAGTGATTTAAATCCCAGTTTTACTAATTTAATCCAGGACAAACCTGAAATTAACCCAAGAAAGACGTTACCAATCCTACTTATTTATACATATTTACCCCCCCCCCCCCCAGACACACACACAAAGTTAGAATTATATGAATAATACTTTCTTGAGAAATAAATGACTCATGAAGTTCATGTGTGGATTTAATACAGTTAAATGAGTGGTAAATAGAAGTGCTACAGAATTAGCCTCATAAACATCTAAACTTTTATTTTATTACTGTTTAGTATACTATATATATATATATATATATATATATATATATATATATATATATATCACATTTTGTCTGTTTTATTTAATCAATTATGCTCAAAATTAGTTAATCTCAGGTTCAGCTCAAAAAGGGAATTTTAACTCAGATTTAACACAAGGGGTTAGTTGAATATATCAATCTAGCTGACATTACCTATTTGTTCAAAAATTCATTCTCTATCTATACTGAGCCAAGGTATTTAAAGTCTGTCGCTTATGTTTAAGGTGTGTTTATATACCAAGTTCAGTGGTTGTAGCATGTGAAAACCTTGTCAAGTGAAGCTAAAACTTAGAACATAATATAAGTCTTTATTAAATGGATATGTAAAGATGAGCTTAGAACAAGGTAATAGTATGCAAATATTGTCCAGGTAAGAACGAGTGAAAAACATGGTGTTACTATACATATATGTATGTCATGGTTGGGTAGGGTTTCCTCATCAGCGTTTAGGTTCAGAATTAGAAGGTCACCAAGTTAAATTAATCTTCTCAGATTTCAAAAAACTACAGTAACAATAGCCGCAAGACCTTAATAACATCTGGCTAATTTATTACCTGTATCTGTTAAATAACTTTAAATCAATTATAAAACAAGTTACAGAATGAGAGAAAATATTCTCACACACACTTTATTGATAACATAGTATAATTATTGTTATATTCTAATGTTGATGTGTTCTGATGTTTCGTGATAGTTTCATGCCAGCACACAAATCAGCAATTAAACCTTATCAGTCTTCATATGTAATATACATCAAGTAGTCACTCCATAATAATATATGCTGTACACATCTCTCATATGTTATATATATATATATATATAAAACAGACCCAGTAGGCCTCAAGACAAGTTACTTGTTTTACCACCTGAGTTTATTTAAACCAACCTAATTTGACAAATCTGTATATTTTGATATTTTCAATTAGCTTTCATTAAAATATTTGTATACATTTCCTGACATATTTAGTATTTTTAGGAAGTGCACATTTACAGAATAAGTTCAATTAGATATTTTTCTGTTATTGATATGTTCAACCACATATCTGCATGAGATTTATTCATATAATATTGTTTGCAACATATCAGTTGTGTTTGTGCTTGAGTGTATATCCCATCTAACACCTTCCTATAACACAAAAAGTATGTCACATCTGTTGGGTGAACACATAACATATTTGAGGACTTACTGCATCACTACTTGGTGTAAGTCTTAAAACAAGGGATAACTTATGATTGATCCATGTGCTCAGTGCTACCATCTTTGTGTTAAGACTCAAGACAAGCAATATGCCAATTACACATTTAGGGTAACAGGTCTGACTTTGCAGAACCAATTTCCAGGGGACATAAACAAATAGGACAAAACTTACACGTAAAAAAAATTCATCTTTACTAACAATGTTATGTTATTCAACATTGCTCATAATTCATAATATTATATTATTAATTTTAAACAGAAACTTTAATGAGATAAAGACTGAATAAGAACGTGTGAAATGCTTCCTGAAAAGTTCGATGCTAAGTATGAAGAGTTTTTACCACATCACAATTTAGATATGGTTCACACTTGAGTCGTTTCATATATGGATCTTATAAGCTCTAGTCAGGAAGGGTTAGAATACTAAATCACTAAACACAAATAATGTTCCCCTACAACTGTAACCACCTGTTAATTAACTAAAATAAATACTTTTACTTGTTAACATATATATATATATATATATATATATATATATAAATAGTCAATAATGGGTGGCTTTATATTGCTCCATCAATGTTGACTGGATAGTTTAACAGCTACAAAACACCTGAGATTGCACAAATTGTATTTGACTATGGATGTAGGTTGTACTGGGACACTCAGTCTCATTGGGGTACTGAAACTAAACAAACCACTCACTCACTGGCCACAAACACAGGTATAACTGGGATTAGAACTATAAACTGGAGGTTACAGCAGTGCTCTAAACACTGCACTATTTGAGTACTCATTCAAATGTCTAGACACTATTTAATAGCCACACACACACACACACATACTGCATGAGTGTGCACATAATATATATATATAATAAAACTTCATAAAAATATACTAATGCCATGTATATATGTACATTAAGTTGAGTCTATTTTGGGGTTAGTTTAACTGGTAGACGTCATGTACATAAAATTATATTTGTTATGATCTTTAGCTTGTATAAACATCTAGATATTATTACTGTGTATTGTTTATGTCACCACATTGTATAACACTTCTGCTAGAGCTAGTAAGATATTCTATTGCAATATTCTCCATTATTGTTATAGCAAACAGGCAGCATATAATCTTAATTTCAAACTAATTCAAATGTAACATGCTTGTCTGCGCATAAATTATGGCGAACTGTTATCATTTCTCAAAGATCTATAATGTGATGAACAAGCATAAACGTGAAATGTAGTCATATTTCATATACGATCATACCACACAGTGAGTAAATGAAAAAGTCCACAGTTTTCTTTCAGCGAAAAAGTGGTCCATTTATAAAGTTCACACGGTTGTGGATGAAACATCAGTAAAATCCAGTCAGGATAATCCTATACAGTCAGCTAATACTAATAGTACTGACATTATAGGGGTCACCAATCATTACCCACCAGATCATATGGAGTTGGATAATCATTTCATGCTAAATTAGTTTTACACACACACACACACACACACACACAGTGTGTAGTGAAAGACATAGCGTTAACATTCCAATCATGACAATATTTTATCAACATACAGTGATTTATTTTGGGAATTTAAAAAAAAGTTCTTTAGTATGAAGAAACTGTTTATGCATTCCATATACAAAGATCCTTCTGCGTTTTAGTGCCTTAAAGTTAAAATGAGTTAATATGTCCAGTCTGGTATTGTGTGCATGTTCTTCTGACAGTTATGACTCACACGTAATTAGAGGAATTATTTCTGATAAAGGACTGCTAAACCATGAAATTAGACACAACAGTGTGGATAATCATAACAATAATAACAACAACCAGGATGTATATTATGTCTCATCTATTAATACACTGCTCTATCTCTAAGTCTAACACTGGGAACAATGTTCACATGTGTATGCTGTGACAATGCACCAAGCAAAACACACACAATTATTTTAGGGAGCATACATGTAAGCAAAAACATTTTGAGGAAGTACCTTACACTAATCATCATACAGAGCATAATTATCATTAATGATTTTTTAACAGAACTGGAACTAGGTTACTCCTGTTGATGTTGGTACAGAGTGCTATAAACAATGAGCAACCACATAAAATAAAGCCTCCCTTTGGAGTGGAAAGGTTATTTTTTATTCACTTAGCTAATTTAAACAACAGTCATCAAATCAAATCAAGTTTAATAGTTTGCCTGCCAGTTAAGATCTACTTGTTACAAACGGATCAAGAAACATCCACATAAATACAGTATGACTAGAAAACATTCGGAACGGATATTGCATAAACCGAAGAGATATTACAATATCTTTCTCAAATTATATGGTTAGAAAAATTGAGTTACTGCAGTGAAGCATAATATAAAAGTTGAACTGTTTACGATTAATAGAAACAAAGTTATTCATCAATCACACTAGTGTTATACTTACTTATGTGCCTTCAGAAATGGAATCCATTCCAATTAAACTTATACAGGTTATTTCCAATTTGTAACTTTTTCTTTAAAAACATTCCTGTTCTTTTTTTTAATTCATTTGTATAAATCCCAATTACGTGTCAATCAACTGGAGTTAATTTCATGCTAGTTAGATATGTTTAGATTCCTGCTGGCGCCGTCAACAATTCGTGAAATATTATTATATCAAGGTAACAAATCTGGATTGTTATATGTTATTAATATGGCAGCATTTTGGAATAAAAAAAATACTTGAAACAGAACGAATTCAATGGACATGATCTTATGAAAAATTAAGTTTGTAAATTATTCTGTAGATTCCAAAAGTTAACAATCCAAATTTTGGAATATTTATTCCATTCAGCTTCTTTGTGTTTATGTGTGAGAAAATTTTTAATATTTACGTAGCTGTATAATAATCTAAATTAAATGTCTAACCACTACACCATTCCCTTCTTTCACAATCACACCTTTAGTGACCTTACATCAAGATTATATTATGCACTTTTGTTCAGCAGCAATTAAGAGTATTGTGTTTTAATGCTAATGATCACAGATTTAACTAGATATACATGAAAAGTTAGAATTACATGAATCTGTAAGATGCCACAATTAAGCTAATCACATTTTATCTGCTTAATTAAAAAAAATTATGAATTGTGTTTGTAAAATAGCTTAATCTGGGTTTCATCCATACTAGCCCAAAATAGACATATAGCCTACCACTGGTTAAACTCAATTTATACATAAAACCAATGTAAACAATGTGGCAGTGACAACCCCCAGGCCATATTTTGTTTCATCTGTAAGCCAGGGGTGGACATGGTGGGGAGGTTTATTCACTCGGTATGGGGAAACACATCCAGACACTAGAAATAAGTTATAAGCGCACATTTTCATGTGTTTTACCTGCTTCGTGACGATAACCAGAATAATGATATCGTGTAGAAAATTTAGAATTGCTTATCATAAAATTAAACAAATCCTAAAATATGTACACAGTACGGGATCTAGATGACTTCCACTTGTGACTTTGGGAGTTTGGCTAAAATAGGCCAGTTTTGTCCCTAATAACGTACATCGTCTATTATACTATATACATAGAAAAGACACAAATGTGAACGTAAACAGATTAAATCACCTGACACCGTTACAGTCAGTGTGAGTTAATCGGTTAGATGGGATAACCATCAGTAGATCTAGATCTATCAGCATCTCAAAAACGAAAGCCCCAAGTGGGGCCAAGAGGGAGGGACGACGAACTTCCGCAATGGGTAAGATCAACAATACTGACCTTCCCAAGTTCTGATCGGCAATCTGTCTGATGCGGAGGAGTTGTTTTCTCCAATCTCTTCTAGCCATGGCACCACAGTGAGGAACCGCCAATACCCAAAAGATTAATCCTTATCCACCACTAACATGAGCCATTCCTTCCTTCTTTGACAGGTCCATGGCCGAATAATAATAAGAATTTACAACAGGGGAAATCTGCTCCACAAGTTCTACTAGGTGGCAGCACAAACAAACGGAAATTTCGTACAGTTCATGCAGTTTTATTATTGAGTTATATCAGTTATGATTGCTTTATTAAGACACCCGATCATAATATATATTTAGGATTAATAATGATGGCGGGATCTTGCGAACACAGAATGAACCCCGGGAAAAGGTTATACCCGTGAAGAGTTTCAACCCGTACTCAACCAGAACCAGAACACATGTCTAGTTCCTAATTAGTTTATAGGGTTGATAAAAACCCGAACATATTAAAACCAAAAACCTGTTTGTCACATATACAATGTTCACTCACACGCTTCTGATTTTAGTTAGACTACATAGTCTGTATCAGGTGGAAGTCTGTCTAAATTTCACTTGTTCAAATTATGCGCATCATGTACCGAGTGCATGTTGGCTATATTTATACTGCCGCCAATGACTATCCCAGATACTCCCCGAACTACAACTACTATCCAGTCTGTTTTAAAGGCATTTAGTGAGGGTGCACTAACCACTTCAGCAGGCAACATATTCCATGAGTTTAGTATCCTACTGTAGTATTAATTTCTGCTTGATATTTTTCATTGATCTTTCTTTCAGACAAAAAGTTTATTTAATAATATTTGAAATCTAAACAATTGAATGATATACAAATATATTACGTACATTACAACTACAAGCATTGACTATATGCATAATTTTTTATTAAATACTTATAACATAGCCTGTCCATTTCCTCAAGGGTGGATTTGTTCTGACAGCCAGGGATCACAGGTTCGATTTCATCAAGAGGGTGAAACTTTTCCAGGGATTAATTTCTCAGCCCCAATATCGTGGATGGCTGACCACGTTAAATGGCGCTGCCGTCTCCACTGAATTAATTAAAAAGGGGGACGTTAAAACCCTGAGTATGTAATACACTCTAGCTGGCAGTGATCACCCTCTGGGTATTTCGTCTCCATCTTTCGGTACAACTCCCCTATGAGTAAGGGAGAGGGGTTTATGAACAATCATTCAATAAAAGGGACCATGCACGTACACTTGAAATAAGTGCTCGCTAGTGTTCTATCCCTGTTTCATGATCATAAATCATGAAACGAAAGAAAATCTATCAATCAACTATGTTTCTTGTCATGAAATTAAATTTAATTCAAAATATAGTCATTTAAGAATATTTTGCTCATTAGAAGTCAATGCATGCAACAAATATTCATTTTGACAGGTTCTTTAAATGTTCGGCATTCATAATCCGCATTAAATGTTGAAGAGTACTTCCTGTGCGTTATGTACAGGAAGTTGCAGACAACATGGATTCCCTCGTGCAGAGTGTTTTAAAGTCTTCTGCGGAAAAGGAATCTAAATATAAAACAACCGAAGTTGTAAAGGATATAGAAGTAGACATTGACGAAGGCCATCTGTTGGCTGTTGATCCTAATCCGCTGGATATAAAGTTGCTAAGGTAATCATGGTTTCTTTTAATCCATTTAACCATTTTATAATGTTAGCTGGTTTATTGTTTAGATCTGGTGGGCTGGTCCTGGACTCAGATCTAGTCTACTACGTCGATCTCGGCCTATGTCGACCTCGCCCCATGTCAATCTCGGCCCACCTATTTCCTTGTTAAAATTGTACTCCTATCTATTGTTATGTATCATTAAATAGCCGGCCTAATTAAACATGCCTGTTTTACTGTTTATTTATAAAAATCATAAATGTAAAGAACTTAGACAAGTCTTAGTCTTAGAAGATCTTCGACTTCTGGGAAGAATATGAGAACGGCGACTCTGAGTATGTGCTGAGGACTGTTAGTGTTACACAGTAGACCACAGTGTCTATCTATGCATGCTATTTATTGACAACTTTCACGTTATTGTTATTCAAAATAAACCGTTTGATAATTATATTATGCTTAAGTAGGCCATATATATATAATATGTGTGTGCGTAAAAATAAACCATTTGATATTTGGCTGTTGTTATGTATCCACGATTCCGTTGATGATAAAGGTCCTAGGACTCTGTGTGTGTGGGCCAAGATTGGGTGTTTCTAGTGCTTGGATGTGGAACAGTAAGCAGAGCATCGGAATCGTGTTTGTCTGTTATAAAGATCCGAGCATTCAGCATCTGAACCATGCATCATCAATATTATTATAAATCTGAGCAATTTCATGATCGTTTTACATCTGCTCGTATCAGTGACAGAAGCGTAGTTGTAATTACTGCTACTAGTACTAGCGTTTAATAAAGATATTATTAATAGACTATTGATAGACTTCTAAGTGGGGGTTTTCCAAAGGCAGAATTTTTTCTGTGAGATTTTCAGATTTTGTCAAATTCAAAGACATTTCCAGGACCATGAAAATGAATTTGTTATATTCCAGGATTTCTAGGACACCTGGGAACCCCGATTATTTGTAAAGTCACACGGCTGTTCTACCAATCATCTATTTCTTTGATTTTCATTTGTACCTCTTTAAAACTGTCAAAAGCATCTACTTTCAACCCAAATATAACTACTACATGCTCAGCCGCCATATTTGAGCGAAAGTAATAGCAATCGAGGAATAATTGGCGCATTCACATCGAGTGCTCGGATCTATAATGCTGAGGTACAGGGTTCCGATGCTTGGATACGTAACCACTTCGTTGATATTTATATTATGCTTAAGTAGGCTATATATATATATATATATATATATGTGTGTGTGTAAAAAAGTAAATAATATATAACAAATAGTAGTATATATATTTATGTATGTATTGTGAAAGAAAAAAGCTGGACCCTTCGCCAAATTGAACCGAGATTGAATATATGTGGTATGTGAATGCAACAAAAATGGAAAATGTGTAAACATATGACATGATTCTACATGTGCGACTGTATTTGCGAATGCGACAAAACGGATTGCTCCATGTCAGGGTTGGGTTTCTTCCCGGAAGAAAGGTATTTCTTCCCTTCCCATGGGAAGAAACTCCCAAGGGTTACAGTAACCTGATATTAAATACAAACTGGTATGATGATCTATTTAATTATTAAACAATGCTTAGCTGGGTTGATGTCACTGGCATTGATACAGCTTGACGTTTGACATGGGGTTGTGAGGTTGATCAGGCTCGTTTCAACATGGCAGTAGCATTGAAGTCAGTAGTTGGTCTGTTCTCTTCATCAGTCATATGTATACGAGCACACTTGTCACGATGTTGTTTAAGCCTGCATGCCTTTGGTAGTTGCTGATTGTCACAATGCTTACATTTGAGAAATGCCTTGCCACTTACTGTCACTTCTAGGAAGTGTTGCCATACTGGGTTCAGGGGCTACCACCCTTGATGAACCAAGGAGATTAGTCAATTATCAGTTTAGCAATTACCTGTCTTTATTTGCTGACATATTAACTGTCAAATGATCCAAGCAGATTAGCAATTATCTGTTCATTTGTTCACATATTAATTGTCAATTGATTTTCTTGATCTCAATAGTAGAGTTTAATGGTGAATTGTAGTCATTATCCCCAAAAATTAATTTCAAATTAATCAATTTTAGTTTCTTCCATTTGTCCCCAAATATTATTTGTGCAAAATAACAGATATGAGGACTATATTCCAGTCTTATCTCAAATACAGCATATATTTAAATTGGCAAATCAAAATTTGGATGATGATTTTGTACCATTTTTTAGTTTCTTCCATTTCTTCCTAAAATGGAAGGGAAGAAAGTATTTCTTCCATAACAGAAGAAACCCAGTTTTTACCCTCCATGGAAGAACCATGCCACCCTGCTCCATATAGCGATTAGTGCTGAATCCATAATTTTATGACTGGGTCGTAAAATTCCGGATTCAACCATCTGATTCTATTCTCCTAGCAGGCTTTCCCAAGAAAAATATGTCAGAAGGTGAGAGGAGTGTCCAAAACATATGGATACCACAATGTTGCATACGCTACCACAATGTCGCGTATGAATTCAAATACTGCATTACACATAAATTCATAAATACAAACATCGGCGGTAACGGACATAATTTTTCTAACTTACAAATTGGAAAGGCAGAGAATTCCATATTAAAGATTTGCATAACACGTATATGGAATTAAGACAACACACTCGCCTATTTAAATGGTGTCAATGATTAAAAGTTGTATTCAGTTCAGTTTACTGGCTATGTATTCTTGGTAATTTGACTTTTTTATATAGTGGTATGTGTAAAATGGCTATGGGTAACTCAGCAAAGCAGCATTGTGCTTCACTGAATAAGCATTTCTTATCAAACACTTTTTATTGCAAATACCTGTTTATATGTAAGCAGGTGAAATATAGCAGATTTAAAAATAAATGAAAATTTGTTGGGCAAGTGAAAACATTTGTTGGGCAAGGGCATTTCCAATCTACTTGCCATAGGGCAACTGAATTGAAAAAATATTTTCTGGAGTGAGTGATATATATATATATATATATATATATATATATATATATAGAGAGAGAGAGAGAGAGAGATGAGAGAGAGAAGCTGTGGATGATACTTTTTGGGATTCTTTGTAAACTATAGTTGTTTGACATGTAGTAGACATGCTTCACACATAAATAGTTAAAGATGTCTTGTTTGTGTGAATAGGGCTTGTATCTCTGTCAGTGAGCCAGAGTAATGTGTTGTTGTTGTTGCTGGGTTTTTTTTGGAAGAATTATAATTATGTAACATTTTTACTTATATTTATATCTTCCAATGGTGCATTAGATAAAGTCATGTGTATTTTTTCTTCCAGGTCAGAGAGAGATAGTTATTTGAAAGCTTTGGCAAGAAATGACACCCAGTTATTGATAAACAAAATATGGGAGGTAAGATATTTATAGAGAGATCATAGAATAGTGATTAATTAGCTTGTAGAGCTCTGTGTAATTGGAGCTTGCTTCAATTACACTGATTGTCTTTCACATATATCTGTTGGATGACTTGGCAATGAATGATTATCTGGCTGGACCAGATAGGTAAAATGGAGACTGGATTTAAAACCAGTTGCTATAAACAGTCTATTCTTTTTAAAGTAACCAAAGGAATGAAGGTATCTCGGTTCATAAAGCTGGAATTGTAATATTATAAATATATAGAATATCTTAGATAACAGAGCTTAGTTCAAAAGGCAGTCTAGTCTGGCTATGCCATAGTACAGTCTAGTAGTAGTATACTTGGCTCCTGATTATTTAGACTGAAGATTATTTACCACATTGAGTCCATTTAAGGTCTGTGCATTTCATAGGCACTTCATGATTCACTAAAATTTTAATACTCTTTATTTATCTGATCCCAAAACCTTTGTCAAACTATTGATGTAAGCTAGAGTAGGGAATGTTTAAGTTTAACTTATCACATAGATAATTACATCTGTTTATGTGGCAATCAATAACCCATTAATCACTGTCTGTCACATTTGTTACCGTCCAATAAGCCGACCTAAAAAGCTGAACCTTTCCCTGTAGTATTTCCAGCCCAGGTGACGTTTTTAACACAGAAAATAATTTTGTTTTCATAATTCGTTATTCATACCAATGTGTTTTGTATACTATCAATAGATCAAGGCAAATTATAACCATCGTTTATGGAAACTGTTAGCGCATACGTAGGACCTCAAACTTAAATTAACGGCGTGATTAAGCATTCAATGAACCATATAGATCTATACTATATGAAGTCAATGACTTAGAAGTAATTAAACATATTGTCAATTAGATCTACTACTGAGCCTTTGATGGTACATTTTTGTCACTAACACGGCAATAACCAAGACCATGTAATTGTAAATTACTGGTATATGAGGTCAGTTAGTAACTATAACTCTCAATTGAAAATAAATTAATGTCTATGCCGCCAAACGAATGAGGTACAACGCTCTCGGGTACGAGTTGTCTTGTTACCGGCGCTGCCTTCATGAAATGCGCTACTGAGTCAAACAACGTTTATCCATAATTACAAAAATCAGATAATTCTACATATAAATATTGATTTTCATTATAAAGCCACGTATAATTATCATCAACTTGTTTCACTTCTGTTTTCACTCCATGACTGCATGAGTTTAAATCAAAATAACATTTGATGTCCATTTGTATCTAGACTAGGACCTAGGTCACTAGCATCTAGACGGCTGCTAACACACTGAAATTTTTTCTCTCAATGACTCGATTTCTTGATGCTGAAATAGCACTGGCCATTAAGCCGACCCCTCAAATTAGGGGTCAAAATGTTGACACAAAGTCTTAGCTTAATGGCCGGGACCTATGGTACTTGTATCTCAGGTCACAACTGTTAAAAAATTACAGGGTTACAGAATGTAATATAGGATTAGATGTTCATTTAATGACCAATTTAGTTACTGCCTTGGGTGGCATTTCTAGTGTAAGTATATGATTAAATGTGAATCACCATATAGCTAGGCACAGGGTTGGCAGCTTAGTACACAGACGTTATTAACACCGTTAATTAACGGTTATTAACGTCATGTAAAAAAAGGTTTTTATACTGACTTTAAATGAAATGCAAAGTCTAAAATAGTAAAATGATAACAGTATAACAACATCTACTACAACCTGACTGTAATATATACAATATCTAATACAGTAATTGAGTTAACAGACTAATCTACATTATGATAACCCAATATCCAGTCTAATTGACCCTCACTGACTACTTAACTGGCATGTGGGTAATTACGACTTGTATATAATCTACTAGTACTAGTCCATGAATAACCCTCTATCCAATGTTTACACATACATGTATTGTGATGCTGTTAAGATGTGACTTCATTTCCCAGGTGACATATCGTAATATTAAAATATGACTTCATTTTGTCAGAGTACATAAAGGGAGTCTGAATTTAATTTGAAGCAGTAGTGAGCTCCGATGGCCTAGCGGTTAAGCACCCAGCACCTGGTGTCAGCAGTCACAGGTTCAACCCCTGCAAGAGGTCGAAACTTTTCCAGAGATTAATTTCTCAACTCACAATATCATGGGTGGCTGACCATGTTATATGGCCCTGCCGTCTCGTCTACACTGAATTATTTAAAATAAAGGGGGACATTAAAAACCCCTGAGGACATAAAACACTCTGGCAGTGACCACCCTCAGGATATTTTGGCTCCATCTTTCCGTACTGCTCCCCTGTGAGTGGTGGGGGAGGAGATTTCTCAACCACTCTCACATAGAGGCCATGCTGAATAAGCGACAGCCTGGGGATTCTCCCCGAACAACAAAACAATTTGAAGCAGTGTTACACTTTCTCATGATCACATTGATACATACCTACATGTTGGTTTATAGTACAGAAAAGTTTGAAATAATACTGTTAGAAATAAGAAATATGCAAAGTACAGAAAGTGTGGTTATCAGCAAGCTAACAGTGCTGTCAGAATGCAAGTCCACTACACAAAATGTTCAACCGATTCAGTTTCATCGGCATCAATTGAGTGAATATTTTCGAACTTTGGAAATATTCACACTACAGTGTGCAATCATCTAGAGCAATTAAGCTTTTAAGCTGGTATTCAACTTTTCAGAGGCAGTTATGAAATAGACTAGTAACTGTTCAGGTGGACAACATTCACTTCGTGGGCAGAAAAACAATAAATATCATTATTTTGCTATATTCCTATTATTCATGTGTCAAATATTGAGTAGCATGTTAATACCAGTTAATATATGTGAAAGACACTGTTGCATAAATGTGTTCAATCTCATCCACTAAGATTAGTAGAATTGGCTTATCGTTATGATGAATGACATTTTTACATTTATTATGTTTTTACTGTTAATGTTATTTAGTTTTTTATAATGTAATGTAAAAATAGGGTTTTACAGTAAAAAATCCAACCCTAGCTAGACAATATGGCAACATCAGCATTAGCCATATTTACACGATTCATCATTCTAATTGGATTAAAATTGATTGTACTGTGTCATCTACAAGCAAATACAATGAAGTATTGATTAACATTCCTAAATTATGCTACGTTGTGGTTCTGATGTTATCAAATAGAGAAAATATATGATGTCGCTCTTCATTGTCCACTAATACTAGATATCTGTTATCTCCTTGCAGCTTCCTGTTGAGCGTGTTGAAGATGTCATTGTTGCTAAGGTGATTATAACATGGTTTAGAGGTAACCCTATTAATTGTATTCCATGAAGGGATATAATTAGCTGTATTGACTTGGTGAGAATGATAAAATAGTAGCTATAATCGAATTGTTATAGGTGGCGAGAGTATGTATTGTTTCAGTTTTATACTGTGTTCTATACTTGGCATTAACTTAGTTATACTTCATTATTTATTTTTAAAAGATGTAGTGCTAAATACAGCTCATTTCTAATCAGATAACCGTAATTTTAGAATATAATACAAAGGAATAGTTTTAATGCTAAATATTCTACATAATTAATTTAATTTAAAGTTGCTCAGAACAATTAAACTTGTTGGGAGTACTACTGAATAACATGTTATCTTAAGTAGTCTGACATGGAATAATGTTGTTGCTGTGTTAGATACATCAAGATGTACCAGATTAGAAGATGATTGTTTTTCTTTTCATCATTTAATGTCTATTAATTTGGTTTGATCAAACACAGCAAGTTTATCCCAGACTAAAATAAAGGTTTGCTAATTGAGCTTAGTTTAAAGGATAATTTCCTTTTACTTGTAGCCATGTAACATGCTAACAAGTTGGGAGTGTAAGCTGCTTTTGCATCATAGTTTTTATAATCATTCAACTTTTAAGATGGTGTTAATTGCATCATGGTATAATGCAGTTTATGCACAAACCAGTTAATTTTTATTCATGTATTTTTCCAGTTACCAGAACCAAGAACTGTTGTGCCCAGAGAAAAACCGGTGAGTTGCACAAAATATAATTGCTGTTGATATTATTAAGTCCCTTAATGAGTAAGTTCAAGTCTAAATGACTTCTGTTCTTTCAGTTGCCAAAAGAGAAACCAATGACAAAGTGGACTCAGTATGCTAGAGAAAAGGGCATCAACAAACGGAAGAAAGGTCGTATGGTCTGGGATGAGACAGCCAAGGTAGAGATGTTTGTAGGAATAACAATAGGATTAATGATTAAAATAATGGTAACAGGTAATATTAATAATAGTGCATTAAGCAATTATTATAAGTTTTTCACAAAAAGAAATGTGTGTGTGTGTGAAAAGAATTCTCAGACTAGTTTCCCTTGGGAAAGTAGGTTTCACATAACAAAATGTTTGCTTAGACCAAATTTATTTGTTGAAAATTATATTAAAAGATTCACTGGATGATTAAAAAATCATAGTGTTAAAAATAAAAGTTTATTTTCACTATAACAGTTTTGGCTGATTCATGAAATTTGGACTGTTAACATATATAAAAGACATTCCAAAGTTAAATTTCATCAATAAACATGCTTCCTGCTATATCTGCTACATATGTGGCAACATTCTCCTCTGTCCACTAAATTGGTGGCCAACTACTGGTCCTGACATGAAATTACTTGACTGTGGACTATTACAAGAGATTGGGTTCAGGTTTCAGATATTGTCCTGAACTAAAGTCACTGTAGTGTGTTGTCCAGATGTTCATTGAATAAATTCAGCTTTTACGTATTTGCATATTTGATTTTATGATTCAGGTGAGCAGAAGTAGACTAGTAGCTTGCCAGCATTGTTAAACCTACAAATCAGACATAAAGTGTGAACACTTAGAAAATGTTTGTGTAGATGAATTTGTGTTCAGAATATATTCTTAAAATATGAAGAAGAAGAAAAAAAACTCTTCAAAGCAAGCAAAATTATATATCACTTAACAGTCTTTCACAGTTAGATTTGTTTAAACATTAGCCATTAAATTGCATTTTCTTCCATTGGTGGAATAAGTGTAAAATTAACACTGTTCAGAGAATGTTTGGCAGGGTGGGAAAATAATTTGATAACTCTGGGCAAATGTTTAAAGATGTTTGAAAGCTTATAAAAGTAACTCCAAATCCCACAATAATATTCACATTATAAGAAATAATCCAAATTATTGGAGGGTCATCATTACTATTACAACTTTCTCAAATGCTAGATTGTATAGTGGGAAGCATAAAAGATGTGTGCTCTGAAATCAGCAAGCATATGTTGCTGTCTCCAGTCAGATCACAGATGCTCTGACTTAGCCATCCTCGTGGTGTTACCGTCATCAGGCCCAGTCTGCTAACTGATACATTTGTCAGTTAATTTACACCAATCCGACAACCCAATGCTAGATGCTTCATGTTACAAGAGTACAAACTAGTCTTTATATAAGGAATTTCACAATATCGTTTTCTTTAGCCATTTGTTAACATACGATGCTATTTGAACCTACTATACTGTAATATTCATAATACTTTTTGTTCTGAAATTATATGCTTGTTTAAATTGTTATAACTAAGTTGTACAAACAGTTTGTACTAAGAGATGTGAGGCTTCAAAAGCATTGTGTGTGTGTGTGTGTGTGTGTGTGTGGCTTCTAAATGGCAGCACCCATAGACAGGTTATTGTGAGTTCACCAGCACTTCGAACTTAATTTTTTAATAAATTCATAGTTTGAAAATTGGAAGTGAACTGTTCCTTTAACATAGTTTATGCTAATGCGTTTTATCTTATCTATTATAACCATATGTTTCAGGAATGGAAACCAAGATGGGGATATAAGCGTGCTGGTGATGATACAAAGGATTGGTTAATTGAAGTGCCAGACACTGCTGGTGAGTGTGTCAGTAATGTTTACATATTCCTTTTTGTGTATGCATTATAAGTCATTCAGCATACATCTTTATTTCCCGCGAAAGTAGAAGTACGATTTTCCTTTCCAGAATTTGTCTTATTCCATTTCTCCCTCTTCAGAATATCTTATTCAAATAATAATCCCAGTGGCTATCTTCTTATAGTTTAGTTTCCTGTTAACTGTCACATTAGTGTATTACATTAGTCAGGTTCTGTATCATCAGGAAGGGATTATTTGGACATTACTTGGGGTTCTAACCAAAATATGAACATGATGATATCTTAACCATAACTGGGTGTTTACTATTGGACTGTTATATGCTTTGATATATCACATACATGTTATTGTGTGATCCTACCCATTTCAACACTAAATTGCCTCTAACTTAATGATAGCAACCTCTCCAATGGGAGAGCATTTTCATGGTTTTCTCATACAGCTGTAGAAAGGAAGATTTCGGCTTTTAATAATTGGAGTATTTAGTAAATCTGTTCCATTTATCCGCCTGCTTACATAGCATAATGACATATCTGAAGGGCGTTTCATCTTTGACTTGACTTCATTACATTTGGAGGTCGCTCGGCTCATTTAGCCTGCCATGTGCACATAAGTGGCTGTAAAACATCATTCACATACCATAATGATTATCACATACCCATTTATTCCCAGGATATAATATATATTTAAAGCTAATGGGAATTACAAAAAACCTTTAGTAAATGCCACTGAAAATGAAAACTGAAAAGTTACATTGTAAAGAACCATATGATTAAAACAGGATTACTTCTTGGAACTCAGCAGGCAATGAATTTTGTGGGATCATGGCCCATATTGAACGTGTCCAGTCAAATGGAGTCCCTATAAATGCAATAGTTAATACAATATATGGAGTGAATTAACCATATTTTAATTTTGTTTGGTTAGCATTAATTGAAATATGCCTGTTACAGTTTGGCATACCGGTGATGTTTTCCTTATACGTTATTGTGTTTAGTTAGAATTGTAAATTTTTCCTTGCATTTGGCGTCAAAGAGATGTTTATTCCTTCTGTCTTTGTTATTATATTGTCACTTTTCATTACATTCAGATCCTTATGAAGATCAGTTTGCAAAAAGAATAAAAGCCAAGAAGGAAAGGGTAGCCAAAAATGAACTGCAGAGATTAAGGAATATTGCAAGAAATATGAAAGGAAAAGGTTTGCGTAATGTGGTGTATGGTATTGATTGAGGACAGGTTCTGTTTTGCCAAGCTTATCTTATTCTTGAAGTTTACTGAATAAAATTGCAAATACCTAGTACAGTTTGTATGTTACTAAATATTTTATATCTTTAATTTGGAATGATAGTTTACTACTACTACTACTAATAATAATAATACTTTATAGAAATTTTTAGTAATTGATAACAGTATTTATTGGAGAAAGTAATCTGGAACAGGTGAGTTTTAGAAGAGATCTATCTGTCAGTGTGATACAAGCTGCAACCAAGTTGGGATTCAGATATTTTGTTACACTGTGTTTGGGGTGGGTATTTCATCTAATCACCTCATTTCTCTACATGTTATCACCTGGAATGTATGTCCAGGTGAGACTGGCATAACAGCTAAACAAAGCTGTGGCTTGGTGATTAAATACAGAATTGTCTGAACAAATTAAAAATGTATTTAATTAGTTTGATCATATCAGATACAGTTTATTTTGTGTCTGTTGAATGTCGTGACTTCTGTTTGCTTTGAGATTCAATGTTACATACTGGTCATTAATCAGTTCGTAGATATTGCTCTAATTACCTTTGCGCGCGCACACACACATATACCCACATGTTATTTATCTAGCTGATATAATCTTTCTTGTCAACTCCTCTGGGAGTGTAGAGCATGCAGCTTCTAGAGTAAATATACTAAATTGTGTGAGATTCATTTGTGATGACATCAGATAATAAGACGACCTCAGTATCTGACAGTATCACGAGTGTATGATAATTTGTTTGGATTGATTATAATGTTATAAACATACAACGATCCGATTACAAATGGTTTCTTTGTTCTCTCTTGTTATTCTAACTGTTGCTCGTTGGCTTAGTTCCAGGAGTTGGCCTAACACCAACGGATACTCCTGATAAGGATGATGTTTCCAGAGCTCTACATCTGGCACGAAAATCTACAGCTTCGCTTGGAAAATTTACGCAGGAACTGCCCAAGGAAAAACCTGCCAAACATGTTGGCAAAAAAAGAAAGGTAAGACTTTTGAGAAAATGCATTTGTCATTACTGTTTAAGTAACTGGCACTTTGTTGTATTTGTTAAAATACCACAACATGATACCGATTAGGTTTGATTATCATATTCCCTACACAAATGTATGAATTTGGTAGTTTATGTCATTCTTATTCCACATTTGTTCATATTATACAAGGTGCATAAGTAGTCAGGCTTCTTAATGGGCCATTTAGCCTACCATGTGCCCAAAAGTGGCCATAAAACATCAATCATCTTGAGCCTTTACATGAAGTACAAACTCATAAAATGTATATTATCACATTTTAGTGAATATTTGTTAGATGTCATCATAAATCCGTCCAATTATAATATCTGATAAAAGTTAGAATTTCAGAGAAACCCAATTAGACACATCTTGTTGAGTACTGAGTTATATTAATGGAGTTATATATTTGCCATATGTATATGGTAAGTCAACAAATACATGTACCAGCAATTTAGAAGCTATTTATTATACAAATCTTTAAAAAAAAGGTAAATGGTTGGATTTAGTTGTAGTTAGCTGTATGTCTTCAGTTTGAGATATAGACACTAAAATGTTTTTAGGATTTAAGGAGAGTACTCAATCATTTGTGGATGGTCATCTTGCTTAGTTTATGTAATAGCCCAGTCACAGGTATCTGTATTAACAAGATAATGTTGTACTATTGTTGATAATATATTGTCATTCAATGTTTATGACTACTGATTGAGCCATATTTAACTGATGCATATGTCAGATTCTACCTTTATTGACGACTCATTCAATTATGTTGATATAATCAGATAGGAAAATAACTATAGAATTGAATAGAATAGAAATTTATTGCCAACTTCCACAGTACAGACAATATATATATATATATAAGCTAAATGTAATTGTAAGACATATGTGGAATGCTGGTGGACCAGTATAGCTATGAAGCTGTCTTCCCACTGCCCCATAATACCTAATAGTGAGGTTCTGTGTTTGTGTGTATCATCATCAGCCAGCAATGCGGACATCAAAAAGGAAAACAATTACAATATATATATATATATATATATATACATATACATATACACACACACACACACACATACATTTGTCTTAAGAGCTTTAACAGGATCTAAGACACAATAAATTACAGAAAAATAACAGGGCAGGCAAGAATTAGTGGTAAGTTGTACTTTTCTCAAGCCTAAGGAAAACAATCTGGACAAAAAGAGTTGCTGCATATTACTTAGCTTTGATAAGAACTAAAAATATTTGCCTTCATAACATTTTGGAATTTTGAATGAGACTTGTTCTGAGGCAGTGTATGAAACCATTTGTTCCATATTTTGGGAATAGCATACAGCAGCAATTTATTGGCAAAATGGGTTTTGCACCTGGTTTCATACAAGAGATCTGATTGCCTAGTTGCTCGCTAGTTGGGAATGTCGTGGTTAAATCTGAACATTTGCTCAAATGAGTAGGGAAGATATTTTGTGATGAAGTCAAATACAAATAAAGTTAATTGAAATATATATTGATCAGTTATTTTCCTAATACTTGTAGCTTTGAATAATGGGTCAGTATGACTATTGAATTTTGCATTATTGATGGTCCGAATTGCACGTTTCTGAAGTAACGCCATACAGTGTAGTGTTTTGACATTACAATTTCCCCATGCCAATAATCCATAACATATATGAGAATGTACCAGTGAAAAATACAGAGTTCTCAAGCAGTCCTTTGGCAATATGTTTTTTACTTGTTTGATTGAGAACAAGGCGCTGGATATTCACTTGTTAACCTGGGCGATATGATATTTCCAACTAAGATTTTCATCTATGAAGAAGCCCAAGAATTTTACTGATTTTTCTTCACAGTCGTTCCCTATTCTTTTTAATATATCATTATTAATTGCAACTTTTAGCCCTGTGAAATTGCATTGTTGTTGATGGGGTCTAATAACGTATTCCATAAGTGTTTAGTTTATTTAAAAGTATTTCATGGCTGATGATGTCAAAAGCTTTGGACAGGTCACAAAAGATAGCCAAAGTAATTTCGGCTTATTATTAGATTCGGCACAGTAATTTAGAAGCTGAATGATTGGGTGTATAGTTGAATACTTGGGGCGAAAGCCGTATTGGTGCTTGAATAAAATGAGTTCCAAAAATGACAGTAACTTTTTGTATAGAAATTTCTCTAATATTTTGGAAATGGCTGGTAGTAAAGCTTACTGGTCTGTAGTTTTGCAGAAGACTTTGGTCAGAGGATTTGTAAATAGGAATAATCTTCGCGATTTTTAGGTCCTGTGGAACAATACCAGTAACAAATGATCTATTTATTATGTGAGTAATGGGTTGCAAAATGTTGGAAATAGTTTCCTTTAACAATTTTGTGGAGATGCCATCATAACCCTGGCTTAGTTTCGGTTTCAGATTATAGGTAGTTAAAAGAACGTCAGATGGCACCACTGGGTCAAGAAACATGCTGCGCATGTTACGTCTGGGCATATATCCTGTAAAATGTTGATTTGATTGAGGCACATTTTGATTGGTCTGAATGCCAGTTTTAGAAAGGTTTCAAAGGATTGTTTGTACAGTTTAATGAATTCACCATATGCTTCATTTGGCTAAGACATTTGTGAAGTCCATATGCTCCAAATATTCTTTAAATTTAAAAATGTTGCCGTCCGGTTTTCTGTGCCTGTGAAATATAAAATGTGCCAAAATGATCAGCTAGATCTGTTATTATAATTCCTGATTTTCCAGCTGTTGTTCATGTAAATATGATCAATTAGTGTTGCAGATGTGCTAGTTATTCTTGTAGGTTTGGTAATTGTTGGTAGAAAACCATTTTGAAATAAGTTATCTAAGTAATCACTTGTCTTAAGATGAGTCTCAAATTTTAATAAGTCAATATTCATATCGCCCATAATAACACAGTGTTTGTGTTCTTTATTGACAGTGTCCATGATATCAAAAAGAGTACTCAAAAAAATGTCCATGTCAGCTCTGGGTGCGGAATTTGGTCTATATATGACCCCAAGAATTGTGGGTTTTTTTTCAGATTGTGATATAACTTTTACAAATAAAGATTCGAAAACATGCGGTATAAAAACACTGATGTCGTTGCGTATCTTAAAATTTATGTCGTCTTTGAGAAAGACTTACTCCACCCCTCAGCCCATCATCCTGACATCGAGTAATAATATCATGATATCCATTCAGAGATAATCGTGTATCATCTAAAGTTTGATAGTTTTCACTGATGCCAATACAACCAAATGAAAAAGAATTACTATTTAATTGACACATAAAAATACTCATAAAAAGAGTCCCAGTTGGGAAGAAGTCCTCTACAATTTATGTGAAAATATGATAAGCTGTTGTGCATATGCTGATGAACGTTAGAAAATTCTTTTGGTTCAAAATAGTCGCATCTAATGTGGCTATATTGGAATGGGGAATCAGTGTAATAATTGTCTTCTGTGGTGTGCTCATATAAAGATATTAAGTCATGTGTGATGGTGTCTGCCCTGATTTGATCAAAGGAAGTCCCGTTTGTCATATATATCTTATCACATTCATTGAATCGCGTGTTCAGTCCGCGATACCAGCAGAAAATGGTTGATACACACACACAGAATTGTCACAGTGAGAAAAAACATGGACAAATAACATACAAAAAGAAAATATGAATGTACATGGCAATATATAAAAATATATACAGGGATATATTTAGAAGTGGATATGGATATATACCTAGATGAATGAAACTCTGCAATCTCATGCCGTTCCGTTGAAATATTTGGATAGTTTGGAAGAAGATAAATTAAAAGAAGTACCGTCAGCGATATAATTTGTCTATCCAAATTTTAATACATTAAACAACACGGAAAGCCACGAGGTATGCTGTTCAATAAGAAATAATTTAAAACACCTGAAAATATGATCAGGGTTAACACTTAAGGTTTATGTAACAATCCATATATTGTGCATTATGTATTTGATTAAAGACAAATAGATATCATTTATGTCAAATTTGATTAAGATTATTGTCTCGTGTTTTAATAAAAATAATTCTTCATCTAGTTTGAACCAATGATTGGCAACTTCAATGAGGAAAAGAAGCGAGCATTGGATATACTGAATAAAATTACCAACAAGCAACCTACACTAAATATTACACAAGCAACAAACCAGGAGATATATACAGAGGAAGGTAAAAGGTATGTGTTGGTGAACCTGTGGGTGTGTGATTACAAATGTTCCACATTAAAGTATGCATTTTACTAATGATAACTGATCTTACTCTCACACACATACATGCTAAATACAGATATGTAGAAATATGTATGATGTCTTCTAAACAGATATACGGAAATAGTTATTCAATAAACCTTGTTATAAATTGATTGCCATTTACGAAGAATTGATTTATTTGCAAAATATATTATAGAGTTGTAATGTTTTATTTTAGATCAGAAGAGAATAGGAAAGGGAGGAAGAAATCATCTGGAGGGAAAGGCAGAGGCAAACAAAACAGGCACGGGAAGAGCAAGCCAAAAGGAAAAGGCAGGGGTGGAAAAAGCTATGGTAAAAAGGGATGAACATCCTAGTTCATAACCATTCCTGTCACATGTATATACAACATGAATCAAGTTGGCCTTTGTTGTTTATATTGTATCATAAGCTGAGGCAGTTATGTTCAGAATTTGTGACACATATTCCTCACAAGTAAATTCCTATTATTGTTTTAAGCTTAGGAATAGCAATCGGTATGGATCTGGCTTAATTATGTTGTTGCTGGTGTATGAAAATAACAATTGGATCTACTGGATCTGTATTTGTTAGGGATAATACAGTGTCTCATATAGAGGGTAGCATCCCTGTTCTACATTGTATAAATATATCATACATGTAATATATTAATAAATGCAAAAATAATATTTTATTATTATTATTACACATGCTATTTAAAATGGAACATAAATATACATTGTTAACTGACTGACCATATTGTATATTGACATACACGTAGATAAAATGACTAAGTACATTTATCAGTGGAACAGACTGTTAGAAACTTAGCACGGCCACATCACAATACAGTGCATAATAATTTACAACACCATGATGTACACCAAGAAATCACAGTATGTTATGACCTTGTCAGCTGTGTGAAAAATAAGTCTACACCAACTATGTGCCATGACTAATGATTTCTCAGCGAGAACGAGAAAGGGCTATGTTAGAAAAGTGATAAATTTACAAAGACATAATGTCTAGTACAGATCATACCATAAACTAATATTGTCAGTTTATCAGGTCATGGCATAGCTTAAACGTACTCTTGTAAAGTTTCATATTTTACCTCCTGATAGGTACACCTGCACAAACTTCCACCTCAGTCAGCTTCACAAATAGTGTACAATTTTCAGCTGCCAATACGTTAGCTAGACAATCTACAATAAACCATTATTCAAACATCTACTTGGTAAACAGTAGTGGGATTTTGTATCAAGTTATTTAATGATGCTGTTTTTAATTTTAGATGAGCCTTCATCTGAAATACTTCATTGATCTTATTTATTCTCCAATATTTTAATAGTTTTTAAACCATTATGTTTTCTAAAATTTAATTTCTCTGTTTTTATTCATTAATACATTTAATCAGAATTAATCCATTCTTCACTACTGCTGCCAACTACCGATTTTGGAATAACACGACTTCAGTGAGAAAGCACATGACTAGATAAAATAAATAAAAACATGCAGATGATCCTATGTATCACCTGATTACAGGAAATGTAACTATAATGAATACACATCTACTTAACAAACTATTTGGATCATATCAATCTATTATATCACATGGGCATAACTGCACCTAAGAATGGTACAAATGTAATTTCGGTCTAGTAAAATTGTATAACCTATTATGTCTCGCGGGACCCGGCAAGATTTCTTACAGCTCAGATACACGCTGTACTCTAAACAACACATCTATCATTCAATTTCAGCCATTCACTTCATCAATCATGCTGATTGTCTCGGCATAAGTCATGTTATTCGAAGTATACCCTAACAAACAATAATAGCATTACATCAGAACTGATATATTATATCCTCCACGTGACAACATGAATGACTCTGCGTGGTGTTATAAATTTAATATAGTTTTACACAACCATCATCTTTTGTGGTACCTCATTCAATCTGATTTTCAATTGTTGCATAGTAATTTTACTAATTACTGGTGCATTTGTCATCCTGTATCTTTGATTCATTCAAAGACTAATTTTAAATAACAAACGACAAACTTGAGATTAACCCACAAAAGGTGGCACAGTATGGGTACAGATTAAGGGAATGAGGTGATCAATTCTAAAACTGCACAAGTACTAACAGTTTGTATAACACATGCACGCACAGAGAGAGAGAGAGAGATAGAATGATAGCAAAATGTGATCATGCAAGTTAGTTGTTTTATAATGCAGTGAAGCTGGCTAAATCATAACAATGTATAGAAGAACATTTAGGCCATGTTCCTTTAACCATCAACCTACGTATAACCATAAGACTAGTTAAGTTTTGGTCTGAGCCAAATAGACAGTTATTGTTTGGTTATGAATACCACGAGTCCTAATTATCTATCGTATCTTGCAACAAGTTTCTGTGTAACTGTGACTTAATAGAACAGACGGGGTAACCAGGTTTGGTTATGAAGTAAACAAATGGGCCTCGAGCTTTGACAAACTTCACTGATATCAATACACACTAAAAATGATTTTGTAATAAAATAGAGAGCATTTATTAGAAAATCTGACTTTGTTACTGAAAACAAAGCTTTTGCGTAATAAATAGCAACTGTAATGTAGATCAAGATATCTATGTAACTATATTTTAGTTACTGTTGTGATACCAGTTATGCTTTAAACACGATAGTCTACTACATATAGCAACAAGTAGTTCTGTACATTAAATATGATATACCACCTATTATTATAGTGTAATCATAGTATTATGTACCGATATATTTGTAAAAACTGCTATTAAAGAAAATATGACAGGTTTGACAATATTATTTAAAGAAAATATTTAATAGTTTTGACACTGTTTATGAAAAATGAATTTTAAATTGTATAGAACTAGTACAGTCTGTATATATATATATATATATATATATATATTGACAACATATTTCTTCCTCTGGAAAAGAATATCTCAAGTAAAAGTGTGAAATCTTCAAGGATCCTGCAAGTTTCTTAAACGGATGCAACAAACCAACCCTGGTGAACCCAACTAGATCATGTACAAATAACTATAGCAAGTATCATTTAAGTTTACATACATGTATCTACAACACAGTTCTCTGGAGGACTATATATATATATATATATATATATATATACCTATATCGTTTCATTGAAAACAGCATTTTACACTTCATGAACTTTGAGGATATTCAGAATATTTTTTATATCTGAATGACATGTTTATTAAAATAACCTGAGATGAGAGCAGCTGATCCACATTTAAAAGCAAATGGCAGTGAGCATTTAAAAACTGAAACAGTATCATTCAGCATTCACTTTATATATTAAAAAGACCAAGAATAACCATCACAACACATGCCTGTTACTTAAACAGAACACACATTTAAAGTGCTCGTTGTGTGTTTAACCAATACTATAAGCGCCCCAAACTAGTCCTATTGTACAGCTACATTAGAGGCTGGGACGCAGTCTGGTGAATAATGGAAGTTAAAGTGATCTCTAACAAGTGACAAGAAAGTATTCAGATCTAAAATGACATCATAACAGATGGAACGGTAAAATATCAAAACAATTACATTGATCTTGAATCAATATTTCGTCACAGCACAAGCTATAAGTTATCACATCAAATACATATACACTGATACTATGTGGAGTGGTATGGTCATCCATTAAAATCCACTTTAACAATAACTGTTCTAGCTGATTTTAGACATTAACTTTGATTCTGGCAGCATAACAGAAACAGAAAGTCAGCATTTATTACCTTTAGCGGAAAACAAACACACGGGGAATTAGCACAGTGTTTGAAACAAATATCTATACCCAAGTAACCATTTTGCTCGTATAACAACCATAACAAACATTTGTGTGTGTCTGTGCATTTATATGGTTACATATGCATATACGCATTACAGGTTAGGCTAAGTACGAAGTGCCAGGACATGTCCATATGTCAGATAATGTGTTAGCTAATATCATGTGATCTGTAAAGCCTTTCATGTAAATCAGTGAGTGGATCCTTGTTCTGTGTTAACTCTGGAAAGAGTTCCTCTATAACGAGATCCAGTAGCAGGTAGGACAGCTGTAAAGAGACATAACTGTACTGATAACCAGCATGTTTCAGCAAATATATATATATATATATATATATATACCCACCCAAAGCAAATGTGTGTGTGTATGTAGTGCTATGTAATGTTTTAAGTCGTGAATAATCATTAATATTTTTTCCAATTGTACTGAGAATATGTTACACTCCTATCATCCAAAGTTTATTTTGTATACAATTCCTTAGATTCTTCCCATTAAGAAAAATCATGACAATTATTAGTAACCCATTACTACAAACCGTGTAATTATAAAAGGTGGGACTGATAAATTAAGTGGTTTACATCTATTAAAATAAACATGACGTGATTAACAAAAACAAACCTGTTTATTGAGTTTTGGATGTTGTAAAACTTCAAAAAGTAATTCAGTTCCATCCTGATACCTCTCTGATCCAATTGCTTGAACAAATAACCCTAGAAAATAATGGATGCAAGAGCCATTACTACATAGGTCAATAACTTAGAAAAGTAACATTTCAACAAACTCTATTATCAGATGCTTTGCAATAACATTGTAAATGTATTTTGTATGCAAAATTAGATAAATATAGATGGAATATTAAAGTATGATAAAAAGAAGTTCAATGAAACAATATTTCTGACTGGAGATTTATAAAAATTATGTTAAGGATTCCTGTTAATATTACTGTTCTTACAATATGTGATGATTGAAAAACAGAATAGATTTGATGCTTCTTAAAGTATATACCCTTTCAATGAATTCATGAACTTTTAATGTGCAAAGATACACCCATATTTCAGAAGAAGTGTAACGACTGAATTCCTGTATGGTTATGATTAGAAATATAGATCTATATGTCCAAATTTTCAAATTCCGGGACTTTCCAGATTTTCAAGGACCTGTGCAAACCCTGTTAGAATGAAAGTAAGCAAGTATTTTATAATCCTAGCCGGTTCACTTCTACACGACTTACTAGGAATGTAATCTTTGAGTTCTTGTAATGCCATCTCTTTTCTTTGCAACTTATCTTCATCTGATCTAAAGGCAAACAATATCTTTATTAGCAAAGTGACAATTGCCTATAAACACCAGTCAAGCCTTTGTTATCTATATAATTCAATACATTTTCAGTAATGTACATTCCACGAATGACATATTACACCTACCTCAGTGGATCTGTATCAAAGAACAGAACATCTGAAATGAAACAGAATAAAACATTTCCTTTATTTGAAACCAAATAATTACTATTTTATATTCTATACAAAAAACACAGAATTTAACATAATTACTCATAGTATTTCAATTAAAAATGTTCTACCTCGGAGCAGATGTATCACTTGGACAACTTTGTTTTCATGCATCAGTTGTTGCAGTCTCCGACTTAGATACCAGTCAGCAAATGCATCTATGGTATGCCTAGCAACAATACGGATACTCAGCAGCAGCTGTATCAGCCACGACTGACATCTATAAAGATGCTCAACTGTAAAAAGCAATAACTTGGCATTCAGTTACTGAAAGTTGAAACAAACTGTGTATACCATGTCAATAAATAGGACCAATGAATGCAAGAAATCAATAACAACACTGACTGTAGATCATTCTTGGGATGATTAAAGGACCAAGGTAATTGATTACGATTACATTCATTCTCAATGTAATCGATTACAATTACATTACATTCATGATTACAATGTATATAACACAAGCATGAATGTGATTCTTCATCAATATTCACTCAGTTACATGTATAACACTATTACTTTTATTAATACCGATATAAACATGCTACAATGTTTACATGTTGCTTTGTAAGAACCAGACGCACTTTCTGGTATGTTCTTGAAATGAAAATGCAGAAGTGACTTTGATGACATTGTACGACATTAATTTGTTTTAATATTTCCGAGATCAATATTAATATTCACTATAGAGCAAATTGTGTAATTGATTATCATCTATTACTATTACCGATTATGATTACTCCAACCCTGTTATCAGCATGCATTAAAATCTTAACTATATTACACTCAAAACATCATTAAAACAGCATAATAATCCGAGATCACAAAACTAAAAGATTATTTACATATAATAATATATCCGTACATAATATTTCAAATTAAAATATCCATCAGCACGATAGTATAAAAATACCGATGATAACATTACTATGTTCAATTTTATCAGTTTAGTATAAATATATACATATAACAACCTACAATGAAGGGTTATCTGTAATTAAATTTATCCATAATCTCAATCCTCGTCCTCCGCTACAATACCAGACTAACTAAATTAATGCCACTAATCACTGTTCTCAAATGTAATCTCAACATGTGTTTTACTGTACTCTCCCCATTGATGTTACGGTGAGAAAGAACTAAACCCATGAACATTACCTAAATAAATGACTGTATCACAGACACCATGGATGGGCACTTCAGCAGCCAGTGACTGGGAATGTATATGACTAGCCGATACCTCGACCATGCATGACAGGTCGGTGCCAGCATTGTTCTCAAAGAGCATGTTAGACATCTGAGAAGAAACGCATTAAACATTTGAACATCAAATGAGATGGAATCAAGTTCGTGCTCGATGGAAACTCACGCCGTCTGATATCAGCCGAATACGCTAATAAATTTTGTCACCATGGCAATTCGTGTTTACACAGTATGCTGCATTTCATATATTAAACAAATCAATACGCAAAACATTCAGGTTTAGAACGCCATTATTTCTTCTCACCTTTTCACTAGATATAGATGCTGTGTCTGAATCTTTATCAGAAAAACGACTGAAAATGAAAGTAAGAGAATGTAAAACAATTTCACACTTTCCAACATAATATGCATCACTCCCTCATCAAAGAGCATCGGATATCACAAATATACTGTATTTAAGGCAGAAACAACCAAAATGGTGTACAATAAATGGGTACCAATGATGACTGATGTATCTTTGCTCCAACTTAATGTACATTAAATTTAACTATATACACATTTCTCTCTTACTTCAATCGTATTAGATTGAATTATTGATTAACGAGATTTTTAACTGATCAGATTATAAAGTTACACAAATTTTAGCTAAAATATCGGATAAGAAAAGTGGGTTATCCACACTCTCAGTCAGACCGTACATAATCCTAGGTTCCTGTATTTTAGGTGGGAACAGGATGTGGAAAAATATCTAACCAAGCACATTTATAGCCAAACACCAACTATATCCATTGTCATTAGTAAGGTAACAGTTTTCAATGATAAAACAAACCACACAATTATTTAGTTGATAATTAAACATAGCACCTCAAGACATAGAATAAATAAAGCATTGCCAGCCTTTCTTTTCTGGTAACCCACAACACTTAACAACAATAATTTTAAACTTCATTTATGGGTATATTTATACTTACCTTGGTTTTGGTTTAGCATTTTCAGTTGACATAAGTAATGACTGCAAAAACGGATCTAAATGTTGGCCTCTCTGTTTAATAAATATATATATATATATATGTTTGTGTGTGTGTTTGTACGATGTATGTATATATGTATGTATATATATATACACACACACTAACACTAATGAAAAACATGTTGAAAAACTCCAGAAAAACTTAAAAGAATTAAATTATAATGGAAATATCTGGCAATAATGAACTATGATTTTTAATGGAAAAACTGGCTCATAGGCAGTGAATCAGTATTTATGGATACTGTGGTATTATACTGCCATTTCCAGTATCATATCCCAAACTAGGCCATAAAACTGAGGTTAAAGGTTACACTAACATTATTACTAAAGCCTATTTCGTACCCTTTGTAATACAAATTTATATTTTTACACATATAGTACTAGTTGCCAGTTACATAAAGATGAGCTGTTTATAAAACAAATAATAAAACTTGGCCATTATGATCTAGAAAATAAAATGTAAAACGTAGATACCTCTTTGACTAGTTTTAAAGCACCACTCTTCATTATTTTCCCTGCAAAACAACAATAACCAAAGGATTTCTACTCGTCATATAATAAATACATGCCTCCGATAGATTTTTAACATGTCTCTAGCCAATTACAGCATATAGCTTAAAATGTATTATTCATCACTTACCTAGGTTGATATCAGGAAAGAAGCCAGTCGAAAAATCATTATATGGAGTAAGGAATGTATAGAGTAGCTCACTTCCCTTCAGTATGTGAAGAGACAGCAAGTTCTGAAACAAATACATTATCATCATAAATCAATCAAATATTCAATTTAGACATGAAGTGATCTAATAAATGAACATCCATATATAGCTCCAAAACATCCAGAAAATGACTGAACTCTGACAATTAAACGTTACTATAAAAATTTTAACTAAACAAAACAACAAACATTTATATACCATATATATACTCTTTTATAAGTCGCGCTTTTTATACTCCAAAATTGACACCAAAATCAAGTGCGACTTATTCGCGGGTGAGACTAAAAGGGAAGGTATATTTGGCAAGATTTAGGGGGAAAATACAATAATATTGTTTACAATAATATTGTTTTTCAGCCTTAATAATGAAAATAATAACAATAAAAAATTTACTAGGTGTGTTTTGCTGTTCTTTTGAAGCCAAACTCAATCATGATAACCGCCATGATTATTTAATCCAATGCACTAATTAGCGAAGTGATCAAAAAGATGTATCATCACTATCAAAATATGTGAATGTGTGTAATTGAATGGAACAGTAAATGAATAACCATAGAATAACCAAAGAAGCCACACCAAAGGAAAAACGATTACAGCAAACACTAATTACTTACAAAGCTGGCACATGGGAACTACTAATATGAATGTACCCACTCTTCAAACAGCACCACAGAAACATAATACTATAAATGAGATATTATTTTTCATGACTTCATATACTTGTTATATTTACCCAACGACCATGTCTGGAAATCTAAAATGAAAGAGATGTGCATATGGCGGGAAGTAATAACACCAGGCAGAGAGCTCGGGAGATCTATATTTCAGTGAAGGAAGTATGAAACTGGCAAAAAGCTGCACTTGACTTAGCTGAGATGCCACAAGTAAAGAAGGCATGCAGAGGGACTGGATATGCGAGGGACTGGATATGCGACCACAGACAACAGGGTTATGTTGTTACCTGTGGCGCTATCAGAATGAAAGTGAAACAGATGATTAACAATGAATCGTTCTGTGCATCATCTGGGCGGTGCACACATTTCATGCGCTGTAATAAATTTGTACTCTGGCAGAAAACAAAGCTCTTCCCATGGCCACAACACAGATATCGCCATCATCCCAGGGAAGCGGACATCAATTCTAGAGCTGCTTAATGTGTCCATTAATCATCCATTCAAGTGCAAATTTTGTGAGCTGTAGTTAGCCTAGGTATCGTCAGACTCTTTCACATGAACAGCAGCAGTCAACTTGAAGGGGACGTCATTACCTGTCATAACACAGTGGGTGAAGATGGCAGCCTGGGATTCTATCGACCCCGCCATCATTTCCAAATCATTCAAGAAATGCTCTATCAGCAATGATTTAGATGGCATGGAAGATAATGTATTGTGGGCTGAACAGTATGACAAATCCGACACTGACTCCGACAAAGAAAGCGATGAGATGTATGATGGGATGATGACACACAAACAGATACACTAGATATTCAGTGAAGAGATTGATGATAATACATTTTTGGGTTTTGAATAAATATTGCTAATAATTTGCTGATTTTAGTGTGTCTTATATGCAAGTTAGACTCCAGGAGGTTTATTGGTCCTAGAAACAGGTGCATCTTATACATGGGTGCGACTTATATGCAAGTATATACAGTAATAATAATAAAAATAATAATAACAATAATATTGATACAGCAGGCAAATTTTAATGGTACAGCATACAGTTCGTTAGCGAATATTCTAGTAAGCTATGTATAATAACCAGCATTCAAAATTATAAAAAGAATTTATACAAGTTTACCTGCAAGTACTGCTCAAATGACACACGGACTGACTCTAAAAATTCTTTTCTCTTTGTGCGGAATGACTTTTTTGGAGGTAGATGTATTTCTTCAAACTCCCCTACAAAAAATTCAAGCCTGTACTAACAGCTTACAAAATACCGCAAACATACTTCAAACTGTAACAGTCTTATTTGTAAATTTACACAATCATTGGTGTTTTAAGACATACCGTGGAATTCTGTTAGTTTTTGCTCCAACACATAAAATTCTGGATATCTCCTCTCGATGGTCCAGTTTGAAGCCTCAAAATCATCTATCAGACCAAAAAATATGTACGCTGTTATTAATACCAAAATCTATGAGATCAGACATACACAAATGATGAATCTTAATAGTGATAGCATAGAAACAAGCACTAAATTATAAATAAAGCCCTTTCAACTATAATTATATTAAATTTTAACAATATTCGCTGTTGCACAAACCATTACTTTGTACTTAAAATCCTTACTTATGAGAGACAGAATTAATAATAATAATGTTGATTTCCTAAAATGCCTTTATTAAAGCCACAATTCTGTTCATTTGAACATTAGTAAAAATGGCCACCACTGATTAGTACAATTATACATCAACTAGTCTGCACGTCTAGTAAAACATCAAATACATGTATATAGATGATGGTATTATCATTCATATAGCAGTATTAACTCTTGACCCGAGTTAGGCACACAAATACCGTGTTCCACAATGATTATATTTTATTCATCACAGTATCAGTATAGATGTGTCAGGTTTTATTATGTACAGGACTAATAAATGCTTAGGTGAACTAATGCACCATCATCTTGTGGTCTAATCAAAATGTAATTGGGTCCTTCTCAATGCTAATCTGGATTTAGTTCCAGAATCATTATATAATCTGAATAAATACATTGTAAATGCTCTCTGTGTTTCGTTTCGATGTACTTTAGTTCCTTAATGTATTCTAACACATTCACTAACATAATGAGACACCAGTCAGTGAGGACTAAAATGAGGCAACACTTTTTCTGAAGACATTTTTATGTTAATCAAATAGAGTAAAATACTCTAGTGCAGAATTCTGATGTGTGGAAAGTTCCTCTATGTAGAAGAAGATTTGGCTTCCTCTAGGTGCATACCTATTACAATTAAGAGGAAGTCCTAAAAAAAGAAATTTATTCCTGTTTTAAGCATTAAATTATGTCTATATTATGACATAACCATTTTCAAAACAATCATAAAAGTTTTAAAAACTGATTTAAAAAAATATAATATTTTACTTTTATAAATATAGAATAAACAAAACATTGTTGGTTGTTCTTGTTACCATTATCATTAATTCATTAATAGTAATTTACTCAGAACACTACCAATGACTAATGTCTACGTTGAGTAGTAAGTGGTGTCTTGAGGTGTGGAATTAGTGCTATGTGGAATTAATTTTCAGTTCCCTTGAAATTCAACACAAGAACATTTTAGTGTAAAGACTATTTTATGTTTACAAGTTACCTTCTAGATAGAAATATCTTAGGTAAATGTCTAACTAATACATCAATATATATTTGAACTGTAAGAAGATTTAGTTTTCAGATATATACGACACCTAAATCACAGTAATCTCTATTGACATCCTTATGTCACCTTCATTTTGATCTTCTCATTAATTAAGTTTTTATATAAACTTATTTTGATTATTACAGAAATGTAAATTGCTTACAGTTAATTCACACCAACACTTAGTTGCTTTAATATTGATACACAATAAAATACTTCACATATATGACAACATATTTGACTGATTTACTCACTCTCCAAAACATCAACCCTGCGAACCTCCACAACAAAATAATGTATTTCCCTCTTCGGGTTGTCTGGATCTGATTTTGTTAGTATTTCTGGAATGGTAACCCGCCATGCACTGAGATCCTTCAAAGGCCGATCATCACGGAGACGGTAAGGCACATGATGATGAGTTGGCAGAAGTTCCTCAACCTGCTCAAAGGTGTCAGGGTGTGTGGCAACAGAATGAACACAGCGTGAAATAATAATATTGATCACTTGATAATGCACATTATAAAATAATAATACTGATCACTCATATTTGGTCATTAATAGATCAATAATATTGATAATAAAGTGATATGAAAACTAAATGGCCAGTAATTTAGTCACAGACTGATCAATCTAATCACCATTTGTGGTGATCCTGGTTCAACTGTTTTTTTTATTTTATTACATTAACATTCTAAGAAGAGCTCAATCACTCAACTATGTTCAACAAAATTGATTATATAGAATCATGTAGTTCATTCAAGTGAAACTAACCAGTGGGACATAATATAATAATATGTGGCAAGAGGCAAAAACTTAGCAGGAATTAGAACTTAAATTAGCTGACAATGGTGCAGGATTGTACAGGTCCATAAATCAGCAAGTGAAGTAGATTATATAAAGTCCTTAGGTCTAAACACTGCAACATCTGTTTTTTCAATATTTGTATCAAATACACAATAACTCATAGTAGTGTGGTAGTAGCTGCCTTCATTTTCACCACATATCAGTACAAACATTCATTAACGTTAAGATGAAACTTAAAACAAAAAATCAATTTATCACCAAAACGTGCATTTTGTTTATTGCTAATATTGCAAGTTAAAACTTTATGAACTAGTTTTGGCTCTTTCAATAACAATATTAAACCTCCCCCAAGAATAAAATGACGTCAACAATATTACAGGGAACCTAGAAAACGAATAAATAAGAACCGACTGTATGTCTACTCACCATCATAATACCATTGTTGTTAGTGGCACTAGGAGTAATATCTCCCGAGTCTATCGTCTCCACAGCATAATCTACATCCTCGGGTAGATCACCTTCCATTACTAAAAAAAATTAATGTCAGCTTACAGATTGAGTACAGACAGTTTCTATGTGATAACACAGGACTCAAACGTGTAAGGAAGTAAATAAGTGACCATCCAACTGACATCGTAATTTGATGAAGTGACAGTGGCTACATCAGTAATTTTCTGAATGGCTGACAGATTACATGAGTATGAATTTGGCATTAGAGATTGGTCTACATTTGAAAAGCCTATTTGTTGCATAAAGATATAAATGGATAATTATACAATTAGTGGAAGACGAAAATTCCAAGCCATATTAAACAGCTGAATCTAAAGCATCTGAATTTGAAGCACGGAAATTATGTTCTGGTCTTAAAAAAACAATTTACTACAGCCTTCTGAGATCCACTATGAAAAAATGAAGCAACGTATATACAGAATTAGTAATGCAACCAGTACAACACAAGATGATGGCTTAAAAAAGTTTATGTTAATTGAAGTTGTTTTATATTTTGTTAAAAATAATTAAGCACTTCAGGCAACTGTCCAACCGAGTAAGGCATTCATAAGTATCATATATTGTTGTTGTTGTTCTTTTTATCACTGCCATCATCATCATCATCATCATCAACCTTATATATGAAATAGTATGAAAAAATGGTTGGCTACGTTCAAATTTACATATGATGAAGTACTTACTGCATGTAGGCTAATACATCAAGGTTGTAAATGACCTAAGCAGTAATGCCAAAATATCCTATATATTAACTTATTAGTAATATTGTAATCACCAAGAACACTTCAAATAAATAGACAATCTACAATGAGCTGCATCACTGTCAGAACTTCAATATTAAAAGTTAATATTGCTCACAGCACAACTAAACAGTGTATGATCTGTCTACAGTTGGGTTAGTACACAAGTCACAAGCCAGAAGAGTCTGTACAAGATGTGGATGAACCTGTTATGGCCACCAGTTGTATTAGCACCACAGACAACTTACCCCGCAAAAGGTTAGATGCAAAGGCATGCTTTTTTCTAGTCACAGCTACACAAATCAAACAAACAATAATTGTTGACAAACAAAGTAATATAATTTTATAAACAAATGCAACAACAGGCAAATAATTTAGTTTACAGAAAGGCCATAACAAATATCATTAAAAAAATTTTTTGTGAGTAACACAAAAAAAGAAACACTAAAATAACGTATGTAGCATTTGCAAAACTATATATATATATATATATATATATATATATATATATGAATCATGGCCACCATGAGGGGCTTCACAGGGTAAGATATCTGATGAACAGAAACTGAGTTTCAACCTTACATCAATGTAAAATTATAGATATAATTTTACACAGTCTTTGTGCTACATGTACAAGTTTCTAAATAATGTTCCAGATGAAGCTATTAATAGATAAATAGTCAGTCAGATGATGATAGAAAAACCCCGTTATGACAACTGTATACATAAAACTGTGTCCTGGTTAAATGAAAAATGACACTGAGACGTGGTAAGGAATACAATTAAAACAGAAAGGGTGACAGAATATATGAAGAGCACAATGCACTTCTTAGCTTAACACGTGGCATCTAAATAAAGGTAAAACATATAAATTTTGTTTTGCAGCTGAATGTATAAACATTATAATTTTGGTTTTATGGCTGAATGCTAAAACAATTTAGTTTTGGTTTATGTCCATTACACTTCACACTTATATACAATACACATCACACTCTTGTCCAATACACATCACACTCCTCAATGTTTTATAAATTCATGCAGAATGTGCTGCAATATAATTCCTCACATTGCAATATTCTACAATCTCTGAATATTCTAATTTTATCCTTAAAGTCAAGCAGAACACGAAACATCCACACTCAGGCAATATTATATGTGGATAAAGGGAAACTGTGAATCTTTCTCAGTAAGGCTCTGTAAGGCCCATTTAGCCTACCATGTGCACAAAAGTGGCTGTAAAACAGGACTTTTTTTTTTGAGCCTCTATAAAGTCTTCAAGGGTGATAATAGAGTTATAAAACATGGGAAAGAAAATACAATTTAGGTATAACAAATTGTTATATATTTTATTTACAATAAACAAATCAGTTCTGAATTCTGTAGGAACTTCAGTTTAATGCTGGGCTTCATGTATCGTTCATCATATTTTCAGTAAAAAATTGATGTATATTTTCTGTAATTTAAAAACTTACCAAAGGAAGCAAAAGATAGTGTTTTAATAGAACACATTAATGACAGGTGTAAATAACCAATCATTAACACAATCAATCTTCGGTTTACATTTCTGCTGCTCAAGCCAAATACAAATGTACTTGTCTCATAATCGTGTTAACAGGTGTGTGCCTATGTTTTCTTTAGTAGTACAATGAAAGAAATGCCAGTTATTAAATGTGCAAGATGTTAATTTACAAATATAAGATCTGTTTGTGTTAAGTGTTTCTCAATTGATACAGTGACTGTATAGATAATGTTCAAGGCATATGCTATGTTGATTTGTCACTTATCTTATTGTGAATGTTTCATGTGTATATTTTCATGATAATTTGCATTGCTTTAAGTTTAATATGAGATTAAAACAAAGTCTAATCAACAAGAATACAGAATTATTGGAATTGGATCATTGACAAAGTTTCATCTTCTTGTCTAGAATTTGCCGAACTTCATCTGCTATCATGTAATTTGCAGTGTTTTCGTGAATTAAGTCTAGATAAGTTAAAATGTGTAGATTTAGGCACTAGTATAATAAAACAAAGCATAAAAAGTACTGAAACTGTTGATTTACAGACATTAAAAGTGCAGATGGTTATGAAAGCTGGAGTCAAGGGATAACAATGAATAAAGTGGATTCATGATCTAACAATGTTGTAGCAAATAAAATAAAATAAAATGTGGTTTTATTGCAAATTCAAACATATTTTCTAATGAAAATTGGAACAAAATGTGATGAATCCAAATGCTGACAAGCCACACTTCAAAAGTCAACAACATATTAAACAGCATATGAACAATCCGCACAACCTACCCGTGTTACTTCTGAAGACACCTTTGATTCTGTTGCCAAGTTTTGATGTGAGTGAATCTTGTCTTTTACCTGTCCTGCAAAAATACAAACAGATAACTTCTACAACATGTCTATAACTCTAATTCAAAGAAATATTATGACATTCTAACAAACTAGGATGGGAGCCAGTACGAAGCAAGCACGCACAATCTGATGTATAGTTGCACCAACTAACATATTAATTAAAGGATGTTTGTAACATTTAGAGAACAATTGATAAAGATTGGACAACTTGTAAAAAACAAACGTTTGACAGCTAATATAACTTAAATTTAAATAACTAGTCAAATGAAAATCAAAGACAGACAGCAAACGCAATTTATTTTATGGTCAACCATAAATAAATATATAAAATATAACGAAGAACAGAACATTAATTTAATTTCTATACAAAATCACTCTAACAGCATCATCAGTCATAGTCAATTGATCTATGTTATGAGTACAGACTGTCTATCAACACGTTATTATGTACACTGTAACTTATACTGATTCAAGAAAATCAAAAGCTGGAAACACGAAGAAATTAGTTATAAAGCCACCTTAATTATCATTGTTATTTGTGTGCTATATAAGTCTGACACATTAGTCAACAGAACAATATTACTTTGTGAAATGACTATCATTACTGATACAGTAGTCAACAGAACAATATTACTTTGTGAAATGACTATCATTACTGATACAGTAGTCAACAGAATAATATTACTTTGTGAAATGACTATCATTACTGACACATTAGTCAACAGAACAATATTACTTTGTGAAATGACTATCATTACTGACACATTAGTCAACAGAACAATATTACTTTGTGAAATGACTATCATTACTGTAGACAAACACATTCAACTTAATTCTCCATAAGCCCAAAGTTTCTATAATCCTCCTTCCACATCAGAACTTCAGTTAGATAAATTCCAGAACTATTCTAACTCGGCCAATGTGGAAATTCCATGATAATGATAATTACTATTCTATCAAAATGAGAAAAGAAACAACCACAATAAGTCTGTATACTAACAGATACTTCTCTAGGGTTGGATGCCACGTTAAATGTAAATATGATGTTAGTATCAGGTGTACAGTCATCATAACTGAATAGCCATTATATTTTCATTTAGCGAAAATCTTGACCCAGAAATATAATTCACCAACCACAAAACAATAATTATAATTGTAACAACATTCAGAAACAGTCTTGCAAAATGACAAGCATCTTTTGAACATTTTAATTCAAAACTTACTGCTCTGAATCTTCAAGAAACAAGTGATTTAATTATTTGTTTTGGCTCCAAAAGTTTAACCGTGAATTCTTGAATTAAGATCAAATGGTAGTTGAACTTGCAAGACAAATATATACATCCTCAAGTCATATACATTCAACATGACAAGTAATCATTACACATACTATCATTAGTATGCAAACCAGAAGAAAAACAAACTAAACTTACAACAGCATAGAAAAAGGTATTTGAAAAATGTGAAATAAAAATACATATGCATAGAGCAGAATGCCAACCATTCCAGCATCTACACAACAAACACAACATCATACTAAATGTTTGTATGACCAATAAACTGAACACATACACACACACCATATACCAGATATAAAACATATTATACATTACATATAATTTATGTATACTTAAATAACTACCACCACCATAAATCAGCTGAGTTACTATTACACAAGTTCCCAAATTATCTAAGCAACCTATCTCAATTTGTTTTTCTCTGTAATAAAATTCTTGCTTTTTAAGTTTAAGATAACATACAGTAATTACTGTAATGATTTGAAAATAATTTCAAATCAGGTTGTTTTGTATAATTTCTTGCTTTAATTTCAATCACCTGATTGTATCATGACATGTATTCGTCATCAGTGAAGACACTATTGTGAAGACATTAGAAAAGACCTTAGAAAGTTCCCTCTTTTTTGCATTTGATTTTTGTGTTGAATTTCATACATTTTAAGAACATCTGACTTATTATATTTCATTCTGTTTCTTGTTTCTTTTAATATTCATTTTTTCCCTCTCAGATATGGTGTATGCATCAACTAGATGCAATGATAATGTAGCTCATTAATAACAATTTATTTTACTTTGTGCTCTTTTTGATGACCACCCCCCCCCCCCCAGATTTCTCATTATCTAGCCAATTACAAAATTTGAGTTAAGAAAAGTATATTTCTCATACAGATCATTTTATTATTATTTACACCCCAATTATTATTTACACTAGAATGATAAAAATGACTGGAATCTCATTGCATTAAAGTATATAAATAGAGTACCAGTAACTGGACTTTATGGCAACAAAACAAATATTAGAACTGTATGTTTAGCTATAGACATATCAATCAATGCATGTTAGACATGATGTCTTTTTACATTGTGCAAACAATGTTGTAAACAAGCTCGGACAAATATGTCACCTTCGGTCTATTTGTGACTGGGAAGCTAGTGATTTCACTGCAGCATGGTGTTCAAAACAGTCATAACAATTGTTTAGTTTTATTTGTTCAAATATCTTTGGTTAAGAAAAAGAAAACTGTTTTCCATGAAAATACCAGGTTTCCAAATTATTACAGTAATTATTGTAGGATTGATGACTTATAACATCTATTGGCCCACCATCACCTGACATTTAATTTACCTATTTGTAGGAGCATTCTGGTTCATTGTATTGGATAAAGGCATGCTAAATCAAACATAAATAAAATAAGGTGCAAACATACAGTATGAGAATACAGCAAACAATAACAAGTGAAATAAACAATACACATAACAGAGTCAACGCACAGATGTGTTGACTCATACATTCAGACATCCATATATATATATATATATATATATATATATATATATGTGTGTGTGTGTGTGTATGTGTGCGTGCATGCGTGAGTATGTATATATATATATATATATATATATATATATATAAGTGACAAAACTAACAGAGTACATTTAAAGATTTCCATATAAAACTGGTGGCATCCTTCTGGTGGCACAAAAAGTTAAAACTGCTCAATAGCTATCAACAAATATCCTCTACTCAAATCCAATTACTACTAATACTCATAATAATAGTGATCCCAAAATTTGTTTCACACCCGATATGAGTCCCATATAAGTTCTATAAAAGTGGTGATGTTATATATTTACATCTCATTAAAACAATTCATAGGTGAGGAAGGCTGAAATCCAAAGATTAACTTTTATCTGACACCTATCAGTAAACTTGGGTTTTTTTTATTTGAAGAAGACCCACTGATTGATAAGAAGAAAGTACCAAAATAATTATTAACTTCAAGCTGTAATCTCTAATATAGAAAAACCTTTCAATAAATTGACCAACCAATAATGCACAATCGACTTTCTTCACTAAAGATGATATCTAGCACAAAAAGCAAAGCACTGTGTTACTTTGAATAAATATCAATCTACTGCTATCTGTTTGAGCAAGCTACTTCGTGAAGCTTGAGATGAATGATACTCACTTGGACAAACTTCTTGGAAGATTCATGGTTGGAAGTCGTTCCCCACACAACATTTTGTAGTACTGAAAGATAACAAAAGCTCAACAATTCAAATGCACTGGGACCTGTGTAAACCTGTTGAATAAACATTAGTTTGAACCCTAGATTAGTAAATAAACCTCCGTTCAGTCTTACAGAACCAATAGTCAAAGCTACAGAGCCATTTAAAATACCACTTAAACTGATATTGTAAATAATACACCTTCATTTCAATAGGTGATTTCCTATGACCAGAGCTGTATCATTAATTTATAATTAAATTCAACCTAATAAAATAGTAGTCAATTAAATTAAACAAATAATTTTAAATATAATGATTTACCCCAAAGTTATAAAGCCAATCTGTATACTGATACAGTACTGTCTAACTAACTACACCTGGACATGATATACAATAAACAGATAAACTATCATATATTTATTACTGATCAGTTATTGGTTAACAATAATAATATAATAATGCATGTTTATATAGTGCCAGAACCAGGTAACCCTGTTCTGAGGCATTGTATAGTATTATTATCCCTGACTCAGAGCTATTTCCACCCAGCACACATCTGAACTCCCAAGGAAGCATACAACGCATGCTGCCATTATAGGCGCAAAGCATTACTCAAACACATAGCCATCGCATCCTGTCAGGTACTCATTTTTATGGATGAGTGAACCAGTCGTCACATGACAATATTGCAGCTCCCGGAGATTCGAACCTGCGACTCTTTGGCTATGATTCCTACACTCTAATTAACTGCACTATCATGGCTCGACTGTCATCAGTAACTGCCAATCTAATTTTTATAGCTGGCAACATTTGAAAATTGGAAAGAGTAATCATTTACGCATGACATGACACGATGTATCATAAAACCATGTAATTTATTGATACCAAAACAATTTAACTTCATAGGTATTCTTTTGTGAAAGGTTCAACTGCTTTTTTCATTTAATCAGATTTTTATCACATTTAAAAACAATTAAGTCATCACAAGTCTGCACTTTTACTACATGATTACCCTACATATTCTGCAACTATACTAAAATCTTCATAGGATTGCTGTATTATTTATTATCATAATATTAACATAAAATGAAAAAAACACAATGATCAAACAAACAAACATGAGAGGGACAGAGAAAACCACCATATAAACAAGACCATGTGCTTTTATTTACTGTAAACAAAGATAACTGGCCAATCAAGAGAGAGTATTTGAGTCACATGACCATTATAATGCAAAATGGATGTTTACCAGCCAAGATCACCAGCTCACCAAAATCTCTCCCATCCTTCAAGCATGGCTCTTATAGTCAGTAAATATTTATAAATATGACATCTGAAATGGTTACAGCAGTATATTTTGGCATTGTTTCAGATCAGGAAATTATCGGATGATAAATATTTTTCATTTATCACGACCCATTTTCTGCAGAAAATCAGTCCAAAATCTAGCCTACAATTGGGAACAGTGCTTGTTAATGACAGTTGGTGAGGTATCAGCATGGGTGTTTTAAACTATGATACTTTTTTCACCACAGAGCTCCAAAGGAGTGGAAAATCATTCTATGGAAAACACCAATTTTTCCGGCCCTGGACCACTGCCATATTTTTTTGTTATCTCTGTATCAGGAAATATTGTACAAAAGAGAGGATCTCCTGCATAGGTAAAGCACATCACCCCAACAAATTTCTGGGCCCTCCAGAAAAAAATGCACCATTCTGATTCGCTGGAGCAGCAAAAGCTTTCAAGCCATGTGGTCTAGAGCAACTGCTGCATGGTGAGCACCATACAGGCTGTGCTGAACAAGTGACAGCCTGGGGATACTCCCCAAAATACAAGCGAGCAAGCAAGCCTTGTGATACAGTGTGCGGCCAAGACAGTGATACAACTGCACCACATGGAACTATTACGGGAAAAGGCAGATTTATCATAGTTTTCAGAGTACGGGCGTAATAAAGAACAGAAAATCATAATGGTTGGCAGCTCTGCAATCTTAATTCAATGATAACACAACATTGTTTTCCAAATATCTCTTGCAATAGCATAATATGGATAATAATATCTGACTATCATTAAACAGAATACTCCATTAGACATTTTCAATGACATGTCATTATTATGGTAGGATTTATTCCTACAGCACTTTTCATTAGATGATGATGATGATTGATGTTTTATGGCCACTTTTGTGCACACAGTACTATTTGTTGGCTAAATGGGCCGAGCGACCTCCAAAGGTAATGAAGCGAAGTCAAAGATGAAACAATCTTCAGATATACCCACGACGAGATTCGAACACGGTGGTAGTGATCTGTGGTCCAACATGCTACTGCTAGACCTCGGAGGCGCCCAGCACTTTTCATTAGAGTATCACATCAGAAATTTATAATACAAGTGAATTACTGCTAACTTACATCATCACTCTGATGAAACAATGGTAGGAAGGTATTCTGCAGCAACTCGTACATGTGTTCATGGGCTCTACAGGGTACAAAATAGAAACATACAGTATGTGTTAATGAGTCATGATGAATCCTCATATACATTTATATTTTGTGACCACCAGGATGAATCAATTAACACATCAAATTATCCTGCATATATACATGCAAGATCAGTAAAAGCTAAGTGATAATGATTTTTGCTTCATATAAGATGTAATAATATTAATAATTATTATTATTATAACAAAAATAACAATAATGTACATTTAATCAAGCACCTATATCAACAAAAAACATTCAAATGTGTTGTACAGTGAAATTTACAGATATTCTATTTAACAAATAAATTAGAACAAAAAAGACAATCAACATAAAGTACATCTTATACGTAAATATCTTAAAGAAGTTAATTACATAATAACACACAACATAGACCAATATATTTTACTGAGGTCACTTACACATGCACATGTGCATGCACACACACAAACACACAAGAGTAACATATGTCATTTGCATTTGTTATTTGCCTTACCTAAACAATGGTGTGGTAGTCTGTAGTTTTATTACATCCTCAGGTGGCCCATCACAGACTAGAATAATAAAGGAGACAAGACTACCAAACATTAGAAACTATTACATATACTTTAGAATTAATATATATATATATATATATATATATATATAGAGAGAGAGAGAGAGAGAGAGAGAGAGTGTGTGTGTGTGTGTGTGTGTGTGCGTGTGTGTGTGCATGTGTGTGATAAACAGAAAATACTGACAATAACACAGGTTATGCACAGACAGATAGAATGGAGATCTCCAAGCAGTGACATGAATCGTTTAGATACATGACAGTCTGAACAAAAGTTTAGACATAAAAAATAACTGGAAAAGTTAACAAAATATCCATTTTAAAATTATACTTCACCATCTATTTCCAACAATAAAAGATCAGAAGCTGTTTGTATACTGGTAAGTGGCAAATTTTGAGAACAAAAGAATTATTATTGACATAACTCTTGTTCACTGAGTAGTTTGTAAAAATACATAAGGAAATACAATAACAATAAATGCCTACTTTCTTTTAGTTGTAACACAATATCCTCCTCAAACTGTATTTTATCTACTGCAGATGGATCACAGTACAGTTTGTACATGTCCTTGAGTTCATGATGTAGTTGACTCAAACATTTTTTTGACAATTCAGGTGTTAACAGCTGATTGTTGAATTCATCTGTAAATAATCAAAATAATGAGAATTATTAGATGTAAAATAGTCAGTAAATAATTGTGGTAATTTACCAAATCCTCCTTTGGTTATACTAAAAATGCTTACTACTTCCAGAAGCTTTTTTAAGAAATGATTTTACTGACTCAGTAGAGACTAAGATTGGAGTTAGTATTCAAATATTTTATTAAAACAGAACAAAAACATAAATCAAATATAATGGCATTACAGGAAGTCAGGAATCACACTGATAGTGTGCTAAATATATCAAATAAAGGTGCACACACACACACAATTATATAATGCTCCTTAGGCACTGTACTAACATTAGGACCTACTAAAGTCTGATATTATTTTTAAATGACATTACTGATAATTTTGATGCAAATTATAGACATCTTCAAAAATAATTAAACAAGCCATTTCACGTGGATCATAGCTAGAAATAAAATACAGACACTTATTTTGTGATATGCAGCAAGTAAGAATATATTGCTTCTGCGAAAGGTCAAATACTGCGCAATTACATCTGTATTACACATTTGCTTTGGTTAAAACAATATTTTGTGCAGATTATTAATAATCAGTTTATTTAGATAGATTAAAGCTGAAAGAGTTATTTTCATTAGCTATATGCTAATATTAACATCAGTGTTCATGTGTGTGTGTGTGTGCTCGATTGTGTGTCTGGGGGAGGGGACCCATATATCATCAACTTAAGTTGTAGATTCCCTTTCCTAATGCAATTCTGGCATCTTTGTTATGAATATGGCAACAGTTACCAGCAAGTATACCTGCTTCAATATAATGAAAAACGGATAGTTAAAATGGGTCAGAATGGATGAAGTATACATGGTGCACTTTGGACTATTGGTAAATTTCAAGCTGTGCCTATGTGCAATAGTTCACAGAACAGCATAAGGCACACATAACCTAGCCGTTGCAATCACTGCATTATTTATCCAACTGTCCAGCCGTCATTTGGACATCCATTTTCAAAAACACATTGCCATTTTTCATGTGGTTAGACATAATCTCCTACTACAGATACGTGTATGGGTGCTGGCTGATATTAGACATCTCATTATTTTCTTTAGATGCGGTATTCTTTATTTCTGGCTAATACACTGTATTGTGGTTGCAATGTAAAATTAGAAAATGATACTAATCAGACTATCACATATTCAGATCTCTTATTCACAGCTATTGTTTCTTTATCATTGTTTCAATAAAAATAATATGACTTTAAGATGAGAATGGTTCTTGGTGACAGAACAGATCTTATAAATAAGAAGGGAATTGTTATATTTCAAATGTGATGGTAATACAAGAATGATCAGCTATGGGGAGTGATCAACCAATGAGATTCTATTGTCTAAATAGAATAAATCTATCGTATACGATAATTATAGTATTTGTTATGGCTTGATTAGAAAGAAAGAAATTATGACATACCAACAGCCAGATAGAACTGTAGTACACTAACAGAAGCTTCAGCCTTAAGAAACTGCATAAAATGAAACAATGCTTCTGTATTCTGCAGAATATCATCCAGCTCAAGGTGTAAACACTGAAAGATAATGGGAAATGGTTTTTAAATGCGGCATTTTATAGAATTTGATCTGATCACAAGTTAGAGCTTTTGTATTTCTATTTTTTAGTTTATATCCCATTTATGATGGATCTTCACACGCACACACAAACACACTGAGAAGCGTTCATCAATTAATTAAAATAACAGAAGGATTAGTTGTTAGTTTTGAATAAATCATAATATTTACTCAAGACTCATTTTCATTCTAGTCCAGTAAAATCATTACTTTTATTATGCCTATAAGTAAATTAGGTTATTTATTTGACCATAACTGTATGTAAGCTATGTCTTACAAGGATTTAAAATCCCAAACTGTCAGATGGAATAATTTTGTTCTGTATATACTGGGCCTGTTGTACAGTACAGATCAAACCTTTATCAAAAATATTTTAAAACATACAACTATTGTCAAAAATATTCAAACTCAGAATGGAGATAGGTTGAGTGCTTTAACCTCGGCACTGATTACACCCAAGACATATGGCCATGGGGCAACAAATCCCACAAATATAGGCATGAACCAGAGTTGAACCTAAAACCTGGAAGTTTGCAGTAGAGTGATCTAACCACTGCACCATCAGGACACCCCCAGAATAAAGTGGAGCTCAGCATCTATAGCAATTGAAGATTTGGATGTAGGTTTCTAAATTCAGTTTTAATATTTCTGGATCTATTGTCTAAGTACAAAGAGTTGTTGGTGTAAGTACTGAAGAGTTGCTCAGACATAATTATCATGTAAAAGTTAACAACTGGTTGTTTAAGTTTATGTATGGTATATATTTTCATTGGTATATAGATTTTATTGCTATCATATTTATGAATTTGTCCATGTCCATTATGAACACGTCCATGTGCAAATGCACATACACACACACAGATATATATATATATATATATATATATATATATATATTACAGTTAATCTGTATAATTGGGTAATATGTATATTACCTGAAATATTCAAGTAATATACATATTATCTGATTATACAGATTAACTGCAATACACACCCACACACGGATATAAATATATTTATATATATATATATATATATATATAGAGAGAGAGAGAGAGGTACAACATGGTTAATGTATGGTATGTATGTTCAGTTGTATATTGATTTTATTACTCTAAACCAGAGCTATCATACTTATGTATCCACACACACACACACACACACAGGGAGAAAGCAAGAGAGAGAGAGTGAGAGAGAGATGGGTACTACATGGTATAATACTTTATATATAAAACAATTAACAGATGGAAATATTTTATAATGTGATTCTATGCATCACACTACTCTATACAATGCAATGGGCTCGAATACCATTTTGCATAATGTAATCAATTCATTTCAGCATCTTCCATATAGTGAGAATGGTTTCTAATTTTAATTACCAACATGTTAATTAATGCAATAATTAGTTTGCCTATTGTAGCTTTTGCTGTACGGTATCATAGCAACATTAATGGATAGTTGTGATGTTTAGTGGCATTATTTATCCAAGTGCCATTATTTTCATGACAAATACATTTTAGATATAAATATCTGATACACTTTCCAAAATAAATAAGATACAAATAATGTTAAGTTAATCTGTTCATAGATAGCAGAAAGTACAGAAGTCAAACAATGTTCACAGAGCTGACCATTTGTTTGGTCAGTATCATGGTGTATCACAATTATAAAGAAGTCATATGCAATATGGTATGATATCGTAATCAGCTACAGCCTATAGCACAATCAGCATTACTTGGACCCAGATCATTGCACTGTAAAGAGATCTACTAGTAATATTAACACTGGTGTTCAGTGCATCTTATTAAAGAAAATAACCAATAAAGTCATGATTTATATAAATTTATCAACATTTGTTGAAATAGAGCAAATAAAACAAATATAAATTAGACAAACATAGAAATAATAATTTAAAAAATCACTTTTAATCACAGTTTTCTCAGAAATAAAGAAATACGAATAAGAACCATTCACACGTACTGAATCATTTTTAGAGAGAGCCTGACTAAAGTTCTGCAGGACAGGATACTCTGGTGATGGCTGTTCTGGTCGTCTTTGAGGCTGTAAGTAGATAACAAATGATCAAACACCATAGTTAACCATTAAACTTTGGTTCTCTAATAATATTAAGGTGAGTGATTCTTCAAATGAAATATGATCACCAATTAATGTTTAAATAGATTTGATATTAAAATGAAAACGTAACAACTGATGGTCACACTTACTGGACTTTTTTCAAAAAAGATCAAAAGGAGGTTGTTGACAATATCCTGCAAAGAGCCAAAAAAAAAACATGCAAATCAGCAAATTTCCAAAAGTGTTACCACTGTAATTTTATCAAAATCACATTTACTCACAAATTAAACACCTTTAGTTCAAGAAACCAGATTTATAAAAATAAAAAGATGAATATTATCTTCAGTTATCAAAGACTGACAGCCACTTTTTTAAAAGAATAACAAAATATAAAATATACAAGGTGTGCATGACATTACAGTTACATAACAAGACAATTTAAACAATTAATATAAACAGACACCAAGAAAATAAAACCAATACAATCTTGCTTAAAAATTGATCAATTAAGATCATTATTCCTGCTAATTGCAGCTGGAACAAAGTAAGAATGTAAGAAGTGAACTTACAGGATCAGCAAGTACATCCATAGCAGGCAGAAGTATGGCACCTGCTAAGATCTCACGTAATAATGTTGACAAACTCCTAAGATATTAAAAAATATATATATATATATCTAGCATTAATACAGTATATATTTTGCCAACCATCATTTGTATATTGTAATGCTGATATTCATAAAACTCCAAGAAATGGTAGCATTAATCAAAAACATGTAAGGGAGAGGCAGTTAGACAAACAGACAGACAAACAAAAAAGTGATATGTTAATATCACAGACCCAAAAGGGTATGAAAATACATGCAGAATTAACACTTTCTTTAGGCAGATATGTCAAAAACTGCGAGCATTTTGTACTTAGCATTGAGTCCCTACCTTGATATTGAACAGGCTTGATATAGTTGCTTATGACTGTTTAATTACTGATTTAATTATTATTGTGGCATTAAATGCTGCATTTGATTTGATTTCATCATGTCATGTGGTTATGAAACAGGAATATCAGAAGAAAGCCTAAAAACCTATTTCTAATGTGGTCCCTATGCTTATACAAAATAGACACATGAGCCAAGGGTGTACATTGTTACTACATTCCCTTAAGTAATGTACGCGAACTAATATTGAGAATAAAAAATTTATCATAGTCTGATCAACTGTTAGTTCATTCTTAATATATCATTACCTAACCATGTCAGGTTTAAAGAAGCTGGACAATTCAGTACTATAATTATGTCAAATAATTTCACAAAAAAGGGAGACTCATTGTTGAGTTTGTCTGTAGCTATGGATTGAGACATATTTCATTTAGTAGACTTGTATAAACTATTTGAAATAGGATTTTAAGTATTTAATTTAATAAATATAAAAATAATTTTTCAAGGACTTGTGTACCAGTGATTTATGTGTGATGTTTTCGACACTGATATCCTTCATACTCTAGTGCTTCCTGATGTGGTTACAGTAACATAAATTTTGTACTAGTGTAAATTCTAACCATGAATTTTACCAGAGCTTGTATGACATTATTACATGACACTTTTATTGTAAGAAAGTTAACTCTGGCCTCATGCAACTGTTTCTTCATATTTAATTGCAAGCGTATAAATGTATTAAATTAATTCTGTAACTGTGTTAAAGAAGTTTTAGGCTATAAATTTAGTATTGTGACCCCCCCCCCCCATATTTTGGAACAGGCTGCCAATGGATATTAGACATGTGTTTTCTCCTGAAAAGTTTAAATCTTTTCTAAAAAGTTATGTTCATGAATCCAATATCTTACTCAGTTTTTACATACATCTTACTTCGGAAATCATTGGACAGCGCTGTTGAATGGCTCCTGTTAGTAAGGAAACCTTACTAAATCTACATAATTATTCTCATTATCATCTTTACAACACAACAGCCTCAGGTTGGAACATAGCTGCTTTTTTTAACTACAAAATTATCCACACAATCGCATGGCTCTTTAAATATTTTTACACACAAATTTAGCTGTATCATATTCATAGAATAAGAAAACCATGAAAGGTTTATAACAAATTACATACTTGCACTTGTGTGATTGTATAGGCAGAATGTATGGGAAGACTCGCTCGACAAAGGCTTTCAAATAGTCTAATTCACAACGTCTATTTCTAACAGCCACATGTAAGCTACCATCATAGAAGTCTAGCACTGCCTGTTGAATGTCTGTATCTGGAGGAGCTAAAAAATCCAGTGAAAATATTAACGTATTACAGATCAGTGCTTCTAATGAATAGTCAACAATATTTATGTTTGATGATCACAGATAAAAGTTTTATTATCGTATATCCAATTTATTATCAGATATATGTTTCATTTTCACATACATATTTCATCATCACATATTTGCAAAAAAATCTGATCCACTGTCTCAATTATCTATTTCATAGACACATATGTTTGATTCACTATTACAGAATATATTTAAGTTCCACTGTTATAGTTACGTATTTTATTACAAAGCAAGCTTATGATATTTTATAATACTGACACCTCAAGAATAGAATATGACATCAAGCATATGCAATAACCACCTAAAAATTCACTTACCTTTTCTTTTCACTTCCAGATAAAAATGTAAGTGACGTATAGCTATTTTAAGTATATTCTGTAGAACAAGGGTTGGAATGTCAACCTGCAACAAGCAGACAATATAACAGCGTTATTTTGAAAAAGATTTCCAGTCTAAATGCTACAGTTTCACTTGGCATTACAATGCTATTCTAAGCAACCAGCCAATTTAATGTTGTTATAAGCAATATTCTGTAACTTTACTGCTCTATGTAATATGTTGTTATACTGCTGTTCTAAGAACTACATTTTATACCATGAATATTAATCTAAATATTGGAAACCAACAATAAAATTTGCTACTGCCAGTTATTCATGCATATCGAATACAAACAGTTAAACAGATTATGAAATACAATTTAGAGATAAAATTTGTTAAAAACCTTTTGTATTCTCCTAAATAATACTGAGACAATAAATCTGAGACTGCTTCTTAACTCATCTACAAATGCTTCATCTTCACTGAGATCTCTGAAATCCAAAAGTGAGAAACAAATACATAACAAGCTTTAGAATTAATTATTTAGAAAAAAAAACTCAAAGTTAAGTTGACTTTCATCAAACCAAATCAGTATTTTTGGCCAATAAACCAATGAAACATTCAAATATCAACTGTGTACAATAAACATAACAACTGCACGCCATTTACAAAATGCACTATGATGCCCAAATAGCACTGCTGGTTAGAGAAATAATTTAATGTTCACTAGTTATTTTTCATTCAACAGAACATGTTAGCACAGACTAGAGAAATTAAAAATAATATTGAAGTGGATTTGGAATTCACTTAGAAACCTTTGTGAAGTAAGATTACAGCAAAATATATCTTGACAATAAATGAATAATTAAATAAATGTTTCAGAATGACTTACCTGTACCAAGTATATACAAATTCCTTTAAAACTAAATTGAGTATCTGCAAAGAAAAATGATAATCCGATGTAACTTAACATATAGAAATGAAACAGCAAACATTATAACCTATATTATACAAGAGCATTAAAGAATATCCAAACACAGAATCATGGAGAGCTGTTACTGAATACGTATTTGTCTTTCAATTCGATGGATTGTGATATAATTATACTTTCATTCTAAAACATAAACATTTAACACATCTAAGGGTTTCTCATTTTAATTAATGTTTTGGACACACACACACACACACTCTCTCTCTCTCTCTCAGTGTGTGTATGTGTGTGTGTTATGAATTAGATGGCATTTTATCATCAATTACTGGTTATAATTGGTTCACATCAACTTTTTGAAAGTATTTGTAGTTAGAGAAAAAGTCATTTGTCCCTTTACATATTTTTACATTACTTACACAGAAATCTTTTGCGTGGCATACAAATATTTTTTTTACTCCCATACTGTTTTGTATCGTTGTAAGTATAAAAATATTTCTGGTTTAACAACAACAAAAATAATAATAACATTGCAAATGATACATAAAGAAGGGATATCAAACACATACAGGGTAATCCATCATTACAAACCAAAATAACCATTTCAATGTTCGGTAGATAGTTTTATGGATAGGAATATAAAGACCAAATAGTGATAATAAAATGCAGCATCACGCATTATAAGTATTAACTATAACAATATTAAAAGGAGACTGGAGAATTTTACTAGATTATATATAAAACATACAGAATTACACATTATCATCATCAGTTCAGATACAACCATAGTGGCTTTTATTATTCGTTTACAAAATAATCTCACACAAAATGAGTCGGATATTTGAACAGAAACAGAATAAATGGTCATCACAAAATTGCATTTGTCATCCAAACATTATTCCGAGTTCAAATGGGAACTAGCTGCAATTTGCCAGAACGTCTCGTACACCAAGATAAAATACTAACAATATATGTTCTTTATCATGCAAACTGTTTTGCTATATGAAAAAAATATTTCAGGCTCGGAGCATTTTCATGAAGGTTTTGGGTGAGAGTGGGGGGATTACCACCTATTTTGTTTAAGTGAATTCTTTTCTGTGTTTCTCTTTCAAATATAAGTTACCACTGTGTTCTTAAGGTATACATTTATCTGCGCATTAAAACATAGATTCCCATTTGAATGAATAAATTTGCTAATTTACATAAGTATGTTTAAATATATATGCTATAAGAAAACAACGCCTTCCCTGCTCACTTGCATACTGACCCTGAAATAATTATGTCATAATGTGATAATCATAAATATTGTGTAAACATAATTATATCATATACCAAAAGTTATATTTGTCATTGATTGTTAATTGGTACTTGTCAGAATATGTTTACTGAATGAAATCACAGTGTTTTACAGGTAAACCCTAATCATTCCAATAGTAAATGGTAAGCTGTTAGCTTTTCTCACCTGGAAGGTATCAGTTAGCTAACATAATCAAAACTCTATAAACATGCTTTGAACAGGTCTTTTAATATATAATAATAATATTTCATACAGTGCCTTAATCAAATTGGGTTGCTCTGAGGAGCTTTACCCTGAAAACAGAATTAAAGCAGATTCTGGCTCACGCATGTAGATTACTCATATCAGAGCATGGCATAGTGTTTGGAGCACTGTGCTAGCCTATTTGTGGTATTCTTTATTTCAGTATCACCTGTGCAGCAGTAGTGCAGTTCATTCAATGAGATAGTTTCCGACAATAGTTTCTTCCATTAGGAACTATGTACACAGGTCACACAGAAAGATTCCTGATCTCAGTTAATATGTGGTATCAGTTAATCTACAGTATAGTATGTCTTCTAATGTGAATTGTTGCTGATATAAATGTGACTTTATAAATGGGCTGTAAGTGAATCTATAACTGAAAATTAGTTTTTTCTTCTTCTGAAGTATAACACTTTGTGCTCAAACCAAAATATCTGGCAAATATTATAACACAGCATAGTCAAACTACTGACTTATACATTAAGATAAATACATGTTTACTAAACCAATACCATGAAATTATTACATAATATACTTTGAAAGAGACCATGGCTTAAAACATGGAGTACAGACCAAATCTATATTCCTTACTAGTTACATTCAAGACGCATTCAGCCAGAATGTACTATTAAATGCAAACCTTCCTTTTTTTGGGAGGGGATTTAACTTAAGTTAGTGGATTTGTAAAGTAAATAATAAGGAAAGACACATTCTGACTGTCAGTTGCTGTTTGTTTGAACCATTGAAACCATCAATATTACTGACAATTTGCTACTGAATCAATAACAAACCTCTTCTAATGCAGCATCAACAGTTTGTGGCAGCTTGAGATTAGTCCAAGGCTGGAGCGCAACTATGTTCAATTCGGGTCTAAATAATAAACACGCACATGGTATAAGAAACATCAGGGTTAAAATACAATTCATACAAGAAATACATTAATTCATCTTCAAAATAGTAATATAATTCAATTGACTGTTCATTAAAAATGACAAATAGTCACTTATCATCATCATCATCATCATCATCATCAAGCAATATTATTTCATGCTCATTTACTACTGAGTTAATATCTGTCATTTTATCATTTATATTACCTGTGTCTGCTGCAGTTCTCCTTGCCACAAACTGGACATTTTGTTTTAAGTACAGTCAGTTCATCATCTTTTATATTTCTAGCCTGTTCATATACAAATGACATGGTTCATTACACATGACACACATACTAATACGAATTACGCCACATCAATAACATCATTTACATATTAAAGCAGATGTGATTTAACTGTTTCATTAAGTACCAAAATCAATGAAAGATGATAATGTATGAAAAATAAAACTTATATATTGCATATCAAATGCTGTTTAGTCATAATTCAATATTTAGAAAAAAAATAACACTTATGGTCCAAATATTTACATGTGAAAAACAGAAAAGATTAATAATTACATTAGATCAGTAATAATATGATAATGTGTTCTACATTGAATGAGTGATTGCTTTGTCTGTTACATCTGGGACACATGATCAAGGGTATACACTTCATAAGGAAATAAAATGATCAGGTATTCAGCATGGAAGTCTGGGATACAATGCACTAACAAAAGCCAATACACAAACTCCCAGGCAAAGATTCAATGTTAATATGGCTCTAGCTGAGCAGGGTTAGTTCAAACTTACCAGTTTGACAATTTTCAAAGTGTGATAAGTACCAGATGTTCATGAACCCAAATAATTCCCTGAAACAATACCATGGGCTGCTGATAGCAGTATTGAATTTTAAAATTACTGAATAAAACAATATCAACTATTGACCTCAAATAAAGTGATTGTGATCATACGCCTTGATTATAGAGAACTTATAATAAGTGTTCAAATATAGCCAATCAAATAAACACTTTGAATAATAATATTCAATAGAACCAACTATTGACTGAAATATGCTACTTATGGACAGGAATGAGCAGACATTTACCTTGAAAATATGCATGAACAGCTTTAATGTGGCCACATAAGACTTCAATGAATACATGCGCATGCACAAACACACACGATATATAAAATATACTTATAAAACTGCCATCACCATAAATCATCTGAGTTACTATTACACAAGTTACAAAAATTACTTTTAAAGCAACTTTGAATCTTGGATGTGACCTCATAGTAGGAGTTTTTCATCCAACCAAGCAATTGGCAAGGTTTTCTCCACAAAATTTGCCATACAGTACAATGCTTCGTTGTGGCCTGGCCTGAACGATGGTCAGTGCCTATAATGCGGCCAGATTATATGGTCCCAAACATCAGCCCATTTAACACAGTCCCAAATGCCAATCAAGGCCCCCAATAACGGCCAATCAGCATATAAAATTTTACTTGATCACAGCAATTCACATGTGATGATAATTAATTTCAAAGAGACATAGGGAAAACCCCCAAATGTTGAATTAGATAAGTTGCTTTTGATTATCAGTGTGTCTCACCATGCCACAATGTTTGTGTTTATTGACTGTTGTTTAATTACATGCATTGACACAGAAACTTGCCGCTCACTTTCTGTATAAATGCTACCACAATTTATTAAATAAAATCATATCATTTAAGACATTTAATGGCCACGCAATACAATCACAAATATTAAATCTTTGAAAATGGCTACAAAAAACGAAATGAACTTTCACTCAAACAAAAAGTAGACCTGTTGAAAAATAGTGATGGTAAAAATAGTTCAATAATGTTATGAATTTGTACACATGTATCACAATGCAATGTACATGTACTTGCATAATATTATTGTTATTTTTATTATGTTTCCGTGAATAAAAAATTTGATTAATAATAATAATATTGTATATTTAATAAAGTGCCCTTACTAGCAGGAGCCATTCAAAGGTGCTGTACAAATAATATGTAATATAATAATATTCCAAATAATATGTCTGTAAAAACCCTGTAATGATTTAAAAGATAATAATTATTTATCTGTGAAAGCGACCTGAAATAGGTGTGTTTTTAGAAGAGATTAAAAATTTCAAGAGACAATGCATTTCTAATATTTTCCGGCAACCTATTCCAATAAGTGAGGGCTGCAACACTAAATGCACAATCACCATATGACTTGAGCTGAGACACTGGCACCTGCAATAGTATCTGACTGGACGACCTTTCAATGAGTTTTTGGGATGACTTTCTAATGGACACCAGTTTACAAAGGTATTCTGGCGCCATATCATAATAGATTTATAAGTTATTAACAGAATCTTGAAATGGATACGATGTCTAACAGGTAGCCAATGTAGATTTTGAAGAATTGAGGTGATATGATCATATTTTCTAGTATTTGTTACAATGCGAGCTGCACTATTCTGAATTCAATGAAGGCGATTAATGTTATAATCAGATATACCATATAACAGGGAGTTACAATAGTCTATACGAGATGTAACAAAGGCATGAACTACAGTTACAAGTGCTTCTTGTGTCAAAAATGCTTTTAAACAGTGGATGTTCTGAAGATGGTAAGATTATAACATCTGCTAGACCTAATGTTTATTCCGGCATAGCTCAAATTTCAATAACAAGCTTTTCAATGAAGCTAAACTTGGGTTGTCTTGTATTGAGGCCAGTCCCCAATTACGGCCACAAATCACTGGTCCCAATGGTGATCGTAATACAGGCATTGTCCTGTATATTGTAAATTCAAAATTTGAGGTAGCCAGCCACGTAAAATAACATTATTATAAATAATTAATCATTCATAAAATAGGACACTTGACACATGTCATAGGCTATGACATTTAACTGTATTCTGATTTAGTCAGAACAAACTCATTCTAGTACACCAACACAGCTACCATGTCTTGATGATGATTGATGTTTTACAGCCACTTTTGTGCACATGGTAGGCTAAATGGGCCGAGCAACTTCCAAAGGTAATGAACTGAAGTCAAAAATGAAACACCCTTCAGATATACCCACGCCAAGATTCGAACATGAGCAGTAGTGATCTGTGATCCACCACTCTACCATTAGACCAAGGAGCCCCACTACCACGTCTTGTAAAACATGCAAATTCATGCTCATTTCATGGGCGAATCTAACCAAAATCCTTTGTACGCCCTCACATAAACAATAAACTATAACCTGAAACACAGGACACCATGTTATCTTAAGGGAATCCACCAAATTGATATTACTTATTCTTGAAATAAGAACCAGAGAAACCAATAAAAATAGAGAATATTAATGGTTCCAATAAACAATAAAAACGCAGTTTTATTATTGATAGATTTGCTAGCTAGATATTGTTAACTATCATTCACTGCTAATTACATTCATTCTAAATAAACGGCAGAATTACCAGCTTTAATTTCAATCACCTGATTGTATCATGACATGTATTCATCATCAGTGAAGACACTATTGTGTAATTTATTGTCAAATACATGTCATCTTAAGTGGCTAGGTGCTAATATTAAAATGATGGTAATATTCGTTTGGAAGGCTTCAAGTGAAGTTTTGACTCATTCAGAAGAAAATGGCTAATTAAATTAGTAAAAATTCGCTGTGACTGAGTGATTGCTATCTTGCCACCTTTGAACACCGACATGGTTACACCCTTACTATATGGTGTATAGTTTAGATGTTGACCATATTAGATTTTACCATCATTTGGTATACAAAGACAAACAATTAAAGCATCCACATTTAATGATACCACAGATAGCAACATTGACAATCATTTCACAGAATTTACTGCAGAAATCAAGCAATAAAAATTGAAAATTCCCTCTATTCCATTTGAATTTTGTGTTGAATTTTGTGTATTTTAAGAATATCTGACTTATTACTTTTCATTCTGTTTCTTTTAATATTCAATAATTTATCTCAGATATGGTGTATACATCAACTAACATCAACTGACCAGACATAATGATAATGTAGCTTATCAATAACAACTTTCTTTACTCTGTGCTCTTTTTAAGAAAAAAAAACCCACCGATTTTTCATTCTATAGCCAATTACAACCTTTGAATCAAAATTGTCCTCTGAAGTAAATAGAATATTCACATACAGAACATTAAAAAACTGTAGGATGTATATATTATTTGCACCCCATCACTCAGACAAAAATTTAAAAAACTGGCATGAATCCCAAAGGCATGCTTTAAAGTAACACCACCATTGCAGCTTAATAATAATTAATTAATAATCATAAATTTTTTAAATTGTTTGGAATATGAAGTTGTTTTTTCAATAAATAAACATGGTAATCACATTATATGGCAATAGAATCAATATTAGAACTATATGTTCAGCTGTAGACATATCAATTGATATGTGTCAGACATGTTTGTTTACATTGTGCAAACACGTTATTTTGCTGATATCCAAACATTGTAATTAATAAATTGCTTGGTTTTGGTCGTTCAAATATTTTTGGTTAAAAAAGAAAATGTATGGTTTCTAATCTATTAGAGTAATTATGCTAATTACAAGCAGAGTTTTTGCATACTCAGAGTAATTAACGTATAATCATATATAAGAAAATTGCGAATGTAGAGGTATAATCCTACTTACACATCATTTACAGTATCGGAGATCTGTCTCAAATCTGGTGTTCTTGATTACAGGTCACTCTTAATATGGATAGATACTTTAATTTAAACCCCACCATAGGTTTCTTTCATATTTATGGGCCACATAATAAAACAATGACATACCGGTATATATTATATACAAAACTTTTGCAAAACAACCGTGTGTGTGTGTGATGAAGACTGCTACTCTTTGATTGGTTCTGCCATGCCGTGACATTTTGGGTGATAAAATCTGACTTTGGTGCGACATTACTGTACGGAGATCAGAATAGGGACGTGTCCGAAGGGTGGGAGGCAGTGTTTGTAATGTAAGTGATGGACATAAATTGTGGACTATACAAACGGGATCTGTCCTTAGACAGGATCTACAGCGAAATGTTCTTGACTATAGGTCATAACCGGCTACAAGTTACATGCCTGTAGTCTACCTTACTAGTATAAGCTACATGTTTTTGTGCTTTACCATAGTGGCATCAAACTAGAACAGTTTACATGTTATGACTTGTATAGCTGTCAGCAAATATGAATTGGTTATATATAATTTGAATACTTTCCTGGTTTGTTATTTCAAGTTGTTTATAAATACCACTACGGAAAAAGGCCAATGCCAAAAAGTCCAATGCCAAATCGACTCTAAGACTGAAATAGAATACGTTCCAGCAAAGATTGACAAATGACTTGATGACACTCATAACCTAGATTTACATTTAATGTATCCAAGTCTGGGTCAGCTAAACATTGGAAAAATCACAATTTGTTGATCCATTATGAAGTAATATCTTGCTTACAAACCAAATATGAACAATATTGTGTCCATCATATCAACGTGTTGGCTAATTAAACAGATAAACTGGCAAGATGAAATACACACACACACACACACACATACACATATATATATATATATATATATATATATATATAATTATGTTTTCTATTCTGGTATTAATCATTTGGTCACAATTCCATAAGATTTATAAACATCACAAAAAGCCAATGCCTTTATTATATGTAACACACACACAAGCACAGAGAGAGAGAGAGACTGAGACTTTGAGAGATGCACTTGACACCAGAACTAGTCACGCTATTTGGGCTGAGTTCAATATCTACTTTTGCTAGTGTTGCTTTCACTTGACATAATAGAATTACATGTACATTGTATATATATACATTTTATTACATGTACCATATATATATATATATATATATATATATATATATATATATATATATATTAATTCTATTTGGCTAGCAACTGTCTTGTCACAAATCAGTAAGAATTTTAAAAATTTATGAAAATCTGTGTCATTGTCTTTATTGTATGAAATAACACACACACACTCACACATGGAATAATCTGATGATCAATAAAAACTGTTAATGCATGTTGAACTGTCAGAAACATGTCTCTGAATGCACTAAATAAAATTAGTTTTAAATAAGTTGCTCTAATATAACTTTTATCAGCTATTGTTCTTTATAAAATATAACAAGTATAACCACATTTAGTGGTCAAATGAACATGCTTTATTTTGTCTTATGACATCAGCTAAAATATCTTATATTATCAACTTGCCTCAATACAGAGAAAAAAACACCACTGAATAACAATTATCAATAACTTCTTATAATTATGTGTTATACAATTAAATATAACTCATAACTAAAATTATGTAGCTGGATTTATCACAATGACTACTATTTGATTACCTATTAACATATGTTGATAATTCTAATTATTCCAAATTCCGTTTGATGACATTGTTCGCAATTCATCAAAATAGTGATCATTTTATTTCTGAAACTACGAATGATACCTAATCTGTGCAGCATTATATATTAAAATGGTTTCTTGATTTTCTACCAACTGTAATATTTACGGCATACAGAAAACGGGGAATTTGGGACCAAACCTAGGTGATAATGTGTGATAAATTTATACCTGTGGCATTATGTACCTGTGAACCAGGTGAATTATTAGAGGTGCTTAATTAGTAGAAGCTCAAAAACATAATAATGAACTTGACACTTGAATGGCCACCAAAATGGAAAAAAATAATTTGATGTCTAAGCACCAATAGGGACACAGAATCCATTCAATTTTGAAGCCATGACAATAGATTTTGAACATTTGGGCGACTGTCAATCTATCCCACATATGAATGTGCTAACTGTATGACTACTGTACAGAACGTTTATAGTACTCACCATCCATAATTGTTTAGTACCAAAAGCCAAAATGAGCTAAATTCATTTAACAATGGCCATGCAATCTATTACAGAGAATCAGATTCGTCAAATCACTCACCGTTTTATCTCGGACAACGGTCGGGATAATATTTGGCAACAATTCAGATGGCCTGAAAACACAAAAACCTCATGTAATATAAACTATGATATACATTAACCTACATGTTTAGCATAAAGTAAGCTCATATAAAATAGACAAAGTTCATCTTAAAACTGTCTTGTACGGAAGTTGTACCCAGTCGTTACTTCTATCGCTGACTGCTGCTAATCTACAAACATGTTAGTATACATTGATTGGTGTTGTATGATTGAGTATTATTTATTATTTACATCACTTAAATAAACAATAAAATAATATCACTGACATTTAAGATAGTCTCTAAGATTATATCCAACAGTCTATCTCAGAGTGTGTCACTGGTTGTGTGTGTGTGTGTGTGTGTGTGTGTGTGTGTGTGTGTGTGTGTGTGTGTGTGTGTGTGTCAATAACCCACTGAACCACTGTGTCAAGCTCATTGGTTGTGTCACTGTCTATGTTATAGTTTGTTCCACTAGTAGTAGCACTATGGCCTGTATTGCTATCTGTGTCACTGATTGTGTGTGTGTGTGTGTCAATAACGATTGAACCACTGTGTCAAGCTCATTGGTTGTGTCACTGTCTATGTTACAGTTTGTTCCACTAGTAGTAGCAATCGTTTTATGGCATTATTGGTGCGGTGCAATACCATTCTTGCTATACTGGTTTGTCACTGTATTGTGTTTGTTGCTAGTAGTACATCTCAGCTATGACTGTTGTGTGTGTGTGTGTCAATAACCGACTGAACCACTGTGTCAAGCTCATTGATTGTGTCACTATCTATGTTACAGTTTGTTCCACTAGTAGTAGCACTATGGCCTCTATTGCTATCTGTGTCACTGATTGATAATTCCACAATCTGTAGAAACCAAACTTACAATACTCTGTGATTATGAATAACTTTGTCAGCATGTTATTTAAGAGAACAGGATAACAGTAATATAGGTAGTATGAGTATATTGATAATGCAGTGCCACATGTTACCCACAATACTTTGAATCTTTTTCCGACATATAAATCAATCGATGAAATGACAAAACCGAATGATTCTTACCTTGAAAGATTTATGGATGAAATTAAAATAAATCAAAACAAAAAATATCCATTTACACAGCTCACCACACAGAAACTCACTTGTTTCCCCCCCCCCCCAAAATGCTTGGTAATAACCATTTGGATAATTGCCACATACCTGTGACAATATTGTGAGCGAGTGCAAATATTAGTATCACTATTATAGTTTAGTTCAATAACCGACTAAAATTAGTAACAGAAGGTCACACAACAAAGAGAGAAAATGTTTATCATCATATTATTATCCCAGTTCTGACATCGTACAGCCACATAAAGAAGACTAGGCCTCCATAATACACTCTACCGGTAATTATACTTAATAAAGCCATGATATTTGAACACAGTATATGATGACGTGAAAAGCCAATTACTGTGCCAGACTTCATCTTGTCCACCGCAGAGAGGCTGTAACTTATGTACTGGGCTAATCTGCCATGTCCAGGACAAGAAACGGTGACATGGGCAGTATCGTTATGCATTATTCGGGGAAACATATTTACATTTTGCATTTCATATTTTTTTAATGTGTAATTAAAATATGCAATTAATAATACACAATCATACAATACCAATCAATGTATACAAACATATATGTACATTACCAGTAAATAATAATAACTACTGGGTACAAGGCAATTTCAAAAGATTCACTCTTTTAGCATATAATAAAATGACAAATCTAGTCAAGGCCAAGACCATAAGTAACCTCCTTAAGTCATACCAAGTACAGAACCTAACACTCATCTAAAAATAAAATTTCAAATATGTGAAAATTAAAGTTCAAGTACTATTTAATTGCATGCAGTAATAAATAGCACAAATTTTGTGTGTGCATAATTTACCTATTTGCATTAATTGAAACAGAGCAGATGAGCTTATGAAAACATAGCACAGTACTTGGGAATGTACTCGTCGGTGTACCTATCTAAAGATGGTCTAGTTAATATCCAACCAATCATGGAATTCCATAAAATAATTGATGAGCACATTTCAGTATGCAAAGATTCAAATAGTTGAATCTATCACTAACTTCAGTGGTTCGAAACAAAGCTGATTTTTTCCCTACAATGGAGACGTTGTTTCACACATCACAAAACTGACCAATTGTTGAGTGGTTTTCAAAAAAAAAGGCCGAATGTAAGTCCCACTTTCTCGGATATTTATTTATAACACATGCGAGTAGTATGACAAGAACAGTTACCGGTAGGTAATGGTTCCCATAAATCAAAAAACATATACTGCAACTCTTTACAAACCAGATATGAACCGACTTAAGCCACATTAATTCACACATTTATCTCATAATAGTCTACCTCCTATATTAGTATTATTTAATGGTCTATGAAATGAAATCATTTCCTCTTATGGAATGCCACAGTGAATAATGTGTCAAAATGAACAATATTTAACATCGGTATTTGACATTCGCATTACAACCTACAAAACTCCATTAATCCGCACATCAAATAAATGGACCACTTTACTGACAGGTGTCTGATTTCAGTATTCCCCATCACCATGGCATAAGAGATCAATTAAATTAACATAAATGTTATCTCTCTCTCTGAAGATGACACGGTCAGCCAAAATAATTTGGTAAGAAGGTAACGCACAGAACTTGATCAAAATGGCGATCAGTCATTGCACACACTGAATCACCACTGGAGGCAGCTGAACAAAGCTGGTCTATCTGTGCTGCCATCTTTGATAACGTTAGAAAATGTGATAAAGCAAAATCAGCCAATATTCACCCCCAGAGAATCAATATTAAAAACATCGCTGACGCATCTTCACTGTGAGTTACAATAGCCAGTAGCTTTGGAATATTGCCAGCGTATAATAAAAACAACAGTTTGTCTTCCAGTATGGATGATATAGCACGTAAATCTTAATTCCTTAGAGTAATATCACATGTCAATGTTACTCTTAACACTTGTTGTGACCTGTCTGAACTCAAAATATATCCTTCCCAGATCACTAGTGCATTTTTTGTATATATATATATATATATATATATATATATATATATATATATATATATATATATATATATTATAATGTATGGCCACTTTTGTGCACATGGTAGACTAAATGGACCGAACGACCTCCAAAGGTAATGAAGTGAAGTCAATGATGAAACAACCTTCAGATATGCCCACATCAAGAATCAAACCCAGGTGGTAGTGATCTGTGATCCAGCACGCTACCGTTTGACCATGGAGGCGCCTATATATATATATATATATATATGTGTGTGTGTGTGTGTGTGCATGCACACTAATATAGATTATGACAATACTGTGTGAAAGGTGTAAAGACTTGGTTTAATAATCAGCTGTATTGATCTTTCGTGTAGTCTAACAACTAAGGTTATGTTATATAACACACAACAGTGTACATTTAGACAATACAAGAATCACATACCTAATGGTGAGGAAGCAGATAAGCAGACCAACTGCAGCACTCCAGATCACTAACAGAATGTGGAAGTAGCTGTAAAATACAACAACAGACATATCCTTATAAATCAACAAATAAACTTATGATAAACATCAACTGAAAAAGCTAACAATATAATGACTGGCTCTGAACAATCTGTTATGATATTTCTTTTTCAAACTTATTTATTTCTTTGTTTTATTTGCTTATTTATACACAAGTAAAATGGAACTCGTTGGTGCTGTTAATATTCCTAATGTACGAAACGTGAGATGTACAACTCATGATGGCATAAATAACATCACAGACAAACAAAGGCATACATTAAATGACGCCGATATTGAATGATATTAAACTTAAAGCTAATAAGAGAAACCATTTGATCTGCTTGCTAACCGTAGACATCCAAATTTCACATTACAATATCTGTCGTGTCTACACAACTTTTGTATTGAAATCAGTCTTATTAGATTTGAGATATATGTTTAAATACCATAATTGTTTCAGCGTTTTAATAAGTCACAGCCAATCTAAGAGCTTTACACTCAGACTAGTACAGCTATTGATAATAATAATGCATATTTAGGAAAGCAGGGTTACTAGATGATGCTTCACTGTCGGTGGCTTTGTGTTTAATGGACCTACGGATTCCTCACAGAGTGTATGTTGTTTGTAGTTGTCAATTGTCAAATCACTCACAATAAATCTATCAGGTCTAACTGGATTTGAATCAAAGTATCTTTAGCTTCTAGAATATTACTTTACCAACAAGACATCACAAGTGAAATTAAGCGTACCCAAAATCCAATCCTGACATCTGCAATTTGGTACATATACATGTATACAGAAATGTGTTTTATCCTCTCTCCGTAAAAAAGTTTTTCATGTCAGACGTCATCAGTGAAAACAAATAACATTCATGGTGATGGTGATGAATCAAAATTCAAATAATCCCTGATATATCAGAGAAATCCCCCAAATACCAGCTGTAGATGTGATTCAGCAAGAGGATGTCTAAACATAGAAATGTATACGATCTCGGAGAAATTAATACAACTGACAGCATTTAGAAACAAAAAAAAAACACAGCACGACACAACAGCTCACTGTATGCAAGATATGTTTTAGTTTCACGTATTTATATTATACTGACAAATGATATTTAGGATAAAAGTATGTAAACTGGCCGTATAAATTTAAAACGCAAGTGTACAAGATTTAAAAATGGTCATCGAGGTAAGGAACTACTACTTCTTTTTGTGCCCTAAGGATTCATAAACAATACAGTAGAGCGAAATAAGGGTAAACAATATATACATCCTGAAAATTGTTACAAACAAGCCAATTAGAGTCCCAAGTGAGTTTACAGGTAAGAGTGGCCTCAATATCCATCAGACTGTGCCAAAATGTGGTGCTGTAATCTTACATTCGGAGTATCTCACTATGTTTGATCAAAGAGCAATATTTTCTATAAGCCAACTATCACACCAGTAGGTTAAAAACAACACCAGTCTCCAGCAACATATAGTGCTTTATCCCCTTGGGTACATGGTGCTCTTGATATGGCCTATAGTACGATGTGCTCATAAATCACTCATGATTATGCTTACAAGTATATGCGTTTTTATTGTGCTTCCAGAAATGGGGTCAATCCCAAATCCAATTCCATTTGATCAATTCCAATAAAAAAATGTATCAACTCCAATTCCAGAATTAAGCTGACCCCATCCCATGTCTTGCCAATTATGTGGGGGGGGGGGGGAGATACCCAAATATTGAAATAATTTGAAAATGGAAAACATTATTTGGGTAAAACTTGAACACCAAACAATATTCTTGCTTATTTTTAGTAAAGGAAAAGTTAAATTATTTTGTGGACATGATCGATTCCAATTCTAATTTTTTTAAATCCAATTTTAATTTAATCGACCATTAATTATAATCCCAGCATTGACCCTATGTACGTATGCTTCAGCTCAAATTTTACCCCTCAGAAAAGTTTCTTTAGCTATAAAGTCTTAAATTGTGGTAAATATTTATTTTATATCATGATATAAACTGTAATATTCCTTGAATATTAATGTTTCAATTTCTGTTTGAATGTGATCAGATTGGCTAATTCACGAATAATGACTGAGAGAGCATTCCCCAGTTTGGAAGCTGTAATCAAAAACAGAACATAATTCCTGTGTGTCTCATTTAGATCAACATTAGAAGAGACCATTAACGTTGGCCAAATAGTATCAGCCCTGTGGCAGTAAACAATATCTCACTGTAACACATACATGTTATGTTACTACATACACTTGTTAATGGTTGCGACTTTATCCCTTGTGTAAGCATACAAGTGTGCGCATGTACACAAACTTGTTCATGGTTGTAGCTTTATTCATTGGTGTAAGTATGCAAGTGTGTGCATGTGTACAAACGTACAAACCCACTACAAATACTAGTGATCACTATGTAAATTTAACTAGAAACCATTTTATTGTACACAAATTTTTGATCACAAGTTTACACAAGGCATTCACCTCAATTCCTATTCAAAATAATATATTTAATTAAACATTCAATTGTCAGATGTTGGTAGCCATGTCCGTGCGAATCCAAAACACAGAACATTTTTATGAAGTTGCTGGAAACCCATTTGTTCTCCAGCCATTTTTGTGTTTACTTTCTTTTTCTTAGTTAGTTTTATATATATATATATATATATATATATATATATATATCCCAATTTAGCTTTATACATATATTGTTATGAAATAATCGTATTATATTTGTTATATCTTATATATATGTTTTTCTTCTTCATAAGTTTATGTACAGCGCCTTTGAACAGGCTTTAGGTATGAGTGCTTTATAAGTGGGGTATTATAATAATAATAATTTAACAAAATATGTTGACACGGACCAAATCAATTTTGATAAATTATAAAGACAAATTTCAAAAAGATTAAAACATTGTTGCAAAGTTTCTTTATCAATAGCTGGATCAAAACTGATTATGTAATTCTAAGTACAAAATAAAGCTCTTAAATAATTGTAGAAGATTGTCCAAAGGGAAAAATGTCTGTCTCTATGTGAAACATAGAAGAAATAGGACACAATAACCTGAATTAAAGTCACACAAAAATTTAAAACTAATGATAGTAAATGTGGGTGATACAAATTAGAGAAAAAAACCTATATAGTTAAATAAAACATTACATGTAAGAGTAACATTTATAATCTAATAAATATATACCATATTAATATATCCAAGATGAAAATTGGGATTAAATTGCAGGGTTTGTGTATATGAGAACCTGAGTTAAGCAATACATAAGCAAGTTCCACCATTTAGACCAAAAATAGGCTTATGACATAACCCAAGAAATAATTGCATGCATCGGAATATCGAAATTTAACTAGAAAATTCCACGAAAAATTAGAACCTGATTTCACATATTCTAATTAGCCAAGGGTAAAAATACAACTGGTTGGATAATATTACCAAAGACATGGCTTTAATTCATATTGACTAACCAAACAATGTTGGCACTACATAAATAGCACTAATTCACTAAGCAAAATGAATAGCTGGCATTCTGTAATCAAAATCACCTGTGATTGGATATATCTGGCCTAAACATTCTGGTTGATATCCATTCTCTCCCAATAAACCTCGCTCACAAGTATAACGTGGCTAAAATTCAATAAATCAATACTTTCCATCAATAAGCATTTGTCAATTAATCTATATACTGTGTCCTCAACGGCACACCTAGATATCAGTACACAATGACCAATTACACATGACAGTGAAATGTGCTCGTTTTTCGTGTTGCTAAGATATTCTGATAACAATGCTACACACCTTTAAGACTCTGGTTGATCAGACGTGAAAATTGTATTGGCATACTGTTAACTGAACAGTTTTTTCTGTTTTTCTCCTCAGCAGGCAGTTATTGATATTTACAGTTTGAAAGTTATGTAAATAAACTCAACAGTAAAAATATTTAAAAATTTAATTAACACCTGATAATAGTATGAAGTCTATGTTTACTGTTACAATGTAATATTACTTATTAGTGAGTATTAACAACTCTATTTAAGCATCCTTTTTACCTGTTTGTTTACGTCAATAACAACTGCCCATCAGCATACATGATACCTAAATATCACTCAAATGTTGTTAGTGTTTGATTAGGTGTTGATATTTAGCTAATATCAACAGTTCTAGACTTCCTCAACTCCCACTGGAATGTGAACCACCCATTTTTTAGGGCAAAGAAATAAGCATTTGTGACTGATTACACACACACACACACGATTATAGGTTTCCTTAATGTTTTTATCATGATTCTTATCAGAGTACAAACTCAGACAAAGTAAAATGGTTACAGGAAAATGTATTATATGAAATTTATATAGAACAGAAAATATCTTTTCTGACAGTCTTGAGTTAGGAAACAACATATTTTCTGCTACTCTGTACACTATTAAAGATTATTAAGGAACTAAGCAAAGCAACAAACCAATTAAGCCTGCATATAAAGTATAATATAACATGTATGTGGCACAACAATATTTAAAGAATGCATTTTTTGTCAAGTTAACTTTTGTGCTTGTGACATACATAAAAGCACTATCTCCCATTTCATGTGATGATCAATTATAATAATGATCGAAGTTTTCATTATTTTCAGGAATAACAAAAATTTCTGAAGATTTCCAAACAAGTCCTGTTGTCTTGTCATTTCAAACTTTATTTAACATTATCAATTCGATAATACTTAATAAAATACTAGCAATGTGGAAGTGACAGCTGGACAGAGAATCCAAAGGTACACGTATTGACATTAGTGTTAGTTAATTGTCTTCATTTCACATGAGATAAACCTTGAATGAAGTAATGTTGATTGTTAACAATGATGTTTGTGACATTATCTAAAGCCAGTATTGAACATCATGACTGGACAAATAGTTGCTTAGGCCCAATATTATAAAATGTGTGTGTGTGTGTCAGGGGATCCATGTCTGGGTGTATGTGTATGAGCCCAAACAAACAAATATATAATGGTCCATATATGCATCATTTAGATAAGATTAATTAAATTTCACAATGTTGTTGTATGTTGTCATCTTATTTCTTTCAAATACCTATATATGCATGCTGTCTGTATGTGGACATAAAGCTACAGAAAAAATAAATATATGCTGCTTTTTAAGTTTTTATCTACAATATTAAATTTTAATTAAATTCCAGTATAACATACTTTAATAAAAATATTTACATATATCATGACTCTTTTTTAGGTTAATTTAATTGATAAATTAAATGTAATTTGGATCCAAAACTTACAATGTTCCTTATAAAGTAATTTCACAGTACAGTGCCTTTGAATGGTTCGTTTGGCTGAATAGGCTTCAGTAAATCTACATTAATAGTAGTACATGTAGTAGTAGTATAAGAACATTTACATCATACTCCTGGATAATTTTGTTTACATTGGAAGCTATCAAACAGAGAGATAATAAACAATAAATATTACATGAATGACTCCATAGTATGCCATGGTTTAGATTAATATACAAGAAACAAAGTTCATGTAATGTCTAACTTACAAATATTAAATGCCTGATTCACAAAAATAAACTATGCTAACACACACACATCTTGTTGCTATCCATTATTTGGCAGCCACAACATCGTACCCATATTAGTATCACCTCATTGTGAACTGTTTTCTCATTAACAGTCATCAATGAATGTGTCAGTGAAGCTGTAAAGCTTAACAACAAAGCAACTGAAAAAGGTCATTTAGCATGTCAATTTTTTATTCTCTTACAATATGATGAGGCCACAGAAGCCAATTCCACCACCCACCCTTTTAAACCTAAAATGTGATTTATATATATATATATATTAGATGTGCACAGTGCACACTCACTGTGGCACCCCACGTGAGCATTTAACCAATTAAAATGGTCTGGATACTGTGGGCTCCGCTCACAACAATGTGAAACCACCACATAGCATACCTGTAATCTATATAGAGATATTGCTATTTAGGAATTTACCCCTGTTAAATGTATAGAATGGGCAAAAAAATTAAATACACAAATCAATTTACCATTTAATTTTTTAATCTACTTGGAATATAAACTACTCAGAGTAGTATTAGGCAAAAGGGAATTGATAAATTCGGAATTGACCCCATGTCTGATATATATATATATATATATATATATATATATATATATATATATCACACACACACACAAAAATGTTTACATTAACTGTCCATGATAATTTATAAGTGTCTCTCTATCCATTTTATACGTGCAATAGTATAGGAACTGCTGGCGCATTCAGTCATCGAGTGGTGTCAAACAAAACAGTACCTATTAACAATAATACTTTAACCCACTAAGTAGGTAGTAAATGAGTATATGATTAAAATTAAATACTAAACACATCAGCCCATGTTTCTGATCTCATTTATATTATACATAACTAGACATAGTAGTATATATATAGATGAGTACAACAAATCTTGTCATAACACACAATTATTGCAAAACGTAGAGTTGAGACGAGTTGAATGTCGAAGGTGTCATGACAGCCTTATGAAAGCTTGTGATATATGACCATGGGCAAGTTATCACCAGACAGATATGAAACTTGCATTGGTTGAGTTGTACAGCAGTCCACAGGAAAAGACTGAACCATTTCATTTATTTGAATTTTAAACAGAACTTACATTACTCTAAAACAAATTGGAAAAATACAGGCTTTAAAATTGCTCTTTGTCTTCCAGCTATTCATTGGTTGTATGAAACCGGCCATTAATATTAACTATAATTCATAAGTACACTCTGATGGTAATCAGGGTAAACACAGGCTTGTGGCAATGTTGGAGACAAGCAGCACTATAAATGTGTCATCTAAATATAAATTCGAAGGAACGCATAACCTCCTATTATTCAATGAGTACTGAAACAGACTGTGTATAATTTATAAACCTCAGAAAGTACTTGTATTTAAATACTTTACAATGTATTTGACCCCAGGCCTGATTAATAATTCCATATGACCGGGGGCACAGATTGGGACAAATAAGTTAGTGGCCCACTAACTTGCAAAATTTACTGGTCCTTATCCAAAGTTAGTGGCCCTGAAAATGGAGTGGAGTGACAAGCAAGCCAAATGCCGCATAGGGTCCATAACCCCCCCCCCCTGAGAAAATATTGGATTGGACCGTTTGAGAGTGATTCTCAGGTATATTTCAAATAATATGAGGTCTTTTCAGGAGAGATTTGTGAATAAAAATAACAACAAAACTTCTATAGTGCCGATATCCTCAAAAAGAACGAGTACACCTAGTACAGGGGTTGGACAAACTCCTAGTCCAGATATGATGCAAAGTTCATCAACACTGATCAGATGGAAAGGAAACTTAGGAAGGATAAGCCAGTCTGAAAAGGTGAGTTTTCAAATGATGACGGAAGGAAACTATGCTATTTGATGACTTAACATGTTCAGAGAGTGAATTCCAAGGAGTAGGGACAGCAACTGAAAAAGCACGAGTCTCAGCATGAGTAGTAACCCTGGGAACAGACAACAAGTGAAAACCAGATGAATAGAGTTCTCGTGGCTTGGATGCTAAAGAAAGCATGGCAAATATATATCCAGAAGAAAGAGTTTGATAGGCAATAGTGCAGAGTTTAAAAATGATGCGACATTGAACAGGGAGCCAGTGAAGAGATTTCAGAAGTGGGACTGAAGTTTTAGGATATCCTTAGAATTAGATGCAATGTTATAAAGAAGAGAGTTGCAGTAATCAAGCCTACTAGCAATCGTTTTGGCGACTGAAAGAGAAATATAGCAACGAATACGGCGAAGGTCACGAATATGATAGAAGCAGGAATGACATGTCAGAGAAACAGGTTTTCTGAAATTAAAATCCCTATCAAATGTAAAATCAAGATTACGTACAATGTTTGATGGTGTGATGCTATGACTAAGGATGTTCATAGGGAAGAAATAAGTACGTTTGCTGGGTTATCTGGATGGATCTATAATGATGAAATCTGTTTTGTTGGCATTGAGCCTAGGTTTATTGTTTGTCATCCAGCCAGAGATATCATTCAGAGCATCACCAAGTTGTTTAAGGGAAAGTCCAGTGTCTGCTGTAGATAAAGATATGTATACTTGGGTGTCATCTGCATATAAATGATGGTCTAATTTATGGCTGTGAATAAGTGAGTAAACAGTAGCGGTCCAAGAACAGAGCCTTGAGGAAACACCGCAAAACAAAGGCACTGCCATTGAAAAACATTTTCTTATTTTTATTGACTGAAACCTATTTATTAAGAATGAGCAGATCCAGGTAAGTGCTGTGCCTGATATGTCATACCAATCAGAGAGGCAGTCTAGAAGAACAGAATAATCAATGATGTCAAAAGCTCTAGATAAATCTAAAAGTGTTAGTGCTGTGACCTTTCCTGTGTCCATGTTTAGTGCTATGTTATTATGAAGTTTTAGTAGAGCGGTTTCTTTAGAGTGAAATTGTTTGTAAACAGACTGAAAAACGTTAGACAGGTGATTACAATTTAAGTGAACGTTCAAACGACAGGTTACGACTTTTTCTAATACTTTAGATATGAATGATAGATTAGAAATAGGTCTATAGCTGGTAAAGATGATTTCTCAAGAAGAGGGATTATATGGGCATGTGTAAAATGAGAAGGGAACACTCCGGAGCTTACTGATAAATTTATTATCTTAGTAATTGGAACAATTAGTGTGTGAAGATGAGATTTTAGCAGAAATGTAGGGATAGGATCAAGTTCACAGGACTTATTAAGGGATGATAAATCAGTTTAGAAACTTCAGTAAGTGAGGGTGGTTTAAACACTATGCAAGGGTGATACACAACTGGAATATCAATATTACAACTAGAAGCAGAAACTGGGAAAGAAGCATGAATTTGGGTGATCTTATACTTGAAATGTTTGGAAAAAGAATTGCAGAGTGAATCAGTTGAATCATGAGTGGGCAGAGAAACAGAAGCCTTTCTATGGAGAGTCCTATTTATACAGTTCCAGAGTTGATGAGGTTTGTCAGAGTTGTTGGAGATCACATTCCTATAAAAGTCAGATTTAGTCTATTGCATTTGCAGAAATGGCATGGTTTAGTATATCTAGACCTGTTAAGTTGTGTGCGTGATTTCCTCCTTATATGTTCTAAGTATCAGTGACGCACTTTGGCATTGATAATTTCAGGGGACATCCATGGTGCAGGTGGTTTAATTTTTATGGATTTTGATCTGACAGGTGCATGTTTGTCAAGTAAGGTTTTAAGTGTAGTGTTGTTCACATAATTGGTCATTAAATGCAAGAATGTCATGAGTATACCGATAAAGAATATTACACTTAGAGTCAACTGGATTATGCGTAAATTTTATTTTTGCTATGACAGTGAAATGATCCGATAAACCATCTGTGGCTGTTAGTGTGTGGATATAATCCGGTGTAGACGGTGTTATGAGAAGATCAAGCCAGTAATCACGAATGTGTGTGTGGAGAAAGAAACGTGTTGTTTTAAGTCAAAACTTGCTAAGATGTCATTAAATATGGCTATAGCAGTAGACTGTGTATCCAAATGAAGGATAAAATCACCACGGATGAATAGCGACTAAGTTGTTTACTAAATCATGAAAGTCAACAAACTGGACAGAATGGGACCTTACTTTAAATTTATTGGATACCAGAAAGAGAGCCAACACCACCTCCACACTGATGTGGTTGGTTGTAAAAGGAATAGTCAGGGGGACAGATATCAGAAATACAAGAGGTTGTGTCATGAGGGCTAAGCCAAGTCTCAGTGAGGGCGAGAATATCCAATTTCTTAGATATTACCAAGTCTGTGATACTGGCTGATTTATTATGGACGGACCTAACGTTGCTGGTAGCCAAGCAGATATTTTCCAGCATAGGAAGGCCTGGATTCATATGAATGTCACCTGCTAGTTGTATATTTAGTTATAATACTTATATGTATAACTATAAGACTGTGAGAAAGTTATCACTCTGCCGGAACTATTAGACTTAGAGACAGTTTCCCAGATGGGATCAAATATATATAATAGGCTAAGATATAGTTTTTATTTATGACAAGTTTGACATAGGGTAACGGTACATTTATGTGTGTAGTGATAAAAGATTTGTGTAGGGTTATGGAAAATGACAAGTGATAAAAATGAACAAATACTGGAAAGTAAATCTATTGTGAAGGTAAGAGGGGCAATATGCCATAGTTCAATGTGAAAATAACTAGAACCTTGCTGGAAACAGAAAACCAACTAGAAACAATCATAAAAAGCAACTCGAAGAACAAACAGCTAGAACAGTTCTAGCTATTGTTTTTGAGCTACTTGAAGAGACAGAAATTGAATATAGATCTAGACTCTACTGACAACATAACCATGATGTAAACAAACTTTAATAGAACCAACCTTAACACTGACCAGTGGCAAAATAACATAATCTGCACCCCAACAAGAACAAAACTTTATTTAGCTCAAATAGAAAAAATATACATGTGGATGCCTGATGAGAAAGCCAATTAAACAATTAGTTTTATCCTGCTGCATACCTATACCTAGGCCAGCCTTAAAAATAATCTTGTTGCAGGTTACCTGACTGTATGACTCCAAAACCCGCTGTATGGAATTGGGAAGAAATGAAAAATACATTTCAACTATTTTTTTCATACTTAAATTCTGCTCCTATTTGCCATTTGATTGATGTTTTGCTTTGACACCCAGCACAATGCATCAGTACTATCTAAATTTTGGTAATATCAAGTCCTTTTCAGACATTTAAATATCGGCTTACTTGCACTTTCTTCACTGTGTGCATATATGGGACGAATTGGCTTGCTTGTGGGGGCAATTATGCATCGAATGATGTTTAAACCACATGCAGATATAATTATCTTCGGATATAATACACTTTTATTTGGTCTAAAGTTAGGTTGAGGCTTTCAACATCTTTGAAGATGTTCAAACAAGTATAAAAGAAATCGAAGATGTCACATCTGTCCAACTATATCGATGTGATTGTAACACGTTAGCTTGGATCTTTTTATATCTGTGTCCGAGCATCTGAAACAAGCAAAATTAGGTGCTTGCGCATTGAGTGCTCGGTTCTTTTACACCAGCAAACACAGTTCCCCATCTGAGCACTAGAAAAATGCACATCTGGCACATGCACATTGAGTGCTCTGACTTTTAATGCCAACGAACATGGTTCCGATGCTCGGCTACACAACAACGCCCTTGTTAAAAATATTTCAACAAATCAGTTGCTTTGTGTACATTCGTAGTACAACAATAGCAAGCAATACTGGTAGATTTATGTTTTCCTTATCGTACTGAATGACCTTAAATGAAACTAAATTTTACCACAAGATGGATGAACGAAAGCTAACTATCATTAGGGGAGATATGCCTGATGGTGGTGGGGGGGGGGGAGAAATCCCGAACGATATCTGGTCACACAGCTATTTTTATTCACAAATTAGTTATTTTTGATATTCAATACATTGTTGGTGGTTTTAACAAATAAATAGTGGTTTTACATTTATGTGTAATCATCTGATCGATGAGATAAATACGTCGTCAGAACTTGTATGCAGTTTTGCACTATATTTTCCTTTTTGGCACCAAATTTGAAGGTCCAAAACAAGAGTGAGTTGTGCTTTATGTGATGATTGTGAATTGTTAATAGACTCCGAAAAACTATTGAAAATACTAGTGAGTCTATATCTGAAACAAGCTTGTAAGTTGTATGATATCTATCTAGTCTGAATAATTACTGGCATGTGTGTAGTTAAAAGAAAAACACTTATAAAATTCATAAAATTATAGATTCAACTGTCTGTTTTGTTGCATACACAGTTGCACGTATAGAATCACACTCGCATGTTTTCCAATCTTTGTTGGATTCACATTATGCATACTGCTTATATGGAATCGACTTAAAACCGAGATTCCATATACGCTGTATGCATAATCCAGCATGCGTATGTGACATTGTGGTATCCATGTGTTTCGGACATCCCTCTCACTTTCTGACCTATTTTTCTTGGGACCTGGGTTGTAAAAATATGGGTTCAACCATCCAATTTGCATTTATACACCTATCACTAAACGGAGGGATCCGTTTTATCCCATTAGGAAATCGTATATGCAGTCACACATGTGGAATCATGCTCGTTCATTTACATGTTTTCCATTTTTTGTCGAATTGGCATAACACATATCATGTATATGGAATCTCAGCTTAAGACAACCCACTGCCTATTTAATAGGTGTCACTGATTAAAAGCTGTATTCATTGCAGTTTACTGGCTACACATTCTTGGTAAGTTGAAATCTTATTTATAAAGTGAGAGTGAAAATGGTTATGGGTAACTCAGCACAGCAGCAATGGGCTTCACTGAATAAGCATTTCTTCTCAAACACTTCTCTATTTGTCTTTTTTTTTAAATACATGTTTATATGTAGGCAGGTGAAATATAGCAGATTTAAAATAAAAGATAATTTTGGAACAGGTGAAAATTTGTGCATTGCCAATCTACTTCCCATGGGGCAACTGAATTGAATTTGTTTCTGGTCCTGTTGGTAGCATCACCAGGCAAGTAACTGGAAACTATGTAAACATAGCAGCTGAATACATGTGGTAGCCAAACCTAGTCAGCATCAAGTATACTAGCAATCTCCATATATATATATATATATATATATATATATGATGTTAAAGTGTCCAGTAATTAACCTGATAATGGATATTCATTCAATTCAAACACAATTACTCACTTTCAAATTGTCAGTAAACTAAATTAAAGGCAGCTAAACTCATGTGGCATATATCATTAAAGATAAAACAATTATTTCCACTCTGAATGATAACCAAGGATAGAAGTACATTATCTACCCGTCCCGCGAATTATTCACAAAACAAGACTTAGTTACTGTACACAAAACTTGTACCATCGGTGACTGGCACTGCCACTCCCCACTGGTCGTGAACGGTATTTTAGATCTTTTACAAGTTATACAACAGCCTAAATAGATTTCGTAATAAAAGAAGATACCAACCTTGATAGGAATGCTGCCATAGCTAGGAGACATCCTGTCACGACACCGACACATTGTGCCAGTGTCCTGTGTTGTTGTAGTACTGTTTTCAATTTTGACAGCACATATGCCATATTGTTGTCACAAGCATCAGGCCTGGTGACAACTGGCTCTTTCGCGGACAAAGATTCTGGGGCCTGATCATACATTTGGGCCCACGTCACAGTGAAGAAAAAACGTTGGTGTACGTATGAACAACTACATCACAAATTTAAATGTCCTCTGAAAATCAGCATACATTCAAAAATTGTGCAAATCATCAACACAGACAACACATCCTCTGCCATTGGACTAATTGAACTCTCCTTTTGGTGGAAAGATTATTTCATTTCCTAAAAGGGTTACCTATATACTGAAATATTTGGAAATTTTGTTTCCGCATATTAAGCTGATAAATACTATTTGTGATTATTCGAACGATAATTCTGAAATACAAGTTTCTCAGCTACCATTTTTAGACTTAGTCTAAACAAAACACGGACACACACGGACACGAACTTACAGGCACAGACAATAAATGTTTTAGTCACAAATCAGGATTAGGTTTATTATGACTAATCGGTGGTCTAGGAAGATTACTGATGACACCAGAAAAACTTGATAAAAATATATCTCCCAATTTGTGTAATTATTATTGATGAACATTTAATTGATAAAGTGCATTTCTGTTATTACTATTATCTACGATTTATGGATGGTTCATACACAGAAAAAAATTCATACTCCATCATTATCATAAACTTGTCATTTGACGTTATGGATATAGTTCCAAGTTTTTATTCACAATAAATGATCAGGATATTGGCAGCCAATCAGGACAATTTTTTAACATGGAACCTATAGCTGTTATGTGCTTCTTTCATGACGCCATATACATTCTGCCAGAGTCATACCTATAGTCCATGGATCATTCTATGGAGCCGTTGTTTTCTAATGAGATGAATTTTATTTTATTTACAGAGGCCCATGCTTTGAGCGACCACTGTAAGGAATGACCACCTGCTGTATACGACCACTTTTCCATGTACAAATTACTCCTCCATGCTTTTGACCTTTAACGGGCGACCACTAGCTGTCTCACGCGATCAACGACCTCTCAATCGTGGCAAAACGTCGATTTTCTGACCTGAATGAAACCAAAAGCCATTTCATGTATAAACCAGAATTCATCGTAGATTAACTATAAATCTTTATTTTTCAACTTATAACAGATACATCATAGGTGTACTGGTTGCACATATTCTTCACGATGTATTTCGAGTGCTATAAAATGTGGTTTTAATTATATATGTATTTATAAAATAGAACCTTTATACAGGAATGCCCAGTCTACGGAATAATCCGTGTTGCCGATTCTACGGATTTTTTAAATATTTAAATATTTGATATCTGTAAATATGGTAAACTTAATATATCAGTAAACTGCGACACATTAGCTGGATAACGCAACGAATATAGGCGCATATGGGTATTTCTAATAGAAAAAATTAATGGTTACATGGGCAGAATACATATTTTGGAGCCAGACCTTTTGTGACGTTAGAATTCACGCGAAATCTCCGACACCACCGACGAGTTCACGGACGAAGACAATGCCGTAAAGTCAGCAAAATGAACATTCTATCAGGCGTTAATGTACAATATGCATTTGCAATTGCTTTGATCGTTACTGCGGGCATGCTGATGCTTTCATTCCCCGTAGCCATGCGCAGGTTCATCACACAGAACCCGGCAGCCATTGAACACGACAAGGTAAGAATACTATTTGGTTTGAAACTCAGTTTGAGACTTTTGTCGGTTCATGCATTTGCACCAGTTCACTGGCACCCCTCCACTCTTAATTCCTGGATCCGCCTCTGGTTCATCCAGGGACTAAATTTAACTAAAAGTAAGATTGAAATCGATAATAACTAAAACTTTCATGCAGTCACAGCCTCAAGACAAATTTAAATTCTGGTAAATCGAAACATTTACATTACAAGATATAAGTGACGGGGGTAGAGTCCTGTGGATTAGACTCGGTACCCCAGTCGTCGTTCCGTCACGTCCACCGCCACCGAAGCAAGGAAGGAATTAGGCCTAATAAAAATTAATCAGGATCTCTAGAATACAAAAGTTTCCTTTTTAATTTTAGTTGAAATTTTGCAATGCACAAATAACTCAATTTACTCATTCTTGCTAGTTTATCATGAAAACGAAGCAGATTTGTATTTGGTCTGGATTCTGCAAACATCATCTATTCATGCTGATTTATTGTTATTACAAATATGCATTATTGTGTTTCAGACTCCCCATACATGACTTTGTGAATGTTCAATGGTCAGGAGCAATTCTCGTTGGTAACAAGGGTGCCCACGCCTACTACGGCAACATGTCTCAGCCATCGGTAGGCCCAAGCGACGCCACCTAGACCATAGACAAGAGGAACTAGACAACCAACTCTGACTACGATATTTCGCAGCCAGTCATGTGCAGAACTAGTGGATGTTGCAAGTCCTCTCAACAAAGACGTACATTCTGATAACAAAGAACAATCTTCGATCCGCATTGTGGTTGATAATAGCGATGCAACTGTAGGTAACAAAAGCAATGCTGTTGTAGGTGATGATGGTGGTGGTGATAGTGGTGATGCAGCAGGAGGTGGTGATAGTGGTGATGGTAGTGGTGATGCAGCAGTAAGTGATGATAGTGGTGATGGTAGTGGTGATGCAGCAGTAGATGATGATGTTAATGAATCGGGATGTCGCTCTGGTGTGGACACGTATAAGGTAAAAATGGAGAAAAAACGCGGACGGTGTAGTTAGGGGTACAGCCGTGAATGGCACAAAGATGTAGCGGAATGGTGCACAAAATCGTCGAAATGGTCGCAGTTTGCATTTTTCACGGTATGTGACAAGCGCTTATCAATAAATTCGGGGGGGGGGGGGGGGGGCATTAAAGACTTGAAACGACATGCCCAATATCCAATGCATATGACAATACCAAAGTGAGAAGTTCATGCAATGCAACCCCTTCACATTCTTCGCCAACTCCATTAGATGATGAAGTGTCAAAAGCTGAAATTATGTGGTCTGTGTTTAGTGTTGAACACCAGCTGTCCTTCAAAATATCTGACCATGCATCAAAGTTATTTGCAAAACTGTTTCCTGGTTCCAAGATTGCAGCCAAATTTGTATCTGGCTGAACGAAGACGAAGGCAATGATATGCACATGTGATTCCGGACGAGCTAAAGAGTGAGACTGTCGCTGCCATGAAATCTGGATATTTTGACCTGCTGACTGACGACACAACTGACATTACTAACCAGCAGCAGTGTTGTTTGCTAGTCAGATATTTTGACAGCTCAATTGGTTTTGTGAGAAGAAGTTTCTACGAAGGCCTACATTTGAGTATAAGGCAACTAGTGAATCAATATTTACTGCAATAAGGAATACACTCACAAATGATGACATCCACATAGAAAACATGATTGCTCTGGGCACAGATGGTGGAGCTACTATGTTGAGGAAGGTGTCGGGGTTGTATACAAGAGTATAGAGGCGTCACTGTATTCTGTCTGGTCTATCTGTTACTGTGTTCACCTTGTTGCCAAGAAACTCAAGATCAGGCATTGCCTGTTGAAACGTTCTATTATTTCAAAAAGACCGTGCCAGCGCTCTGCGAAATTGAAAGAAAGGCAAATATTTTCTGAAACAGTTCAACACAAGTTGTTGAAACCGTCAGACACCAGGTGGCTTACTATGCACCAGATCAGTGGCATGTTGTGTGAACAGTGGTATGCCCTGAAAGCCTACTTTAGTTCTGAGTCAACGGACTGGGTGTATGCAAACGATGGTAAGCGGAGAAGGGTAGAGGGATAAAGTACAGAAAATAAGAAAGATGTTGGACGATGATCACCTTCTTTTAAGTTACACGTTCTTGAGAGATACCCTGGCTATGTTCGCAAGTTTAACCAAACTATGAAACCTGTGGCATATCTGATGAAAGACAAACTACTGAAACTGCTTAAAGATTTGATGACTTGTTTTGTGACCTGTGAATAAATTATGACGTACAGAGACCTTGTTGACATTAATGTTCTGGACGCTGACAACCTACTGGGCTTTGACGACATGACGTATGGAGATGCAAATTGATTTAATTTGATAAGACAGCTGACTGACAATGGAAAGGAGAATATAGTTGACGGTTTCAAGAAAGAGGTCTTCCCATTCCAACATACTGCTATGATCAGGCTGAAACAGTTGCCGTTCAAAGACCGTATTGTTGGAAGTCTGCATGGCTTCCGGGTGTGTTACAGGATAATGAAAGGCGCAATTTATACAAGGAACTGCGCCGGTACGATACGTGGGAGCCTCCATATCACGTAGAATCCTGTTTCAATCATGATGATGAGTCCGGAGTTAAGACATCCATGAAAGTGCGTGTTGATCAAGATTGGCACAACGTCTCACAGGTAATGCTAGATGGTGAACTGTGTGTGGCGATGTTATGCATTGCTCATTGCAATGCAGAATCAGAATAGATATTTTCAATACTTTCTCTGACAGACCAAATTCCGTTCTCGAATGACTGTATTTGAATGAGTGTTTTAACGGTGAATTTCAACCTGAAAGGAAACTGTTACGTCTTTGTGCCATCTCCATCGATGCTTGTCAAAGTCAGACACCCTAGACAGATGGATTACAAAGAGTGTGACTTGAAACTAAAAAGTAAACCTGTATACCACATAGCATGATGACTAAATTTTGATCTTGTTTTGAAATAACTTAGCAGTTACTGTATTGTATATACAATACAAATATTTAGATTTCTGTTTGGAAATAACTTTTTGATCTTATTTCAGAATCACCTGGAAATAACTTCGTCATGCTGCCTTATGATTGCATTCAACTGTTTGAATTGCTGCAATGTAAGAAAGCAGCTATTGTATGTTTAGATTTCTGTTGGAAAATAACTTAGTCTTAGTCACATGCTGCATTGTGATTGAATTCAATTGAATTCAACTGTTTAGTGATGTCGATTCTAGTTGCTGTAAGTAGAAATGTGTGAAAGCAGTTATTATGTTTCTGATTTTGTTAGGGAATAAGTAGTAAATGGTAATTAAGTTTGATTCCTGGTCTGTTGTATGGATGCAAGCTAAAATATGATTGTTTCAGCAATATCTTAGCTCAGTTCATCAGTGTTAAATATGTTTGATAGATCGTATTATTGTAAGTTTTGTAGTCTTAGGGCAAATATATTGCCTACTTGGTGTTTGTGTAAGTAGTACGTGCTTAATTGTTTGTTACAAGTTTTCTAGACCATAGTCTATGCCAATTCTGATATTGTCCTATTATTTGTTAGAAGATATGAACTAGTCAGAGCCAAAATGAGTATTACCGGTATGTACATGTGTATTAGTATTTTATAAGTTGTATTTGATATTATTACTTTACATGTTCTTCCACAAGTGTGACGTTTTGCCTCTTGATTATTAATTAAGCGTTATTTGTGTATTTCAGTTTCCCCTGGGATGTGCATGTCTTCGGTTTGAGCTGATCAGATCGTTTTGGCGCCAATATAACAAACGTCTCAAAGGGGAAATCTTCCCCTGTTCTATCAGTGAGGGGGGTATTTTCCCGCTTTAATCTCTGGGCGAAATCCTCCGAGTATACTATCTAGTATCAGGATCCAGCTCTCAGCCAATCATGCTCGTCCTTGGCTTTCCGGATATTGTATAGGCCGGGTTATTCCTTACAACGTACTCACATTCTTTGTGTTAGGATAATGGGAATGTTCCAACATCTCACGTAACTAATTAATTAAGTCTTTCAAAAGGTATATTTAATTTTTAGTTAAATTAGTCTTATACCTGGTCAGTCTGGCTGGCGCTGCTGTCGGGGAGGTGTGTACACATCGGAAACAGCCGTGTTTGCGCGCGCTTTTGGCTTGAGAAAAAGAGTAAAAATTCATTCGGAGCCGCACCGTTGACCACCGAACATCTTGTGTATCGAGCACGTTTCAGTTATATAGTTCATAATTAGATCTACCGGTACAGTTCCAGAGTAGGCATCATTCACTTTTATGTCTAATGTTTCTTAATGTGTATATGGTGTGAGTGATTTGGTTCCGTCTCGTGTATATTGTATATATTTGTGTATGCATATAGGCATTAGTTTTTAGTTTGTTAAACACGCCTGCACAGCTTCATAACTTGGTCTTGAATGATAGCTAATTTATTTGGTTTGACTGTGGCATGTGCTGGTGAATGTGCACACACTACCACTTCCGTTCCGACTTCCGCACATAATACCCCACACGTATTACATAATTAATAGAGTTAACTTAATAATTTTCGAATATAGCTTGGTTGTTCTATTTAAGACATGTATATGCAGTTTAAACTGGATTAATCATCCAACCATCAATCCACCCACTGAGATACATATACATGCCTCTATGGTTTAATTGGTGGTACATGTCTATAAAGAAATATAGGTCACACATTGCAAACACAGGTTTCTCTCTGAAAATACATATTAAACGCACGCACCACGAATAGCTAGAGGTTTTGCTGAGGTTTTAGACTTAGAAAATACAGGTTTTGTTCGCAGAAGATTGGCATCTCTGAGCTATTGAATAAAGAAATGAAACAGCGCGATTCGTTTGTCTTTTATTCACATTATGTTATATATTATCGTATTTCGGACGCTTTATACATCGTATTTTTATATTAAATCTCAGGTTATTTATTAACATTAATCGATCATTCCTGTATATACATATATCGAATGATAATAACCAAAGCTACACCACAATATCTGTCAATATCCGTAACTCCAAACCATTAGCTTGGTCCACAAAGATAATCTATCACTGGAACAAAAACTTTCACGAACATTTCCGAAAATCCGACGCCATGCTGGGTATACAACCTACTGCCCAAAGACAAAGTCCCTATCTATCTACAACGACTAATTATTATTTTGATTATTATAGGAAAAGACGATATTTGGTGTTTTCGGAAGAATATTACGACTGGCCTAGAGAGTCGATCAGATACGTAAACTACCGAACAGATGAAAAAATTAAAGTCGACTTCCAGACAATGAATCAAACATTATTTAAACAAATATGGGTAGAGATACCCCCACTGTATCCAGTCAACTCATTAGCTATCGCTCGATAATTAGTATAAAACATAATGCTTAACAACCCTAGACAGGCGAGTCCAGAAGTCGAACCGTTGTACGAGCTTACCCAATAACAAAACCGACCTAATCCTTACCGATACCTAAAAGAAAGAAAACCCCCGCAAGGTTCTGGAAATACCTTCCCGGCATTACAGATCCAATTGCGTTAAGCAAAAGAAATAGAATTACTAAGCTAATATTGACAAATCTAACATATAAACTCCGCAAGAGATAATTGTTAAATTATAACGCTAATGATATAGTTAAGACCACATTATAATTAAGTTCAGAACGACCGTAGTTAAATATTGTGAGTTACAAATTCTTACTAAAAGTACTGGTGTAGACGCATCCCTTATGGTGGTGGTTGTAATTAAGAAAAAGTTTACTGGCTAAAATATTTGTAGAGAGATCGTTAAGACTATGACTTTAAGTGTGGACACTATTAGATATGCACAAATGTATATGCATTGGTGTATTGCTATAATGACAAAAATGCTAAGTATATACAAGTACGTGTATATATGTATGTTCTCGGAAGAATGTCTGGATGAATACTATGCATATTTGTTTGCAAGAGTACATGTAAGTATGTGTATGTATATATGCGTATATGCGTGTGTATATGTTTGTAAGAGTAACCGTAAACACTTTCGCTATGTAGTTGATTCTGTTTATTTCTTGTAATTATTTTATTTTCAAAAAAGTGTGTACAAGAATGCATATCGGATGTAAACCTTACTTGTCTCTCGGTTTTCAACTATTTCAATATTCTAACGTCTACCATAAATAATATGTGTGTGTGTATATATATATATATATATATATATATATATATATATATATATATATATATATATATCCACACACACTACACAAACTACAGAAAACAGAGTCTACACACAGGAAAGGCAAAAGAAGACCGGCTGAAATTATTCCAATGAACTGATATGACTGCGTGTATAAATGAAAAACTTTACTGTAAATATACAACTATATACACTTTTTATACTGTAATCATAGTAATAAATATTTTATTACAAACAAAAAAACACCAATCTAGTAATGGCGTCATTTTGCGTCTCGACGTATCGTCAGTCTAGATCTATGTTGTGTTATGTTTTGGCTGATAGCCTGGTATTTTTATGTATTTGTGTATTTTAAAATTATATGTACTCAAGTTGCTATATAAAATACAGTAGTCCCTGCCTTATAAGAACAACGCTTCTGCCACAGCAAAACGATCTTATAAGGCAGGTGGTTTTATAAGACAGTCTCGTCAGCCATTTTTAGGTAATAAAATTTAGCCATCTAACTAGGCACTGTGTTACATTTATGTATTTATTATGTACAAAAGTTATTTGCATACATGCACACAAATTTAAACGATATTTAATCAATTGCAGCATAGTTGTATACATTTAGCTGCTGATTATTGCCAGAGTGTTCTCATTTTCATGATTGTTGTTTTGTAGAGTTTAGAACATTTACCTGGAAGAAAACAGGTCAATGGTCTAGACTAGAGTGTCTAGATCTGAGAAGACGGCCTATTTTATCTTGATTCCACTGATAACAGTCAACCATAGGTCGTTGAGGATTAGGATGGAGCCAGTGTGATCGGGGTCAGTGGGTCGGCTACACATTTTTCAATGATCTGGAGTTACGACCAACTCCGATGGCACCGATAAGGACACAATTAAGCCATCAACATATGAGGCTGAACTGGGAGAAGTTATATATGTGATAACGAGATATCAGTCAATTATAAACAACTTCTGAAAATCTGCTCACACTCCCCCCGTGCAGTCACGTTAGTTAAAGCGTAGGACTCATATCCAAACGGTCGTGAGTTCGAGGCTCCGTGAGCTACGATGCCGTCATGTGGCGACTGGTTCACGCATCCATAAAAAATGAGTACCCGACAGGACGCGATGGCTATGTGTTTGAGTAACGCTTTGCGCCTATAATGGCAGCATGCGTTGTATGCTCCATTGGCAGTTGAGATATGTACTGAGTCGAAACAGGTCCGAGTCAGGGATAATAATATTGTAAAGCAATTTAGAGCAGCTTCTAGCTGAATAGGACGCTATATAAATGTCACATATTATTATTATTATTATTATTATTATTATTATTATTATTATTATTATTATTATTATTATTATTATTATTATTATTATTATGTAAACGGCCCTAACTATGGTGAAAATTACCTTTTCTAGCATCACGTGACATCACATGACATTTGGCTCATTGTTTGGTTCTATGAAGTGTGTGGTGAAAAATAACCGAAATAAATGTTTGTCTGCGGGTTTGTGTGATTTGTTTTGATCATGTTGACATCCGATGTGTTGATGAACAGGATGATATTTGACATCATTAAAATATAATATACGTTGAAGCTATATATAGTCTTCCATCTACTTCCTATTTGGGTGAGTATGAAACGTTCCCCCGTGCAGTCACATAATAAATTTGCATGGCAAATAATTACACATGCCTTTTCACTCTATTCATTTTGTTTCACTTTTATTTAAAGCAGATCTATCGGAAATATGTCACCACATGTGTCCGCTATATATAACAATAACGGAGCTTGATTCTGTGTAAATTCAGTCCACGGGAAGCATATATAATAGCGGTAGACTGAATAAACCAAATGATGGGTCTTGTTGACATTCATCATCTTCCAATATACCTCACTCACTAGTATAACATGGCTGATTCGATAAATCAATACTTTCCACCAATAACAGTGACCCAGTTATGAAGTTCAGATAAACAAAAGCACGTGGCGCATGATTTACTTCGGATGATGGCGAAGCAGTACAAATGGAGGTATGGCGGTATGTTTGTAAACAAAATCATATAATTAAAATATTCATAATTGTTTTAGAGAAATCTGTGGGCATCTTGAAGTATGAACAATAATCGGAAAGTAAACTTGCTAGCAACGGCAGACTAGATCTAGAGTTATGTATGGTGTCACTAAAATTGATATTATATAGGAATTACATAAGAAATACCCCCTTTCGTCTCTAAACATGACACACACACACACACACACACATATATATATATGTATATATATATATATATATATACATACATACACATACACACACACATATATATATATATATATATATATATATCAATCAAACTTTTGAATATACATACGTCACGAATGCATATATTTTTATGGTGCCCCTATCTGGCCTTAAATCTTCGGTTTGCAAGGTTTGCTTTGCGTAAAAATATGTTCACGTCTGATCGTGAAGTGTGTTAAAATGAAATCACAGGAAAGGGTAAAGTGAAAGGTACAAATTTATGGCATTTTAACTCACTTTCACTCGATATCGTTTTCTTATGAAAAAGGTTTTAAAGCCTGACTGATCACTTTAGTTTCTATGGTAAATTGTATTTTTCTAGGAAATTAGTATGTATTTCCCTCTACATCTGATAGAAAATCAAAACTTTTCAGTCTCAGCGATGATACAGATAATCAGCCAAATGTTTGTTTAGCCCTGCTTTGAATACATTTACAGATGGTACACTGATTACTAGCTCTGGCAATCGGTTCCAATTTTCTACCACTCTATGATTAAACGTTGTCTTAGGTCAGTTCTGCGTCAGAGCTTTTAAAATTTTAGACTATCACCTCTAACCGGCCTTACATCTGCTAGTTTGAGTAGGCTATTGTCTAATAGGTGAAGAATCTTGTACGCTTGTATCATGCTTCTTCTTTTTCTTCTTCTGTACACCAAGCTCGGTAGCTGCTTCAGCTGTCGTGGTCTTTCTCTGTATGGAATATATCTCTGATACCGTGGACTATCTTCGTTGCCATTCTCTGAACTTTGGGTGGTTGCCATCTGTCTTCTTAATCGGGTTCCATACTGTGTTAGTATACTCTAAACATCCTCTCACCAGTGATGACTTGTAGAGTTGTGTGAATATATGTCTGTTCATATATCTAAATGATCGTCTAATATGGCTCCTACTACTCCATTTGCCGCCATCGCTGTGTGTCTGGAGAACTTTAAATCCGTTGTTAATATCCTTCTCCTCCGTTCTCTTCTCTGCGTGGTTCAGTGTGCCAGTCGTCATCATATGGTACTCAAATTCTGGGTTGACTCGACCATAGTGCATCACCTTGCACGTTTTTTAAATTATATTGAAGCGCTCAATTAGAACATCGAGTCAGTGTGATAAACATCCGTACGTTGATCAATACCCTCTGACGTCTGTTATTCAGAAAATCAGTAACCCACTTGAGTATCAGTAGAGCATCGGAATACCAGTAACCCACTTGAGTATCTTTTCTTTGATTCCACGAACTTCTAGCTTAATTATTAATATTTTGTGTGTGACCGAGTCGAGACATTTACTAGAGTCTATAGATATAAGACGTCTATATCCAGTGACCCCGATCTAGAAGTTCCGTCCACTCGTCCAAACCCTTTAGCAGGTGTAAGGCTGTTGATCTTTTGTTTCTGAAGCCGTATTGGCTTTTTACTAGCAGCTGGTTTGTGTCCATGTGTTTCATGATTTTGTCCCTTATTAATCTCTCCATATTCTTATACAGGCTACTGCAAGACGTACCAATCTATAATTTTATTTTTACTTATTTCCTCCTTACTTGTATATTGGGTGACACCATCTTTCTTCCAACTGGTGGGTACTTTAAATTCTTCCATAGATTTCTTGAACATAATGGTTATAATGGTGCCAGTTGTTTCCCACACTCCATCAATAATTCTTAGACGACCTGGTGATTTCCTTGGCTTCATCTTGGTCAATAATGTCTGAACTTCTCCCACTGCGATGGTCATGTATTTAAGCGGATCATCGTAGAGTTTAGGGACTATTTATGGTATATATGCACCATAAATAGCCAATTATTATCCTCCCTAATGAAAACTGATGAGAAGAATGTGCCGGTAATGTTCACCTTCTCTTCATCACATGTACATAAGTTACAATCATAAAGTATATAAAGGCTATATGTAATAAAATGGATCGTTATATGTATACGTAGATGAGGCTATGCTAATATCGACATTGATAGCTGTTAACTGTACACGTGTTACGTCCAGATCAATGAAAATAATTAAATATTCAACATTCGGCTCTTGTCAGAATGCAATTAACTGAAACGTGGTGGGAAATAGAATTTATATAGCAGACAGCCATGGCCGAACTCGACACGTCTACGATTTGCCTTTTTGATGTCGATGGCACTCTTACGGCACCAAGACAGGTTAATTATCTGATATATTTTCTAAGTTGTTTAATATAATGTATACATAATCAGTTTGATTAGTTTTTATGAGCCTCTTGCTGCCAAAGATGCGGCAATAATCCACAAAGTAATGGTTGGTGGACGACTTACTGTCAGTGCCCGTCGTTAGCCAGATAGCTGTTACTCCGTTAGACGTTACTGTAAACAGTGTAATTATTTACTTCAGTGATTGTTGTAATATAATATTAACTGGTGTATTTTAAAATACTTGATTGTTGTTGTTGATCAGAACAAAACACTCTTGAGAATAGCAGTAGAAATGTTATCAGTCATATTTTTCTTGCCAGTCATAACGGCCACATCTAAAACGGCCACAACTTGTTAGTCTTGTAGATCTACACTAAATGACTAATACTAGTAATAGTAATACAGGGTTACCACGCGTCCTGGAAAATAACAGATTTATTGTCTAGGTCATGGAAATATCTTTCAATTTGATCAAATCTGGAAATGTCCAGGAAAAAATATTGCCTGTGAAAAAACCCACTTATATACTATAGTATATTTATACTTATAGAACAAGAAAGAGTACTGGTTCAGCATACTACTTCAGTACTTGGTCTTGATATCCCATGTTCAAATTTAATTAAAATTGGGCGGATCAGACAACTAGAAGGGGTGAGGAGGAGGAGGCTGTGTGTATCATAAAAATGTCAATAATCAATCTACATTGAATAAATATGGTATGATTTTTGGCACACATATGACATGTTGATATATTACAGTTAAATCCTGTATACTTTGTCCTGGAAAATAGTAATTATGTCCTGGAAAATAATATTTCCTTGTCTGTGGGAACCATGTTATAGTTATAGACCTAATAATATTGGGGGGGGGGGTTATTATTAATTACCCCAATTATAAGTCCATTGCTGGGTATGTCCACAGTAAAGTGACATTTTATGTTTTGTAAAAATATGGGATTTTTCAATGCATTGTGATTTATTTTTGTTAAAAACATATTATTTTAATTGTTTTATTAAAAAAAACATATTTATTTAGCATTTGACAGGGTAAAATTGATTATTTAAAAAGTGTAACTCACAAACATAGACATATGAGATGTGTCCATGTTACGTGAGTTTGATCCAAGCGATTGTCCTTGTTATGTGAATTTTTGTCCTAGTATATCTGTCTATGTTATATAAGTTCACATTCTCTGTTTGTTTTTTTAGGCTTATTTATTATATATATTATATTAATTTTATAAAATAAATTAGCAATACATTGAAATGACAAGCACTGAACCACATCAAAACCTAATTAATATAAAGCCTTACAATGTCATGTATGCACAGGATACATACATGTATTTGAACTAATACTTGTATAAGAGACGTAAACATGACCAGGTGGCACAACGCTGATCACTGTATAGATACAATATTCCCCTCGGGTATTCACTCACAGGCTGATTCACATCTCAGATTAGTCCCCCCCCCCAATGTATCAGACTAAAAAGCTATATTGGATTGTTATGTACTTTGGATGAAATATGTGAACTGATGTTGCAGCTTTAACATGCAAACAAATTTACATTAAAAATGAAGGGAAAAAAGAGATCCTTTCATAAGAATTTCTGGTTCATGTGACAAATGAACAATGTGATTTTCATGAATGAGATAACTCTCCTCATCAGTTTTCCAACATTTTCTGCCATCTTTTTAGAGGCTTGTTGGAAATAAATAACAATGAGGGGGCACACAGATGAAATTTAGAAAAAGGTCAATAATACAAATTGAGCTAAAAATTTCAAATAGATTAATTTTATAATCCAATATAATATATACAGATAAATGAATCTTCACATGATATATATTAAATGGAATGCATAGACTAACCATTCATGAATGCACTAAATAATCATCAGATGTACAATATTATATAATATAGTATGTATTTGAGTTTCATAGGAATAATCTATAGCATGGTTATCATTAAAGTTCAAGTGAGATAATTAAGTGGCAAGAAATAGCAGTCTGTTAAATCCAATACAGTGTAGCTCCCATCTGGGGTTGAAAGTGTAGAAAATAAGTGATCCATGTATATCAACTCAGAAAACTGTGATTTCTATAATAAAGAATTAAATATTCTTCATTATGCAATCACCACCGGAACCAAAACTAAACCAGATTAACTGATGCATATTTGAACACCTTAAAAATTTTTAATACATTTTCAAATTTATTTATGACCATTAACATGAATAGTAATATGAGCATGTTAATTGAGTCAGTACCAACCAGTCCATTAAACAGTAACCATGGTAGACAAACTAGCTTTGAACTGTCTCAGAAAAAACTCATTATAATCAACATTTTCAGATCCATCAACCCATCTTAACTTCAGGCAAACAAACCATTCATTTAATATATATATATATATATATAATATATATATATATTATATATCTTACCTCTTAAGATAAATTATTCAATGAATATATGTTAATATCTTAACTCCAAAGGTAAACTAATCAATTATGTCTTACAGCAGCAGGAAATATCTCGGTGCCATGCTTTACAAGCACATGGTCCCCTACTTTCAAATTGTGAAATCTAAGTGTGTATGGGGGAAACAATTAGTTTGGTGCAGAGCATCCAAAAGGTATTTTTTTAGAAAAGTTTAAACATATTCAATATGAAAGACTAAATTTATAAACATATTGTACATATAAATGTAATGATTATTGGATACTGACAACATAAAAGTTGTGTCCAGGAATAAGTTGTTAGAAAATCAAGGGTAGTTTCTGGGTTGGGGGGTTGGTCAGCTATTTGGATACTCTCTTGTGGGAATATCACAATAATGTAGGGATTAAAATTTGGCAATGAACACAGATTTAGCATAAATTTAAGTTTTGTTTGACCTATCTGTGATACTAAGTAGTACAAATTTGGATAATTATTGAGTTTGGCAGAGCTTACAAAATATGTCTTAAAACTAAATATTTCTCAATTATGTAACTTTCTCTTCCAGCAAAGTCTCATTTACATAAGTTCAGATGTCTGTGTTACATAAGTTTATGATGTACATAATTTATTTGGTTGTCCTGTTACATGAGTTACAAATCAGAATAAAATTGCAAAATGTATTTCTCCTTATTTCACATTCAAATATTGAGTAATAACACCATGCATAGTTATGAAGTAAGAATTAGTGAAAATAAAATTAGATACTTATCAGTTTTGCACCATTTTCTGTGTGTTACTCACGTAACTTTGATGGACTGACAACCTTCTTCCCATCAGATAATGCTGATTCCATGCTGGTTTGATCTCATCTGGCACAAAAATAGTCGTCACCATTAAATTTACTCAAATTTATCTGTCATTCACGTAACGAATACGGATGAAACTTAATTTGTTATTTATTAGCAAAATACTAAAATCCTTACAAGTAGTTACTGATATATAAGACTTTTGTGTTGTTGTGTCACACTTGATGGACACGAAATATTCTGGTACCTCATAATATATCGAAAAATTGGTGATAGAACTCACTTAACCAGATTGGACAGATGCATGTTACGCGAGTTCACGCATTATGAACAATGTAATGTCACACATTTTGTGTAAAATTTAGTGTGGACATTGTATTTATTTTATGATATATTCATGGATTTTAATAAGTTTAATGGCTGATTTTGCCTTAGTTATAATTTAACACAGTTAGTTATATGACAATTGCAAAATTAAATAACCAACATTACTATACAGATAAATATTGCTTTTCTAAGTTATGCATTCCTAAAAATACACAGAGTGGCACTTTGCTGTGGACAGACCCTGCTACATACTTTGAAGCCACTCACAAACTCTGTCCCAAAGCCAAGATGATAGGCCTGCTGTTAAGAGTAGACAGTTTCGATATAAGCCAGTCATCCAGTTGTGTGATTGAAAGTGATTACAGAATTAGCCCCAATAAAGCATTTCAGACAGTCTGTTTTTTTGAGAATCTCTGGAAAACTTCATGTCCGAATATTTTATTCTGGTTTCTGCTTACTATAGGAGACAAGGATTGCCACAAATATGGTAATTTCTTCTGATGTCAGCAATAATCATAAATGACAAACTTACTGTACTATCATTTTTTAATATAATTCTAGTTCAGATAAAGTAAAATACAAACTTCATCATTGTACAAATCAACAGTTTATAATACCAGTCTTAAATCTATGTATGTGGTGCTCATCACAACACTTGTTTATCATTTTCATTTGATCAGCTCTCAGTTTCATATATTTGTTTAAAATTAATCAAACTTTCATAAAATATTATAGTGTATGTATACTTTATGAAGTATTGCTTCAAATACAATAACATTCCTTATTTTCCATGAAAATTGGGTTATAATATATGACTATCTGTCAGGGTCTGAAAAATCAGATGCCAGGGGCAAGTATGTTTTCATGCCGGGCTAGTGTTGATCACAGATCACTTGCCCATTCTGGCAAGTGCCTTTTGGAGATGAAAATTCTGGACACTCGAATCGGTCATTCTTTGCATGGCCTCATTTATCATTCCGTTTAATTACATAAGCTTTTGCCAGTTGCTGATTATTACACATATTGCACTTCACATACTCTTTTCCAGCCACCATTTCAGATGTAAAGTGCTGCCAGACAGAATCTCGTGATCTACCTCCCTTGAACATGTTGAATGCTATTTGATAATGTGTAAAATAACACCCCAAAACTTCAAGATAGAGCAGTTTGTCCAGCCACAATATTCAACATTTACAAAGTATAAATTTGTATGTCATATGTGCACCTCAAGAGACTATATGTAAATGATGACATTATCAATAGCCATGCAAATTTATACTACTGATGATCAGCCAACATATCTGCTCAAGAATAACTAACTAATCTGCTGAGATTGATAACCCCCCATCAGTGTCACATTAATCTAGTCAATATGAAGTCTATCTACCATATTATAATTAGGCAGTGCAGATACTTCCCTATGCTATGGTGTAATAACAATCATACACCACTCACCCACTGCTGCATATTTAATATGCAGCAGTGAGTGAGTGTTATTACACAGCAGCATCTCTTCACAGTGATACATACATGTAGTTATTACTACAGACTATATGATGTTGTCAATAGTATTCAAGCATGACTAGACATACCATCACCCTCCTCATAGTTGATTGGGTATTTGATAGTGTTATGTTGCCTTGCATAACAAAGCAGTCATTATAAAATCAAATTTATTCAGCGTTATAATGTATATCACTGCACAGATACCAGAAATAAATAATCTCAATCTTTTATCTCACAATCTTAAACATGGTAAATTATTGGCAACACTTTAAATAAGTATGTGGCATGTGGACAAGATTTATAATTAAATAACTTATGCTTATGTATATTGGTTTCAAACTGTTAAAGTCTCTATTAATTGGGTACTTTCATGGCAATTTTCCCCAAATTTAGTTTCTCCCCTTTCTGGTTTTAACAGAAACCTGCCAACCCTGTATACACGAGTATATATGGTATTTTATTTTTCGAATTGGGATGATATGATCACATTTTCAAGTGTTTGTCACTAGGTAACTGTAAGCTGCACCATTCTGAATTCGCTGAAGAATTGATGTTATATTAAGATATGCCATATAACAGGGAGTTACAAAACTCTATATGAGATGTAATAAAAGCATGGACTCTAGTAACAAGTGTGTCTTGTGTTAAATGCTTTTAGACCATGGCTGTTCTTAAGATGTGGTAGTAGGCAGCTTGGCATTCTGATGTTCATACATATTAATACATTTGTCAAAAATAATTCCTACATTTTTACTAACCCATTTGGCATAATGGAAGATGCACCAATTTGTAATGCTGATTTTTTTTTCTACATAGAGAGAAGTTGTTTTCTGAGTTGTGTTAACATACAACATCAGGTTTGGTTTACTCCTTGTGTTAAATGCTTTAATTTATTACAAACCTAACCCAGGTGAATTTAAACACCAAAAAAGTGACCTAATGATGTACACAATTTTTGGACATAATCAGTAATCTGTCAATCTAAAATATCATGAAATGTACAGGCTGTTGTTAAATGTACCTTGCCACAATCTGGGTGATACTTGTATGAAAAAAGATCTGTTGATTTGCATTTAATAACAAGCTACAATCAAGGGACAAATATACTTCAGGATCGAGTGTTCATTTAAGTTTGGTGGCAGTACCATGGAGTGAAAACAATCTGTCAATGAAAGTACACCAAGCCACTGGTGGTAATTTCATGCAAATTTATGACATTATTTGTGATAGCATTTAGGGAGTTGTCTTAGAAGTCTGTCTAAATGTCTGTTATGAGTTGTATTATTAGTCAGGATAAGATTATGATAACCTGAAGGTAAATTATATTTAGAAAATAAATGAAGATCTTGTGCCTTAACCTGATTTGACTATTGACCAATAACTCCATTAGATTTGAGAATTATGACCATCAATTTACCAGCATTTATATCTAGCATCACTATATTTCTGAGAAGTTCAGTATATCCTCTCCACAGAAGAAAATTTAATATAGTGCTAAATGTTCACCTTTGTTCACACTTCAATTTGTTAAATCTGTAAGAGTATATTTACACAGTTCATGCATTATACATTCATGTATACCTTGTCATACTATTTTTCATTTCTTGCAGGTTTTTGAAGCAACTACAGTAACTAATACTTGCTTCAATTATATTTCCAGAGGATTACGGATGAAATGGAAGAGTTTCTTCAGAAGTTAACAACTAAATGTCGAGTTGCTTTGGTTGGTGGTTCTGACTTAAAGAAAATCAATGAACAAATGTCGGCCTCTGGAGAACACGGTACTGATATTTGTTAATTTAAAAACGGACATGTTTATTCTTATTATTATGCATTATTTGTATTTTCACATATTTCTAATATAAAATAAAAATAAAGTGCTTTATTCAGTAACATCTTTTGATAAATTTTAAATACATTAATAGTATTAGGCTAAGTGAAATGAACAGTGTTTACTATTTTTTATTCAGTTTATCACATTATTTTGAACACTGTTTAGTGTAATTTTTATGTCTGTCTCTTTTCTGTTTTCAGTAATACAAAGATATGAGTTTGTGTTTTCTGAGAATGGATTGGTAGCACACAAAAATGGAGAACTTATTCATAAAGAAGTAAGTAATAGCTCATCATGGAGGTGTGATAAGAGGAGCTAATGCTGTGATTCAATGTTTAAACGATGTTTAAAATCTTGTTTTAAAAATTGTTCAGTAACATCTAGCTGTGGTAGTGCACTTAGTTAGAGCATAGGACTCATAGCCAAAGGGTTGCAGGTTCCAGGCTCCCGGAGCTGCAATGCTGTCATGTGGCAACTGGTTCACTCATTCGTAAAAATGAGAAACTGACAGGACATGATAGCTATGTGTTTGAGTAACGGTTTGTGCCTTTAATGGTAGCATGTTTTGTATGCTCCCTTGGGAGTTGAGATGTGTGTTCGGTGGAAACAGATCTGAGTCAGGGATAATAATACTGTCCTGTTACCTGGTTCTGGCACTATATAAACATGCATTATTATATTATTATCTAGTTTGAGTTGCTTAGACTAATGCCTGTAACATATGGCAACTCCCACAAACAGGTTTAAGTCATATTCTAACCCATAACTTGGAAGTGTGCAGCACATCGCTCTAGCCGCTTCACCATCAGAATGCCTGTTATCATTTGAATGAATTTTTTTTATTATGCAAAGGCTATCAAAGTGAAACACTAAGATTGTACAATTTTTGGCAAAACTTTCCAAAAATGAACCCTTTTGGAGAATGTAAAATATTTTATTTAATGTCTGTTTAATTCCACACAGATTTGTTTAGATGTCGCTTTAATATTTTGCATTATTTATATCGTTATATTATTTTTATCATTTCTGTGAATTGGTTTCTGGTGTATAAAAAGTTAGATGTTAGCATTTAAAAACTTCAGTTAAGATGGTGAGTTGGTGGATTAGGTTAAATGACATATTAGCAAAAAGGGTCACTTGATGTGAACTCCCTTTTTTAACATCATAGAACATAAATGATCAGCTTATGCTAATTCTAAAAACTGGATGATATTGAAACTATTTTCTTTACCTTTAGCAGCCTTTTCAGTAGGGAATAGAGTAGACGACCCCTTCCAAAAAGTAGGCAGCAGCTCACCTGTGGTGGCTTCTAAAAACACTGTGATGCTGTTGCTGCTGTGTTGTTGGAAGGAGGTATAGATGTGGGGAGATTGTGAATGGCTGGCAGTGGGGTAGTGGTAGTCACACTAACACAGTAGTGGCCCTTCTCCATTGGAAGGGGGTTGGGGGCTCTGAAAAAGTAGCTTTAATATACTGTCGGACGTGGGCTGCTATTGAAAAGGCTGCTTAAGAAAATTTCTTATACAAAATAAACTTTAATCCTTGTGTTCACTGCATGAAGAAAAATATTTTTGTTTTGAGACAGAATTAATTTTGTGCACAAGCTCACACTCACATTTGTTTTGAACAGTTTGGTTTTCATCAGATATCTAAAATTAAATCAACACATAAAACATAACTATTACATGAGCCCTACGCTCATGTATCATTTTATAGATAAATCTATGTTCTTATTCTCTCTCTCTCTCTCTCTCTCATATATATATATATATATATATATATATATATGGTAACTTATGTTTCAGAGTATAGTGCAATATTTTGGTGAGGAAAAGTTGCAGAAATTCATCAATTTTGCTTTGAAATCCATGTCTGAAATTGAGCTTCCATGTAAACGGTAAAGTTGCAAAAATACTTAACCTAAAAGATTGAAGTTAGGAATAATTACCAAAAATATTGTTTTCAGATTAATCATTGTATTTCAGAATTTAAGGAGTATAAAGGACGTTACTATTAAGACTATATATATTATTATTACTATCTTTTATGTGTTACCTTTCTAAGATAGTGTATTTATAATTTGTATTGTTTATTTTTAGAGGTACATTTGTAGAGTTTCGTTCAGGTTTGATCAATGTCTGTCCTGTTGGCAGAAGTTGTTCTCAAGCAGAAAGAGAACAGTTTGCAGCTTTTGATAAAGTAAGATTATTTCACAGATATACTAGTTTTGTGCTCAAATTATTTAATAAGATACTGTATAGTTTGTTCTCATAATTACTCCAATTTGGTATAGAATCCAGAATGCTATTACTGGTCCTTCACGGTGTAGATTTTCCTGGATGATGAGCATTTTACAATCTTCCTTATATTCAAATTTGTACAAAGTTTTAACTGAATGTCATTTTCTGATAATTTCAATACAGTCCTCTTGTTTCTCTTTAAAGTATATTTTATATTCTAGGAGCACCATGTTTGTGAGAAGCTTGTAGAAATCCTTTTTACTGAATGTAATTTTATGATAATTTCAATGGTCATCTTGTTTCTTTTTAAAGTATATTTTATATTCTAGGAGCACCATGTTTGTGAGAAGCTTGTACAAATTTTTGTTACTGAGTGTAATTTTATGATAATTTCAATACAGTCCTCTTGTTTCTCTTTAAAGTACATTTTATATTCTAGGAGCACCATGTTCGTGAGAAGCTTGTAGAAAAATTCAAGAAACAATTCCCTGATTTAGGCCTCCAGTTTATTATAGGTAATTGTGCTGAAAGTGTAAAGTATTTTAACACAAATACTCTTCTTCTGGTCAAACAGAAATACGTTCAAACTTAAATATAAATACTTTTAAATGTATTATAAATACAATTACTTTTCAAATATAGTGAACAGAATTGTTGGTTTTTCCTCGATTGTTTCTTTAGATGCCACATTTTGTAATACTATCAATAAACATCCAGGGATGAGATTTTTCCCGTTTTTACCGGATTTCTGGTTTTCCAGACCTGAAAGTAACATTTTTGGAAATGGGGAGTGGGTCATACTGGTGGTTTGAAGAAGATTTCTCTTGTAGAAGACATGTTTTATCCCTATTCAAGTAATCTGATTGTCCTAAAAATGCACAAAACCCAATTTGTTTTAGGGGGTTGGGGGCTTGCAACATCCAGTACTTGTAGTTCACTGCTCTGTGATTTCCTTTCCCACTCTCGTCCCTGAACATTACACATATTACTTCTTATGCCACCATACATTATCACATAACATATACACCATCACATATTATCACTTAACCAAGATAACATAACATATTATCAGACATATCATCACATAACATCATACATATCACCCCATGTCAAACCAGCTTATAAATCCAATTAATGGGTGCCTCTGTTACTCTACTTCTCTGGAGCTAACCAATGATGTGAGGGCAGACTGTATTTGAATACATTAGAGGTCACAAATTCCAATTGATGAAGATCACAGAGAGGAAGAAATTACTTCATGATCGAGTCTGTACAATTCTCCTGTAAAATTGCTTCCAGTAATAAATCATATTGGTGGCAAAATATTCAGATAAATTCATGAAATAATTAAACGAATTAATGTATTTGAAAATAAAATACTTTGTGAGAGTATTTAAATACAAATACTTTTCATTTTGGAATGCTCAAATGGAAATATTAATACTTATAATTAATATTTGACCCCATATCTGGTGTGTTTGCAAAATGTATACACAATACATATGCCACTAATGCAGATATGTTATATTGATAATTTCTAAGATAGATAAAGCTTGACCCCAGATGAAATATAGATTTTTGTGCAAATCTAGTTCTAGTCACAAATCACTTATAAATGAAAATAACATTTATTTACTAATCAGATATTTAAATGGTGTCAGTTTATAATAGGTTAATATACTCATGATTGTTCCGTTTGTATATATTAAGATAAGTATACAGAAGTGACACATTTTGTAGTCACTTTATAATTAATCTGTGAAAATTGAATTTATTCAATGCCAAATTAAAGCTTTATGAAAATGATAATAAACAATGTTTTGTTGATAAGGTGTATGTTTCTAATATTTACATAACTGGATGATAAATTTCCAAATCTATAAAAAAAATCTTTTTATCTCATAAACATGATAGGGCACAGCTCAAATGTGCTATAATATTGTTTAATTTGCATTATTGTGTTACTTGAAATTCATAATTGGTGTTTTGGAATTTATAATAGATTTTTATTTAGTGGTCTAGTTGGTAGCGTTGGACCACAGATCACTACTGCCCGAGTTTGAATCTCAGCATGGGCATATCTGAAGGGTGTTTCATCTTTGATTTCGCTTCATTACTTTTGGAGGTCGCTCGGCCCTTCAATATATATATATATATATATATATATCACTTATTGATTCTCAATGAATAACACATGAATATTACCATTTAACAGGTGGCCAGATAAGTATAGATGTTTATCCTGATGGCTGGGACAAAAGATATTCTCTTAAACATCTGGAGAATGAAGGGATTAAAACATTCTACTTCTTTGGTGACAAAACAAATCCCGTAAGTAACAGATCAATAATTTATATATACACATTATTATTGTACTTTGTTTTATTCAAATAGTATTTTATACTTTTTGATACTTCTGTTGTGTGTACTTAATTCTATTTAGGCCAGTTGGATAATTTTCATTATAAAAACATAGATTAACTGGATGCTTTTATTTGTAGATTTTTGCTTATGTTTGGTTTTAATAATTTTGTTAAATCTATTAACATAGCTCAACTATCTACTAGTACACAGTCTGTTTCACTGGTGTTGTTTGCTCCCTCATTTATTCACTTCTGACAACTGGAGACCAATAATATTTACGGTAGAATGGTTAATGAGGGGCAACCTTCAGGAGCAACATATCCATGGGGTTTGTTAATAGTGTGTACTGGTGATTTGAAAATTAGTATATCATTTCACGTTTTTGCATTACCAAGTAGTAGGTGAAACAGAATTAACACTTTTTAACTTGTAGAAATTGTCATGTATTTAAATTGTCTATTGATGTGGATACATTTTACAAAACATTATGCTGATAGGATTGTTATTGTGATTCAGCTTATTTCAAGTTATTGGTGTGTAGTGTGTGTGTGTGTGTGGTTATGACTTGTATCAGTTATCATGTTATTTTTATGTTTACCATATCATTCTAGGGTGGTAATGACCATGAAATATTTGCTGACCCACGTACAATTGGACACACAGTAACAAGTCCCGATGACACAAGGCGTCAATTAGAAGAGATCTTCTTCAAAAATTAGTGCCGTCACTTTGATCACTTTCTGATTTAGTCGGTCTTTTCCAATGATTACATTTTTACTTATAATCTTTGGATCAGATGTTACCATTTCTCAGCATCTGTATTTCTCATTGAAGTCAGATTTGGAGGAACTGTTTTGTTTATAATACTCCGCATCAAAACCACCAGTTGTTAAATATTATCTCGAGGAAGGCTTTGTTGTTATGGTAGTAACTGGGTCCATTACAAAATATTCAGGTGTACTAGCATACAAGTTGTTTATGGCCTATCATGATTGTTTTAATATGGTTTATTTATTTGTTGGGATATGCTCACTTTCTTTAAGATTTTCTTTTGTGTTTTGTAGATATTAACGTTTATGGATTTAGACGATCAAATGCGACGTCAACTTGTGAGCAAAATATGTTCACTCCAGATGGGTTATATGTTGTATATTCATGGTTGGTAATGGCAACTGAAAAGAATCAGTATCATATCTTGCCTGTTTTTCATAATTTTTAAGTATTATCTTGTACAGAATGAACCAAGAACATGGTTAGGTGAAACTGTTTGTGTATGTTAAAGAAAGAATTCTTAGAAATGTGGTGTATAATCAATAAAACGCTCTCTATAGACAAATGTTGTCATATAGGGGATTATTAAAATATTGCATGCAGAGATGTCATAACAGAATATTAATCGTGTTGCTGATTTTAGGATAATGGTTAAATAAGACTTAAATATACAAAACATTTAAGGGAAGTCCATACATGCATTTCAAGTGTCCGTGTACATTAGTGCAGCTAGAAGGTAGACTTCCAAAGAAACTAATTTATATCATTATAAAATAATAAGTTATGTTTGAATACACTTAGAAGACCACTTACATAAAGTAATAACTATGCATGTAATTAATGTTGTTATTTACAATAGAGATAAATGAAACTAATAAAAATGTAAATAAACAAACACCATTCAGAGATGGTAGTCATCGCAGTATGGGTTGGTGCATTTAATGTTGGTTAGATATAAATCAAATAATTTTACACTTTGAACAAGGGCCAGTTCGAACAATGAATTTTCCCATTTATTTCAAATAAAGATAATTTATGTGCAAATTATGATTTGCATTGTTTACATGATGTAATAGATGGAATTGGCGAGTGTTATGTGCATTGGAGAGATCCTAGTTAGATGTGAATACAGTATTGAATGAGGTTTATTACTGATAAATCAAAAATAAATAAGACACTGATAATCATATAAATCATACAATTTCAAGATGCAAGAATATTGATAGAGGGGATCAGTATGACTGTTGAATTTTGTGTGATATATTATGTGAAGATCCCATTACTGGAAAATGGTTATATGATTTAATGTAGATTGAGTGCCATTACCCCAGGCCAGAATTTCACATGATATGTGAGAATATATCAGTGAGCAATTGTTATTATTATAATACCAAACTTATAAAGTGCTCTTTTCATACTTAAAGCCTGTTCAAAAGCTCTGTACATAAACTAATAAAAAAAAACTTATATATAAGGTATAACAAATATAATACGATTATTTCATTACAATATATGTATAAAACTAAATTGGGATATATATATAAAACTGATTAAGAAAAAGAAAATTAATCAAAATGGCTGGAGAACAAATGCGTTTTCAGCAACACCTTAAAAATGTTCAGTGTTTTGGATTCACGAATGTGAGCTGGGAGTGCATTTCATAGCTTGGCTGCTGAACACTGAAATTTTCTTTTGCCATAGCTAGATGTTCTAACCCTTGGAACCACCAATGTCACTTAACCCATCGAACATAGTGTTCTTCTTGGTTGATAAACTGTCAACAAGTCAGATATGTATCTTGGAGGGTGTTCATGTAGGGCTTTATACGTGTGCATTAGGATTTTAAATTGCACTTAACAGGTAACCAATGAAGATCGTTCAATATTGGTGTCATGTGACTCCGGCGTGATGTTCGGGTTACAATCCGTGCCGCGGTGTTCTGTATACGTTGTAACTTGTTAATACGTGGTTTCAAGACAATGATATGGTAGAACTTTGTTTACTTGTTTGATTTTTACAAGAACATTTGAATTTTTTGTTGATATTAGATAAATGCTACTTCCAAATTAAATCTTCATTAATGTATATATCTAAAACATTAATGGCCTTCTCAGCACAATCATTTCCAATTCAATTGAATCTAGTATTTTGTGTGAAAATATCATGACCAATTAGGTTGCAGCATATGTGTTTAGCACATATTACAATATAATTAGTTTATCCAGAGGGGCAACACCTTAAGGAGACATCCCACGAACACAGGTAGGAGCCGGACTCGAACACACAAACTGGATGTTTACACCCCAATGTGCTAACCACTGCACTATCTATCCCCTGTCAAATATTTAATAACAGTCTATTTGTACAAAAACAGTCAAATGACTTGTTTATCTTAATATTAACATTATGATTGAATTGAATGTGATGAGTATATTGTAGTATCATCTGCAAATGACAGAATTGTTCCATTACAAGATCATTGACATAAATTAAATATAACAATGGCCCTAGAATAGAACCTTCTGGAACACATTCAATTCAACACTACTCAATATAAATCCTTTCAGTCACAAATTTGTTGAACCATTGATTAGTAATACAATGGATGGCATACAAATTTAGTTTCAGTAATAGGATGTTACGATTAAATACATTAAAAACTAAATAAATCACAAAAGAATAGCAAGTATAAAATTAGATGTATTATTTGAGATTTAGGAAATGGAGAACTGGGTGCACAGGATGATTGGTTCGAAAGCTATTTTATGTTTATAGAAGAGCAGTAAAGAAGGAAGATATTTTATTATACATTAGTTTCTCAATCAATTCAGAAAATGCTGGCAATAAGCTAATAGGTCTATAGTTGTTAGTAGATTGGTTTGATGATTTGATTGCGGGTATTACTTTCACTAGTTTCATCTGTTTTTGGTACTCCAAGTTTTAATAATTTTCAGGATATACCGTCATGGCCACAATTCAATTTTAATTTGTTCGCAACAGATATAGACATCGGATGACGAAACTAGTTCTAAAATAATACTGCCAGCTAGTAAATTCAGCATGTATGATGAAAAACCCGTTTTAATTTGGAACGTTATGACTAATCATGACCATTATTTTAGAAATTATTAAAACCTTTAGCTGCTTCCTGTTTGTCAGTGATCGATGAATTATTAATGGTAAAATAATTAAGGTAACTGGATTTGTCATTTAGTTTACTAATGACTTGCTTTAGTATTGGCCAGGTATTTTTACTATTAAATTTATTTTCAACAAGGATATAATTATTTTAGTAAATTAGTTTCATTTTTCACTTTTGTATGTTGTATATATTATAAATATGGTGGGAGACATCTATTGCGGAATATAATATCCAGATTAAGTTACTTTATTTGAATGGGTTTCAAATTTGAGTAATCTATGTTCATATTCACCATTATAATGCACTGCTTCTCTTCTTTATTTATAATATGCATAAGATTGCTTTGAAAATATCCATGTCAGTATGAGGTCCGTGCTCAGTCTATACAATATAGACCCAATCAGCCCAACAATTACATTTTTAGATGAATGATTTAAAATTTTCCAAAAAATTGATTTAAATGTATAGGGTATAAATACACATGAAATAATTTACACAATGAAGTCATCCTTGGTCACTAGATTTATTTAAATAATTCAAGCAGTGCCATTGTTTTAAATAGTAATTAACAAAACAAGTCTTTGGCGGAAATGTAATACCAATACTTAACTTAAAAAGAATAACCAATTCACTAGAAAAATAGAATAAGTGATCTCCAAAAGTACTGAGGGTAAGTGAAAAATGAAACAACCTTGACGTAATCTGGTTGGGGTTTAAAAATTGTCAATTTATATGATAAGTCAAAATATAAACATATTTACTTCAAAACTGAGAGGGTACAAAGCATATTTAGCTCTCTTATAACAGACATTAGTCACTAATGTTCTGTGCAATGCGTATATTTCATGGAAAATGCCTGTTTACATTTGTTTTTCTCCACTCCATCTAAGCTCATGAGCCATCAACAGTACTCTAAGCACTTTTCTACATCTACCACGATGATAATTTGTTGAATAAACTTTGGCTGATGGTGTCCATATAAGTTTGTCCACCTTCGATTATATTCAGAACTCAAATGAAAAATGAGTTATTTTTGTTTACTAGTCACACCCCACCAAGTAAAAACACGATAAGTTCTAGAAAATCATAATGTGAAAATTGAAACCTAATAAAAAGAACCAAGCACAAAGAAAACCAAATTTTAGATTTCATTCTCAAAATAACTTTTACTGAATTTCATTTAAATATCCACATCTCTGGAATGCAAATGATAATGCAAACATTAATTTGGAATTTTTGATCAGAGTTAATATATATAACTCATTTATAAATAAATATATAATACTGCTGGAAAAATTGTATTACAAGTACTATTTTTGACTTGGATGGTATTGTGGTTATGCACTTAGTGTTGCAGCCTCCACTGTGTTGATTGGTTGCCTGGAGGTTGAAGGGCATCATCTCTTCAGATCAGTTCCTAAGAGTTATCTGTCTGTGTTTGTTTTTGGGGTAAATAATAGCTATTTATCACCATTTATAATATTTGTTTATTATGTATATTTTATTCAACAGGCCTAGCGGTAGCAGGTAGGATCATAGTCCATGAACATTAAATAAAACATTTATCTAAACTAAGATATTTCAGCTAGGAACACACACAGAGAGAGAGAGAGAGAGAGAGAGAGAGAGAGGGAGAATCTACATAGTACCAGTTATGTTGTCTTTTTTCTTTTCTTTGAATTGTTTATGTTTTCTTCTACTGACGTTTGATCTCTTTGCTCCGTGTCATTCTTGTTTTCACCGAACATTGCACATAAAAGCTGTCTCTGTTTACCACCAGCTGCAAACAGCCTCATCTTCAGAGATGGTTGTGGTGGTTCAGGGAGCACACCCTCTTCAGTATTACGACTTGTGCTCTCCTCTGATGCCTGAACACTGTTCTTTAGAGCTTCCTTCTTAAGAAAGTCTGGCATGTTGGCCGGGTTGAATAAGCACTCCTTTTTGTGGCTGGCCGATGTCTGAAGCTGACCAACATACTGACAGCCTAGTTTGCGAAATGGGCAAGCTACCTGAAATCATCAAAGTTAATATCTAAAGCCAGCAGTAGTAATACGAAGCCATAAGAAGATAACAACATATTTCTGCTAGCTAGTCTAGAAATCAATATACCATTTCTGTGATGCATGCCCATTGTATGATCACAAGAAGGGTGGGATTGCGGGTTAGTAGTGTCATGTACACAGTGTATTTTCATGGAAAACAAATCTAATTGTTTATGATTCATGATTTGTTTGTTTAGACCAGATTGATTCTTGTAGCAGTTTCATGAATCATTCATTATGTTAAATTTAACTACATTGTTTGCTAATAGATAGGATTATTTGTTGGAAAAGGTCAGGTCTCATCACTCAAGACTGTCAAAGGTGTGAGGAAATGGTTGTTACACTGTAAGTTAGGTGTCATGACAATAAACTTTAAACATCTGGTTATAAACAATATGAAATCAATCATCAAGAAAAAATAATTATTTCAAATAAGTAAGTTTCAATATAAATCTTTTGTTCTGAATTAACATTGTATCAGATTCGAACATGGTTAATGAATAGGCATCTGCTCAATAAAGATGATTGGTGTTTTACGGCCACTTTTTGTGCAGATGGTAGGCTAAATGGGCCGAGCGACCTCCAAAGGTAATGAAGCGAAGTCAAAGATGAAACACCCTTCAAACATGCCCACGCTGAGATTTGAACACTGGTGGTAGTGATTTGTGATCCAATACACTACCGCTAGACCACAGAGGTCCCCTCATTTGCTCAATAGCTGTCTATGTAACAAATATTCATCTGGGCTATGCAGTACTAATTATCACATATTCTAATTAAAGAATTGTGTATTGTGACAGTAATTATGTTTATAAATAAATTTAAAGCTGGGAAGGTTTTTTGTTGAAAACCCTGACACCAGGAAAATATAACCATCTTAGACATACTTTTTTTTCATTCAAGCTTTAAAGTGCTAAACATCACATTATAATCAAAGAATGATGTTTTGTGGAACTAGTTTATCAAATATATTGTAATCAAATACAAAGTTTTTTGGGGCAAAAATCCACTTAAAATGATCATTAAATGACAGGGCTAACATAAAATGTGTGAACAACTAATGCACCATTGCAAATCACTACCATACAAAACATAAATAATGGCAAATAAATCTGTATTTACTCACAAAATATATCCTGTTATTATAAAAACCTATCAATTTGGTAACTGTAATAAATCATTTATCTACAAGTTAACCAGTTTGTTACATGTGTGGTTTTAAGATTGGTAAAATAAATGGATTCTTTAAACCTGACAGTTAAGCACAACTATTAATACAAATGCCAAAGCTTGAAGTGAGACTTGTGGAATGTGATCACTAGAGGGCACAGTCATTGTATTAATTATTATTATTATTATTATGGAAGTCATCTATCTATTAAATGGCTGTTCTCCTAAATAAATGTAGGTACCCCAGACCTGGGGTAATTGTAATAGTAACGATTACATTTTTAACTGTAATAGTAATAGTGAATCTCATTTTGAAAGTAATAGTAATTATAACAGTTGATAAAGTAATAGTAATCCACTATTACTTTGCTATTACATTTTGTCAGACACACAATACTTTTTGCCAGATATGTCACTGCAACTGTCAAATCTCACTGTCACCTTATTGGCTGCTCAATCAAATTGTCATTTATAATATTTTTCATTATTGATTCTGTAGCTCAGAAGCCACTCCATTTAATACAGACTAAGTACTGTGTACTTAACCAAATCCAAGTTGATTACCACGGACTCCCAATTATCCCCCAATTAAGAATCTATATCTAGCATCCCTGATTAGTGAATGTTGGCATTACTTGTGCCACTGTTCATATATAAGCTCCCTAGTTTACAGGTCCACACAGACAGTGAGTTCCGGTGGCCTAGCGGTTAAGCATCCAGCACTTGGTGCCAACGGTCACAGGTTCGAACCCTGCAAGAGGTCAAAACTTTTCTATAAATTAATTTCTTGGCTCACAACATCGTGGGTGGCTGACCATGTTAAATGGTGCTGCTGTCTCCACCGAATTATTTAAAATAAAGGGGGATGTTAAAAACCCCTGAGGATGTAAAACACTCTGGCAGTGACCATCCTCAGGGTATTTCGCCTCCATCTTTCCGTACTGCTTCCCTGTGAGTGGTGGGGAGGAGATTTCTCAACCACTCCAACATAGAGGCTGTGCCGAATAAGTGACAGCCTGGGGATTTGACAACAAAACAAACAGGTCCACACCATATCTAACAGCTGCTATCACTGCATTACATCTGATATACACATAATCTGATTTTTAATATATTTTATGCTGTATCTAGGATATTATCAATAATATAGACATCCACATAAAAAGGTATAAATCACAATGGCTAAAGTATCACATCTGAGTCATTTTGAGATGCCTACTAATACCGACATCAACTACAAAGCCAAATGTAAGCATTGTGGTTCAAGCATATCAGGCTCAGCCAAGACTATTTCCAACTTCACCACAGTATTTATTTGTAGATTATAATATATTGTATACTGCATGTATTATTATTATATTATTATATACCACATTTGAAAAATGACAAGAAAATATATGTAACAGTAAACACATACCGTAATCTACTATTATAAACATATGAGAGTGCAATCACATTACTATGCAAGGGGCAATTGGTGTATTAGCTGGTATTGTTGTATACACCATCTTGTTAATCATGCTCATTCAGCCATGACAGGGATATATGGAAATTCTTCATCTATTGGGAATTTACTAATTGTTAAGTGTAACTAGGTACAGTCAACTGAACAGTGTTAGTTTAATATGGAAATTAAGTTTTGTTTTGTATTATTTTATTATCAGAGTGACCCAGTAACATATAAAGCTACCAGCACTTTAATTACCATTACCAATACTACTACTAATAATAATAATAGCATAAGCAAAAATGTAATAGTAATAGTAAGAAATGTAATAGTAATATATTACATTCAATATCAAGTGTAATAGTAATAGCAATACTCAGAAGTAATAGTAATATATTACATTTCAAAGTAATTGACCCAGGTCTGATGTACCCTAGCTTTTTCATAACACAGTGTACCAAAACCTCTAGTATTTCTTTATTGGAAATTCAGAAAAATATTCTGACAGCAATAGAACAAAACATTATTAAAACTGGATACCGAAAGTCTAAAATGAAAAGAATAAATATTAACAAAAATGAACAATAAATATTTCTAGTACATAAATGAGGACTCCTTTTTTTCTAATAAAACATACAAATAGTTAGTTTTCTATAAAACACTCACCATATGATCGCCTATTATGTTCTCAAGTATAAAGTCATGATGCAGATCAGATTTCTTCAGAAGTTTTCTGTTTTGTTAAAACATTTTTAACAATTATTCTCAACAACTTTTGTTTCCTATCTGGATACTATTAATTTTTATTATCAGTACAATTAAATCAGAACAAATTATCAAGCAAATAATTACTGGGTGATGACTGTAAACAGTTTTACAAAAAAACGACAACAACAAAAAGTCAAATAAAAATTTACTTTGTTTATGATTGTAATAAATTATACAATTTAGATTGGCTTACCTATCATCGGGACACGTGTTGGCCTTCTTTAACCATTGAAGTATACACTGAAATTTAGCAGAGATTTTAAAACAAGTTTAATTATAAACATGTGTACATATCTGTAATAATAGTAACCTGAAGTGGATAATTTATTAAAGTGTCTAAACATTAAAAAACTAAATACTATTTTAAAGACACAACAACAACAAAATATATTGAATCAGAAGGAAAATAAATCTTCAGTCCAGAAAGAGAAACTATATAGTATAAGCTTTCTTAAATAAATGAGTTTGGTTATATTTAGAATGAATGCATGTAAAATATGATTATTCCACTTCATTTCAAGAATGTGATTAAAACAAACATACACTATGCCCTCTAATTTTGATACCAAGACTACAATACATTTAATTGATAAAGGCACATCTAAATCAAGTTTATTACAACTATTCAACAATATCTTAATACAACATATATATACCAGTAAAATATTACCAGTGATACCAAAAAGTGAAATACACTCTTTATTCTTTTAGCTAATTTGCTTGTGAAAGAAATTACGTCAGCAATCCTATAGCACCGAAAACTGAACATTGTTTGATTTATTTAATATCTCAAGAAAGAAAAGTTGGGAAACTGATGCCATAGCCACAAATCCCTAATGAAGAAATACTTAAAAAGTAAAACATATTTTATTGGTTACACAGGGTGTCCTGGTGAATGATGCAGTGGATCCTGAAAAACTTTGGATCATGGCAAACCTCTTCCATAAGAGCAACAATTCCATTATTTTTTCTGACCATGGATGGTGCACCATCTGTTGTTACACCATGCAGTCATTCTGGCTTCAGTTTGATGTTTTTCATGGTTACTTATATTACTTACGGACCAGTTGTTCTCCTTTAGTATTAACAAGCAAATTAATTCTTCTGGTAGGAGAAATTTCTTATCAACACCACACACAAACTGCTAATTGTGCCATGTCCTCCTGCCTATCAGTACTTTCATAGAATCTTAGTAACACTTGTATGCTACTGCATGGGCTATTGCACCATCTATTCTCTGCATGTATTCCTCAATAGTTCAAATCAATCACACCAAGAATAATAAATTAATTGTGATATTTTATAACACAATTAATGAATAAACTGAAGCCCACTCTGCCATCCATTTTTTTATATAAAATTCACTTTACAAGACAACTCCTTACTAACAGCTTTTACCATACTGAAAGACACTACACTTAATCGAGGTCACTGGCTATATCCTGTGTACATACACTTACTTGCACAGGAAAACGAGAAATCGTCAGACTAATAGCTCACAAAATCCAATTACAGTTACTTTTTAACAAGTATAGTAAATTTGTTTTGCACACACCTGTTTACAAAAGCTATGACCACATGGCGCCCTCTGTGGTTCAACAAAAACTTCCTGACAAACAGAACAAAATAAATGCCGACTAACCGCCTCTGGGTTGAGGAAACACCTGTACAAATAAAAGAATACAGATAATTGCAACCCCTGACAATTTCAGCTGAACGAATTTGTAGGTTGATTTCTATAGTAATATAGATATGTGATTTTATCCCACTGAATTCTTAAATTTCATGCTGATAGACCATTATACAAAAACAAAATTTATTTTTGATACCAATTTATTCAGGCCTAGAACTTGGGCACAAACATAGCAACTAATACATTTATACTAATACTAGTGCCGTATAGCAAGTATAGGTGCAACAAATATATGCAATACTCATGTGATTCTCATACAGACATTATATATATATATATATATATATATATATACACGCACTCTAAAATTATTAAAAAAATATATACAATCTAAATATATACAATATTTACATTATTGTATATAGACATGCATATAACATTATTTATAAAAGATAAATATATTTGAGTCATAGAGTCTAGAACATGCTCTAAGTAGTTATGGGCAAATGGATTACCTGCTTCATACTGATTCCAAAAGTTTAATATTTTACTTTGGGGCATCATTCTGAATGAATTTTGTTTGATGCACTCAGAAAACATAAACTGTTAGCTTCTTTGTTAATCACATCAAAGTGAATCAATTATTTCCCTACTCACAAGAAAACTGAGTAGCATAAATTCATGAATGACAATTGAGAAATATTTTAGAGGATATTGGTACTATAGAAGCTTGTAATTATTATTATTATATTGAAACAAGTGGCTCATCATACAGATGTAGGAACTATGTTTATGGCGTAGGCCAAAAATAAGGATGAGGCTTTGTGTGTTATGTGATGTGATCTTGTTGTATTGTTATGCCTCAGTTTTCAGTGACTGACGAATGTTTTTCATTTATTCCTTTATAATCATTTTCAACGGATATGATACAACACAATAAGATAATAACTGAAGATTACATTGCCATGACCTTCACTTATGCCTCAATAGGGCGAAAATTAGAGTTGAAATGGTACAGTTTAGATGGTTTACGGGCCTTCAAATACATTAATTCACTGATTTTTGTATTTAACTAATTTATATCTGTCTTTAAAATGTAACATTATATGTTTATTACAACTATCAAATTAATTCGAATACAACACAAATAAGGACCCCAAAATGTTATCTTGTTAGCCATGTTCTAAGCAATAGATATATTATTGCCTGGCTATTGGTCCAGACCCAGATGTACACCAAAGTAGATATAGCTCTGGCACTTCAACTGTGCATGCACACCTTCCCGAATATCCGGTAGAACATGACACACTGTCAGCTACCTTACAAATTAACTAAAGCTCTGACACTATCTGCCCAGCCTATGTATTTGTGCAATTCTGTCAGCGTAACATCAGGACCAGAAAAATATTTTTTCAATTCAGTTGCCCCTGGGCGAGTAGTTTGGAAATGCACTTGCCAAACAAACTTATTTTTAAATCTGCTATATTTCACCTGCTAAAACAGGTATTTACAATAAAAACAGACAAATAATAAAGTATTTGATAAGAAATGCTTATTCAGTGCCCATTACTGCTTTGCTGGGTTACCTGTAGTCATTTTCGCTCTCATTATATAAATAAAATGTCATATCACCAAGAATCTGCAATGAATACAGCTTTTAATTGGCGACATCATTTAAATAAGAGGTGTCATCTTAATTCCATATACGTGGTATGCGTTATGTTAATCTGACAAAAATGGTAAACATACAAGTGTGATTCCACATAGCAATTGGCGCAAATGCGACTCGGAAGGTTAAATCAATATTTTTACAACTCGGGTTGTAAAATTCAGGATTCAAATTCCAATTTGAGTATCCAGACAGACTTTCCCAAGAAAAATAGGTCAGAAGGTGAGGGGGTGTCCGAAACACATGGATACCACAATATCATATGTATGTAATTATATATGCACACCACATGTATGGAATCTCAGTTTTAAGCAGAGATTCCATATGAGTGTGATTTCATATGTTGAAAAAATTTGGATTCAACCATCCTATTCGAGTGTCCAGGCAGGATTTCCCAAGAAAAATAGGTAAGAAGGTGAGAGGGGTGTCCGAAACACATGGATGCATCAATGTCACATATGCATAATGCGTGTATAGAATCTCGGCTTTAGGAGTAGCTGGCACGCACAGCCATCTTTGCATCGCGGATTATAAGTATAGGTACGCAGCAGGAAAAAACTATTTTTTAAAATGGGCTTGCTCATCAGGCATACCCACACACATATTTGGCAAATTTTTGTCTCAAAAAGGCAAGTGATTGCTAATCAACAGTAGCCTGGTACGAAAATATACTTGCCCCGGGCATCCAGGCAACTGATTTTTCAGACCCTGAACATGCAAGCAACACAGTATCTCATGGGTGTCCTACTATGTTAAATGGTGCTGCCATCTCCACTGAATTAATTTAAAAAAGGGTATGTTAAAGATTCTCTGAGGACATAATAAACTCTGGCAGTAACCGCCCTTCGGGTATTTCAGCTCCTTCTTTCTGTATTGCTTCCCTATGAGTGGTGGGGGAGGAGATATGAACAGCCACTCAATAATAAGAAAAAGGGACAACATGAGAATTAAATGCTTGTTTTCTTGTGATAGACTATGAAATGAAGGAAAATCAAACAAATCAATCATAAATACAAGAATGATTATTTATCCCCCTTTATTTATTATGTAATATTTTTCAATTCAACTGTGGCTTAGTTGATAAGTTCAAACTGAATATTGTGACATTTCCTGGTAGCAGACACATTATATATGCCACAGAAATCAGAAATGTGCTGGATCAATAGCTATAAAATTGCATTTAAGGGTCTGGACCTATAAGGTATTGAGGAGAAATCCAGCTGGGATTTCTTAAAGGCATTTGATAAGGTTCCACATGCTAGAAGTAGAATGCTACTGAAAGCCACCCACTATGGTGTGACAGGTCACACACTCATCTGCAGGATTAAGCAGTTCCTGACAGGAACACATCAGAAAGTTGTCCCGAACAATCAATGCTCGAACACCATAGAAGTCACATTAGGAGTACCCCAAGGACCACCGCTGTTCTTAATCTTCATTACTATTCTTCCCCAAAGCTTCATGACAAGCACTAGACTGTTTGCGGATGATTCTATCCTCTATTGAAAGATAGAGAGTCCCGCTGACTCAGCCCTTCTGCAAGACGACCTGAACACCCTACAATGCATCATTCAGGAGGAATACACTATCCATAGTCATACCCTGAAAACTAGACACAGCCAAATACCTTGGTGTGTAGCTGCACAATAAGCTTAGCGGCAGAAGCACATCCACAGCACATCCACAAAGCAGATGCCACATGTGCATTCCTCCAAAGAAACGTGCAAGGATGCCCAAGAGACACTAGGGCCCAGTGCTACTCCACACTCGTTAGAACTATCATGGCATATGCCAGCACTATTTGAGATCCTCACACCTAGAAAGACATTGACTGCCTTAAGAAGACCCAATGCCAATCTGCTAGATTTTTTTATTATGACTTCCAGGGAACCAGTAGCATCACACAGATAATGACACAAATTGGATGGAATTTACTAGCAGAGCGTGGTGCCAAGGCAAAGGTGTACCGAACAGTCCATGACCTGGTGTACATCCCAGTGTGGTCCTATCTGACCCCTGTGATATCAGCCATCCGAGGGAACAATGTAAAGTTCTTCATCCAGTACTGCAGAACAACAATGCAATACTCCTTCCCAGATACAGTCTGACTAGAACAGTCTCCCTCCCCCCGAATGTTGTGGCAGCTCAGTCACTGGAGTCGTTTAAGACCAGACTCCATGGCTGTCTCCTAAAATGAGTCAGCTAACAGTACCTTGTATATAGACATGCATACTGCACAATTTAAATTTGTACAGTCACACTGCCACACTCTTACTAGTGCACCAGTACGTAATATCCAAGTTGGGATTTTGTAATTATTAAGAGGAAGAAGACCCACTTTGTATATTATTATTATCGTTACGATTGAATGGCACTCATCATTAAATGATTAATCAATTTAATGTACAAAGTGGCTATAGGTCCGACCAGACATGTAAGAGCAATTTTATAGCTATTATTCTGGCACATTTCCGGTTTCCGTAGCATTAAGAAATTATAATGCGTCCGCTGCAATGAAATGTCACAATATTAAGCTCCAACTTATCAACTCAAGCCATGTTTGAATTGACAAATATTACATAAGAAATAAAGGGAGATAAATGCATATTCTTGTACATATGATTGATTTTCTTTTGTTTCATGATCTAGATTCTTTCTCAAGAAAGTGCAAGCATTTATTTCCAGTGTGGTCCCTTTTATTATTGAGTGGTTGTTCATAACTCCTTCCCCATTACTCATAGGGGAGCAGTAAGGAAAGATGGACCCGAAATACTCTGAGAGTGGTTATACTATCAGAGTGTATTACATCCTCAGGGGACCTTTAATGTCACCCTTGTTTAATTAATTCATTTGAGACGGAAACGCCATTTAACTTGGTCAATCATGATAGATAAAATTTTTGCAAGATACTTATTTAGCAGAACACTGGAGCTTTAGTAAAGTCATAAGGTGTCTGGTAGCTGGCAGTGTGTTATATAATATATTCTACCCGATATTTGGGATGGTGCGCATGCACAGTTGAAGGTATTTTAGTGTACATACGTGTCCAGACCAATATGGCAATAGCAACACACTGTAACACAGCCAACACTCAACACGACAACAGCCTTTAACTTTAATGCATTTACTAGTATTTTATTTTAGGCCGAGATCGATTTTCCGAAATCGTAGGCTTCCCAAATAAAATTAGTTTGGCTTCAAATTTAAATAATACTTTAAAATGACAAATAATAACAATTTATATATAAAATTCTGTAATACAAAGCAATTAGTAATAGAGTAGTCTACCACACAAATCACCTCTGGTCTTCGTCAACTACTGCAGAAACTTGAGAAAGTTCCTCCTTTTTCGCCCGTTTAAGCATTATGTACTACAACGAAGTCTATTGATATAAGTCAAATACGATACACAATTAAAACAGCTTCAGTTAGCCTGTCAACGCTGGTCTTCCCCAATACAACTATGACAGGATAATATAAACAGTATAGCTATATAGTCTGATAGTATACATCACTAAGAGTGGTAGAGAAGCAGAGGGCGGAACCATGTGTAACTATTTACAATTATAAAACTTGGGTCAGCTGAAATATGCCCCAAAACAGGTTTCTTGCATAGAAAATTAAAAGCCTGCTTATAAAATACAAGATGTAATAGAATACTCAAATTAGAATAACAGCTATAGTGTAATATATATGCTATATATGTGTCCGTAAAACACCAAGTATATCATATCATCGTCAATTTGTGTCCCACGTATGCCTTGATGCGTTTGATTAAAACATTTTCCGTGTGCCATAGCTGGGATTCGGTATCTAGGTAATGTAAAGGAAGATAATATCTGGATTTTTGAGAACACTAAAATAATTATATTGATAATTATGATGTATAGTAATTAACAATATCTTCTTTGTTTTTTCAAAGTGTCAAAATTAAAATTGCAAACATTTTACGCTTAGATTGATAGCTTGACTTTGATTTAGAGAGCACATTCATTATATCTAGACAATATCTCAGGGAGACATATCAGCTTAGGGGTGAAAGCTCACAGGAGAAAGTTTCCCAAATGGCCCAGTTGCCAGATCCGGACAAACATTCGTTGGGGCCCCATCCCGACTTCCGGGGAGGTCAATCTCTGGCGTTCCTCCATCTCCCAGATCTACCCAGACACCGATACGTACATGTAGGAAAAACACACCCCTTTTCCGAAACCGATATCAACCTGACACGCATTACATTGTACCAGTAAACTCGGCAATGTTATCGTGAAAATCTGAAAATATCGAAAAGTTAGATATCTAAGTTAGAAAGTCATGTAAACAAGATAAGTTACTCGGACCGGTCGTCATTCGCTAGGTCGAGTCGTGATAAATGACGTTCGTTGGCAGACGTGTGTGTGGGATCATGTTTGTCATCTTCGCGGCTCAATGTTGACCAGCAGGGAAAACATACCAGTACAAATGCAAATTATGTCGGAATATATTTTTTTTTCTACGACCCCTTACTGAATTACCATACAGCCCCCCTCCCCTAGTGGCATGTGGTTTGACAGGCTGGTGGACCCACATCATTGACAATGCGGCGTTACTCCCAATTATCAAAACCTGTTTACGATTGACTAGTATTTTTCATAAAATACCATTTAAGCTATTAGAAAACGTATTTCTTTTCGTTTTAAGTGCATGTCATTGATATTAACCAGCGATTAATAATTGTAAATAAACAAGGTTATCCACCATCTCCCGTATATAAACTTTCCATTTGAAACAGGGTGTGGGAATATTCTTAGTAAAACTGCAGTTTTCAGACTCATATGTTATTCCCTATATCATGTATATGTGGAGCCAGTTTGGTGAGAAAAGGTAGATATGTCTGCCAATATATTTCGTACTATATCTAAATTGTAGGATTCGTATGTTGTTTTCAAAGTCTCTCGTTGGCTAACCTCACCGGATATTACAAACACGGTGCTGCACTTAGCTAACAGTTGGAAAAACTACCTAACTGGCAAGTGGTCCATTGACCTGAACGAATCAATGATGCCACCTACAGCTTTAATCGAAAGTGCTTGCTGTTTTGGAATTATCACCCAAAATAAAAATAACAACCGAGTGGTCAATAGGCGATTCATGCGAAGCAAATGGGTAAAACAGACGGTGGTTGTCATAGAACAATGATTTTCTTTTTTGTTCAATGTGTGTTGACGTTTCCCAGCACTGACTGGCGACATATACGTGTTGAAGAACATGAACGGTCTTCTTTTCATTTGAGATGCTCTACGGCACACATAGTAGACCGACAACAGTCCAGGATGTCTCACTTGGTCGCAGGTAGCCATCGTGATGAGATTAGAAAGAGATTACAAATTATGGAAAGAGTTGTGGGTGTGGTAAGAGACGACTGAGTTACAGAGGAAGGAATGAAAAAGCAGCATGCACATTTGGCAATGAGTAGAGTGACTGTTGTACATTTTTGGAATTTGTTAAACTATTTCGGAAGTATGATTCCTCCACAGTCGATCATCTTAATTGCGTTGTTCAGATCAGCAGGAAACAACACCAGGAGGGAAAGAGTTTATGAGGTCGAAATTCCTTAGTAACTTTGCTATATAAAACTACAAGGAATTATGTTATCACAGTTATCCGGGATAAAATATGTCAGTGGATTTCTGAAGAAGTAACAGACATGTTTGCTTTGGAAACTGATATTGTTCTTAGATATGTTAATAGCACTGGCACTATCCAAGAAAGAATAGCGGGAGTGGTGAAATGTGAAGAATCTATACTGGTGAAGTTTTTGTGCAACCTGTTTCGAAAGTCTGGTTAGGACTGAATCTTGACTTGAAGAACTGTGTTGGAATCTCAATTGATGGTGCAGAAAACAACATGCAGTGGTGTTACAAAGGCTTCAGTACTCTGCTATCAAAGAAAGCTCCAATGCAAGTCCATGTTTGGCGCCATCCAAATGAGTTAAACCTCGTTGTGTCCGAAGCAACAAGTGTTGTGTTGACTAGTGCATCATTGTTCTCATTATTGAATGAAACTGCAGTTTTCTATTGGGATCTTATCAGCGAATGAACATCTTCAGTCGACACTCCACTACTATGAAGCGAATGGGAACTATCGGCGAAACTAGATAGTGGTCAAAGGATGTCGTCTTGAAGGTTTTTGGTTCATTCAACAAACCAACGGCAGTGCTCTTCGTGGAAGCTATCGCCACTCTTAATTTCATACTAGTTGCTGACAAAATTCAAGCAGCTATTAAGGCCAAGGTGAATGGATATATTGATAGTCTCCTGCAATTTGAAACAATTCTGACTGTACAGGTATATCTGCAAGTATTCTTCCATACTACAGCGCTCTCCAAATATTTGCAAATCGTTCAGCTGGATCTGCTGACTGTGCAGTGTGCACCTCATGGCAGATGAATTGTTAGAGAATGTGCAGATGCTACGGGATAACTTCCAAGCTTATCAGGATGCAGCTGCAAAGTTTGTTCAATGGGGTAATGACCAGCTGGATGAAATGGATATAAATGTTGTTATGGAAGTGTTTCTTCCTATAAAACGGCAAAGAAGGCATTGACGGCGAACTGTCCATAGATGAGGTTACACCAGCTTCTGACCAAGTAAAGAAGCATCGCATTGAAGTGTACAACCAAATAGTAGACACTATTGTGAGTAGCACTGAGTGACGGTTTAGCAGATCAGCATGATCAGCATTGTATGCTGATCTCTCGTTTATTCGCCCCTAGGAACTTAGATCAAGTGCCATTGGGTGCAATGGAAGAGTTGTATAAACATTTGCTGTTATTTGATGTTGGTGTCATTGCGGAAGACCTTCAAACAGAACTGCGAAGCCTTAGAGAAGTATGGCCAAAGCTGAAACAATCAGTACCAGATATTTATTGTATGCAGGAGGAGTCAGAGAACATTAATAGTGAGTTTGAACAGGACAAGAAGACTTTGTCAAGTACATGCAAGTCATATATAGCCTGTCCTCTCTGATCCTACAAGGCGCTTCTCAAGTTGAACCTCTATTATTGATACCTATAATGGCATTGAGCTTGCCTACAAGTTACTGCTAACGCTGTATGTATCACAAGTGGCATGTGAACATTCTTTCTCTGTTTCTCTGTACAATGACACAATAATATTTTTTCATGCTAATGTTGATGTCTATGGAAACAGGGACACTAAGGCTATCATTGATGGTGTGGCTACGTCGAAGCACCGAACTCCGCAGACACCTACTTTTTTAGACTTGAGATATGCTTGTACTGTACTGAAAATAGTGTAATTTTTAAGTGGATTTTATTTAGATTTTCCAAGCATCTTCTCTATTTTCTCAAATAAGCAAAATATTAATGAACAATGAACCGACCTGACAGGTGACGGATTCTTGGGCCGGTTTTAAGAACCAGTCCGTTTCTGTGTGTAGGTGACAATTTCAAAGAAGTAATGTTCTGTCATGTCCAATGGATAACACAGGGACGACCGTGCAGGCAATCACTATTATAACATGATGTGTTACTGCTCTAGATCCGAGTATCATGAATCAATTAATGCATTGATATGAATAAAGATTTGTAAACGTGTAAACTTCCTGAATCCTGCAATGGAGGCAAATAAACCCGTTCACAAAATACGTACAATTAGTGAGCTCCGGTGGCCTAGCGGTTAAGCACTCGGCACTTGGTGCCAAGGGTCACAGGTTTGATCCCAGCAAGAGGTCGAAACTTTTCCAGAGATTAATTTCTCGGCGCACAACATCGTGAGTGGCTGACCACGTTAACTGGCGCTGTCGTCTCCACTGAATTATTAAAAATAATAAAGGGGAACGTTAAAGACCCCTTGAGGACGTAAAACACTCTGGCAGTGACCATCCCTCAGGGTATTTCGGCTCCGTCTTTCCGTACTGCTACACTGTGAGTGGTAGGGGAGGAGTTTTCTCAACCACCCCAACATAGAGGTTGTGCCGAATAAGCGACAGCCTGGGGATTCTCCCCGAAAAACAAAACAAACGTAAAATTAAGCATGTTGTAAAATTTGTATCTACTTCCAGTGACTAGGTGGTGCATACATTGCTAAAGTTTTCTGTTAAATACGAACAATTGTTTAATTATAAGTTGCCTAGCTCATATAGTGATCCAAATACCTACGAATAGGCATGATACCTTGTTAAATGTAATAAATAACGGGATTATACATGAAGATGTTAATCTGACATAAGAGTCGTCTATTCTAGAGGTAATCAGAGCGGTGAATAAATTAAAACTTAGTAAAATGATAGTTTATTTGTCTTTTCATCAAATGGTTTTAAAGGAAGGTCGACCCTGTTGCATTGTTTAACTATATCGGTATATCGGTGTATCATATTCGGACATGTATCTATAGTCAATCAAAAGGTGCTCTGTGCGTGTTGCCTTTGATTAACGATACTCGTGTAGGTGATATTTGCTAATCTGAAAACTATCGTACTATAAGTTTGTCAACGGTACTGATACATATACTTGAGAGTATAATTCTTCGTCGTAGTTATGAAGCATTATCAACAAGGAACCAGCGTGTTTTACTTTATTAAATTTTCCCCAGCAATCTACAGTTAAATGGAACAACGTTTGTAGTACAACTTTTAGTGTATCAAATGGTATATGACAAAGTTCGATTCTATCACCCATACTTTTGTATTATTATGTAGTAAATTTTATATATACTATTATTAGAATTAATATTGGTTGCAAAATAGGCGATATATTTACGGGAATTTCAGTGTACGCCGAAGTTAAAGGGACAGCCCACCCTCAGAAAAAAAATTACTGCTTAGAACAGTAACCAAAAAAATCCACAATAATAATCACGAAATGTACCTGATATCATAGATATAGAGAAATAATGCAAATTACTGGAGGGCCACCATTACGGAAGGCAGATTCGAAGGCGGGAAGGATCAAACTGGAATGCTCTGACGTCACATCGGCGATCTCTATACTGACGCGGATTATAGTTTATCTTAAGCGTTAATATCTGAGCCATTTTTAATCATCTTCCTCTTGTCAGGTTCCTTCTGGCTCAAACTGATATGGCTGTATGTCATTCATGACGTAATTATTTTAACAACGCGGCTGCGTTATGTTCTGGAATAATTCTTTGCTCACACTTGTTTACATGCTTTTGTACGGGCTATACAGACTTCAGGTCAAACAGATGCGTTGCAGTGACGTCAGCATTCGGGAACTTCCGGTCTGTGTCTAGCTTCAAAATGGCGATTAATCAGCACTTTGAACTGGATTATTTAATATGTGGGTGATCATTTACACATTTTGACATTATTTATGACATTTGTGAGTATATATAGCTGTATTAGTCCTCAAATTATATGTAGTAAATATACTTTTTTTTCACAATTTATTATTTAGCACAAATACTGATCCAAAGAAAAGTAAGCCAAAATGTTTATTATTTTATCGTAGTACAAAAAGTGCACATATTAAATTATTATGCTTAATAACAAAGCCCAAATTGTCTGTTGTTACAAATGCAAAATATCTGGGCAATATATATACTAGATATTTGTGACAACAATAAAGATATAACAGTGAAAAGAAATATTACAATTGGTAAAATAAACGGTGTATTATAAAAATTAAATTGTGTTAATCCACATACCAAATATGCAGTAATTAATGCAGATCGAAGTATTGTATAAGTTTTATACTTGTGAATTATGGTATATATATATATATATATATATATATATATATATATATATATATAGAGAGAGAGAGAGAGAGAGAGAGAGAGAGAGAGCCTAAATCGGGTAACCCCGTTTTGAGGCGCTGTACAATAAAGAAAGAGATGTTTAACGATATCACTAAATATAATGAGTACTTTAACAATTAAAATATTGATTGAATAGGAAAGTTTAAAAAACATTTAGTGACTTAGAATTTCTAATATGACTAGGCAACTTATTCCACAATGTTGGCGCAGCAACACTAAAAGCATTCAGTTCATAAGTTTGTAGTTTGTATTTAGGAACGGCAAGGATCAGTTCACCAGATGATTTTAGTGTTCGAGTGTTAGCCTTTTCATGAAATATATCAGTGCTTGACCATTTAACGCCTTGTATGTGATCATAAGTGCCTTGAATGGAATCCGTTTAATTACTGGAAGCCAGTGAAATTCCTTCAATATCGGAGTGATGTGATCATACTTCCGACACCCTATGACTATCCTAGCTGCGATGTTTTGAATCCGTTGCAACCTTTGAAGCTGAGAAGAAGGGAATTACAGTAATCTAACCGTGATATAATAAAGGCATGGACCACAGAAATAAGTGTATCATGGGTAAGTATGGACGTTAAGCTTCTAATGTTCCGTATGTGAAAATAGGACGCCTTGCAGATACCAGCCATATGAGTCTCCATGTTCAGATGTTGGTCGAAGAGTATACCAATATTTTTGGCAGAGTCACTAGGTGAGATCCAATTATTATCAATTTGAAGTTGAAAGTCACTAGAGTGTTTGCTGAAATAGGATGAGGCTAATACAAGTAAATCGGTTTTGTTGCTGTTTAGTTGTAGTTTATTTGTGACCATCCAGGACTGTATGTCACTAATGCAATTTTCTAGACGCTCAGTAACTACTTGTTTCTGTTCTATGTCAGTGACATCATACGGCACATATAGTTGAGTATCATCTGCATACATATGTATCTGTATTTCATATCTTTGTGCTATTCTGGACAACGGCATAGTATAGATGATGAACTGGATTGATCCTTGTGGCACCCCGAACAGCAAACACAGAACTTCAGATAAAGCCTCTTCAACAGATATACATTGAGTCCGAGCAGCGAGATACGAGCGAAACCAGGCCAAAGGTTTTCCGCTGACCCCTAGGAGTCTCTCCAATCTACTACACATGATTTCATGGTCAATAGTGTCGAATGCCGCCGGTAAATCTAATAGGACCAGAATCACATCCTTCCGTCCATCGATTGCCATCAACATGTTTTTCTAACGCAGAAGTGCTGTCTCAGTGCTATGCCCACTTTTGTATGCTGACTACATCTTTTCGTCAAGTCCATGTACTAGCATATGGTGTTTTATTTGCGTGACTACCAGTTTTTCAATGATCTTTGACAACGTGGATAAATTCGATACAAGTCGATAGTTTTTCAGCTGTTCCGGATCCAGATTGAATTTCTTTATGAGAGGTTTAACCGTCGCAACTTTCAGACTTATCGGGAAATCCCCATTACTTAATCAGATGTTGGTAATCTTTGTTAATACGGGACTTAAAGAGCTGATGCATTTTTTAAGCATTTGTGTTGGTATTGGATCTAGCACACATGTAGCACTCGAAAGCTTAACTACTACCTTGCGCATCTGTTCCTCTGTAATTTTGGCTATCTTGTCACGAAATCCACTACCTTGAAAATGGTACACCACACTGAACTATTTGGTCATTTAATGTTCACTCTTTAATGTTTTCTCTTGAGGACGAGACATCCGTAAGTCAGCCTGGACTACAAAGTGGTCAGATAACATGGACGATACCTGTAGATTACCCAAGATATTTTGGCCCTCGCGTGTTACTACCAGGTCGATGATATGACCCGATATGTGTACTCTTTCTTTCACATGTTGAACCATGTTGGCAGAATGTAGTTCCACTAGATGTTTATCGGTCTCAGTTTCTGTTGGTGTGTGCCAGCGTATATTGTAGACACCAGCAATGATTACCTTATCAGATATAGAAGACAACCCATCGATGAGAGTGGCAAATTCAGCGAAAAAGTCTGAGCTCTTTACCGTGCTCTTCTGAATTGGATGGAGGCGATATACGATCATGATATGAAGACTGGACCCACCAACAGTCAGCGTAACATGGACACTTTCGTACGACTTGGCCTTAATGGCTGAATGCATATCAAGTCTGATATCATCGTAACACAGAATGCCAAGTGACGAAATTTATAACCGGACGGTGTGTCACGTCTCCAATGGTTTTCTGATCCATTTCACATCCGCTAAGCCAAGATTCAGTCAGAAGGGCAACATCTATCTGTTCACCAACGATGTACTCATTTATTCTGCTAGTTTTTTTACACACGAATTGACGGTTAATCGAGGCGCACTTTAAAGTCTTGACTTTAATATTATTCGACTTCACAAGTGGTACTATAGTCGGGTTGTCGAGGTTAGATGCCATTTGACCGCGCTCAGGTGGACGACGCGTATAACTCACGTGTCCATGCATGCGTCTGTTGGCACCACCACGAACACCCCGATGTGTCGAAGCACAGACTGATATAGCAGCTTGGCGTATGTTAGTCCAAGTAAAAATACTTAAACGCACTTCATTGACACATATTGTTTTTCTTATAGCCATTAGTTCAGACCGTGAATACGCCATTGATTCTTGCCTGCCTTCTATATGCACTAACCACAGAGTCAATTAACATGTATTCGTTACAACCAAGCACCACACACACACACACATATATATATATATATATATATATATATAGTAGCAGCTTCGATTCAGTTCATTATATATTAACTCTTTGGAATATTTCCATTCGAAAGGCATGTTTTGTATCAAATAAAATACAAATATTTTATTGAACCACTGACATTTTCAAGTTAAGTTATGTATCTATTTGCACGTATTAAAATATTATAATATTTAAAGCTTATATATATTTTTTAATTTACACTTTTTTAATCAATATATAAGCCTAAAATAAAAAGACATATATATTACTTTGTGTACAAATTATTAAATTTTTATGAATCAATTTATACGAATATGCTATTAGTTATGAAATGGTTCTGTACAATTTTTTGTTTTAAAATGGAGCACTTCAGGGTTAATTTAAATATATACAGGAAAGGGCTTTCCATAGCCGGGGAATCCCAAATTAAGTTTCGTTTTTTTATCGTCCCTTCCAAAGTGCTTGCTTGCTTGTAGTTTGGGGAGTATCCCTAGGCTGTCGCTTGTTTGGCACAGCCCATCCTTCCAAAGTAAGTGCGCAGTATGAATATAATATTTCCACTTAGCACCTATATCAGAAACTTAGGGTATGTTATTATCTTTTAATGGTGTAGTATTTTTAATCAAACTAGTGTATGTATCGTTCATTGTTATTGTATCATATAACACGCATACAATGTATGTGTGTTGTGCGTGTGTATAACAGTATATGACTATATTTATAATTATTATAGAGAGAGAGAGGCCTTAGAGGGGAGTATTTATAATATATATATATCTACCCTCTCTCTCTCTATATATATATATATGTATATATATATATATATATATATATATATATATAGAGAGAGAGAGAGAGAGAGAGAGACAGTTAGCGTTATAATTATTAAGCAATTAAGCTCTTCTGACTATTCAATTAAATAATAATTTCCTAGACCTAGCTGTCGGGTATGGAGAGATTATTAATAGAACAGTGACTCAGTCACTGATGGGAAAACAATCCGGGAATAGACAAATAACGTTGTAAATCCAGCCGAGTTCTGCGACCAACCATGAAATTAATCACTTCTATAAATAATAGTAATATATGCTTCTATACTATAGCTCTTTCTCAGACAATCAGAATATTACCTTAATAATAACGATTAAAAGTGTTCCTTTTTCATGCATGATGATGAAAAAACTGGCTTTATTCATAATATATATTAATAATATTAATGGCCGAAATGTCAGTTTTTAACATGGCCGGCAACTTGAAATGAGGGAGACGCATATGGTCTGTAATGTATAGCTTCCTGACGGAGACTTATTCTAAATAAATTTAGAATATATGTCATGTCTGGTGGAGAAAACCTTGCCAGTTGCCTGGCTGGATGAAAAACTCCTCCCATGCCAAGGCACGAACCTGCGAACTCCTGCACAGAATGACCATAGCCATAGGTAAATAGTCTCACACTCTACCCATGAGACCAAAGAGGCATCATATATGTTGTTTCTTATGACTGGAGACACATTAAAATAAAAAATTGTTCCTTTGCAGTAGACTACTAAAAGGATGATTCTTTATTTACATGGCTAAACTCCAGAGCATGTACCATACAATACATATCCATATTTGCTCCGCTGCTTGTTTTAATGTCAATCTGGTGATTTAGAAAGAGAGGTACTTGATTTATTAGGCTGTGTTCGCCTGAAATATAAGAGTAATGTTCACTGCAGAAGTTACTAATATGGATTTATAATTGGGATTTAAAATTTACACATTAGGTGCACACACAGAATCCTAGACAGCTTGGCCCAAGTGACAACTCAGCCCTCTGACGAGACAGCTCAGCCCAATGATAAATGATACGACAGCAGTGTGTTGTAGTATTGCACAACATTGAATCAGATGGGTGGAGCTAGCATCAAACCTAGGCCAATCAATGGCATGATTAAAAGAGCAAATATCAATTGATAGATAGTTAATTGTTGGTGACATTTGTGAAAAGCATATTCAGTGTATACTACAGTGCTGCAATCCTAATTTTTGGAGAAATAGAAGTGTTTGTGTATTCTGACAAATGTCTACTTCTAAATTATTACTTCGTGCAGGAAGGTGTATATGTGCCTGTGTCATGATTATCCGGTCATGTTGTTTAAATGGTATAAAATAAATTGATTGATAGTTATAATTGTTGGTGACATTTGTCAAAAGCATATTCAATATAATACAGTGCTACACTTCACATAGCTACATGCACTTATTCCATATCAGTCTTACACTGCAAGTAAACGACCACCAAGCTGTTGAATATATATATATATATATATATATATATATATATATATATAGTAATTAATTAATTTACATATCTTTTTCAGGGGCAGAGTTGTCCAGGCACACACACACATATCAGCATTTCTCTATTATTGTTTCGTGGAAGCTTCTTCCAGTAAAAAAAACCCAGCTTTGATTGAAATGTCATTTGTTATTTCCTATTTTGGTCATAGTTTTATACAATTCTAGTTTTTTTTTTAAATCGATTAAACTGAAAAATAATTACATTACCGAATATATATGGCTGTATAAAATTGTGCTCAAAAGAATGAACTCGTGTTAATTTATTATTTTTCAGCTTTCAATGTCTCTGTATAATTTTCTTTTATAGAAGAAGAACCACTCTGGTAAGCTGAGTTCACTCGTCACATTGTATTGTTAGCCAAGTGCACATGAAGTTGTATTTACTATAATTTTTATTACAACAGGCCAGGAGCTGAAAGCAAGCAACAGATTGCAATAGCAGTGATCTGTCATGGAGACTATGGATGAAAGGTACTATAGCTGTTGTGTTTTGTCAATCAATTGAAAAGATTGATTCAGTATGACATATTCATATACTGAACACACACACACATAATTATGACATGCACATATATATATATATATATATATATATATATATATATATATATATATATATATATATATCATCACTACTTGCAGGGCCAAATTTAGACCTTAAGAAGCCCCTGGCCTAATAGAATTTGGGGCCCCGTTATGTTTATTGAATTTAAAAGTACAAATCTCCTCTGTTCTTATATCTTAATTGTTTAAAGTTTTAACAGGGGCCCCAAGACTAGAGGGCCCCAGGGCTGCCATCCATACTAGCCCACATGTAAATCTGGTGCTGGTTGCATGTAATAATCTATCAAACTAGCCTAACTCTGGCTTAATATAATATAAACATCCAAAATAACAACACAAGTTGAATATAAGCATGTAAAGTTACTCTGCGATATAACTATCTAATTTTCAACATTTCCTTAAAAAGGAGAAAGGATTTATAATTGTTTACATTTATTTACTTTATATCTTAACATATTCTGTATTATTTAATTACGGTGCCTTCATTATTTAAGTTATAAACTGGTATGATATTGAAATGTTGCTGATGTTCAGATATCTTTGGACAGTGATCCAGATGAAGAAATATATGACAGCAATGACTGTAAGCCTCTACCAGATGATAAGCAGAAACTCTTAAAGACCAGGAAAAATGAACAGAAGAGGACATACCATCCCATGCAAGAATGTCTGGCTGAGAGAATATTAAGTCATATCAAGGGCATTCTTTGGTTATATAGCAAGAAGAAGTTGTCTGACTTCAATAAGTTTGATTTTCAGATATACACGGCCAGATTTTGTATGTTGGAAGAACAGACCTTATATCGACTTCTTAATCCAGAAGCTGCCTGTTTTCACAGGGATCTATATGACGACTTCAAAAAACTGCAAGGAGTCGCCCGAGTGAGAGTATCGAAGTATCAAGCGCATAAAGCAGAGCACGACAGATCAGAAGAACTACAGAGGATGGCTAAAGAGGAACCAGACACATTGTTCTTAATCATTGCAGATGAGGCACACTGGGGAGTGGGAAAAGCAGAAAAGCACCCAACTAATGGTGCTGAGGGAGATCAAGAAAGAGTCGGCAGTAAATCTGGCGCTAACGATCGGCTCATTAACTGCTGGACGGATGAGTATCCTAATGTCATTGTACTGCTAGTGACGGCTACTGGCTACAATTTGAAAAGTGAGGAATCCCGTCTGCCAAATCAGATGGCAGTCTTACTGAAAGAAAGCAAAAACCAGCCTAACGATCAACAGATGGGACAAAATCAGGATCCGGATGGGAGTTTCCTAGAACGAATACGACTAGTGAAGAAAACTAGAAATGTTTACGAAGAAACAACTGAGCCAAATATTGTCTACCCAAAGTGGGAAGTGGAAAGAGAATTCTTCCTGCACAACATCAAATGGGCAGAAGCACACCTTGATCACATTTCTGACGGCGTCATTGTAAAATTCCGAAGACCCACTAAACAAAACGAGGACTGCCAGTGGATGGTGATGAGTGACACCAAGAACGAATTTGGTGTGTATGGTTTGACAGTGACGAATAAAAGGAGTGAGGCAATGGATTTGCTGATTAAAGGAGAGATTCAATCAGGAATGAAGATAAGCACAACAGATGATGATTACATTCTGGTGGTTATGGAAAAGAAGGAAAGTGGCATAAACAAATATGGGCTAGGATTTATTCACAGCAGTAATTTGAGTAACGTGAAATATTACCATTTTAGCTTGAAGATGGAGTGTGGAGAAGACGTGATTGTGATCCAGGTTGTGGCAGAGGAAGCTGGCCTGCCCAAGGAATATCTTCACTATCAGAGAGATGACAAAACCATCATTTTAGGCAGACCGCCACCCGCTCCCTACATTGATGGCTTGCCATCTTACCACTTAGAGTATTCCTTCCTAATTGAACATTACCGCAGTCCCGAACAGCTACACGAGTTGGCATCCCAAGGTCAGTTGAAGGTTTTTAGTAAGCCAGCAAAGCAATACTTATCTCTGAATTATTACTACAATTCAATGCGCAACAAGCAAGAAATCGGTGATGAGAAGCTTATTCGGGGTGATGAGATGTTTTTGGAGATGCTGCGGTCAGCGAGAAGAGATCGGACATCAAAAAGTCCAAAACAGAAAAAGCCTATTCACTCTAATGACTTCAAATATTTGGCAGCTGACTATAGTTATTTTATTATTCTCATGGATATTTTCCAAAACTTTCCATGTTCTCACATCAGATCACTTGAGTCAGTTTTCAGACAGCCAGCCAAAGTCATTGAAGAGTTTACCAGAGCCAGGAACCAAAACATTGAAACATTTGTCAGTCGCCTTGAACATTATAAAAAGACAGTGAAACTAGATGTAATATCTCCAGAAATATTCATTTATGTTAGAAATTATTACAGCATGAAATGTATGTATGTACTGGAATATCTGTGCAAAACTGAACTTGAATCTGATCCTGGCAACCTTTTTGAAGACATTTTAAACTGCCTTCTATTTTTGGATTTTACTGACGAGACCGTGAGTGAGAGGTGGACTACCCTGTCCGAAAAATTGAACCGGAACAAAGACATGTGGAAAGAACTAGACAGATTCTGCAGGTGCGTGACCAGTGAAGATTTTGAAAAGTGGAAAAGAAAGGTTTTAGAAAAATGTGAAACCTTCAAAATCATCAACACAGTGTTATCATCTTCCACAGAAGATCAGGATGGTAAAATGGTTGTAGTCAGACTACAGCGATCTGTAGATAAACAGATACCACCGGGCAATATCTTCTACGCAACTCTGTGCATAGCTCGTGAGGTGGCGGATGATCTGTTGGATAACTTTAGATTTGAGATCATTCGAGACTTTGGAAGGTACAAGGTCAGTGAGGTGACGGAGGATATTCAGCACCCTCAGTACAGAATGCACTATAAACTTCAACCAAAAGAGTGCGAACACCGTGATAAAACAACGCTAGAAACTTGCTCTAGAGGATCAAATGGAAGACCTTGTAACCAGTATAGCGTGAAAGGTGTCAGCTTGATTTGCATGAACTGTCACCACAAACACAGAGACGTAAGTAATTATGAACACTTGAACACCTTACCTTGCATTTTAATACTTGTCAGTAAGGGACGACTTGGTGATACCTTTCCTGAAAGTTTTTTTGCAATGGACTGTCGTCTAAGCTATGATAGTCAACCATACCTTTCAACTGTAATGCAAGAGTTTGGAAGGTTATGCCGATATATGGATAAATTGGCAAATCAGAAACCACCGTACATTCTCATCGGGTCACAACTCAACAAATTTCTCTCTGAAGCTGTGGAAAAGTTTGCAGATTTCCGTGGACATTTTGTAGAACAGAATCTTCTTGATCCTTACATGTGCGGAAGGAAGCCACATAAGAAAACAAAGCAATCCCTAAACTCAACACTCGGAGAAAGAACTACTGATGACAGCAGTGAAGAAATATCTAGCACACTAAAAACAAAAAAATCTCATGCCGATTATGGAAATAAAGAAAAGCATGATTTTCGCATTTTGCTTGAGGCTGAACCACAGATAGGTAAAACTGGTGTTTACCTGAAGTTGATCAGCTTGTTGAGGCAAGCAGTGGAAGGTAATGCCGAAGAGATTATTGAGTATGATGACCAGATGGATACTTCATCTGAAGAGGAGGATGGCAAAGAAGATGAAGAATGCAAAGATGAAGAACGTGTCACAGATGATTCAGCTGAGAAGTGGAAGTATCCATACTGGAAACAGATGGAACGCACATTATTCAAAGACATTGCCTACCTGGCAGGAAAGTATGCAAGAACAACCGGATCAAAGTCAGTGGCTGCAGTACCACATTCAAAGTATCGCATCAAACAGCCCACACCTTCGTGCAAAAAGGTATCATCTGCTCCAGTTGACATCTACAGAACGTACAGCATTGATGATCCAATACACCAATCATGCACAAAATGTCGAACAGATGTTGGCACTGTTCAGGTATCAGTTTCGGTTTTAGCTGAAGATATTTTGATCAGCATTCCTACTTCAAAACGATATTTACCATTTCTGAAACAGGCTGGCTTGGACAATGTAGACATCACATATACATCATCGTTTACACAGGATGCAGATACTTTGTTGTCAGAAGAAAGAACATTACAAACATGGATTGTTACACCATCATATAGGAGATTTAGAGATGCAACACTTAATTATAATCATACCATGGTGACTGAAGATGGAAGAAAGTGTAACTTTCAGCATTTTATATTTGTGAGAGAAAGTGAATTTTCTGCCTACTGTAGCAGCTGGGATAGAACACATGTGATTGTGCAGCTGCCAAATACCATGGCATTTGGAGATGAAACCGTCAGTGTGGAGTTGGGAGGTATAGGCTACAGCAGATGTTTCATTCAGAGGTTTGCAAACCAGTTTGATCAAACAATGGTCTTTATGATAGATGACAATATCACCTCTGTTCATGAGATTCAGACAAAAGTAAAGGCTGAAAAGGAATGCATTGTAAGGAAGGGAAAGAGCCTGATAATGGTTAATGTTCCTTTGTTCAGTGCATTGAAGCACATGGAAAAACAGTTCACAGATAGTTCTAATCTGTTAGATCTTGACAAAATTGGACAGTATGAGAACTATCCACATAATTATCTGGAGCCAATTAAGCAGTACATAGGGCCTGATGACAGGTATGGAGTAACCGGAATGCTGAAAGACAGAAGAGGCATTTTAAGAGTGAAACATTCCTTTAAAAAAACGCATGTTTTTTCACTGGTGTTGATCAATCTTCAGGCTTTGGCTACTGTTGGCTTAGAATATGAGCCACTGGCATCTGGTGAAGACATTTCCCTGAACAAGAACTGCGATAGCAAGAAACTATGGGTTTGCAAGTATAACAGATTTCTGCTGAGAAAACGAAACCTACGTTCTAATATTGTTTCTCCGATCTTTTGTTGGCCCGATGACATTGTTATCTCCCTTAGTGATACGAATTGTGAGCCTTCAGACAGTTTACAGAGAATGTATCACTGGATTCGCTGGTATAAGCCACCTGCAAGGGTAGAATTGTATCCAAAGGAGCTTCACAGTTCAGATGTCCAGTCCACACGCTTCAAAAGATTTTTGAAGCTTAATGAAGGTGATCATCATCTTGTTATATTTGTGGGAAAGCAAGCTGAGCATTTAACTGAATACTTCCATAACACTAGAGGTATTGGAGGTTATGAGCGTCACTTGATTATACTGTCCAGGCAGTTTTGCAAGGAGCACTCACTGAAAAAGAAGTGTGATTTCAAAATATGCTGTATCAGGCGACTTTTCAGTGAGGTTCAGCAATTTGAAATATATTCAAGCCACAATGTGCAATATTTTGAAGTGTCGCATGTGATGCTGTACATTGAAGGAAAAAGTAAGTACCACATGTAACAAAAACCCCAATTAATATTTCTTGTAATTCTGAACAGTGATATATATATATTTATATATATATATATATATACATTAAATTACAGCTAAATTTAAGGCTTATTATGTTTAATTAAACTATGAAAAACTAAATCAATTAAGCATTTAAGTCACCCAATTTTCTGTCAGTTGATTCACCAAAGGATGAAGAACGTCTGAGAAGTGTAAACCAGTTAAACAATTCTAGGACAAAGATAACGCATAAAGCACTGAACTGCAAAGAGGAGGAAGTACTTGTAGATGGTGGAAATAGTACATCTGAATGTAGGTTTGTTATGATTCAATTCCTGTGGTTCAAAAGCCAGATGTAGTAACAATCTGTTCAGATAATACACAGTTGTCTCAAATTTTATATCACATACTAAATGGTTGCAAATGGATGTGAATTTTATGCATAGACCATGGCATATCAACAACCATTTTTCCAATTATATCTCTAAATGGTGGGAAAGGTAGCTTAATATGATGTATGTCAAACAGCAATTATTAGCGTTTTACTTTTTTAATATCACCGAAGAAAATGGATTAATCTGAGTAAAACTGAACAGAGCACATCCAGAATTGTCAGATTATGTATTCCAGCAAGAAACTGAATTAGTCTGTTAAGCTTGATTTTGATTGCACATGAGCTGACTGGATGAATCACATCCAAAACCAATCTGTGGTCTACATCAAATCTCTAATACATGTTCCTGTGAATCCACCATCAGGATGACAATGCAATGCATACATTCATCCACAGATTATGAAACTTGGTTTGCACAAGTTTATAATTATGGTTTGAGCTTGAACAATTGAAAACCTTAATTCTAATCACTTATGGTATTCTTTCATCTGTACTAGGTGTATATCATTATTTACAGCAACTCTGGATCAAAATGAAATGCCCTCTGAACTAAACTATATTGATGATGAAATTACAAATGGTGGATTTTCTGTGATGAACACCATCATTCCAAATGAGGACCATATTATGACAAGTCCTGGTCCAGCTGATGATAACATATTTGGGGATGAGAGAGACAAACCTCATTATGAATATAGGTCAGTATTGTTATTGTTATGAGTTACCCAGCCAAAAAGTCTCTTGTGAATAACATTTTAGGCCCAATTTATATCCAATTTCCATTCTGACTGTCACATACAGAGATGTGGAAATAGAGAAAATAATAATTGATGAGTAAACAGATAATGTGAAATGAGTTAGATTATTCACAGAATGAAGAAATACTTTGATAAACTCTAAACATTAATATAATAAAACATGCATGTCCATAAAAATTGTATTGGTCTTTTAAGACCAGCAATTTTTCAATGGAACTGAGAATATTGTTATTACCACTATATTTGTATTGTTATTGATCCATGTATTATTTCATAATAGCACTGAAGATGACAATCCTGCTCCTGTGTCAAATGAAACACTAGATCAACCAGATTCGGATAAAAACAGAGGCAACCAGGACTGGATTGAAGGTAATATTTTTATTCACCTTCTTGATTTCCTATTTTCTTAGAGGTATACCATATGGGGACAAGATGGTTCTACTTACTTACCCAACATAATTTAAATATTTGCCTTTATCCTGAAATGTGTGTGTGTGTGTTCCTGATATCATAAATCTTTAGGCTGATTAATGTTATTTTGTTTTTATTAACTCTTCAAGTGATTAAAAAAATATATATATATATATATATATATATACATGCATATATATATATATATATATATATGTAATCTAGATTTAAGTTTTACTGTTACACAATCCATATCATGGGCATCTTTTTGGCTATGTAATGTACTCCTTTTGAGATCAATAGATCTGTACCTGTTTTGTTTGGTTTTTGCAGAACAGTTAATCCCACACAGCAGTGAATTAGTGGATAGTAAAGAAGTGAATACTAAAGAAGTGGATACTAAAGAAGTGGATACTAAAGAAGTAGACCAAACTGCAAGGAGTAAATCTATAGATGAAAGTGTTAAGCTAACACTGGATCAAGTAGAAGTCTATAACCCAAGGTGTACTGTCATATTTAGTCATTTTCATTCCTGAAACTGCTAATGATTTTGTGATCATTCAAACTGCACAATGTCAATGATGTGTCACCAGATCACAGGAATATTTATTAGATAGCTTACATTTTGAAAATAATTCCCCATCTCCTGTATTGTTAAAGATATGAATATCAACCCAGTATAAGAACACATTATATTCTTATTAAAGAAACATTTTAGAATATCCCAACTAGCATATTCCCTGTAATTTTCATGATAATTTAAATGTTTTCTTAAATAATTTAAGTAATATACAGTAAACACTGTTTTGGTCTGAATTGACCAGCCTTTCATTCTCTTTTGTTTTGTTTGCTCTTGTATTGTGATTGTTATAAAAGTCCACAATCATTTTCATGGCCTTGATTAGTTTCTCCCAAATAACCTTTTATTTGTTTTACTCATACTGGTATAAATTTTTGAAAATAATGAATAGAACATAAGTATTACATAATTCTGATATTTGATAACAGTATTTTTAATAATGATTTGTACTCTTCCTATTCAAATTGATACACTATTTACCAAAATAAGTAGCTAATAGTAATAATAATACTTCTATAATAATATCTACATAAGAGTATACATCTTAAAATACACAACTGAAGAAAATAAGATTAGTTTGTACTTTTTGATCGGATCAATTTATCCATGTATGAATTCATCAAATTGCGAAAACTCGTTTCCGATAAATTGTTGGCCGAATATTTATTTGATATGTCTTTTTTAAGTCAGACAGATTATTCAGGAATTAGAACAAGTTACCGAAACATCACATATGTCATCACTGCTTGAATTACTGTACTTTTTATATTATTTTTCAGAAAAAGGAAGACATCCCCATTAAAACCTGGTGCCAAACTTCTGAAGTATGATTCTATCCAGTTGCGTCCTGAATGTCAGTAAGTGTAACAGATAGGACCTGATCTGATAGCCAACAAAGGCTATCAGATCATTAGATGGCAGTGATATAATTATAATTTGATTTCTATTTTCACTGATGCTTATGGGGCGCCTCCATGGTCTAGTGATAGTGTTGGACCACAGATCACTATCACCCGTGTTCGAAGCTTGGCGTGGACATATCTGAAAATTGTTTCATCTTTGACTTCACTTTGTTACCTTTGGAGGTCACTCGGCCCGTTTAGCCTACCAAGTGCACAAAAGTAGCCATAAAACGGCAATCATCATCCTCATCTTCACATAGTGTGGAGAAAACTGTATTATAGAATATTTAGAGCATATCTGTTCATCCAATCTTTACAGACATAAAGTGGTTAATTAATAATGAATTTTAGAATCAATATAATTATCAATGGCTTCTTCAATGACCCCTAATTATAAAGCAATAATATTTGATATTTAAAAAAGCCAATGTAACAATGGTTTAATTATGATTAAAAAATCACTTCATTTTCAAGGAAGCGTACACATGATGTACAGAATGGTACTGGAACATATTGACATATTATATCACATTTATATGGCATAATGGATAAAAAAATATAATAATTATTTACTGGATCATGATGATGATTGCCACTTTTGTTCACATGGTAGGCTAACTGGGCGGAGTGACCTCCAAAGGTAATGAAGTTAAGTCAAAGATGAAACAACCTTCAGACATGCCCACGCCGAGCTTTGAACCTCATTTATGGCTGAAAAAACTGAGGTTTCAGGGTATGCTCATTTATAACTAAATGGACTGGGGTCTGTGGAGGCACTCATTTGTGACTGAATCTGTGGAGGCACTCATTTGTGAATAAATGGACTGGGATCTGTGGAGGCACTCATTTGTGACTGAATGAATTGGGGTCTGTGGAGGCACTCATTTGTGACTGAATGGATTGGGGTCTGTGGAGGCACTCATTTGTGACTGAATGGACTGGGGTCTGTGGAGGCGCTCATTTGTGACTGAATGGACTGGGGTCTGTGGAGGCACTCATTTGTGACTGAATGGACTGGGGTCTGTGGAGGCACTCATTTGTGACTGAATGGACTGGGGTCTGTGGAGGCACTCATTTGTAACTGATTGGACTGGGGTCTGTGGAGGCACTCATTTGTGACTGAATGGACTGGGGTCTGTGGAGTCACTTATTTATATTTGAGCAAATGGAACCGTATGAAGGCTCCTTGGCCTTGCTGAAAGGTAGCCCAGTTGAGAGTTCCAGATGATGGTTTGTAACTGCATAAAGCCTGAAAAAATATTTGTGACAAACTGCTGAATATTGCAAGGTCAGATGTCATGCGTATTATGAATACTTATAATTATTATAATCATAGATTATAAGCCTTTATGGTGTTTAAGCATATAGACCATCAGTTATATTAATATCATAACCTCTGTATTGTCTTCATATTCTAAAGAATTAACAATAATGATCAAAATGTTCTCAAAATATTTCATATGATAAGCTGCCAAATTAATTAGTGATAATTAGTGTATTTAATATCAATATTTCCAAAATGTAATTAGAATATTATATTAATTAAATCACTGCATAAATAATAACTATATCTTGACGAGATAGATAACTAATAAATAAATAAATACAGATACAGTTTATTACAAGTCGGATTTTGGTGAGAAATCCCAATAATTATCTTAAAATGGTGAAATATGCCAATCACTGTAACTGTACCATCATTTAGATTGATTATTGAAATTTGTTATTATCACATCATCAGTAGAAGTTACTTAAGTTAAATAATGTTTTGATCATTACACCATTCATTGGTAGAAGCTAAAGTGATTATCTCTCTCTCTCACACTTCATTATCCAACTCCCTTTCGTTAAAACAAATTACCTTTTTAGGAATTCCTTTGAAATGTTCTAGCCTCAAAACATAATTTCAGTGTTTAATTAGATTTTTCTGATATACCTCTCATAAAGTTATTATTGGGATTTTTCTCATCCATTTCAAATTAATAAAAAATACACATTTCTTTCATTATGCGACATTTAAATGTGATGATTAAATTGTCTTAATTTAATTTTTAAACTGGAAGTTTTTTTTCACTGCTGTAGAACAATATAATAAATGCTGCACTTTTCTAAACATGGTATGCTAAATAGCTCAAGCAGCCTCTAAAGATAATGAGGTGAAGTGAAACAACATACATCCGACACGGATTTGCTACACTTATAAAAGAATGAGGACTGTTTATGCTACTGAATGAGTTTGATCATGTTCTTATTCATTCACACATAACTGATTACTCATGCTATAATTTCAGAATGTTTGTCTTAGTAAATGGTAGCTAGTTTTCCCACGTTAATCATGCTCGTATGTATTCTATTTTCAGACATTTATGGCTCAGCAAAACTTCAATTGACCAGCTAATCAAGAGATATAATATTACACACAGATAAAGATGAGTTATTTCCAAAGTTATACGCCTCTTCTGTTAGTGACGTCATATGGTGAAATAGAATCGAGACTAGATATTCATCTGGATTGGTACTTCTAAGGGCAGCAGCGAGACGATGCATAACAAATAAACGAAATGGGAAATTTTTCATCAACCTTTCATTATAAGGTTCCGATCACCAGATACTAACATTGTATCGAAATCAGCCATGTAGATTAGTTATTTATGCAAGTACAAATCTAGTCAAACAGGCATTTCACATTCGTCTCAGCATTTATAATTGTGCACTCATGTGCATGTTAAAACAGGCGATACAATGATTTTTTTGTGCCATTGTATTGTTAAAACTACTGACATAGGATTAGATGTCTTAAGTACCAGTATGTGTCTAATGATAAATTTAAGAAAATGTATTCTTATTAAATATATGTGCAATTATGAGGTTAATTGGAATGAATGTGCGTAGAAACGTTTTAAATGCTTTCAGGAAAATCAGTCCCTGATTATAGCCATTTGTAGGTAATGTTGTTCTCTACAACTGTATTGTTGTTAGTTGTTTTGGTATTTTCTTCCTTTACAAATTTGTTTACGATGCTTTAGAGCAGTATTTTTTTAAACTTTTATCTTATTCCTACATAACCTATCAAGTGTTTAATATAGCAATATTAATGATATCTTTCCATAATGTTGGTCTCAAAGAATGCCTGTACATACATTTATAATTGTGTTTGATAATATATCTGTCATCTTTTTAACTATATTTAACCTAATATTCAATTATTTTATGCTTTTTATATAAATCATCTGTCATCTAGTCTGTATTGATGTAAATATGTCTGTATATGCCCACATTGTAATCCCTTGCTTCAAAAATAATCTATACATGCTCAAAAGCTGTAAATTGCACCTTATTTCAAAGTATACTGTGTATTACTATTACAAGATAATTTATGGTGGAACTGTAGAGCAGAATTGATTTAAAAAGTGCAGATAATATACAGTAACGTTTTTATACAGTTATGCAATTAACTGTGTTAATTACAGATCTGCTATGCTCACAAGAAAAATAAATGATTGTACCCTTGATAGTTAAAGAGATTCATGTTGTATCTTGCTAGGATTCAGCTGATGTATCTAATCAAACTGACTGATCTTACTAACCAAGCAAGTGCCTTGGATGACTTAACTTGCCCCAAAGATGTGCTGGATGTGTGATTTCTTTGTTTAGCTTTGGTTGTGGCCAGACTGAGTGCATATGGCTGATAGGTCATATCCCTCTGAGCAAAATCAAAAGCTCAGATAACCTAATTGTTGGCACCATAAGGCACTAATGACTGCACTTGTATGAATGTGCTTGCGTGCATGTGAAACTGTAATACATACGTCATGTAAAACATACGTCACTGATTTCTGAATATAAACATGCAGATAATTCAATTAGCATTAGCATTGCATTGATAATCCTCATGTAAAATACAAATCAAAAGGATTATATAAGTAAATATAACCTGGTTCTTTGAGAACTGCACGTCTTCTCAGATGGAATTGCACAGCAATGTCATACACCCAAAAACCGGAAATAAATAAATAACAGTCTAAAATGAAGTGGGTAGAAAAATTAAAATGAGATCATGTCCATCAGAATGCAATTTTGGATTATAAATATGGCCATTTTACAAAATGAGCATTTCTAAATGCCCACAATCATATCATCAATATGTGACATAATAGTTTCATTATCAGTCTACCATATATACTCGTGTATAAATTGTAGGGAAAAGCAAGTTCTCAGAAGCAACTTGACTTATACGCGAGTCATATTTCGTACCAGCTGAAGGAAAGATGTTTTAGGCCATCCTTTACACACAACACTATAGGATTCAACCCAATAAGAGCCAGAGTTGGAATAAAATCATCACATCGCTGCCTACTAAGCCATTATTATTCAATAAATAACAATTAATTTTCACCAACTGTTATTTGGATCTCACAAACATGCCCATCTTTATGTAATAATACTTGCTGTTAACTACTAGTACCTCCAGATGATTAGCGATAATATAGAAATCACTGTTCACATTGCAAACCTTGCTCGCCACTTGCCGTGAAACAACTAACTAATAACGCTTGCCAGTTGAAGTTACAATCAGGCGTGTTTGATGTGACAAGTTTGTTTATTAGTTAAATACAACATCAACTTGAAATCTGTCTCTCGTTCTCTCCCTGTGTGGGTGGGTCTGTCATTGCCAATGAAGAAATTGATACTGACATATTTACAACGCACATGCTGACACCATGAGTTTGAAATCACTGGGTCAGCTTTTTCATGAATGAAGACAATGATTTGACTTTTGAGGGATTTTAAGCCAATACTTAACCTCAACTTATACTGTGAGCATATGCCTGAGGAAAGAATTACAGGGTCAGAAATTGACCTCGACTTATCTGCTGGGTCAACTTATACGCGAGTATATATGGTACCTGCACTGTAGAGATTTCAAACTTAGACAAGGCACTATACCAGACATTAACTACTTTAGTCTCCTTCTTCTTACTGTTCGTATTATTCTAATGTTTATCAAATGGAAATAAACCACATTATTGAGGAATCATTGCAAGTTGAAGTGTCAAGTGAAATTTGGTAAAATCAGAGTTTCTTTGGTATAAACAAGGGTCTTGTCAAAAAACCCAAAAACAACAGGCAGCTGAAAGAGTGAAATATGCTAGTAATGAAACTTTTTTCAAAAACAGAATTTATTTTATGCATGCACACACAAAAACCCACCCACACACATGGACGCACACACTGAACATAGCATAACCTGAGGTTCTGCCAATATATGGCACCGAAGTTAATCAAATATAAAGCTGGAGATCAGGATGATCTGAAACATTGATCCTTGTCAAGTTTTGAATGCTGCTTGCTGGGCACTGATCTCCCTCTTTAATTTCACTTCCTGATGATGAATCTCGTCCTGTAGGAATTCCTCATTACTTGGGTGATGTAGACAATTTGAGATTTTCTCCATTGCCATGGCGTAGACACTGTGAGAAGGGAGACAGCTTTTGTGTATCTAAACAGAAGAAAACATCAGGCATTAAAACAGTCATCTGCACAAAACAAAATACTTAACCGTTTGTGAAGATATAGCATCCAAAATGTAAGTTTAATATTTGCGATTTAATATTTTGCTTACTATTATTATTATATCATACAACCTTGCATAGAACTTATTTTTCAAATAACATGAAACACTCAATGTTAAACATTTAATTTATTGCTGATTGTCAAATACCAGGACCCTAAATGTAATTGCTATCTTATTCATTTTACAGGATTTATTATGCACCGACTTATAAAGACAGCATCACATATTATGCCACAAAATCAGACATGTGGTTTAAGTAATTGTTGTGTGTATTTCATATCTATTAAGAGATTGAGAAATTGTACAATTTACAAAGAATAACCAGCTCATTATTAACCTGCAATGCATCGTAGAGATCAAACAATGTGATATGTCCAGCAGTATGGGGCTCCATGCTACCAGCTGCAAGTTTAACAGCTGCATCCCTTTGTCCCGTTTCCAATGAAGGCCGCAGACTTGGCATACTTAAACCCTTACTTGACACTGAAGTTGTCTCACTATGCCAAAAAATGTTAACAATTAGAATTTTTATGATAAAACATACCTTAGACAATGAGAGTGACCAGAGTAAATATTTAAAAAATTAAATTAAGTTAAAACAAAAGACTCTACAAAGAACACATCATAAAAATGCATTAAATACAGGAAATAATGCCACTCATTACTGTCTCATTAAATACCTATCTATACAACAAGCCTCCACTAAAGCAGTATTCTGAAGGAAAACAGGAGCAGTTTCTGTGCCAAAGTTGTGACGAAAACGCTTTTCCCTTAAGTGATATCCATTTTGACGACATAAAACAGCAGTTAAAATTGTTTTTAATTGCATCTGTAAGAATACACAATGAGAAAATCAGCTAAATCTCATTAATCGAGCATTAAACATCCATGAAATCTATTTCACTTCTAAGTGTTACATTTAAGGAGTAAAAACTATAAATAACAGTTCAAGTATAATATACAATAGTATACAATAAGTTATACCTCAACAGCTAGCAGCAGTAAACGGATGGCATCATCATCAACATCTTCAAGTCCATAATCCCATGCTGTGACAATCATGCGTCCATGTATCAAACCAACATCTGGCAATAAGATCTCTCTTGATACATAACCTAAAGGAAAATGGAGAAGCACTTCACAGAAATGGAAATGTGACATTCTGGTTCAAAACAATAAATACAGAGAGAAAAAGGTAGTCTGAAGAATGGAAAAGATAGCAGTTTGGGCAATAATAAATATTCAACTTAAAAATAGTGTCGGTATTCAAAAGGCTTTTGATTATATAGTTTCTTCAAGAAGATGGCTTCATCTGTCCAATTAAAATATATTGCTTTTGTATGCAATCCACCTCCAAATCCTGAGAACAATGTTATGCATCTTTATCTCAGAGAATTGAATGGCACATCTTATACTAAGATGTTGTGGGGATTAGGCCTTCACTCTGAACAATGTTAGGTGAAGCATAAACAATTTGAATTATATAATGTACATTATTAAAAACACGTACTTCTAATAATATGCCTTACTCTCTGTATATTTATATATTTGCACTTCACCAGTTGCTATATAATAATAATGACAAAACTTCTATAGCACCAATATCCTCAAAAAGAATCAAGTTCAGTGGCACACTTGGTACAGGGGTTGGGTAAACTCATAGTCCGGGTACAATGCAAAGTTCATCAAAAATGATCAGACGGAAAGGAAACTCAGGAAGGATAAGCGAGTCTGAAAAGGTGATGAAAAGAAACTATGCTATATGATGACTTAACATGTTCAGAGAGTGAATTCCAAAGAGTAGGGACAGCAACTGAAAAAGCATGAGTCCCAGCATGAGTTTTAACCCTGGGAACAGACAACAAGTGAAAACCAGAGTTCTCTGGGTTTGGGTGCTAAAGAAAGCATGAAAAATAGATATGAAGGTTCTTCAGAAGAAAGAGTTTGATAAGCAATAATGCAGAGTTTGAAAATGATGTGACACTGAACAGGGAGCCAGTGAAGAGATTTCAGAAGTGGGACAGAATGGGAAAACGAGGAGACAGTGTGACAACCCTAACTAAGCAGTTCTGAACACACTGAAGTTTTAGAATATCCTTAGGTGCAATGTTATAAAGAAGAGAGTTGCAGTAATCAAGCCTACTAGTAATGAGTGCTGTAGCAATGGTTTTGGCAACTGAAAGAGAAATATAGCGCCAAATATGGTGAAGGTCACGAATATGATAGAAGCAGGTGTGACATGTCAGAGAAACATACTTTCTGAAATTATCAAATGTAACACCAAGATTATGTAAGATAAGACTATAATAATATTAACTGAGTGAATTAATGCATATTGACAATAAGAATTTCCTCTCCCTCCCTCCCTGTCTCTGTATGTGAAACAGACCAATAGAGAGATAGAAAGATTAAACACTGAATATTACACCACTGCAGCAGTATATGTTGTTAAAACACTGCACTCTACCAGAAACAGTATTAAAAGTCTAACAAAATTAATTCATGTATTGACATTCAAATTTGTTATTATATTTGGTAAGCAACTAACTCAAATAGTCTGTAGAGTAATTATATTCATGATGAACAAAGCCATGGAAATTGGCAATCAATTAATTATAGTCATAGTTGTCAGTAATTTGGTATCAATATCTGAGATTCCTGCATATGTGTATATGGCACTAACCTGGTCCTCTTTCTTCTGATTCTGGTATATGCGGCTGTATAAGTGGAGCATGTATTAATGGGTTTACTTGGAGGAATCTTTGCTGCAAATATAAATATTAATTTTAAGAAAAAAACACCCAGAACTTTATTCCCAATGTCTGGTGTGTCCAGGATAATCTGATATCAAACAAAAAGGAACTGTTGTCAAGTTATTTTTTAATTAAACATTACTGTTTACATCCTGTAATATTAATCTGTGTCTTATCTTTTATGGTGTCAACCATTTTAATAGTATCATCTTATAACCAAAGAGATACTAATTCTTCATTAAATGATGTAAGTGAACTATATATTTCATTCATGCAAAAATGCTCGAAATGTTTTGACCAGCTTCTGAAGTTGAGATCCAGGAGATAATCACCCAATCTCAAAATAAGTCATGTGACTTGAATCCACTGTCCAATTGGCTTTTGAATGAATGGGTGGATCAAGTTCTGCCACTGATAACAGCAAGCCATTATTAATAGGTCAAGATATGAAGAATTATCATTTTATTTCTAACTTTCCTTTCATCTTGAAACTTACTCAAAAGGCATACAGAAAAACACTAAGAGCGCAGTGACCTCAATGACAGTTATCAGTCTGCTTATCGTAGAGATCATTCAACAGAAACTGCTCTCTTTATCAAGGATCAATAATATATATTATTATGCCGATGACACACAAGTGTATATGACTTTAAAACCATGAGATAAATAGGATATTTCATCTTGAATTGAATCTTGTATTAATGACAGTATTTGGATCAACAGCAACATGCTGAAATTGAATGACAAGACAGAATTCATTGCTTTCTCATCCAAGCAACATATGAAGAAAACTGAGAATCTTCACATTAAAGTAGGATCCAGTTATATAAATTCTTCCATATCTGTAAGAAACCTAGGGATTATATTGGATAATATGCTAGGAATGGAGAAGCAGGTGAATTCTATATATAAGTCCTATTATTATCAAATAAGAAATATATGACTTATTCATAAGTAAATAAATGATGAGATATGAAAGACTTAAGTCCAAATACCTATTATTTCTCAACTGAACTAGGCAATGCATTGTTATATAATAACTGCCTCCCCCTGACAAACCGCCTACAGTGTGTCTGATCCAAAAGTAGATATCCAGGTATGTGTGAGAATGCTCTGACCCAAGGCCTGTTCACTTTGGAAGATACCAAAAAGCCATGAATCCCAGACAAAACCTGTGGGACTTTCTTACACATGGTCATGCTGTGCGATAGGTCAGAGGTTCAAATCCCGGCCATGGCACTATAGTAGGAGGAGTTTTTCATCCAGTCAGGCAACTGGCAAGGTTCTCTCCACTGAATATGCCATCTATTGTAAATTCTAAATTTATTTAGAATTAGTCCACTTGGTGAAGCAGCAAATTGCAGACTAAATACGTCTCCCTCATTTGAGGTAGTTACGCCATGTAAAATAACTTCCACTTTGGCCATTATTATTATGTCAGTCTAAATAGGCCAAATCATAACTTTTTTTTAAAAATCCATAAACATTCTACTATTTGATGTTCTGGAAGAGAATAAACTAGACACAACAATATGACTAATCTACACTATATTTCTATGCGCCAAAAGTTTGTAGAGATCGAGAAATGCAATAAAAATACTCACATGAAATGTCACTCTGGGACTCTGAGATCTCTTTTTATCTCTGTCTTTGACCCGTTTCACCTTATGCATTGATATTTGTTGTTGATGAGAAGTAGAAACTACATCTTTCTGAACTATAAAAATACACCATCCATTATTATAATGAAGAGTTAATGCACTTTAAAATTGATAAACCGATTAGTTAAAATCAGATGTGATTAAATTACTACATAAACGTTTACTTATTATTTATCATCATTCTCTTCATCTCCTCATTATTTTCTATGAAAACATTTGAGTATTAATAAAAGTATAAGTTGCTATAATTAACCCTCAATTGTTTATTTATATTACTTTACATTGTTACTAACCAATATTAGCACCTATGGTCTGGCATTTGGTAAGGATTGCCAACAAGAACTGATTATGTACATGGACAGAATCTGATGTCAGAAGTTTCCGAGCTTCATAATCAAAATCATCTCTTGAAATCTGAAGAATAAATGTTATATTATCTTAAAATTTTACTCAAAAGGATCTATCATGAACCGTCTAACTTATGATAAAATGGGGGATTGATAAAGGTTCAGATTCAGTCCTCAGACATTTCTTCGAATGCATAAAAACATTTATGGAACTGGATTAGAAACTTCTATTCCTTATAATTACATTTATTGGAAGCTCTTCAACAGTTTTTAATAAACAAATCAATTATTATTAACAATGAAAAGTACCTTCTGTCTGAACCATGACTTCAAAATCCTAAGGTAGCTGAAATCATAAATAAAAGAAAGTAAATCAGACATATCTTACGCATGCTTTAATTGAATATTTCCAGTAAATGGCATTAATCAAACAGTGATAAAATAATACAAAAATATATTATACAGCTGTTTAAAAATGAATTCATCAGTAATGTCAGATATGTTGTACTGATACTAGCACACATGAGATGAGTACTGGTACCTCAGCAGTGTTGATATTAAATATCTTATATTTTAAACTAAAACTTGTGTAAATGGGGATGTCAGCTACTAGAAATGTTCCCATGCATAATTCTAGATACATCATCCTTATGATAAGACATAAAAAATGTACTGATATTAAACAGAACCATGTTGTAACCATAGACACTTGTAGGGTTATTCTTACATATTTGGTGGCTGAAAAAAAAATCTACCTCAATCGATCATAGAGACTCGTTTAAAATAATACACAGATTCTCATTTCATCAGTAATAAGAGACCCACCAACAAAACTGGACTTACATTACTAATATAGAAGAGTTTTTATGGCTAGGTACACTCATAAATATGTGACTCCATCAAACTGTAATAATCTGTATTTTATACACGTACATATTTTACATTTAAAAATGTCTCCTGTTAATACAGTAATAAGTATCCATCAGATGTTAGCACAGTTTTTTATGAAATTATTCAGAGCTCTACAATAATTTTTTGTCCAGTATGGCCATCTGAAGTGGTCAGGTGTGAAGCACCGGTTCATTTTATATGGAGTGACGTATATATATATATATATGTGTGTAATCATCAAAATCAGTCAGGCCAATGGACACAAACTGGATCGCAGATAACTTATAATATTCGCTGTAGTTCATTAGATCACTATGAAACATTATTGGTTGGTCAATTGGAATCTGTACAATGTATTTATCATGATTTCCCCCTCTCAACTATCACTAGGGTACTACTTTATTATTCTGATAAAATGTTTGTCATTTCACTGATATTTGTTTAATTTTAAACAAGGGAAAGTGGTAAATCAATTGGAAAACTTGCTTCCATTTTGTGACATTCAATCTGATCATGCAATGAAGAGTCAGCTGAAACTAGTAACAGTTTTGTATACCTTCAAGGTACAGTTACTGTTTATGGATGCTAAGTAGGTCACTAACAGAAACATCTGATTCAGAAGGTGCCTTTATATGTTTGTCGAGTCCATACAATATAACATAAATACTATATACATTATGGACAACTTCAAGTGTTTATATATTTGGTGGATTTGACATTTAATGTAGTTTTGCTACAGCTCCCAAGTGGAGGAGCACTATTGATATGTTATCCATTGAGGTGGATGGATGAAACATTGAAAACACAATACAAACCCGAATATCTAGTATGGAATATTTACTATTTTTATGTATCAGATCAACCACAAATACATCTGTACATAGTGTACTGTTTGATATTATTCTACATTTTGTTAGCCAATACATAATTGTAGATTTCTTCTTCATGGAGGAATGTGAGTCTTAAAAACCAGTTTTTAATCAAGACTTTTTACTATATTTATTATAATTCAAAGTAATACTGGTCTGGGTTTCTTAGCAAAAACATCAGGCATGATCCAGTGGATAGTAAGTATCTAAGCAGCATTAAAACATGGTTAGCCTAGGTATCAAAATATTAGCACAATGGTTTTGCTTGCGGCATGTGGTATACAATAATAAAACTTTCTTTTTTACTTAATGTATGTTTGAAAAGTGTTGCCGCAAGTCAAGCTCAGTTACAAAAATTACTGTCAGGCATCACTCAACAAGTCGGCCATTTTGTCTTTCTTGACACAGGCACTAAACAGCCTCATGACTGAGTGGAGCAGCATGACTTTCTGACCAATGCCTAAGGTTGTATTATAATGCTGCCAGACCGCAAATGAATTATATAATTTTCCCTGGTTAAAATCAATTTCAGACAGATAAACACGTTTCCGATTATATGCATACATTTATCCGACTTAAGTTTAATTAAACCACTATAGATTTTTAAGTCAGTAAGCCCTGGTAGCATAATATTTGGCATAACTTGTGGTATTTCACAATATTTCTATACCTAGGCACACACCTAAAATATGCCAACATGCCCACCATCCCATTTGGTTTTTGATACCTTGATACCGGATATATGGAGGTCAAGTCTTGTTTTCTATACAAGATATTTATTGTTTAATGGATCATACAAGATTGTAACAATCACTTTTGTCTAATCAGGACTTGAATGTATTTAATGTGGGACTGTCTACTACATGGGCTGGTAGCCCATTCCAATCGTTTGTCACTCTCTGACTGAATACACTTTGCCTCAAAGTTGATATTTAGCAAACAGTTGGAACTATTTTTTTAATTTCATTGATCTAGAGTGTTCCTGCAATAATCAGAAATACTCTTTTCTTGTGACTTAAACAAACTATAATAGTCTAAATGACATATTGTAACATAACTGATTCAGATCAGTTAAACAGTCAGGGCCAGATAAAATCGGTTGCCCGGATGATCAGGACAAGCATATTTTCATGCCGGGCTAGTGCTGATCGCCGATCACTTTCTGGCTCGGACAAGTGCCCTTTTTGAGAAGAAAATTCACCAAATATGTATATGTGCATGCCTGATGAGCAAACCAATTAAAATAATCAATTTTTACTACTGCTTTTCTATACTGATAATCCACAATGCAAAGCTGCCTGTGAGTGCCTGCTATGCCTAAAGTCGAGATTCCACACACATGGCATGCGCTATTGCATATGTTTCGGACATTCAACTCGAATCAGATGATTGAATCCAGAACTTTACAACCAGATCATAAAATTCTGGATTCAACAGTCCATTTTGTCACATATGCAGTTGCATATAGATCTATAGAATCACGCTCATATGTTTACATGTTTTGTCGGATTCACATACCAAGATTCCATATATGCAGTATGCAACATTGTGGTAGCATATGTGACATTGCAGTATCCATTTGTTTCGGACACCCTTCACACTCTGTGACCTATTTTTCTTGGGAAAGCTTGCCTGGACACTGAAATCGGATGGTTGAATCCAGAATGTTACAACCCAGGTCATAAAAATATAGATTCAACCATCCAATTCGCACCAATCGCTAGATGAAGAGGTCCGCTTTGTCACAAATCACATATGCGGAATCACGCTCGTACATTTACGGTTTCCATTTTTTGTCGGATTTACATAACGCATAGATTATACTGCATATACTAAATCTCTGCTTAAGACAACACACCGCCTATTTAAATGGTGTCACCAATTAAAAGCTGTATTCATTGCAGTTTACTGACTATGCGTTCTTGGTAATTTGAAATTTTATTTATATAGTGAGAATGAAAATGGCTATGGGTAACTCAGCAAAGCAGCATTGGGCTTCACAGAATAAACATTTATTTTTATTGCAAATACATGTTTATATGTAGGCAGGTGAAATATAGCAGATTAAAAAAAAATGATAATTTTGGATCAGGGCAACTGAATTGAAAATATATTTATCTGAACCTGTAAATAGCTTCTCTCTGTGCTATGCGACTTGCCAGGCATACACAACAGAAATAGTATTGAGTGCAACCTGGCAGTAAAATCGTCACCTGGGAACTCAGCCAGTAAATATGCCCAAAATCATTGAAAATGTACTCAGCCTCAGGACTGTACTTGTAACTTACTGTGAATCAAAACACACGTACATCTTTTTAAACGTATTAAATTATAAATAATACAGTTAATTTTACATTAAATGTTTTATTGTAATACCATTTCAGCACTTTAGGAAATTTGAAATTTACGTAGTATTTGTAATACATACACTTTGCTGGATTTATGACTGAAAATACACAGACACAGACAGTGACTGAGTCAGTGAGTGAGTGACTGGAACAGTCTGAGTCTCCCAGTCGGCCAGTGACAGTCAGTAGTCACTGAGTCAGTCATTGAAACACATACACACACACATTATATATATAATATATATGTATATTATCATTTTATTAAGTTGTTACTTACTGCTTCATATTGTCGCCGAGAACATCGGCTAAATTCTTCTTAGCAGAAGTTAGTTCCATGGAAGCTGACATCTTGAATATGGCAGAGAGGAACACTAAACACCGATACGTTAGAATTTGAAGAACTAACATTCAAAAAACAAAACTATGACAGCGTCAAACTTGTAAAACTATGGAATAATTTAAACAATCTATAATATTTTTTAACATATGAAATAAATACGACGTTTTGTTTTTATTGAAGGTAGGGTTGTCACTCTGTTTTCTCATTCTGTGCCACTGCTGAAATCACTTCATTGGCCCCCAGTTCAGTCTCGCATCGCTTTCAAACGCTGTACCATTGCCTATCAAACTCTTTCTCCCCGAGAACCTTCGTATCTATTTTCAATACTTTCTCTAGCACCCAAGCCCAGAGTGCTTCGTTCATCTGGGTTTCACTTGCTGTCTATTTCCAGAGTTAAAACTCATTCTAGGACTCGTGCTTTTCAGTTGCTGTCCCCTCTCTTTGAAACTCATTCAATGAAAATGTTAAATCATCAAATTTTATAGCATAGTTTCTTTCCATCACCATTTGAAAACTCAACCTTTCACCTTTCAAACTTGCTTAATTATCCCTCCTAAGTTTCTACTGCATCCAATCATTTGTTGGTGAATTTTCCATCGTACTTTTACTACGAGAATGTCCAACCCCTGTACTAGGTGCGCAACTGAACTCGATTCTTTTCGAGGAAACGGCGTTATAGAAGTTTTGTTATTATTATATAAGGCATTCTTAGAAATATTTAATCTTCCATTTTTTTAATTTGCCAATTTCCGCCGTGCTATACCCGGGATGTACTATCGTCACCAATATATGTGTGTTGTGGTATAGTCATGCATGAATCTAAAACTGAAGGCTGATGTTTTGCTCTGTTTTGTGAGAAGGAGGTACCGTATACATTCGGGTGTATAATTAATCAGCTACACATTGCAGCAAACTCAGTGATCTGTGTAACCACATATTTATTCTTATTATAATCTTCTAAAAAGCTGTTGGCCAGAAAGTATTTATTTTAAAACACAAAAATTCATTGAAATATTATGCCCCCAACTATTCGTACATAGTCTTCTGATAGATGCAAGCTCAAAGTTGACTTCACCACATGGGAATTCAAACTGATAAGGCAGGATACCAGTGCATATTTTAGATTAATACCTTTCTTTTGAATTATTTGAAGATCTTTCACCGCTATCGCTCATAGTTAATAATTATTTATCCAATAAAAGTCTATCAAGTTAAGTGAGCTCTTTAGTCTTTTTATATTTCACTTTATGCCTTGACTCGGACATTTTCCGTGATGGGTTCGGCAAACCTCGGGAGTTTGTCTGCTTAAGCCGTTGAATTAGTTATTTATCAATTAGCTCGATAGGAAACAGTGTGTGCAATATTTTGATACACAGAAGACATCTTTGATACAATTAAGTGATTGGCATCCAAGTAGAAATAGTGTATAGAAACCTGGAGCAATATAGTAACACTAAACATTCTATTCAACCTGATTAAGACCCGGATAAGTAATATTGGACTGAATCCTGTTAATAGGCCCATTGCAGAGAGCTTAAATATGTGTGTATACTTTTCCTGTTACTGCAGCTGAAAGCGGCGCAGAATCAACCAGTGCAATTAAGCGTCCCATGTTAAAACGCGAAGTAACACGTCTTATTATATCGTTACTTTAATACCAGTATGTATTAAAGTTTATTTTGATTTATTCTTATACTAATATTACATTTTATAGTGTATTAATTGTCTATTTTTCTCTTTTAGACTTTATTTTGGTTTATCAATGTTGTATACGTTAAATGTACATAATGAATTACAATGGTTCATTCTATTTTTCTCATTTTTAGTTTGTATATTTTTGATAATTATATTTATAATTAAATATCGATTAAATGTCGAGAGGTAATTAAGAAGCAATCCCCCGCAGATCGGACCCTTGTCCGTTCCATTATATAGCTAAGGTTGTTGGGTTAATCGAACCCAGAATAAAGTTCAGGTCATCTCTGTGCCGTAGAAATGTTGTTATGAACCGCACCAACTTGCTGTGACTGCAAAATATTTTACCATGTATATATAGGCTTATCATTGAATTAAATTAACTTGCTGTTTATTGAAAAATTGCAGGGTTGCAAAACAATCACGATTTAAAAAACATCATGATTTGTAAAATTTAAATATATTAAATCATATATTTTTATTACATTTCTTTGCCACATTTCTTGCTCGATGCACCACATACTGTTTCCCTATAATTATTATCTTACATTATAATAACATAATAGTTTTTTTTGAAGCCGAATATATAATATTTGTTTTAATATCATTTAATCTTAGAAAGTTTTGAGTCATCCGTAGCCGAATATCAGTAAAAGAATGTTCTAAATTCCCTAAAGAAGAGGTCTAGCGGTAGCGTGCTGGACCATAGATCACTACCACCCGTGTTCGAATCCCGACATAGGCATATCTGAATGTTGTTTCGTATTTCACTTCGTCTCATTACCTTTGGAAGTCGCTCGGCCCGTTTAGCCTACCTTGTGCACAAAAGTGGCCGTAAAACACCAATCGTCAATCGTCTAACTGCCTGGAAATGGCTGAAATTAATCTTATCCACTTTTTTTAGAAACTATAAGACGAAAATATTCAGATAATCAATTTATATCAATTTTTTATGATATATCTAAACTGAGATGTGTAACTATTAGTGTTTATATCGATATCACATATTGCAGCCTGAATTTTGCATGCTGTAATTTGTTTCGTTGGAATTACAGATTTAGCCGCAACACACAACATTAACTATAATACAACACGTTTAACAAAACACGACAACAAGATGTGATAATCGATAGTAGGAAATGTCATTGTTTATAAACGTATAGTAAAGCTAGTTACTGAAAGATTGACGCTTTAGTGAAATTATGTGAATATAAAAAAAGCTTCTTCAGTGGTTCGATCCGTAGACGTTTCTATTTATTATAAGGTATTCATTTCAATCTACTTGACAGGGAAAAAAAGGGTTTTATAATTATAGTGTAATCGGTGATGATACTGTATTGATGACATGTTCCAAATAACATTTTGGTTCAAGGATTTTAAAATAGTTATTTATTATTATTTAAGTTATATTGCCTGTTCTTAACAGTGGCATCAGCAAGATTACCATATCATTATTTTTGGTAGATTTTTATATATCTTGTGAACTTTTTCTGTTTGTTCAGGCCTGTTGAATCCAGGGTGTCAATCCAGAAGGTTCACGCACCTGAAAGTCTCGCGCGACTGCCATGTTGGCGCGGTGAGCAGATGAAATTTGGTACTTTCTGGTGAAGAAACGATCAAATGTTTGAGTAAATACGTCCTTTTGGATTAGACAAAATGTGCGGTGCTAGAAAGTTACTAGTGTGACGCTCTGCGGTTTATTTGCTGGGTGTTAAGACACACGCTGAGTTCTTCAGTGTAGCGCACGTGAGGCCCCGGACATCTAAGGACATCTCTTCACAGTGTTGAAGGTGACCTTCGGCCTGGAGGAGTTCGACATACTGGATGAGCCCGTAACGCGATGGCTGACTAGGAGCTGAAAATCGCCCGGTGTTTAACGAAACCCAAGCAAAAATATATAACTTTATCAAGCTTGGTGTGGAATAATTTCTTTTAATTTTGTCTGGGTAATGTCTTTCTGGGTCACCAGAAACTTTCCAAACTGCGTCTGCTATAGCTCACGTGTTCTTGTTTTCGAATAGTGCAGCTAAGGTTATCGATTCAAAAAAAAATGTCTGGATTCGCAGCTGTGCTCCATGCTGGGAAACGATGAAGATGTTTTGGAGGAGGCCACTGCAACACGCGTCTTTGACATTGTGCGCAAGTTCTACGTTGCGGTTGTCAACAAGATGATCAAGATCTTCCCATTTCACGATAATGTATTGAAGGACCTAGCTGCACTCAATGTCAACCCTGCGCTTCGAGAGTCCTGGAGCTCGATCATCATCTGTTCGTGAATTGGCTATTCGCTTAATTTGGCCTCGTGGCAGATGAACATCATGACGCACTCCTCGCTAAGTTTCAGCACTACCATCTGACTTCTGACGATGAACTGCCATTTGCTGGTGGAATGCGCTTTCCACGTTTAGCGCATCTCATGACAATACTGACGGAAATGGCCCACAGCAATGCTGATAGCGAACGCGTCTTCTCCATGTGCTGCAAGATTGACACCGATGCTCGATCACAGCTTGGTACCGACACTTTGCACGCTCTTCTTTCATGCAAAATCAACATGGATGAGCCGTGCTATGCATTTCAGGCAGACAGCTATCTGCTGAAATCGGCAAAGTCTGCAACGAGGAACTATGTGAAAGACCACCAGTGATGTGTGACTTAGTGACTTTTTGCTAGATCTAAGTTATAATAGTACCTGAATTGAGGCATATGTAAAGAAAACACAGTCTGTCTTTACAAGTGCTCAAAGTGTTTTTAAAAATAATTTTTTTATAAAGTGCAATAATTTAAGATTGTGTGTTTAATATGTTTTATGTTATTTTTCTAGATCTGCATTGACACATACTTTTATTATCATATGGATTTTTTTCAATGCATTAGTTTGTATAAAGTGCATAATCTGATATTGTATGTTTTACATGGAATATATGCATTTTGTACTTCATCTGGTGGCAGGTACTGGTTGGTAATAATAAAACTTGATTGTTATGATCTAAGGAGTGTTTACTTTTCTGTTACCATAGCACATTGTAATTATTAGAATATTCCGATTTACGTATAAAGGCCCGATTTTCTGAGACCTGATTTACGTATAAATCTACTGTTTTGGCATTTCTGAAACATAACATGTATGTGTACTACATGTACTATAGTTAACTACATCCTTTGCCATTTTTACTCCAGGAAGTAGTTCTGGTTTAGTTAGCGTGTCAGTCAATTCAGGTCAATGGTGTCAGTAGTTTAATATAGATACATGTCTGACGCTTTGCGTCTTATTTGCTGGGTGTGTTACACCTGGGATATGCATGTCTTGGCTATCTCCTAAGTCTGTGAAAGAACAACGTAGCTATTTAGGCATTTGTTCCGATTACAGACGTTTTGTGAGGGGGGGGGGGGTGCTGATATTTCAAAGCTGTTGCATAAATTAACAGAGCTAGATGCCCCTTATGATTGGACGCCGGAATGTCAACAAGCATTTGAAACATTGAGACATGCTCTTACTACGGCACCTATTCTTAGTTTTCCGATACCAGGGAAACCTTTTATTATTGATACGGACGCCAGCGGGGTTGATCTCGGGGAAGTGTTGTCTCGGGAATAGGGTGGCGTAGAACACGTTATGGCGCATTACAGTCGGTACCTGTCAAAAGAGGGTCGTCGGTATTGCGTGACCTGACAAGAACTCTTAGCGGTAGTGAAAGCCATAACAGATTTTCATCACTATGTCTATGGTGTGCCAACTCTGGTGCGGACTGATCATGGTGCACTCAAATGGTTGCTGAGTTTCAAAAATCAATAGGGTCAGATGGCACGCTGGCTTGAGATCATTGGAGAATATAATCTGACGATCAAGCATAGGGCAGGCCGGCTCCATGGGAATGCCGACGTACTGTCTAAGAGACCATGTAACAATTGGAAACACCGCGAAAGTAAGGAGATTAAGCACTCTGAAATGAAAGAAGTTGTTCGTATCCGATTTATGGCAAATCCCCAAGGGGAACAGATAAACGAACTGGGAGGTTGGGTAGAAGGGTGGCCTCCTGCGAAACTTTTATTTCCAAGGTACTGGGATGGGTGATAGCTGGCGAAAAATATAAAAGCGGAATGCTATAATGGGGTCTTGTATAGATGATGTTTCTTAGATGATGAACGGGAGGAACGCCACAGACTAGTAACTCCTAACCCACTGCGCAAGGAAATCATGCGACATCTCCATACAAATCGGACCACCGGACACCTTGGAGTGCGTAAAACTAGTTTCAACGTGAGACGACGATTCTGGTGGCCGGATTTGATGACATGTCGAACGTTGGTGTCAAGAATGTCGGGCGTGCCAATTTCGTAACCGGCGCGAAGGTCGTCGGCATCACAAGTTACACCAAGAGACAGTGGGCTCCCCTATGGAAAGAATGGCGATAGACATCTTGAGTTTTCGACCGAAACGGATGGGGGGAACACTTGTGTTTTGGTAATAAGCGATTATTTCACCAAATGGACCGTATCTTTTGCGCTCCCCAACCATCAAGCAATTACATAAATATTCCTTCGTTTTGGCGTCGCCATGGTGTTACACAGTGATCAATGTCCAGAGTTCCGTTCTGATCTCATGAGGCAAATCTCTGAGTTGTTAGATATACGAATGTCAAGGACGGCCCCCTATCATCCTCAATCCGATGATCAGGTTGAAAGATTCATCCGCACCCTGATTGCAATGCTGTCAAAACTTTGCGAGGAGCGAAAGGAAAACTGGGATGACCACCTACCATATGTTATGCGTGCCTATAGATCAACCACCCAGGAGAGCACTCGCTCCAGTTCAAATCGGATAATGCTGGGTCGCGAGATTACGCTTCCAGTTGATTTAATGTACTCACGACCAGAAGATGACCCACCACCCAAATGTCTAGTAGAATATGTAGAATGGGTGAGGGAAGCTGTGTAAGAAAATTATTTTGAGCGTTCTAGAGCACATCTGGCTAAGACAGCCGAAAGTCACTATGATGCGCGGGCCAAGATACGATCCTTCGGTGTCGGTGATTGGGTGTTGCGATTATACCCACCAAACACCAATCGCGATAAATTTCCTTGTAATTAAAGTAGTAGGAGAGGTCAACTATCTAATTCAAAGACATCCTCGTGCGTCACATTTTGCAGTCCATGTGGATGACCTTAAACATTATTATGGGAATGACAATCCCATCCCATGGATAAATGGGTTGGGTTGCTTCTGACTAATCGCCAGAATCACAGCAATCAGACGACAATGCCACCGTATCGGATCACGTCTGTCTCCTGCTGGAGATCTTCGTACTCGTTGTGTTCAGTATCTATCTGTTCACGGAATTCGTCGATCTGGTGCGTGTTGTTATAAGACACTGTCGCTGCGAACGTTGTCCCAGCGAGAGCCTGAAGTATCACCTCTTGGTCGTCTTGCGACATTTCGACTTGAATAGCTTGATGGTCTTCCTCTTCTCAGCCAGCGTGCCGGTGGTGTTCGTCCTGTGCACAATAGAGTGCTCGTCGTTGCCCATATTCCAGACGCTGGCGGCAATCAACGACTAGAGCTTTGTGATGTTCTACATCTGAGCACTGAAGGATGTCGGCATATTTACGGAATGATCCTCCGCGAACTGACTGACATCACCGTGGCCAAAGTAGTAAGCAGCTTTCAGGAGACATACTTTAGGCTTATCAAGATGACCATCGCCCTGGAGGAGACTTTCGACAGACTGGATGAGCCCATAACGCGGTAGCTGAAGAGATCTTGTTGCTTAATGTATTCATTTGTGGCAGATCTGTTATTACTAATAATTTATGTACTACATGTAATATAGTTAACTACATCCCTTGCCATTTTACTCCAGGAAGTAGTTCTTGTTTAGTTAGCGTTTTGTAGGTTAATGTAGATACGTGTGCACAAGTCTTTTCTGTGGAGGTTTTCTTTGTTCTGGCCTTGGGACGAGACCAAAGTCTGACGGGAGTATTGTGACGCTTTGCGTCTTAGTTGCTGGGTGTGTTACACCTGGGATATGGATGTCTTGGCTTTGAGCTGGTCGGATCGGTTTGGCGCCAATGCGGGGAGGGTCTCGGTAAGGGATCGTTGCAGTACCCTATCATGCACGTCCTTGGTTATGGTTCCTTTCGGAGCTGCAGCGTTGACCAGAACGCGCTTTATAAACAAGTGTGTCATATAGTATACACAGTCAGAATCCGTTAATCCGGACATAGTTTATCCGACAAATCTACCATCCGACACATTAGTGCTTGTGACGGATTTAGCTCCATTATAAATGACTCTTTAATCCGACAAAATCGTGCTCCGTGTCCCGACTCTGACACACTGACACACCGACTAGTTGTCCGTAATGGTTAATTAATCCACCCACCCACGATTGCAATCGTCCTTGCCCATACGCACCGACACACGATGCTCCCATTGGTTGTGGCTATCTCATAGCCAATCATAATCATTCACTGCTAATTACAATGACAAAGGTATGATCTTTCCAAAGAGCAGATCATAATTTAATCAGATGGACATAGTGACACGAGCATTTCTTTATAATGTCTATAATTAACAAACATCAAAATGAGCAATGGCTTGAATGCCATTCCGTATTATGGCGCATGATTATTGAATATTGGTTTAAATACGGAGATAAAAGTTACTTGCTATCAGATTCACTTCTATGGCTGTCGAAATAATAACAGAGCAATATGTCAAGTCCAGTGATAAAACGCCGTCGTATTGATATTTCCGCTGCCCAGAAGCGTGAATCATGTTCGTACAAAAAAAATAGATTGTTGGTGTCATTGTGATTACAATGGATGTTGTGTATTCTTTTTGTTACATACAACGGCATATCTTTATGATCTAAAAATGTGTGACACAGACTGTCGGTATGTCACGGACTCGATATTCCGACATTCTCGTTTATCCGACATATTATCATGTGACAAACCTTGTCGGATTAACGAATTCTGATTGTAATTAGATGTACCGGCATTTAACACCTACTTTTAGAGTAGGTATCATTCACTTTTATATGTTATATCTTGAAATGCATGTGGTATGAGTTATATGGTTCCGTCTCGTGGTTATTGTATATATATATATATATATATATATATATATATATATTTCTTTATAGACATTATTAGATCTAATTTATTAAACCTAGGCATAGCTGCACATATTCACAACTTGGTTAATTAGTTAATTTATATGGTTTGACTTTGGCATGTGTTGGTGAATGTGTATTTCTTTATTTTGGGCTCGGGACGAGACCAAAGTGTGACGACACCGGTTTCACCTGGGATGTGCACGTCTTGGCTTTGAGCTAGTCGGATCGGCTTGGCACCAATGTGGGGAGGGTCTCGGGACGGGGTTCTTCCAGTTCCCTATCAATGAGGAGGGTATTTTCCTGTCTTAATCTCTGAGCGAAATGCTCCGGCATACTATCTGGTATCAGGATCCAGCTCTCAGCCAATCATGCATAAAATTTAATTAGCAGTTTAAATATGAAGGCGTTTGATTAGTTGAATCTAACAAAAAAAATCTGGGTGAGCGTTTTTTTTTTATATAAAAACTATTTTTATTGACTTATATCGCAAGGAATTATATAATCTTCTGGATTTCGAATCATTGTAATAAATCACACATTCTTTATTCAACAATTTTTTAGTTGGTTAGTTAATAAATTAATGCTTACACACTATGATCAACTCTAGATTGACTCTCTGTTAAGGGTTAGTAACGCATAAGGTTAGTTAGTTCTGTTTTAACTTCTATAAATATTTCACTGAAATAATAATGGAACATATTTTTATTGTCGTTTATTTGTATATTCTGTTGAGAAAATCCATCTGCACTTAATATTTTTGTAACTATTCTATTATTTATATTATCGATCTTGAATGTATGCCTGCGTGCGTGTGCGCGCGTAAAGAGATCATAGTTATATATGCAATAGCAATACTTGTATAACACGTTTTCGGCTATTTATGTTGTGCATAAAATAATCACCACTGAACAAGATGAATGCCAAATCTAACTTTATTGATTAGCAGTGTCGTTAAAATCTACGGGGTTTTCTCATTGTGAATACCAATTACCATGTGGTGCCTTTAGTCATCACCTGTCATTCGCTTGTAATAGAAACAAAAAGAATAAAATTAACAAAACAAACAACGAAAACCATTGTTTATAATTAAATCGTTAATATTTAACAATCTATCAGTAGTCTTGTTCTAGTTAATATTTCTCTCAGGTACAAACCACTTAAAAGCAATGTTATATAATATCAACGAAAATAAATTAATCATAAACATTTGTTGATGTACATGATATAGTAGTAGTGGTGGTAGAATTAATAGTGTTGTTATAGTTATACATTGTAGTAGTAGTAGTAGTAGTAGTAGTAGTAGTAGAGGTAATAGTTTGCTATTGTAGTAGTAGTAGTAGTAGAGGTAATAGTGTTGTTGTTGTAGTTATAAATAGTAGTAGCAGTAGCAGCAGCAGCAATAGAAGTAATATTGTTTATGTTGAAGTTCTAAGTAGTATTAGTATCAGCAGTAGTGGTGGTAATGGTGGTTGAGTTATGTTGAATTGATTTAAAGGGATAGTCCACCTTCATTTCAAATCTTCAGGACTTACAGAGCTATGCTCACAAATATTATAAATGATGTCAAAATGTGTAAACGATCACCCACACATTAAATAATCCAGTTCAAAGTGCTGATTAATCGACTATTAATGGTTTGTGGGCAACGCCATTTTGAAACTCCTGAAGAGACCGGAAGCTCCTGAATGCTGACGTCACTTGAGCACAGCAGGTAAACCATAAGTCTGTAGAGCCCGTACAAAAGCATTTAAACAAATATGAGGAAATAATTATTCCAGAACAAAACGCAATTATCTTGTTAAAATTACTTCATGAATGACATAAAACCATATAATTTTGAGCCAGAAGGAACCTTAGAAGAGAAAGATGATTCAAAATGACTAAGATATTAAAGCTCAAGACGAACTATAATTCGCGTCAGTCTAGAGATGGCACATGTGACGTCAGAGTATTTGAATTTTTTTCCTTCCCGCCTTGGAATTTAGCTTCCGGTATAGCAGTAATGGCGGCCCTCCAGTAATTTGGATTATTCCCTATATCTATGATATCAGGTATATTTCGTGATTATTATTATGGAATTTTTGGTTACTGTTCTAAGCATTACATATTTAAGAAATATTTTTAAGGGTGAACTGCCCCTTTATGTTTACGTACATACTACATAATGACTGAGAGACGATTACCTACAGAAACATAAATATAGATATGGCGCGAATTCGAAACCACAGTAGTTGTTGTCGTCGTCATTATTGAAACATTAGCAATTGCTGTTGTCGTCGTCATTATTGAAACACTAGCAATTGTTGTTGTTAATGTCGTCGCCATTATTGTAGCAATAGCAGTTGTTGTTGTCGTTGTCATTATTGAAACATTAGCAATTGTTGTTGTCGTCGTCATTATTGAAACATTAGCAATTGTTGTTGTTAATGTCGTCGCCATTATTGTAGCAATAGCAGTTGTTGTTGTCGTTGTCATTATTGAAACATTAGCAATTGTTGTTGTCGTCGTCATTATTGAAACATTAGCAATTGTTGTTGTCGTCGTCATTATTGAAACATTAGCAATTGTTGTTGTCGTTGTCATTATTGAAACATTAGCAATTGTTGTTGTTAATGTCGTCGCCATTATTGAAGCAATTGCAGTTCTTGTTGTCGTCGTCATTATTGAAACATTAGCAATTGTTGTTGTCGTCGTCATTATTGAAACATTAGCAATTGTTGTTGTCGTTGTCATTATTGAAACATTAGCAATTGTTGTTGTTAATGTCGTCGCCATTATTGAAGCAATTGCAGTTCTTGTTGTCGTCGTCATTATTGAAACATTAGCAATTGTTGTTGTCGTCGTCATTATTGAAACATTAGCAATTGTTGTTGTCGTTGTCATTATTGAAACATTAGCAATTGTTGTTGTTAATGTCGTCGCCATTATTGAAGCAATTGCAGTTCTTGTTGTCGTCGTCATTATTGAAACATTAGCAATTGTTGTTGTTAATGTCGTCGCCATTATTGTAGCAATAGCAGTTGTTGTTGTCGTTGTCATTATTGAAGCAGTAGTACTTGTTGTTCTTGCCGTCTTCAATATTGAAGCGGTAGCAGTTGTTGTTGTTGTTGATGTCACTATTGAAGCAGTTGTTGTTGTTGGCATTGTTGAAGCAGTTGTTGTTGTTGTTGGCATTATTCAGGGTACCCACAGAATTTCAAAAACCAAATTCCCTATATTTTCCTTGAATTTTCGCTGTCTTATTGAAGAAAAGTAGCAATAGCATAATAAAACAGCCGAATAGTGTCAGATATAACAGTAATTTACTCACGATAACCTCGAGAAGATTATATCAAGTTCAAGTATATCAACTACATGATATCCATAAGGGAAGAGCAGATTTTTCAAATCTTCGATCTTCTGTTCAGTGGCGTTGACATCACCCCATACTCTCTTCTCAATGGAGATCACATCAATGATGGTTTCATTCAGTGGGACTGTTTTCAACACCTCAAGCTCTGGTCCTTCAATGTCTAGCGAGAAATACTCTACGTGCTTTACCCCAAGAGCTGCGAGAATTGAATAAATTGGGAAGCATTGTACGACCACGATTTCCAGATCTTTGTATGAACTCTCTATGTAATCCCACTGTCCTGGAGAAATGTACTCGGATATTCCACCGGCGATGCCAGTCGTTGTGAAATTCACTACCTGGGGAGTCTCGGTGACGCTCAAACAGGCATTCAACATGAATGATCTTCGTTTCTTGTCCAACACCGAGCTGAAATATTTTGGGTTCCCTTCGATGAGTATTCCATCCCAGTTGTGATAAGTTTCAAACATCAAAGAGTTAGAGTTGAACGTACCATCAGCTGCTCCACATTCTATGAAAAAGCCGGTAGTTTTATTCTTTAAGAGTTTGTTAACCAATGTTGGTTGTCCTTGTTCTGAATGGTCCAAATCACGATGGCCGGGTTTTGGCAGTTTATCCGGAGAAACATTTATCGGTCCTTCAAACGGAGACAAGATCCAAAAATCTCGGATGTGTGCGATGAGGTTTGGGTCAGTCTGGTGAACGTGCTGGAGATTTTCAGGAAGTTTCGGAGGGGTCCACGATGTCAGAGAATTGGGTGTTCTTGTGTGGCTGAAGGAAAGGGGTTGCGCTACGTCGTCCTTTGTTGGAATTCTTTCGGTTGATTGATTAAATGAATGTTCGTCGTCTTGATCACTTTTCTGAATGCTATCTTCTGATTGCAAACTATCATTTAAAATATCGAATCCATGATTAACAAGTGGTTCACGATCTTCACGAGTTGCTGTTGGGGTGTAATGATATTCATGAATCACTGATTTTGTATCGTCCACGTTAATCAAATTTCTATCAGCTTCGGTTAAATGTGTGGTTATGGCGAAGAAGTAATTTAAAGCGAAATAGGTTCCAACAATGGCGATGGCTACAACAGCTAGCCGTGATGGTCGGTATGTTTGGCCCTTCATGTTCTGTCACAGAAATGAGAAAGAAATTACTGAAAACAAAATTCTCGTGGATAGTCATTTGGAAGGTTATGATAATAAACAGAATATAAGCATACTTATGAAAGATTAAATAAACAAATGAAGGCGTGAGATCGTTGTTTCGAATGTCAATATACTTGAGTGAGTAATATTCTTTTTTTGGTGGGTGATTCGCCAGATGTTGCATCAGGTCGTTTTGCATATTTCATAATTATTGTACCTACCGTTGTTTACTTATTCCAGTATTTCATTGATTTATACTTATTTTACCTACTGTGTATACTATAATGTCTTAATTATAATGTATACCAGGGCTCCAGGTGTTTTTTTTGTAATTGTGGGCGATAATAAAGTCAACTGGTCACTCCCGCTTTTCGTGGGATGCTGTTGTTATTTTTGTCTTGCAAAATTAATTTTCTCTAGTTTTATAACAGTTTCTAGTTAACATCTAAAAATACTACTTAGTCATCCCTACTTCTACTAAACAGTTTCCTACTTTTTTGCCGGTGTTTATATCGCAATATTAAAATATGTTTACTTCTCGATCGGTTCCGTCGCCAGTTTTTGTCTCAATTAATTCTAACTGTTGCTTTTCGAATTGTTTTCTGATTACTTTTCAAGTTGTCTTCAAGGTATTCTTCAGGTTGTGTTACTAGTTCGTTTTCCTAGTCAGTTTTCTGTTTCTAGTAGTCAGTGTTCTAGTTGTTTTCACACTGAACCATGGCATATTGCCCCTCTTACCTTCACAGGAGATTTACTTTCCACTATTTGTTCATTTTCATCACTTGCATTCACAGTGCAGTCAACTTGTCATTTTATCACAACACACAGAGATGTACCTGTACCATATGCTGATGTCAAACTCGTCCTAAATAAAAACTATATCTTAGCCTATGACATATCTGATCCCATCTGGGAAACTGTTTCTAAGTTAAAGTCTAATAGTTCCACCATACATAACTTATCCACGCACCTCCTCGTACTCCTATGCATATAACTAAATCTCAGGATATTGTTCACACTCTTTGTATACTACTAGCATCCACTACTATAGGCCCTACTATCATGCAAAATATCCTCTTGGCTACCAGCAACGTTAGGTCTGCCCATAATAAATCAGCCAGTATCAGAGACTTGGTAATATCTGAGAAATTGCACATTCTCGCCCTCACTGAGACTTGGCTTAACCCTCAAGACACAACCTCTTCAGCAATTACGGATGATTTTCATTTTAAAAGATAAATCATACAATCTATATATCACTGGAAAGGTATTTCACTCAGAAATATATTGGTGCAACAAATATGCTTCTATGTTCTATATATATATATATATATATATATATATATATATATATATATATATATATATATATATATATATATATATATATATATATAATATGGGGGGGTATGTCATTCTTAAGTCTGGCCCAATCACAAAATAATCTGCCGATTTCAATGCCACATTTCATATATTCATGTGATGGCCAATTTTATATGAAATGCTATACATATATATAATAATATATCAAGTTATTTAAGATATTATTTATTCTTGAATTATTATGTTAATGAGGTTCGCCAAAGGCTTATCTAAAACTGAAGAGTGAAGATCAGCATCCCATATCATCAAAGTAGATCATAACACCACCAGTCATAAATACAACAACCTGCGGCAAATATGTTAAGGTAAGTTATCATAATAATATTTAATTACAAGTTGTGTACCAGCTTATAAACTAACAAAACAAATGAACTCAAATGAAGAAAAATAACTTTAAACAATACGAACACACACCAAATATTATAACCAACAACACTTAAAAGACAAACATGTCATCAAACAATGCAACAGTGCAATTAAACATAACTGGAATACCAAATTATCATTAGATTCTATACAATTATCTCTAGATCATGAGATTCATAGTCTTTGATATGTATCAATTACATTCACAAACACAAAATCAGATTATAATAGTTGAAATAGCCATTATTGTTGAGATTTTATTGAGATTTTTCTGCAAAAACCATCAGTTCAAAACAGGGGATGGACACAAATGTGCTGGGCGATAATTGCTTCATTTGGTAATATATGTATTTAAAAGTGGTTAAAGAATTAATTTTTTCGAGCTTTCTCCAAGGGCCAATTTGGGCGCCTCCGTGGTTTAGTTGGTAGCGCGTTAGCCTACAGATCACTACCACCTGAGATCGAATCTCGGCGTGGGAATATCTGAAGGGTTTTTCATCTTTGACATCGATTCATTACATTCGGAGGTCGCTCGGCCCATTTAGTTTACCATGTGCACATAAGTAGCCGTAAAATATCAATCATCATCATCATCCAATGGCCAATTTCGATATTTTGACTAATATATCAAACAGATTGTCATGATTTTACAATTCTCCCATAATTGCATACCCTAAATATCTAAATATCCAAACAATATATATATATATATATATATATATATATATATATATATATATATATGCATCTATATAATCATCAGCTAGACCTTAATTATCATTCCAAAAAAGTGCAAGATGGCTGTAACAGGTCCGCACAAAGCGGCTTAAGAATGCAGTTACGGCATCTGCTTTTTAGCTATTTTGATTTTTTCATATGGCAATTGTTCTACCGAAGATTGCAAACTATTTTTTCCCTCCAAATGATTAAAATACAGCTCATAATCTATCCATTGATATGACAAACATGCATAAAACGCCATTACTAATCAATGATATTAGGTACTGAATTGGGGGTGTTTGGCATTTTAGCCAATAGGCAGGGCCCAAATGCTGATCGTCTGCAAGGCTCTTGTATTTCTGGTCCACCTGCTCGCCCCCGTCGTTTAACTGGTAGCGTGTTGAATTACATATCACTACCACCTGAGTTCGAACCTCGGCGTGGGCATATCTGAAGGGTGTTTAATCTTTGACTTCGCTTCATTACCATTGGATGTCGCTCGCCCCATTTAGCTCATCATGTACACAAAGGTGGCCGTAAAACACCAATCATCATCTTCTGGTATCAATACCTGGCTATTCCTTTTACCACCAACCATGTCATGCTGGACGTGGAAGTGGTATTGGTATCCAATACATTTAAAGTCCCATTCTGTCTAGGCCTGTTCTAGTTTAAGGCTATCTGCATTGAAATTTCTGATCGTTCTTTTACTTGGACTGCTGATGTTTACTTTGTATACAGATGACACCCAATTATCTTTCTTTTATACTGCTAGGTGACAGCCTCAGTGATATCTCTGGCTGGATGACAAAGAATAGACTTAAGTTCAATGCAGCAAAAACAGATGTACGTAATCTTGGTGTTACATTTGATAGTGATTTTAATTTCAGAAAAAAAATTCTCTGACATGTCGCTGCTGCTTCTGCCATATTCGTGAATTCGTCGTAATAACCGCTTCCCCCTGGTCTTTTGCCCAATGGTCTTTGCCACATAACTTTAAAAAGTTTGATTTCTACAATTGAAATTTGATCATTGTACAATAAACTTATTTTGTTGAGTTATATTTTTAATTAAATAGGGTTCATAAAAAGTATAAAAATAAATAAATAGGTATATTATTATTTAAAAATAATAATGATAATACATAAATTGGTAAATACCTTTTACAAGATAATTTTAATGCAAATATATATATATAGAGCAATATATAACCGATGTTTCATTGTACAAATATCAATTGTAATTAAGGAAACACTCACTGGAACAAAGCATCTCCCCTTTTCAGGTCTGTTCCCATTCATCTTTCTGATCAAGGGATCATCATAATTGAAATTGTTGATGGGAGACAGAGAATACAGAGAATAGTTACAACAAAATAAGTAAAAAGAAGCCATCGATTAAAGCCATAATATATACATGTAGATGGATATTTCTTAAAGCAAGCAGATCTTGAGATGACAGACATTGAATAAAGTAATGAAGCAGATCTCGGATGACAAAATGCCATTTCTCGTTCAGTCGCCACAATGATTCTTACAACATTAACTATTAGTAGACTTGATTACTGCAACTCTCTTCTTTATCATATTGTATCTAAGCATAATGTAGAACTTTAGTGTGTTCAGAACTGCTTAGGGTTGTCACACGGTCTCCTTAGGGTTGTCACACGGTCTCCTTAGGGTTGTCACACGGTCTCCTTAGGGTTGTCACACGGTCTCCTTAGGGTTGTCACACGGTCTCCTTAGGGTTGTCACACGGTCTCCTTAGGGTTGTCATACGGTCTCCTTAGGGTTGTCATACGGTCTCCTTGAGTTTCCCATTCTGTCCCACTTCTGAAATCACTTCACTGGCTCCCTGTTCAATCTCCCATAATTTTCAAACTCTGTACCATTGCCTATCAAACTCTTTCTTCGGCAGAACCTTTGTATCTATTTTCCATGCTTTCTCTAGCACCCAAGCCCGGAGAACTCCGTTCATCTGGTTCTCACTTGTTGTCTGTTCCCAGGGTTAAAACTCATCACGGCACTCGTGCTTTTTCAGTTGCTGTCATTTCTCTTTGGAATTCACTCTCTGTTAAGTCATCAAATAGCATAGTTTCTTTCCATAACCATTTGAAAACTCACCTTTTCAGACTCGCTATCCCTCCTAAGTTTTCACTGAATCCGATCACTTGTTGATGAATTTTACATCGTACCTTGACTATGAGATTGAATATGGGGTGTTTATTTATATCATAGGTCTATCCAGCTGTGCTCTTGTAAAGCCAGCCAGCCAGCCAGCCACTTGTTCATATGGTGGAAATTACAGCTAGCCAGTTGATGGTTTAATAAGTGTTCATAGTTGTGTTATATAATGCATTGTATTTCTCTGGCCAGTTGGTAAATTGGTTAAATTATCTGGTTGTATGATACGATTGCAATGAATGATATAGGCAATGGGGAATACATTAACTGTTTTACGGCCATTTTGGTCCACACAGTAATTTAAATGGGCTGAATGATCCCCAAAGCGAGTGAGGCGAATTGGATAATGAATCATCATTTAGATACGGTTGAACCAAGATTTGAACCCTGGTGCCAGAAGTCGGTGCCAAACAGCGCTACCAATTCGGTCATGTAGACGCCCAAAGTTTTATTTGTAGTGGTGTCAGTACTCAGTAGTATGAGTAGTAATAGCGGTGCGGCGTCGTGGTTATAGACAGTAGTGTTGGTGGTGGTACTAGTAGTAGTAGCAAAGACTATTTTTTTAAGCTCTCTGGTAGTAGGACTCATGTCGTTCTCGGCCCATGTCGACATCGGCCCACCTAATTGGTTGTTAAAGTGATAATGATTGATGATGATGATTGGTGTTTTACGACCACTTTTGTGCACATGGTAGGCTAAATGGGCCGAGCGAGCTCCAAATGTAATGAAGCGAAGTCAAAGATGAAACAACCTTCAGATATGCCTACGCCACGGGTAGTAGTGATCTGTGGTCCAACACGCTACCACCAAACCACCGAGGCGCTAGACCATTAAGGGTTGTTAAAGTGGTACTCGTTGGCCTAAAAGAGGTCAATGATGGTACTCCTATGTATTGTTATGTATAATTAAATGTCCGGGCTAATTAACTACCACCACCACGGCCGTGTCCGGCGACTCGGTCAAGTCTTCCGACAACTCCGATATGACCGACCATGGCAGTGTCCGGCGACTCGGTCAAGTCCTCCGACCACTCCGAGATGACCGACCACGGCCGTGTCCGGCGACTCGGTCAAGTCCTCCGACCACTCCGATATGACCGACCATGGCAGTGTCCGGCGACTCGGTCAAGTCCTCCGACCACTCCGAGATGACCGACCACGGCAGTGTCCGGCGACTCGGTCAAGTCCTCCGACCACTCCGAGATGACCGACCACGGCACCGTCCAGCGATATTTCATGAACTATTGGCTATACTGCCATATCGCCAAATACAGCGGATGGTCCTCGACTTTGAGAACGCTATGTGGAGGGCAGCCCGCGTGGTGTTCCCAACCGCGGAGTTCATGGGTGCGCCTTCCATTTCAAGCAGGCAAAACGTTACCAAAGTTCAAACAGGGCTAAAAATTAAGCGCGATTTTGAAAGCGGCATAATTAGACGTTCCCCCATATGGCACTTCAGAGTGGTGTAAATATGAAAATATTTGTTAGTGAATGATAATATATATATATATATATATATATATATATATATATATATATATATATATATATATATTCCACGGAACAGATGAAATATAACAGTGGTGTGTATAATATACCTATTCACCTAATCCCCTGGTTGAAAACCGCACAGGTGGGCCGAGATCGGCGAGATACAAAAATGTATTATAAACAGTTTAATGCAAAATGGGCCGAAATCAACATATATTGATGAGGCTCACGTCGATCTCGGCCCAGTTGATCTCGGCCCGTTGACATTATGGTATGAACAACTATTTTATCCGCTTGAAATATGTGGGCCGAGGTCGATATGGGCCGAGATCGACGAGGGCCGAGATCGACGGACACCAGTAGTAGTAGTAGTAGTAGTAGTAGTAGTAGCAGTAATAGTAGTAGTAGTAGTAGTAGCAGCAGTAAAAGAATAACAGACAATATTAATTTATAGATCTAGGCAAGAGGAAATATTTCTGTTTTTAAAGACTCACTTATTTTTTATTCGATCTTGTTTAAACACTTCGATTCTATATTACGTTGGTCAGGAATATATAAGGCTGTTATAATAGCACACTACTGTGACGCTTTGCTTCTCATTTGCTGGGTGTGTTTCGTCTAGGATGTGCATGTCTTGGCTTTGGGCTGGTCGGATCGGTTTGGCGCCAATGCGGTGTGGGTCTCTGTGCGGGGTGATATTTTCCCGTCTTAATTTCTGGGCGAAGTGCTCCGAGATACTATCTGGTATCAGGATCCAGCTCTCATGCCAATCATGCACGTCCCTGGCTTCCCGGTTAAGATTCATTTGGTGCATCAGCGTTGACCAGAACACACCTTGTTTATAAAGCGCGTTCTGGTCATATAATAGATCTACCGGCATTTAACACCTATTTCTAGTGTAGGTATCATTCACTTTTATTTATTTTATTTTGAAATGTATATGGTATGAGTTATATGGTTCCGTTTCGTGGATATTGTGTATATATTTCTTTATGGCCAGTATTATTTACCCGGCAGCCGGATCCCGAACGATAGAAAAGGTCTTATTCATCCGGCAGCCGGATCCCGAAGGAAAGTATCGGCGACTGCTTACCCGGAAGCCGGATGTACAATGCTAATTGTTTGTTCTTGTTCAGCCGACATTGCCGGGTGCGCATCAACATAAATCTTCACTTGATGACCTGCAAGCTCAGCAGAGTCATCGCAGGATGAGGACTCATTAATTTTTCCGGCAAATGACACGTGTGCTAACGCCTATAGTTGAGGCATTGGAAAACTTGTTAAAAATTGAATGTACTCGGCGGCTAATGACACTAGTCGTGCATAGTCGTACCCACACGCGTTACATTAGCATTGATTTAATCGAGGCTGATGACACTCGGAAAATATCATCAAAACATTTCACTGGCAAATAGATAAATTATTGTTTATGTACAAATGCCTGGAACAGGTTTTATAATGTCACGTACAGGTTCTAAATAAAAGAAAATTGCGGAAAGATAACAACCGGGAAGAGAAATAAACAGCGCATATAATCCTGCGCTCATACAAATCAATTGTGTTTTATATTAATCCAAAAACGGCGAGACAATTTGTCAACAAAACCGTCGCCAGATGATTATGTTTAGAGTATTTACTCGGCAACATACTTCTACTAGTAGCCCATATTTTGTTTGGTTGCTCGAATGTGAGGTTTAATAAAAAAGCACTTTTAGTGATATTCGTCTAAACCATAACCCGGAGGCCTCCGTGTTGGACCACAGATCACTAACACCTTAGTTCGAAACTCGGCGTGGCCATATCTGAAGGATGTTTCATCTTTGACTTCACTTCATTACCTTGTCGCTCGGCCCATTTAGCCTATCCTGTGCACAAAAGTCAATCAACATCATCTAAACCATAACCAGGGGCTTGGTGTTTTTTCTCAAGTAATTGGAAGTAACGAAGTAAGATTTCAACTAACTACTTTTACTTGTAACGAAGTAGTTTTATTTGCAGTACGTAATGCTACTTAATTATTACTTCGTTACTTTCATTTACTTCGCGATAGTTTCGTTACTTATTTAGTCATAAAATAGCCTATGATTTCAGAGACAGTTGTTACAGTTGTTGCAAATTACCACTAACTTGTGTATCTTTGATGAATTTCAGGTAAATGAATATATTTTAATATTGTGTGGTATCGAAGTGAGTTTTGTAAGAATGCTAACATTTGGTATATATTTTTCAGCTGATGCTCACTGATATTTTTGCCAATCTATTTTTGAAGGCTCACTTTGTTATACAGTGTTTCAGCTGAAGCCAACTGTTTTCTCAAATTCATCGTATTTATATTTTTATCGCATTGGCGCCACCAACTTTGAGAATCAGCTTTTGCTGAAGTTGAAGAATGGCTTTGTTCAATGAACTGAAGGTGGCAGCAAATTTTGTTCACTTTTGTGCACTGTGTATTTGATTTTCATATTTTGTGTAACAATACATTTTATCTTTTACTTCTACTTTTACTTCAATTACTTTTAGAAAGTAGTTTAATGTTTTAGTCAAGTAGATTTTTATAAGTTTTTACTAGCTTTTATTTCAACTCAAGTAATTTTGAAGAGGCTTACTTTACTTCTACTCAAGTACAAAATAAAAGTAGTTCGGTCACCCCTGGCCAGAACCGACTTATGTTATTAAATTGGTTGTTTTAATCAGAACAATTGATAATCAGGAAGTGTTCTTTTCTTGTTTCGGGGGGGGGGGGGGGGTTTAAACATATATTTCAATAGAAAACAGGCTTGCTTTTAGCGTTGACATATGTTACCAATGAACGTTTGAAGTAATTATTGCTGCTGAAGGTATTAAACAGGCTCGCAACTTCACCTGAGTTGTATCTACTTGTATCTAGAGTTTCACGAAACAGTCTATTCAGTCATGTTTTAACAGTTTTCTAGGTATTAATGTCGACTTAATGCCTAAAAAATCGAGAGTGATTTTCTCATTGCAATCACATTTTCCTCTCTATGTGTGCGAGGGAAGGGGACAGAGACAGGTAATTTATAATCGTTAATTCAAACCTTAGACGATTAATCGGGATACTTAACCCGGAGAAACGATTTTTCATGCTGAAACACGTCTAATCGATTCATCGATCCCCGAGTAGCTGTGCGACAAAATTCCTAAAAGCGAATCACTTACAGTCACCTGAGATTAACATAATCAGATCAGAGCATGGGAGTTATGAGAATGTTTATGTTAACTGTCTAACCAGTAATACAGGTACCTTTTAATTTTGTATCCCTTTTCAAAGCAATACCTGACAAACTTTAAACCTATATTGTCGCTGCTTTCAAAGACCATCTTCAGCAACGGGAAGGTGTCAAGAAGCCACAATTATCAAACTGTCAGTTTAATCATTCTGGATCGGTAATCATTCATTCTTGCAGACATAGCATGTAACAATATGGAAACAAAATCGTCGAAAACTGGAACAGAAAGTTCAAACCAATTACAGTTAAATGAAGTAATTTTGGTGTGCATGATAAACTAAAATAAAACATCCTTCGTACAATCTTACCCGTAAACTACAAGTTTATATAAAATATAAGAATTAAAATACAGAACATCAATTTTAGACGATGATTAGTAATCGTATTTTTATGAGCCCATTACTCATGTTCCAGTTTCCTATTTACACGTTTCGGTTGTAGACACTGAAACACACCACTACCAAATCAGTTTCACAACTTAGTTTTCCAGATTCTCAAAGGTAATGTCAGCTGCATCTACTTTTTTATATTAGCAATGTGTGTGTGAACCTTCGTGTCACTTTATTGACTAATTATTTATAACCGAAATAAAGGGTTTCCCATATGAAACGCTCCCAAAACATTACATGTGTTGGGCTTATTCTATTTTAAAGAGGAAAAGTGGCCGATGTAAGCAGGGTTTTCAACCAAAACAAAGATTCATAAGCCACGCGAATGGCCAAATGGATACCACACAATACAAATGTTACACACGTGACAGTATGTTTGGAGACCAACAGAGTCTCCGGGTATCTATTAACTTGCAAACACTCAATTAAAAGTAGATTATAGGTATGTGGTTGCGGCAATCGATGGCCATATCGCCAGTCATACGATCGACGTGAAAAGAAATGTTCCCAGTGGTCTCGAGGTCAACTTGTTTTTGGATACAGATGAAGTCAATACGTTCTCCATGCGAGTGCTGGGTTGTTTAGTGCACGAAGCCATACTGTGAACGTTTCAAAGAAGCATTATGTCATTTATATATATGTTCTACCAATATTACATGTTTTTATTGAACTTTTTTATTGATCGGTTGTATGCGGTAGATATATGGTTTTGTTACGCAACTGAAAATACTTCACCGTCTGTTTTGTAGAAGTAAAAACCGTACTTTTGTAATTTGCAGTTTTCATATATATATTTTTTATTAGAACGTTTTCTATACTGTATTGAAAAATTGTAACCAGTAGAGAATATGGTTTTGTTGCACGTGTAACTGGTATCTGTTTTGAATAAAAATATTTTTCAATATTCAATTGTCTGAATGTTTATTTTCGCCTTAGGAAAAATTTGGCTACAGACAGAGCATTTGCCAGAACTCAGACTTTAATTTACAGTGATAACCCCGAACATACACATTCATCTGCAAAGAACTGGAAATGTTTTAGTGTTGGTTGAAAGAGTGACATTCTCTAGTGATCAACGAATGTTAATAATTATGAGAAATTGGATGACATAGTGAACGATTTAAATGTGGAGATAATTTAACAACCGGTGTACGTGTGATCGAGACCTGTCAAATGGACCAAATGGCTTATAAGAACGTGGAGGGTTTTTGGTATATAAAAGGGGTCATTTCACACCACAATTCGAGTTATTTGTCAGGAAAAAATGTGAGACTTTATTCAACAAGCCATCGTATGGCCGCTTTTACTAATAAATAAAGTTGGCATTACCTTGATAATCTCACAATATTGGTCACAATCGTTGGTGATTCGGTGTTAAATTTCAATGTCTGAAAACAAGCATATATTGGCCTAATATTGGTCCCATATGAATTAGCTAGTTGGCACTACGTTGAAATCCAACATTGGAACAATGTAGTTCTGCTCATAGGGGCGATGTTGGCCCAACGTTGGAAACAAAGTATGTCCAATATTGTGCCAATGATATAGAATGTTGGCCCAACGTTGTGCCAATGAGTGTTCCTAAATTGATACAACGTTTTGCCAATCTTATCATTAATTGCCCACGCTGTAAACTGTGTTGTCCAGATAGTTCTCAAAAACAAATAAAACACGAATTTTGTTTTATTCTGTCATATACATGTACATGTAAATTACCTGATTGATGACTTTTACATACAAACTTATACTTACTTCCATTTTACACATGTTTATACAGTCTGCAATAGATCATAGGCTTATAATAATTACACGTTCAATTGATAATATAATCCAACTTTTGGCGTTGAGAAAAATTATACACATTTTATGATTTGTTGATAGTACATGTTCTACATGCCCTTTTAAGTGACTAACACACTAACAGATTAGTTAAAGAACACAACAAATCAATTTAGAAATTACAAGGCGCACATAGATAATTATCAAGCCCTATTGGTTTCTGGATATGAATTTTAACTAATTTTACATCCACATGGAAATTTAATCCACACATACCGCTAAGACAAAAACACAAATAATAACTAATCAATGAAACACAACCTACAATATTAACTCAAACGTGAATTCACGTCCATATGGTAACACACATATAACAATATTAGTCAGAGTCGGATTGCTGCTGATTCTCCTGGTTACGGATGATATTTCTGCTATGTCTCCCCCCAGGGAGACGATCGGCTGACAGTATCAGACATTCTCGGCTCGAACGAAAATGTGGATCTCTGTAAACTGAGGAAGAGTACAGTTCTTCCGTGCTGCCCCTGTTTTGAATTGAATACACAAAAGTTACAGGTAGAATTAGTTTCACATCATTTAATAAAGTTAAAAGTTCATACTGAACAAGTCTATATTAATGGAACATAAATATACACATTTAACTTTTTATAGAAGTATTATAACAATGGAAACATTACGTACAACCTCTAGTTGTATACATTGATCAAACTGGCTGTAGAGACATGATTTGTGTTATATAATAAACTTACCTCGAAGTACTTTGTATATACTGAGGACGGAGAAGACCCTCTTATTACCTCTGCCACATCAAATAAACTCCCAGGTGAGCTGAGGACACAATATCTCCTTCATTATCCTGCTGATGGTTTGTTTGAGGTAGCACCCCCAATTGAGACTAGGAATTTAATCTGACAGGAAAAAGTTAACAACGTGAATGATGCTATCAAAGTGACCAAGCAAAAACAAGTCCATTTTAAGGAAATAGCGTAACAACTTTACTGCCATTAAATCAGACTTTTCATATACTTTAGTTAATATTTTAAGTTAAGTTGCATAACATGTAGAGTACTTAACAAGTTAAGTCTTACTAGTAGTGGAATTGAAACACGCCGTGGTGTAATGATTGCGAATGTTTGGGAGTCACTGCGCAGTTTGATTTAATATTGTCCACGGATTTTTCCCAAACCGCCAAACAGCTCTGGGTGATCTCTCTTGTCGATCTCTGCAGACTTCATCATATCAACGGACACTCGTCTGATAAGGCTGATCATTTCACACGCTCGTCTACCTAGAAGCGACTTCTTATGACTCCCAAGGACATAAATGTCTTCTTCCAACGTGGCGTCTACACACGACAATCTTCCCCAAATTTAAATGAGGGCTTCAAAGCTGTTTGGTTTGCTCCCAACAATGTTTTTGTTGATTCACATATTTTCGGTTTTCCTACATTTTTGTAGTCTTCTTCCGAAATTACTGTCACGACCGCGCCTGTGTCTAACTTGAACTTGACCTCCGTCAAAGTTCTTGTCTCTACTGCCTCAAGTTCAACTGTATAATCATGGTTGGTCACCTTGGTCCATCTCTCCAAGGAAAACGACATCAGAATGGGGATTTTTAACAACTGTGTCAACCGTTTTCGCTGATTGACACGTTACACTAACCCTTTTTGGACTCGAAACAGGCTGCGTTAGGGGCTGGTCACATCGATTTCTGGTTATTTGGCGATCTCCCGCGGTGATCACACTTCATATACGCGATTTGTTTACTGAATTTAACTTTTGTCCATGTTTTCAGATTCCTTTGAGTGCACTTGTTAGACTTTTTTGCACCCTATCCTTGCACGACATCAGTATTGCTACTATAGCAAGATTGCTTCTTAAAAAGGACTGTTCCTTTTTGACGGCTTGGTTTTTTCGAGTCATATCAAAAGCTTTTTTTACTGTCAGAGCACAACCCATTTGCAACTTCAATGATACTGATATATTGCTAATCCCTATAACAATGCGATCTTGAATCATTTCTTCTTTCAGGATGTCATATTGGCAGTATTCTGCTAAGCAGTACAGCGAAGTGATAAAGCTCTCCACACTCTCACCTTCATCCTGCGAATGTATATTCAACTTAGCCCGTTCAAATATGGCATTGTCACGAACTACTAGGGGGGGATCCATGATTTGTTGGGTAGGAGTAATGGATTTTCATTAATGTTAGGGGAGAAAACCTTGTGTCAGCCATTCAGCTCCTCAAATGGCTTTTGATTAGCCTCAACATAGAGAAACTACGCTCTGCTTCCGCAGATGTGGCAAACAGGGTACATCCTAATATCAGTAAAATTCTAATGTTCGGAAAGGGACCTGGATCTGCAGATACTAAGGATTTCATCAAAGTATCAAGTAAATCGGTCATGTCAGACTGTCTTGACCACATGTTGAACCATCTGGATACCTCGTTATCTAATTACCTCGGAGCTGGCGGGTCCTCATGCCATGATTCAAATTGCTCTTGGAGAGGCATCCCTTGTTTGACCATTAAAGATGGTATTAGACTCAGCAAAGCATTCCCTAGCCGGCAGTTGTCTGCAGAGAAACGGTTCTGCTACTGTTACAGTAAGATCTCATTAAAAGGAATGCCAATTGATCTCTTTTAATTAAGAATAGGTGTGTCAGCAGGTACAATTTAACTTTTAAATTGAACCCCTGGAACCCTTGGCATTTCCTCTTCAGTACGTATAATACCAGCTGCTGTACCATCACTGGAATTCTACACCAATGTCATCCCTCAAACATTGAATCTCTGATTTGATATTGTCAATCATTGTGTTTGCCTCAAAGATGTCAATATATCTTCTTTGTAGTTTAGCTGACAAACCTTTCAAATAATTCAAACTATTCTTCAATACTGTGAAGCCAATAATAACTCCTAAACTCTGCAGACTACTTTTCAAACTATGAGCCGTAGTCTTGGTGTCACTACCCCAATTCCAACAACTTTCATTAACCTCTGGATAAACATGTGTATTAAACATAACATTAATGCAAGTGACCACATGTTCATAAAGCTCACCAAATGTTTTCAAGCAAAAATTTCTTTCAACCCAGCGGTTCTTGCACAAACCTTATTTGACCTGTTTATTGTGACGATTATTGGGGCAATATTGTTTAGTTGCAACCTCCAGGAATTTATGCCTCTTGTGTAGATCCACCACTGCATGATTACAGCTTCCCTCAAACTTGTTTTTGACCACATTATAGTCCCTTTTCTCATCGTCTGCCAATCCGAACCCTGTTATTATATCATCTGCCTCGTCCCCCATTGCATAAATCGATGTATTTACTTGCGTACCTGACTTAGTCCTTTTCGTTCAATGCGGAACCTTTCAAAATTTCCATTTCAGCCATTCGTCAGGTATTTTGAACAAGAACGATTCTGGCGGGGGGACATGGAATGATTGAGCCATGTCGAGTGTTTTTAATTTCACTCACCTTCGTCTTTTACACAGTTACACCATCACCGTGTATTTTACTCTTTCTGATCAGACGCAGGTTTTCTACAGACTTCAGACCCCGTGTGGCTTTATAGGGTTTGGTGTGAGCATAACTATAGCTACAACATAGGACAGGTTTGGCTAGACTAGGCATTTATTCCACTCTCCTCGTATAAGTGATAATAACCGTTTTCCTTCTAGTTCGTAGAGGTGCTCGCGCCACGTCGATGATATATAGAGGTAGTCGCGATTCGATTACGCTATATGGATGGTTGGCCCAAGGTCGAAGGATTTATGTTGCACACCAACCGAAATTCAATAGTTGATACAACGTTGGCCCAACATCGAAGGATTTTTGTTGCACACCAACAGAGGTTCAATAGTTGATCCGATGTTGGCCCATTGTCGAAATCACCCATACCAATATATCCTATGTTTATGGCTAGAGGTATCTTGTGCATGCCGTGTGTGTTTTAGATAGTAGGGCTACGTCATCAAGCAATTGATAAGCATATACATATTTACCAGGGTGTTGTCATTAACATCAGAGAACGTGTATATAGTCGAGCCGTGATAGCGCACTTAGTTAGAGCGTAGAACTCGTAGCCGAACGGTCGCGGGTTCGAGGCGCCGGGAGCTGCAATGCTGTCATGTGGTGACTGGTTCACTCATCCATAAACAAGTACCCGACAGGACGCGATGGCTATGTGTTTGAGTAACGCTTTTCACCTATAATGGTAAGCATGCGTTGTATGCTCCCTTGGCAGTTAAGATATGTGCTGAGTCAGGGATAATAATATTGTAAAGCGCCTTAGAGTAGCTTCTAGCTGAATAGGGCATTATATAAATATCACATATTATTATTATATTATTATATACAGGTTTTCTGTTAACATGACGCTTTTAGAAAAGCCACAAACTGCCCTTGGTAATGATGGAATAAATTTCCTCTAGAAGTCAAAATCTGTGATATAAATACGAAAATGAATGATAATCATATAGGTACATTCTGTATTATGGATGCATTATCTAAGCATATTTAATGCCTTAAAATATTCTACCTCTTCTTAATTAGCCTACCTGTTATTGGTAGTTTTACTGCACTCTGTTTGAAGTGTTTCAGTGAGAAATTACATTCCAAAACTTATATCAAGACAAAATATTTATGACAGATTTACTTCTGGTACCTCCCTTGAGAACATTTGGCATTTCATTCTTGGGTGACTATATATAATGGCAGCATTATGGAACGTAATATAATAATGACTAATTTGATAACTTATATATATATTAACTCCAACTGACATAAAATAACCTATATGTTATTCGTATAATCAGATACGAATACTTACTATAGCATGCTATGCAAAGAAAAAAATTTGATTAAGATACTAAGAGGACACTAAATAACTGTAGACGAAATGCAGACAGACTCGCTCATTCACTCACCCGCACGCTCGGTTAACTTTTGTGTGGTATTTAGTTTTGTCTTGTTTGGACTGATAGACTATTTCAAGTGCTGAAGTTAGAAATTAATGTATTTCGCAAAACTGCTGCTATTACAAAATGGCAGAAGTCGTCCAACACAGAATTGAAGAAATGCTCCCAGAATTGGAGCAAATGAAACGGATTGAACTTTTCACAGATAAGGAAACTCGGTTTGTGCATACTCTATTATCGCTCAAACATCACATGTAGATCTACACGACTACAGTACATCTGTTATTATTAGTATTATCAGTTTCAATTATGTAATGACATGACAAGTTTCATTGGTTATGCTATCTAATTCTCTCTCTCCACACGCAGACACACACACTTAAGTTATATTTTGACTGGTATGAGTATTTAGATATTCTAAAAATGTTTCCAGTTAACTCGGCTCATTTTAAACTCGGTCCGTCCATAGGCCATACCATATGATATAGGCGTAGTTACCGGCTAGTATGGCATAGGCATAGACATACTATTACGTAGTCCACATTGAACTAGTCTGAAGATTCAACTCTTAGCTTAATGATTTTACGAACTAGATTAGTCATCAGCTACAAAGTGGTTACATATCTGAGCATCGGAACCCTGTACCTCAGCATTCTAGATCCGAGCACTTAGTGCGCATGAACCAATTATTCCTCGTTTGCTATTACTTCCGCTCAAATATGGCGGCTGAGCATGTAGTTGTTATATTTGGGTTAAAAGTAGAAGAGGTACAAACGAAAATCAAAGAAATAGACGATCGATAGAACAGCAGTGGGGGCTTTACAAATAATCGGCGTTCCCAGGTGTCCTAGAAAACCTGGAATATAACAAATTCATTTTCCAGGTCCTGGAAATGTCCTTGAATTTGACAAAATCTGAAAATGTCATGGAAAAAATACTGCCTTTAGAAAAACCCCACTTAAAATAAAAAGTGAATAAATAGTATACCTGTAGTATAGGTGAGTGTAGAAAATAAAATTTCCTTGGCTGCAGGAATCATAAAATAATGCATTTCTTATAAATGTCAGATTTTCTTTTTAATCTAATGTTTATTAATAGACTTAATCTAATATCTTTATTAAACACTAGTAGCAGTAATTACAACTACGCTTCCATCACTGATGTGAGCAGGTGAAAAATGGTCATGAAATTGCTCAGATTTACAATAATATTGATGATGCATAGTTCAGATGCTGAATGCTCGGACCTTTATCATCAACGAACACGATTCCAATGCTCGGATACATAACAACAGCCAACTGTTTATTGTTGCTTAAGTTATTATTATTCATGCTTACAAATGTGTGGAATTATCAAATGAATACTTAGAGCTATGCTATTAGCAGGGACCCAGGGTTGGGTTTCTTCTCGGTAAAAAGGTATTTCTTCCCATGGGACGAAATTGGGAAGAAACTCCTAAAGGATAGAGTGACTTGATATTGATAATCCAAACTTATATGATATTCACCATCTCCAACCCACAGTAGTGTATAAAAACCAGACATGGGGTCAATTCCATTTGGTAAATTCCACCTCAAATTTTCCAATTCTCTTTTTTTGCCTAATACTTTTTACCGTGAGTAGGGTTGTTATGGAAGAAATATTTCTGAATTAAAAAATTAAATTCTGGATTTTTTTGCCAGTTCTAAACATTGAACAGGGGTAAATTCCTAAATAGCAGTATCTCTATATAGATTACAGACATGCTACTTGGTGGTGTCACCGTGTTGTGGGTGGAGCCCATGGTATCCACACCATTTTAGTTGGTTAAATGCTCACGTGCGTTACCACAGTCAATGTGCATATCTGATATATACAGCTATACTCACAAATATCATAAATAATGTCAAAATGTGTAAACGATCACCCACATGTTAAATAATCCAGTTCAAAGTGCTGATTAATCGACTTTTAATGGTATGTGGGTGCTGCCATTTTGAAGCTAGATAGAGACCGGAAGCTCCTGAATGCTGACATCACTTCGAGACTGGAAGCTCCTGAATGCTGACATCACTTCAATACATTCGGTTGACCTGAAGTCTGTAGAGCCTGTACAAAAGCATGTAAACAAGTGTGAGCAAAGAATTATTCCGGAACATTATGCAAATGCGTTGTTAAAATTACATCATGAATGGCATACAACCATATCAGTTTGAGCCAGAAGGAACCTGACAAAAGGAAGATGATTCAAAATGGCTCAGATATTAATGCTCAAGAGAAACTATAATCCCCATCAGTATAGAGATCGCCGATGTGACGTCAGAGCATTTTATTTTGCTCCTTCCCACCACCTTTGAATATGGCTTCCGGTGCATCCATAATGGCAGCCCTCCAGTAATTTGGATTATTTCCCTATATCTATGATATATATATATATATATATATATATATATATATATATATATATTTTATTGTGGAATTTTTGGTTAATGTTCTAAGCATTACATATTTAAAAATATTTTCTGAGGGTGGACTGTCCCTTTAGCACAATACTTATCAGGATATAACCGAATGATTGAGTGGACTGATTTTTCCAGATGAATGACACAGCTATGCCTTCATTTTTCATGTTGCCACATAGGGAATTTTTTGGCATAGATTTCATTGGATTTTTAAACCAAACTTTTAGCTGAATGTAAATTGATTTTAATGAAGCTTTTAAATATTTAATGTAGATGTAAAGGCAAGTTTGGGAAATATTATTTTTACTAGAACCAATCATATATCTATCACCTGTATATTAATTATTATTAAATAATTTTTTTTTATTACATTATGGTATTAACACCTTTGACATTTACATGTAGTAAACATTGCATGAATGGCTCATTTAGAAAATAAAACAGTTAATTCACTTTCAATATCATGCATAAATACCAATGTTACAGTAATTGGAATCACCCATTGAATTATAATCTATGTGATCACGGATTTTATCCATTCACATTGTTATGTGAGATGGCAAAGGTTCTACAAAAAATAAGTTTGAACTAGACAGGCCGGACCATGACAGCCATGCAAATCATGCTGATTGTTATTTCGTTTAGTCAATTAGTGGGATATATCTATTGAATAAAGTCTATGCCATTCCTATTAAAAGCAAAATTATGATCTGCAGATCACATAACATTAATGGGCTATAAATAAAATCAAAATATTGCTGGTAAATAGCCTATATACAGCTTTTCAGTTGAGACATTTATCAGCCACTACACACGTAAATTGTCATGCAACACTGTGATTCTTAGAGTTAGACTTCTAACCCAAGACAGTAGTGTGAAATTCAGCTGCACAGTGGTTCTAGAGATAATTGAATTGGTCTATTGCAGAAGATGAACTGGAGAGAGGTGCTGGAATGCAATACAGTGGAAGAGGCATGGAATATTTTAAATGTAAATTTATAGCTACAAATAGTACAATTGACAAACTTTCACCCCTCAGGCAGATTTGCCTTAAACAAAATACTCTCCCCTGGATAACTGAAGAAATGTTACAGTCCACCATCTGCCATATATATATCCATGATCCTTCTCCTCAGGACCACAATGGAAATAAGTGTTTTCACTTTCTTGTGCTATCCTGGTATTTAATGTATTTATGTATTTTAATGTTATTATTTGTCTTTACATTAGTGTACAAAAATAATCAAAACACTAAAACTAGTTTTTATGAGATTGTACATGCCTAGTCAACAACAAATTACATCCAGTTATAAAGTAGGTTTGATTTTGAGTATTGGTTATTTTGATAAAATTTTGCTCATCTGTGCTTAAAAAACATCACTTTCATTTCACAAATGATTTCAAAATATGAACACCATCAAGCACACATTAAAGAATACAGTTCAAAGTGCTGGTGAATTGACTATAATTGGTATGTGGGCATCACCATTTTAAAGCGAGAGACACGGGTCAGATGCTCTTGAAATTTGACCACTTAATACAAGCTACTTGTGTGATTCACTTATATAGTTATAACAATGTTAACAAAGTATCAGCCAGGCAGATCATTTCAGAACAAAATGATATTATGAATATTACATTACAGTTGATTCAAACAGCCATCTTTGTTAATTGAGATTGTCTACTGGTCTATTATGTTAATAAACTGACAATGGCATCAGTTAGTAGGTTGAGGATGGGGCAGGTAAGGTCACGAGGATGGTTATGTAGAGCATCCATGACCTGATTTTATCTGGATCGAGATGCCTCCATAAATCCTTGTGCCAGTTAATGTTGGAGCAAATCACTTTTTCCTCCCCACTGTACAATCTGGCATTTCAGGAAGCCCTAATGGTGACCCTTCAGTTTTCATTTCTTATTTTCGTATTCTTTTCAATAGCTGTTGATTTATGGTACTTTGATCTATTAGTGTGCAGCCTGTATTACCTGTGACTTCAGCACCTGAAATTTCTGTTCGGGTTATCTCACCTTTGCTTTAGTCTATATTAGTATAATCTCTACCCATTGACCAATCCAGCTTAGGGGAACTAACAGAAGCCAAAGCTTCTACAAGCATACCTCTCTCGGTTACTGGGACATACAACCCCCCCCCCCCCATCACCACGTCAAGGAATGGACTATGAAGGAAGGGGCTGACCTTTCAGGATCATAAATGTTTTCAAAATATTGACTTAATTTATTTGACTGTGAACTTTCTGATAAAGTAAATATTAGTTGTAACTGTTATTATTTATTTATTTTATCCATATCATTGAAAATTAGACAAATACATTTAATAAAATAAACATGATTGTTTAATGTTTAACTATATTTCTAAAGTTATAATATTTCTCAATTTCAGAGTTTGGGATTATAATATAACTTCAGCATTCACATCAGTGCAAAGTTTGAATAATTTCTACCATAAATGAAGCAAAATAGTTTTAGTAAACACACATTATTTCTGCCCTTTTTGGCCCTATTTTAAAAGCGTTTTCAAATATTAAATTACTTAGATTTCAGATATCAATAAATATATTTTGATAATTTAAACTGGATAATTTTATACCTATTAAGTCATATATTTTAAAAGAAAAAAACTATTTGTTTAGTTGCATTTAAAAACTTCATGTTAATCCTTTCACTAGTTTTAATATTTTTGGGGTTTGTTTACATCCAGTTTTAGCATTAGCAATAGCATCAATTTAAATGATTTAATATGATAATTATATCTGAAACTAATATCTACATTTGCTGGTTATGAAAGATACAGAAGCTTATAAACTAATATTTATGATTGACAGTCTACTGTTTTCTGAGAATTTTCTTTAAATTAGATGATTGTGTGTGTAGTTGCACATATTTAAAGACTGAAATAAATCAACTCTATATCAGCATATATTTTGTGAAGAGTTGTATGTCCATTTTATGAATTATGAACATAATAATTAAAATCAAGAAAAATAACAACTTCAGCTTGATGTTTCACTGCAAACTGGAAGTAACTTTGGTTATGGTCATGTATTATTGTTAGAGAGATGGTGTATAGACTACTGAACTTGAAAGCCAAGTGGGGCATGTTCTGGTGTAAATTAGCACCATAAAGTCTAGCTTTGTAGACTTGTAAATGAAGTATTGATTTAAGAACATGCAAGAAGTAGTTGCTTTTTCCCAGTTGTTGAATTTTGGTGACAAAATTATTATTCTGGCTCACAACTTTCTGTAATTGAATGCTAATGGCATTACAGCCTATTTTCACTGATATACCCTGATTGGATAGGCATAAGCTTTGATTCATTGTGAAGTACCTCTATGTGAATATCTATATATGCCTATGAAAACAGTGATTCTATTTACATCTAAACGTGAATTTCGCAGAGTAAAAGAATATCGGCAACCTTCAAAATAGATGTAAATAATTACTGGAGATGGGGGAAAATGGCTACTGCTTATAGATCCCATCATATATATATATATATATATATATATATATATATCAAACAACACTGAAGTAGGCGACTAATGTCTGAAGAAAAGTGGTCAAATAATTTGTCACTTCAAATGGATAGTTTATTGGCTAGATATTGACATTCCATGTGTTTCTTAATTAATCTGCTTAAAGGAAGAGAAATTTGTTCTATTTGAGTTTATTTTCTGAAGAAGAAATAATTTTTGATTATTGGATCTTATCACCTGAACTGCTTGACTCCTCATTCATACATTTTTGCATAATAAATCAATGGTCCGATGTGGACATTTTGTTGGCCAAAGAAGTAATGGCTTGGTCTAAGTTTGTATGGGCTGAGTTAACTAAAAGCAGCTAAAAGTGAAAGGGCTATGCATAGCTCTTATTTTATAATGATTTAATAAATATCTGTGTATGCTAAAATCAACCATACAGTTTATATATTAACAGGATCACAGCAAATTAGCCATTGCTAATTATTCAAAAAGTGAGGCCTAAACTTGATACACAAACTGGGATTCTAGGATAATTGCCCCCCAGCTACATCTGCTGTATGATTGTGCTCGTTGGCTCTACGAACAATTTTGTCACCAAGAACTTTGGCTTTATAGCCATGGTGGCTTCTTCCTTCAAACTCATTTATTTATTTATTCCATATATTTATTGTGCATCCCCTGCACAAATGCATTTGTAGGGTTTGCGCATACACGATATTTACATTAATAGCTATTTCATATACCGGTATATCAATGTATGTATGTATGTATATATATATATATATATATATATATATATATACTTTTATTTCTTATTTTGTGTATAATATTATTATTTCGTAATAATCATTTAATTACATTACATAAATCTCCGAGTATTACCAATTAATTTTTGTACTATGTTAAATATTTGTATGTTTTCTTGTTCAGTTAACTGATCACTTCCTTGTAACATAATATTTACAAGAGCATGATGATTTTCAATGTTGTTGCCATGACCCACTACTATCTCCCCCATGTCGGTCATTATCTCCAGTCTGCTACCTGTGTACTGTGGACAATTTAAATAAGAATGACCAAATAATACATCTATATCATAATAAGTTCAAATGATCTACTCCACAACTGTGTGAAAAAAGCAAATGCAATGTTCTTCCATGGGATATGTCAACGGTTGTTGATGAAATTAACCTTCTGTTTTTCACAGGGTTATACTGAAGAAACGTAAAGCTTACGAATATAAGCTAAGACGCAAAACAAAGCAGAAAGAAGATTTTCTTCAATACATACAGGTAGTGTTCTGTTTATGTATGAGAATGAATAATAATTATTTTATTAGTGGTGCCAGGAAATTTATAGAACCATAATAGTATGTGTGATGTAAATATATGTATGCATGAGGGGATACACTGGTGCATTGAGGAAGCCGATCTTTTGGACAACCTGGATCAATTCCAAATATTATTTCTGTTATTCTTAGTTTTTACTGCAGTGCCTTATTGTTGGCACTCATCATCTGACCATAGTAATTTCCTTGTAAAATCTCTAGTATATTGTCTGTAAGAATAAACAACACCGTATCAGATTAGTGATCTGAAAGTCAGTGATTTGTATTGTTAACTTTGATTAATGTCCTGTAATTTTTTATTGTTGATGTTTGATCAGGACTGTACACACATCTTTGAATGAACTGGAGAAAGGAGCGATGTGTTTTATATCAAACTGCTGTAAATCCCTTGCATGTTTTTAACCAATAATCAGTCCGTATTCCGGAGACTCCAAAACTAGTCAGATCTTAATGTGATTCTTTGGATACCATCATCCTACTCTGAAATTTCTTATTAAAGTTGTAGATAAGACTAACTCTAGCTATTTTATGTTTATCAGAACTGTGATTTTATTAAATACTAAACATATTGCAATATGTGGATATTTTCACTATGCTTTTGAAGAAATTCAGGTGCTGAGCTGGAATCTGGTGCAATATAGCGATTAAAAAGCATCCTTTATCAATACTCTGTTCTGTTTTGACTCTTGAAGTCTGACTAGGTAGAATTTTGTAATCATATCATCAAAATATGTGGGTTTTCGTATAATGATCCAACACTGAGCATGCATACATATTCTGCTGTATAATTAATTAGCCCCATGGTGCCCAGCAAAAAGTTATCCATGTAAACATAAACTTACTACGATGTTTGTACTCACAAAAATATGTAATTTTTATATAAATTACAAGATATAAGTAATAGAGTGACTTAATATAATAATGAAAATAAAAAATCGTTGTTATTAGAATCATTTGAAAAAAAGGTACTGGCCACTGAAGAATGGCTTTAGACATCTATGATCTGTGCTATAGTTATATGAAAATTTACATGCATCCTCTAAACTCCGTAGTCTAATTGGTAGCATGTTGGACCACAGATCACCACCACCTGAGTTCGAATCATGATGTGGGCATATCCCAAGGGTGTTTCATCTTTGACTTTGCTTCGTTACCTTTTGAGGTCGCTCAGCCCATTTAGCCTACCATGTGCACAAAGGTGGCCATAAAACATCAATCATCATCATCTGTATTTCTGCAGCATATTCAGCTAGATATGTTACTTGTTTTGTAATGGGAAATTAGTAAGGGCAATGTAGTTAAAAATGGAATTTAATTACCAGTGATAGAGATTTATCAGGAAAAAAACACTGAATGTAGCCTGACTTGCTCGCATTCATGTGATAAGCATTTCCAATAATGTGATTCCTTGCCACATGTCTCAATTGACTAATAAAGTATTTTATTAGAAGGTTACTTTCTTTTAAAGGGATAGTCTACCATCAGAAAACTAAATTGAGGACTAATACAGCTATATTCACAAATATCATAAATAATGTCAAAATGTGTAAACGATCACCCACATATTAAATAATCCAGTTCAAAGTGCTGATTAATCAACTTTTAATGGCATGTGGGTGCCGCCATTTTGAAGCAAGATAGAGGCTTCAACGCGCCCGGTTGACCTGAAGTCTGTAGAGCCTGTACAAAAGCATGTAAACAAGTGTGAGCAGACTTATTCCAGGACATAATGCAACTGCATGGTTAAAGTTACGTCATGAATGACATACAACCATATCAGTTTGAGCCATAGGAACCTGACAAGAGGAAGATCATTCAAAATGGCTCAGATGTTAAAGCTCAAGAGAAACTATAATCTGGATTAGTATAGAGATCGCCGATGTGACATCAGAGCCTTCAAATCTGACTTCCGGTGCAGCCATAAGGGCAGCCCTCCAGTAATTTGGATTATTTCCCTATATCTATGATGTCGGGCATATTTGATGATTATTATTGTGGAATTTTTGGTTACTGTTCTAAGTATTACCTATTTTAAAGATATTATCTGAGGGTGGACTATCCCTTTAAGTTAATTACTTCCTTGGAGCAGAAAAAGAAACTGTTGATGTTTATGCTAGAAAACAGGGCCTACACTTGAGTGTGATTAACACAAATTTCCCATTTGATGTTGTGTGTTCACGATGTGTGCAACGCTCTTTCATGACATTATGCCATTTAGAATATGAAGTAAATGTATCTTGATATTTCTACTTGTATAGAATTTGACAAACAGCATACCCCACCCATATCATCCTCACAGTAAACCTCCATTGTTATTCATGACATATCTACACAGTTGCTTTTACAGCATGCTTTTGCAGTATTCTTACTATGTTTAAGTTAGTGATAGTGTACATCCTACTATTCCTAGTTATTTGTACAAGCTCACTTATTTCTACATGAATATGTTTCTGAAAGGTGTGTGTGTGTGTGTGTGTGTACAGTAAAACAACGAAGTGGTTTACAGTGATATGCATTCTTTAATGTTAAAAACCTATAAATCAAAATATCATTATGCTGTTTGCTGTTTATTAGCTGATATTAGTGATAAACATCTTAATTGGCTTTTATTGACACAGTACGAGATGAATGTGTTGTCATTAGTTAAAAGAAGAAGGCAGAAAACTGGCTTCCAGTTCAAGAAAGTTGAAATTGATGTTGCAATAATAAACAGGATCCACAATCTTTTTCGGGTAAGTTATACCACAGGTAATGTAAACTTTGTTCAGAGAGTTCATTTTCTCGTCGATAATTTTGTATTGCATGCAGCTATTTACAAATGCACAGATTACATGTCAGTCTTTCTTAAAAAACATCTTCAGTAAAAAACAGTGTTACAGCAAATACATTCTGGTTGCATTATAATGCAGTGACTGACCCACAGGTCATTTACTGTGTTTTGAGTGGTCTGTGGAGAGCAACAGTTTTTTCCATGCTATTAATTTTTGAGAATTGAGAAATATTTTCGGTGTACGTACAAATAATTGTAAAGTACAAATAATAGTTGTGAATTGAAATTCAAGTAATCAGAAGCTTCCGCACTTTACCGAACCATGCTGTAGTGGATCCATACTGTATTTGTTATGATATTCGTCTTGAAGGTAATAAATTAAATTAAAAATATTATAGTAGCATTCTATTTTGCAGCAAAGAATGGAGAAGTATTTTCATGTTGAAATGGCTTAACAATATATCTAATAATTTGCATTTCCTGATAAATAACTACTGTATATACCTGTGTATAAGACTATCCTGTATATAAAATGAGGTCAATATCATGTGAAACGGCCTAACTCAAACATAAGATGAGGCAGACACAAAAGCTTTCAGCCAGACTAATTTATTCACTTGGGCAGTTAAGCAACACTTATGTGGCTTTTGATCCTTTGTTAATCCCAACTATCACTTTAATTAATTGATTGACAGCTTGTCAATCAATTCACAGCATTGCTGATTAAGATGGGGAGGGGGGGGATTTGAGGAATTAATATGGCAGGAAATCAGGTTCTTAGAAGCATGTCAGTGTCGACTGTCTTGGGTATAAGATGAGTAATGAAAAAACCACTCTCCAGCAGAAATTAAAACCTTGCTTTATACACAGGTGTATACGGTATGTGATCAAGATTTATCACATTTTCCTCATGTCTGTAATTTTCTGGTTTCAAATAATTTCTTGACATTTTTTTAACAGATGGCATGTGGGAGGTTCTCAAGTGATGTCAACCTTTGGTTATCATATATTGATTTCTGTAAAAGACGTGTAAGTAGGTTCTAAACATATTTATGCTTAGTGTTTAGATACACTTGACAGAAACAAAGAACACTGTTTTTTTATTTATTCCAGAAGGAGAAGGGTCCAGTTGGAAATTTGTATATAAAAATGTTACAAATACACAACAGGAAGCCGGGTAAGATGGAAGTGAATTGATCCTTTAGAATCACAAAAAGATTATTTGCGTCAGAAATTATTCAGATATAAATGTGTTTTTGTTGCTCTATATTTAAACTGATTCTTATCGTGAGTTTAGAGTTGTGGGTGCTTGCTGCCAAGTGGGAGTTAGAGGAGAATCTGTCGATGGAGAATGCTCGAATGCTGCTACAAAGAGGACTGAGATATAACTCCAAATCGGAACATCTCTGGCAGGAGGTAACATTTAAATCTTATCTGTACAAGTTATGATTATCTTAAGTCCTGGATGATAACCATATTCAGTTTAATTCTCTTATTCTTCCATTTCATTTAAAAATTTACCCTGAGTACTCTGTTATCTTTAATGAAAAAAAGCCACTTTACATCCAGTTGTATGTAATTACAAGCTTAAAGGCAGCATTTAAAATTTGCTCTTGTGCAGGGTTTACTTCAGTCTATTTAACTAAGGATTTAGAATAATAATTAAAAAAAATTATTGAGTAAATATCATAGTCCCAATCATTGTCATATTCACCACCATTTAAGATTCTCATGTCAGAATTTTTGCAAGCACACAAACAAACAAAGGTTTTTGTGTGTGTTTGTTCATTAAAAAAAACTACTGAGAGCCATAAGAACTCAAGTAACACAGGAGAACAGCAGTTAGCCATCATAACATTTTTATTAATATTGATTAGTGGGTTGATTGATTGGGTTGCTTAACCTTGGGACTGGTCACACATGGTTGAGGGGCCACTGCCTAAAGAAATATTCTACAAAGACAGGTATGATGTGGATTTGAACTCACATCATAGAGGTTTGTTGTGTAGGGCTCTAATCACTACAGTATTAGAGCTACCAGGTTAGAAAAAGTGTATGTTGATTGTTAGCCAGTTATGTGTAATTTTAATAGCTTGCTCTCTCTCTCTCTCTATATATATATATATATATATATATATATATATATATAATTAAATTTACTGAGAATTATAGTATTTTAGTGTATTAATTTTATAAAATTTTACAGTTGCTATGACATTTATTATAAACGTTTCTGTGATGTTTCATAGATATATTGGTGTAATTCCAGGGGAGAAGTCATTCGTTTGCAGTATTTTTTCTTTACTAAATTATTACCATTTATGTGTTTCTCGGTGAAGGGGGGGTTATAATTAGTTTAAATTTACAAGATTTCTAGACTTGAAGACCGATTTTCTGTAGAAATAACTGAATTAATTTAGAAGCGGAACTGATCTGTCACCCATCTTGGATTAGGCTGCATGTCAGCAGGTTTCAGCTGTGATCAGCACCTTTGTAAAACAAGTATTAAAAAAACAATGGCCTTAGCAATAAAATATATCAGTCTGTAAATTTGTATCCTTTAAAAAAAATTGACACATGCAGTTATGATGTATAATGGGTGCACCCCCCAAAAACAATGGAAAACAGTGAAAAAGATGCCCGTTATACATGTAAGTGGCAGTCAGTTTGGCTTCATATTAGATCTAAATACATGACATACACATGAAGAAAATAAATGTGGTATGATGGTTTTGTTGATAGTAAGTATATTTACAGAACCTATCACTACTGTTTATACTTGGGAATAAGTTGATTTTTTGGGTAGGGAAAAGGGAGTTCCCAGAAGCACCTCGACTTATACCTGCGTCATATTTCCTACCAGCTGAAGGAAAAATATTTTTGGCCATCCTTGACACAACACTATATAATTCAACCCAATAAGAGCCAGAGTTGGAATAAAATCATCACATCACTGCCTACTAATCCATTATTATTCAATAAATAACAATTAATTTTCACCAAACTGTATCTCACAAGTTATAACATCAAAGCGAAATTCATGTATGTGTGTGTGTGTGTGTGTATCCTTGCCAGTGAATAAATTAATATCAATATATTTATGATGCTCTTGCTGACACCGTGAGTTTGAAATGACTGGGTCAGCTTTTTTGTGAATGATGACAATGATTCGGATTTTGAGGACCATGAAATTAAACAGTTCATATTGTAGTTAAGCTTTGAAAAATAAATACTGTTTTTTGGGTTAATTAATTAATGAAGTATACCAAAAAAGAGGTTTAACAATAGTCTAGTGTAAATATAGTAAATGGGGCTTTTGTTTTGGAGATACTATGTCATTGTTGGAAACAAAAATGTCATATTACCCCAGTAAGTTACTTTGGAAGTCTTTTAATGTTTGGGTAACTTTTGATTAGAATGGCAGGATATCAGATTGAATATGGACCTGAAAGTATATAGAGTTTCAAGTTTAAAAATATAATGGGTTAATATACAGTTATCTCTACTAAGTTAACTTGTCCAGGCTACACTCAAAATAAAGAAAAGCTTTTATGTAATGTAATATTATTAAGCTATATGAATAACAGTTTGTCTGATAATATTATTTGATAACATTGCCTCTTATTAAAATTGCTTGTGCAGATCTCTCACATTCTGTGAATGATATCCACTATGACACCAGTTTTGTGTTTATTAATCTTATACTGTAATAAAGTCCTTGTATCAATCTTGACATTATAATGTCATAAGATACTATTTTAAAGTAAGCAACGAAGAGGTATAGATGATATTAAACTTAACTGAAAACCTGAAAGGGATTTATAAAAGAACACATGACATTGTTTATCATGTGAAATGGCTTTATCTCAACATGAGTCATGCTAAGGATAAACTGAACACTTGAAACAATGCCCCCCGGTGATACAAATTTGTTTATACACATGATCAAAACTATGAATAATTACATATGATGATAAACATGATATGAATAATTGGTTTATATTAACATGGTTTATTTATTTTTCAGTATTTTAGAATGGAACTGCTAAATGCTGACAAGGTAAAAGATGTCTTTAATTAAGCTATTTGGGTTATTTGTTATTTATTGCTGTACCTATATGTGTTTATTACTACATTGCATTGTGAATATTATTAAACTGTTTTATGTTTTAATTTTGATATACACTTTATTTACTCCATGTTTTCTTATACCATTTATGTTGTCACATGATATATACCTCTAAAAGTGGTGTATGCATATCAACATTTTGAAACACAGTAATTATGGTAGTCCTTATTTATCTACTTTTTTCAGCACAAAAGCCTAAAATAATGGTCAGTTTATGTAGCACACAGCTCATCTACTGTAACCAGTAGTACTGAGTTGAGGATATTTTGTCTAAAATACAATAATTTTAAATATTTGTAATGACAGTAAGCTGGTATTAGTTTCTAATCAAACATTGTGTTACAGCTGAGGAAAAGACGTCAAGTTCTCGGTTTGGCTGCTCTCTCTAAGGTATTTACCACTTGATTAGTAGCTTTTATAATATTGACATCCCAGAAACAGTCACTGCTCATTGTGCTTAATACTGTAACCAATGATTTTGAGAAAGGATGTTTAACTAAGCTTTAGCTTTTACATTAGAAAATATTATGTAATCAGTAATAATCAGGTAATTCAAATTTTAATAGTATTGTTGAAAATGCATTCCTTTTATGACGTGTTTTAAATTTAGTTTCAAATATTGATTATACTGTGTAAAACCACTGGTAGTGCTTTAAAAAAATTAATGTTAGTGCTGTATAAAACTATTGGGACCACTTTGTAAAGAATATTGGTTTTACTGTGGAAAACTATTGGTACTACTGGTATGGTATAAAAATATTGGGGGGTGTTATTTAAAGAATATTATTGGTGGTACTTTATACCATATGTTGATAATACTGTATCAAACTATTGGTGGTACTCTATAAAATAATACTGTTGAACAGTCTAAAAATATTGATGGTGCTGTATAATATTGCTCATATTGTATACAAATATTGATGGTTTGTATAAATCACTTGTTCCAGGAAGAAGCTGATATTTCTGAAGAAGTATTAAATGGGAAGGTGGCTGTTGTGGTTTTCATAAAAGCTGTTGATACTCTACCAGGTAAGAATCTCTCTGTGTTGTGTGTGTGTGTGTGTGTGTGTGTGTGTGGAGGGAGGGAGAGATTATTTACTAACTTTCATTTTATTTACATTCCAGAAAAAGTGGAATTTTGCTTATCATTTCTGCCAATTTGTAGATTATTTGACTTTGCTCAAGTTATAGAAGAAGAAATCTTTTCATAGTAAGTCATTCTTGTTATGAATTATGCCCAATATATTTCTAATCTGATCATTAATATTTATTGGTGACATAACTGTACTTTTAACATTTAAAAAAATCCATCTACATCAAAAATAGTTGGTAGAGAAAGAAAGGCCACTCATTGATGTTTTTGTGCACTTTCTTGTGCTTTATGGCATGTCCATGAATTAGTTATAATGTTGATGGTTCACTGCTTTCATAATCATCAGTGCATAAAGTTCTCATCTGGCTGATAGTGATATACATGTATATTACATGTTCTGTTTGCTATTTTTCCAACAACAACCAGTACCAGTAATCTGTTTTGGATCTCATATTTGGTCTAATAAATCAAGATTTGTGATAAAATCAGACAAAGTAATGAAATAGGGCTAGCTACTAAATTATGGAGAAATACCACCATTTATGGCATGTAACTCTTTTCAAATATTTGTTTTCAGTCTTCAAATCACATATCCAGCCAGTGAGCTTACCTGGGAAGCTGTTGCTCTGCGTTCTCTAAAAACACCTGCTGAGCTCAGCCAAACTATATCTAGGAAAGAACGAGGTTTGTTGTCTGATTTATGAATTTCTTTACTTAGTTGTCTCATAATCATTTGTTGTTGTGCTACCATATATAGTCTGGCTATCTTGTGACACAATCCAGTATAAGATGGAAGTGGATATAATGTGGGTGTGCTTGGTTTCTGATTACAGTAGGCCCCAGTTATACTGTGGTCAGTTATAACATGAAATTGGATATAACACGGTCAGACCTTGGACCCCAATTCGTGGAATCCACACCAAAGCATTTTTATATGAAATGGCATGAAATCTGCCACTGACCGATCAAATTTTTCAAAATAATTTGAACGCATTTTTAGTTTGTAATTCATATGTAAAAAATAGCCAACGGTCACAACTTACCCATGAGTATATTTCTTGATCACAAACTTAATTACACACCACCTTGGCTCAATCAGCCAAACAAACAACCCAATCACAACCCTCATTTATAAATACTTCATATCATAGGCTCTTTATTATTCATGAAAATTCAAACAGTGGTTTACCACTTTGTATTTGTCATAACCCAGTATACCGGTACAGCTGCTACCTCTGATGCGATTTACAGCATAAGAAAAAATATAAAGCGTGTTTCATCTTTGACTTTGCTTCATTACCTTTGGAGGCCCATTTAGTCTACCATGTGCACAAAAGTGACCATAAAACATCAATCATCATCATCCCGGATCAGCTTTAGCAGTATTGATACAGTTAATTATTTTAACTAGGTTAAGATGATTCTGTTGTGTCAACTTCAGGAAAACACAACAAAACATTGATTGACATTCCTAAATTATGTGAAATTGTTGTTATTCTTGTGTTCTCAAATGGAGAAAATAAATGAGAAAATTGCTGGCAAAAAGTTATATAGTGTCACTCCATCACTTATAGATCCAATTGTTGCTATCCATGGTTCATTTTAAGGTAATTTGTGTCCATGGACCCCCCCTAAACGTTGTGTTTTAACTGAGCCAGACTATATGTAGCTGCGTATCAGTAGTCCTGTACCCAAAATAATTGCATGGCTTCCTTTTCAGAAAAACTAGAATATGAAAATCAACTTGAAGTGGCAGGAATATTTCAGAAAGCTCTCCAGGACGTAAACACTGGTAGGTGAATTGATTACTTGTGCATGCCAAGCTGAGGATGATTACATGACAGAAGTAATTTCTTAGTTGATATAAATACTGGAGGCAATTAATTATAGAGAGTTACAGTGCCATTCTTTGTATTATTGTTGTCTGTGCAGTGAAATACCAGATATATCAGTATTGTTTTGAACATAGCTTTACAATGAACATATTATTTTATAATAGCTGCATTTGTCAGGATTATGCCAAATTAGTATTTTATTAATCGTAAGGAATAGTTGCATTGGGTAATGATTCTGAGAGCCTTCAATTGGTTCTAATATGGCTTTTTCAGAATGGATACATTTTCAGGATGAAATCTTTTCTAGGCCCAAATATTTTATTGTACTATGTGAAATAAACAAAGATGCTAATATGAAATAAATATACTCGTAAACAAACTCCATGGATTCTACTGGTGTAGAACTGTCATATGAGTCTGTGGCTTCACTAGCTGGGAGTCATAGCGGGCCTCTATCACATCAGTTGGGCGCCTCCATGGTCTAGCGGTAGCGTGTTGGACTACAGATCACTACCACCTGTGTTCGAATCCCGGCGTGGGCATATCCGAAGGTTGTTTCGTCTTTGTCTTCACTTCATTATCTTTGGAGGTCGCTCGGCCCATTTAGCCTACCATATGCACAAAAGTGGCCATAAAACATCAATCATCTATCACATCAGTCATAATGTAGTAGTCTGTCTGTATGCGTGTTAGTTTAATGAACTTTACAGTGATTCGGTTCCATATTAGTTTGTACTTTTGGGCTTCAGACATCGCACAGACACACATGCATACGTATAATATCCAAGTAACAGAAACATTACAAAAGCAAATTAGTGATGCAGATAATTTGTTGATAGTTTCCTCATCAGTTAGAGCATATTTGTGATTAAGTATATAATGTTTTTTATAAGCTATCTATCAAACTCCATGTATTACTGTTATCATATCCTAGGTGGTATTTGTTGGAATAACAATATTATTTCCCCTTACACTCCATCCCTAATAGTAAATACTGATAGGATGATGATGATTGATGTTTTATGGCCACTTTTGTGCATGAGGTAGGCTAAACGGGCCGAGCGACCTCCGAAGGTAATGAGACGAAGTGAAAGACGAAACAGCCTTCAGATATGCCCATCCCCGGGATTCGAACACGGGTGGTAGTGATCTGTGGTCAAGCACGCTACCGCTAGACCACGGAGGCGCCCCTAAATACTGATAGGATAAAATATCATATTTGCTGGTTCACTTGTTGTTGAATCCTATTCTATTTTAGCATTTGATATTTGTATGTCTATTTGAAGTATATTGATCATGAATGCAATTTATGAAAGACACTACTATTTCAAAGGCAGATTGTTCAGCATTTGTTTTCAGTCAACAGACTTTCAGTAGATTACAAATGCAGCTCACATCTGTGTATGTGTGGGGGGGAGGGGGGTGGAGATTGAAGGGTTTGATTATTTGTATTGTTGGTAACATTAACAATTGTGTAAAAATGTTTGTTGCATTATGATTACTGTTCTTCAGTCATTATGAGAGTTCATTGTTCTTTGGAACATATAATGCACTATTTATAATGGTACTATTCGTAGTAGTTGTACTTGTAGTAGTAGTGATGGTAGTGGTGGTGGTAATGGTAGTGGTAGTAGTTGTTGTTGTAGTAGTAGTAGTAATAAACTAAAAATAAGTTAAAACAACAAAATCTACTCTCATACCCATTGCTCCAATGTTTCTATTGTGTCCTCATAATATTAATCCTAAAACACAGCACCTAACCTTTGAAGAAGGATACACACTAAAACTGGTCTTCACAAGTACAAAAGATCTTTTTAGGTTGAACGTAACTTAGTATTTTCTAATTACACCTTTTAAGGCAGTTGATGATGGGGAGAGATTCTACTGTATTGTATGTAAAGGATATTTATATTTTGATGAGATCAGTTAGTTGTTCAAATACATCTTTCATTCAGGAGCCTACAAGTCCTGATAGCATAGTGATTAGAGCACTGCTCTGCAAACATCCAGGTATGACTGTGGCTATAGCTAAATAAAAAATTCTCCCTCCAGAGCCCTATATGCTCTCGTAAAACTGCTAAGAATTTTACACATTGGCCCTGGTATGTACATGTGTCCGCTGAAATCAGCTGCCCAAGAAGCATACAGCTGCCAGTTATGGGTGAACAGTTCACATTGTCTGACCAGAAACTCATTAATGGTGGAGGCATAGAGCGAATGTACCAGAAGTCAGCTTGGGAGTTAATGAAGTTGAATGCAAGATTCTCTTGCTTTCTACTTCACTCTCTTTCATTCTGGAACACCCACCATTCTTCTATAACACTGAAACACCCACCATTCTCCTATAATGCTGAAACACCCATCATTCTCCTATAACACTGGAACACCCACCATTCTCCTATAACACTAGAACACCCACAATTCTCCTGTAACACTGAAACACACACCATTCTTCTATAACACTAGAACACCCACCATTCTCCTATAACACCAAAACTCACACCATTACCCTATAACACTGGAAAATCCACCATTCTTCTATAACACTAGAACACCGACCATTCTCCTATAACACTGAAACTCACACCATTCTCCTATAACACTGGAACACCCACCATTCTCCTATAACGCTGAAACACCCATCATTCTCCTATAACACTGGAACACCCACCATTCTCCTATAACACTGGAACACCTACCATTCTCCTATAACACTAGAACACCCACCATTCTCATATAACGCTGAAGTACCCATCATTCTCCTATAACACTGGAACACCCACCATTCTACTATAACACTGGAACACCCATCATTCTTCTATAACACTAGAACACCCACCATTCTCCTATAACACTGAAACACCCACCATTCTCTATAACACTGAAACACCAATCATTCTCCTATAACACTGGAACATCCACCATTCTTCTATAACATTTATTTCTAGTTTCTATAGTTTTGCAGAATTTGCTCAGCTTGATTTCAGATTATTTTAATTTTAGTTCTGTTTTCTTTTTTTAATATCCAGTAGAAACCGAACTACAATAATACTGCGTGTTAATGATTATCTTTGTTTAGCAGCCATCATCTCTCTATTCAAGCCACATCTCCTTTTGTCAATAGAAAAACAAGAACTAACTTGGAATTCATCTATTCAAGTTACCACAGGTGCGCGTCGTATATAGACTTTACTGTCTTATTTGTTGGTAAAAAAATTAAATCTGTGTCCATGAATATGTGGCTTATTGAGGAGTCTGTGTGTGTGTGTGTGTGTTATGTTTAGCCTTGACACTGGTTTTAACTGAGATAAGTCAGGCAGACCCTTCTCCAAAACATCACACAGACTGGTTACTGCTAAGATTCAGTTACAGGACTTTGAGGTCAAAAATCCAGTGCATTATCCACTTCAGGATGGAATTTTATAATTTTCTTATTCTATTTGATCTATTTGTTATTATTAGATGAAATTGTCGCACTAACAATATTATTTATAGATCGGAATCTTCGTTAAAGTGTATAATCATTGTATATGGCTGTGTGTGTGGCAAGATAAGATACATGCAGAATTATAGATAGATGATAAATTTATCTGTGACAATTAATTATATGTGACAGTTAACTCTACACTTAGTATGATTAAGATCAGTCTTGTGAATAGTACTAGTATTTGTATTCTGATAAAAATACACTCTTAGGCTATTTCATACTCTAAAAAAAATATTTTAGATGTTAACCATTACATTTCAGTTGATTAATTAATCATGGAATCAGTTATTCTGTTTACAACATACAAGTGTTAATTGGATGACCTCGTACAATTAGCCAAGTGGCTTTGAATTATTATTCTTTTTCTAATGATTACCAGTTTTAGTATCACTGATTTAATAATAATAACAGCAACAACTTGGTGGCAGTATAACATGGTGAGTGGCCACTGGTAAAACGTTACAAGTCTCAGGATAACAATTTTGTTTCCTGGAATCAGTCCCCTAATGAATTGTCTAGATGGTGTACTTATGAGTTGAGTATGCTAGTGCTTTGTCACGCACACATGCACGCACGCACACACATTCATTTGTAATAGCAATTTCTTCCTCTCTCTGTCTCTCACATATACACACCCACTCACTCATATGCATGCATGCACGCACACGCACACACACACACTCATTTATAATAGTAATATATCTCTCTCTGCGTGCGTGTGTGTGTGTGTGTGCGTGCGTGTGTGTTCATGCATGGCTATCTCTGTCTTCCTGTGTGTCCATGACAGTCATGCGAGCCCCGTTTTGTGTTGCTTTGTATTATCAACCCCCTGATGTTGTAATGTTTTAGTTAGTGTTGGTATGCAGCCAGCTGATGTATTTAAGAGATTTGAAAAACTTAGCCAGAGGACATTGTTATTATGATAATCATTATGTGGCAGTAACTCCATATTATAGGATATCTGTTGTCTGCTGCCATAAGGCTTCAACTGGCATGTGTGTCATATATCATATCATCTCTCTTTCACACACACACACACACACACACACACACACACACACACACACACACACACACACACTTGTCTGTATATATATATATATATATATATATATATATAATATATATATATACACACACACACATACACGCTCCTACACACTTTTCATGCCTCTGGTGCCATTATATAGTGACAGTGTTGTCCAATAAGTGACAAGTTGATTGTGTAAATCAGATTGTCGTTGTGTTATCTTATCATCAGATCAGATCAGCTGACTTGTAGCTGGTTGGTAGTGGTCTGGTCGGTGATTAGATCCCCTCATTATGTTATTCTCTGCGATTACTAATAGTTATTTACATTGGTCGGGTCTCTCTATCTAGCCTCTGAATGCCAGTATCTATTAAATCTGTTCACTCAATCCGCGGACCGAGTTCATCTCCTTCCAGTCCCCGATACACATGTTGTGATGGCAAATAGGATAGCACTGATGTGAACATGTGATGTGATCACGTGAGCATGACCGGCATACATAATTATACGCTTCGAAGTCAGACTTGAAATTATTCTGAATGTTCATGTCAATGAGCAATGCATTTTATGTGCGTAACATACACACACACACACACGCACATGTATGTATTGTATGCATACAGGTATGCAACCACACAACACATATGTTTCTTTCTCTGACTCTGTTTTCATCACTTTGCATCCTGTTTTGTTTTTATTTTAACAAATTTCATTTCCCCTAATGAAGGTTTATTTTGCTACCAAAAAGAAATAAATAAAATCAGATATAATTTATTGTTCTGAAATTATAGAACATCACACAGTCCTATATGATTTGTATGTTAACTCATAAAGTAGGCCACAAGCATAGTATCTGTAGCATGTGATACACAAATAAGATGCTAATAATCTTCCTCCTGATCTTTTGTCCTGATAACCCATTAGACAAAAGATGGGAGACAGAGCTTATGACTGTTATATCAGACATTTTATTCCAGCAACCAACACTCCTTGTATCTTGCGAATTAGATGGTCATATTCTTGTACTCTGACCTAATGGGAAATTTATACGTACAGAACAAAAATGTTTATGATTTCTACACAAATACAGTGTATCATTCTGTAAGATATGTTGATCTGTAAATTACCATATATCACACTGCAGAAGGGAGAGGCTAATATCGTTTGTGTTGCACGTGTGTGTGTGTGTGCATTCTTGCATATTCACTATGATTTAGCTGTTTTAGTTAAACTTACACTTTGAAATAGTTTTTAATTGAATTATTTAACACCATGACTTATCTAAGGAGTTCTGTTATCCTAAAAGTATTGGTAAAAGATGTAATGTTTGTTTAAATGTATGTGAAACTAAAATTACGTTCTCAAGTGGGCTCTGCTCAAGTGGGCACTTTCATTGAATTTAGTGAATGTGTTGTAAACTTTCTGTACCATTTCTCTTTTATTTTTAATAATAAACAGAATTCCACACTTTGAAATTACTTTATTAGAATGGAAGACATGGATAAAGTTGTGTTATTATCACACAGTTGACTGGATGTACAGTGTTATCTACCACTGCGTAGAGAGGGTTCATGTCAGTGTAACATGGGCTTCAGGATTCAGGCTATTGGGGGGGGGGGGGTTAATATAAATCTGGAATATGTGCAATCAACCTCACTGTGATCTGGAAGTGTCTCCTGAGTTTTTTTCTTCTAATAAATAAATATACACATCACTTCCTACTGGCAATATATTATCTTAATGTATTTATTCTCAGGTCTCTCTATTGTAGCAGCACTGTTTGGATCATTTAACCAGACATTGCCACCATCTGTCATAATATTCTGTTTTTCATTTTACTTCGTCTCGTCGCTATGATGTTGGCCTCGGTTCCAAACAAGGATGATTTAAACCTCACAGTTATTACCTGTCGCCAACCAGGTGAGCTTTCTATTGATTGTGGCCTATGTGATTTTCTACCTGATTACATTGGGAGCTGCGAGGAGTACAATGATTTTTAGTTATTATTACCGACAATGGCCTTGACTTATAACCTCCACACAATCAGTTTTCATATAGACCACAAGTCTTTCATTTGCTGCTTTCTTAATATCTGTGCGATCATCGTTGTAATGACTACTGTTGTCGTTGTGGGATTTTTTTTTTTGGGGGGGGAAGGAGTGGTGGTAAGGGGTCTGTTGGTCTCCTGGAAGGAGGAAGGATTTCTTGACATTTTTATCAGTGATTATTTCAGACAGATAATAGCTTTGTCTTATTGGTCTGTTGTCTTAATTGATTCTGCAGTTGTTTTCCCCATTATCTGTCGCAGAAGAAGTGGAATGATGGCACAGAATTTACGAAGTGATCCACATTTCCGTCGAAGTCCACACTCGTGGAGTCGTGTTAGTGGTCATGATCATCCACATGGATTGGAAAACGATGTTGGTATGACAACCGTAAAAGTGCTTTTATATGTTAGATATGAATAACCGTTCCTGTGTCTTAGAGCAAGTTGTTTATCGCAGGAACTTAGAAGCGACAGTGAGGTGGCAGCATCTGTGTCACCGATACTGAATTATGTAGTGAGGGAAAGAAATGAGTCATTATGGTCGGCTGTTTATTACAGGAACACATCAAGAAGGTTTTACGCTTGCATAAAAGTATGACTGAAGCTTCACATTAAATTATGGAAGGGAGGAACAATAATGTGCTACAATTTTTATGGCACAATTACAAATGTTATCACCGATGTCCATTGTACAGGATATTTAATATTTACTATATAAATCTGTAATGCTGGCATACAGATTTTTCCCTTTTTTTTTCTCTTCTGGTTGGATATTGCTTGAGCAGCCGGCTAAGGCACATAACATAATATGTGTAATATGTGACACACACATATATAACATTATATATGGCATCTGTGGTCCGTGGCATGCAACTTAGTCAATTTGCAGGATGTTGTATTGGTCTGAGATTCGATTAAGCAGTTTTTAATTCCATCATTAATAACCCGATCTTCTGCTCGTGTGATGATTTGTTAACCATCCATAATAGGATGGCATTGTTCATTAGTGACTGTGACATGTCGTGTTTCCTGCTTGTGGTAAACTATTAGATGATTAGACTATTAGATGATATGGCGCCAGAATACCTGTGTGAACTGGTTTCCATTAGAAAGTCATCCCGAAAACTCAGGTCATCCAGTCAGATACTATTGCAGGTGCCAGTGTCTCGGCTCAAGTCATATGGTGATTGTGTGTTTAGTGTTGCAGCCTCCACTTTGTGGAATAAGTTGCCGGCAGATATTAGAAATGCGTCGTCTCTTGGAAATTTTAAGTCTCTTCTAAAAACACACCTATTTAAGGTCGCTTTCACAGATCAATAATTATTATCTTTTAAATCATTACAGGGTTTTTACAGACATATTATTTGGGGTATTATTATATTACATATTATTTGTACAGCACCTTTGAATGGCTCCTGCTAGTAAGGGCGCTTTATTAAATATACATTATTATTATTATCTGTGCGACATAACATCTACAACAAGGCCTTCTACCCCATTCTAATTGTAACATAGTACATATGACATGACATGACATGTCATGTCCTCTGTTAGCTGACCTAGTACCTCTGCTATGTCCCATGCCCTACTCGTCCACCGGTGACATTGTTCGCTGCTAGCTGAAACGGAACATTCGTGATATATCCCGTCTCCATCTAGCTGTGACATAGTACCCGTGACATGATACATAACATATAGTGATGGGCTACATGTCAGACTATTCAGCTACTTAGCATGACAGCTAGTGTTTAAGTACAGTTATTATGTTTTGAACCTTTTACTCTCCACTGTAGACTTAAAGGTTAAGTACCAGTAACCATCTTTTATTTTATCGCTGCAGCATGTACTGATATCTTAAATAGTAAGAACTTGTTTATCTATCAGCGGCTGAGTGCACCTGTGTATCTATGGGAACTATTGTCCTTTAGAAAGTGATTATGAATTTTCAGGTCATCAGCTCAGATACTCAATTGCAGGTGGCTGTGTCTTGGCTTATTAAATCATATAGTAAATGTTTGCTTAGCGGAGCAGCGTCCCCAACATATGGAACGGGTTGCCAAGTGGAATTAAAACTTCATCATCTACTGAAAAGTTTTAATCTGTTCTTAAAACTTGTCTATTCAATTTTGCTTTCTCGGGTAAATATTGTCAATCTTTGAACATTTCTAATTGGATTTCAGATACTTCACATTTGGTGATTTATTGTTTAAGCATCTTTTCATAATTATAATAAAAAATGCTTTATTAAGTATGTAATATTAGTATCATTATCATTATTAATTTTGTTATTATTGTCATCATTTAAAACTGATTTTAAGCTATCATTGCATTTTAGTTTCTGTGACTTAGTAGATGATTTTATTAGTTTTTGAAGTGTGCCTCCATTGCCTAACTGGTAGCACTGATTATTATATGATTTATAGCACCTGCGTTCAAACCCTGGCTGGGCTATGTCAGAAGGGTGTTTCATCTTTCCTTTCGCCTCATTAACTTTGGAGGTCGCTCGGCCCATTTAGCCAAACTTGTGCACAAAAGTGGCCATACAACATCAACAGGTTTTGACTATATCAGTATATGTGATTTATTGCAGAAAATTGCAGTTTTTTGTGAATTAACTTGTGTGTGTGTGTGTGTGTGAATTAACAAATGCCTAATCATATGTACATGTATGTATATTACATGAACAGGTGCTTGTATCTTGTGATGTGACTGATATTATGGTATGAAATGTGTGAAATTTTCATAATTACAAATATTTTTCACAAGCATAATTAATACTGTTTTCTTTATCATATTTTACTCTGTGCCAGACTATAATAATACTAATAGTATACGCATATATCACAGCTCTTAGTACATTTATTGTGCAGAAGAAAAGTAAACATCCATTTAACTGCTGAATATAGTAAAGAATAAAAAGGGACATAGCTGAAACATTAGCATAGCAATCATATAAAGGTTTGCTGTTAACTATTAAAGAAAACACCGATGTGTGTCTGTGTGTGCGTGCATATCAGTAGAAACATTTGTGAACACACCCGCGTGCACATACACACACGTACGCACGCGCTCACGGTTTTTATTAACATACATACATGATGATGGTGTATTATATCATATTGACACATATTAAAAAGTACTGGTTTAAAAATTGAAATCTACACAGGTATTTATTTGTGTGTGGGATCGGTGAATGTGTGTGTGTGTGTGTGTGTGTGTGTGTGTGTGTGTGTGTGTGACACATGTGTATATATATAGAGAAAGAAAGAGAGAGAGAATCTTATCGTGGTCTTATTGTGGGATATCGGAGTAAGTTTTTCCGGTGTTTTATCAACTGAAGGTTTATAAATAGCGACTGTCAGATCTGAATTTGATAATACATACCACATTATTGTTAGTAATAAAACTGATGGAATTTGCCTCATGTCCTACAGTTTATACTTCTGCCATCAACAACTGGCCTAGTCGTTCAGAGTAAAGAAACTCATTTCGGGAGTGCTAGCAATTGACATTCGGAGTGGGCCTTATGCCCGAGTGTTAGAAGTGTGTCACTTAACAAGATTTCCAATGTAAGACTAATGCCCGGTTTTTAACCGTGTCTGGACTCCTTATGTGTTTCTGTCAGGCTACGACTCTGTTGATTTGTCAATGGCTTGGCTACAGAATGTCAGCCAGTAGTAAAGATGCTCGACCTAAGACGTATTGACATGTTAGAGCGGTTGTCTCCAGTACTGTTGTCCCGTTTTAGTCTTTTAGACAAATTGAGTGGAAATACAATAAAAATAGCGTTGCACTCTGTCGTCATCGCATCATCAGGGACGTTGATGTACCATTGTAGCCACTGCTAATTACTCATTCGATTGACTGGTTTAAGCTCAGTAACATCACAGATAAAAGAATTTTTGAGTGGCCGTGATTGACCTTGAATAGAATATTATCATCCATCTACACGTCTGTGTGACAATTTTGATTGATCACGCGGCCAGGTACCCCAGGAACATCTACGAAGTAACGGGTGACAGATCTAGGTAATACGGATGAGTCACTGTGAGAATAAAGTTCATGGTCTTTTTTCTAAATGCTGAAATGTTCATTTTTAGAATGAATGAAACTAAAATGTGTGGTATTTAATTGTTAGTGAATTGCACATTTATATCAGCTGTTCGGAATTAATGCTTTATGTTGCTGCAAGGTTTATGCATATGCAGGTTTTTCACGCCGTACCGCACGAACACATCAACGGATCACGTCCATTGTCCAGCATGCTGGAGTGAGTGAGTTCCAGAAATACTGCCGGTAGAAATGTCGGGCACAGATATGAATGAAATTATATCTGACGTATCAGAATTAGTACCGTTACGGTCACATTGCCGGTATCAGTGAGGGAGAAACATCCGTGTGATACAACAACTTGATAGTAGAATCGGCGATATCGCGCGGCGACGTCGAGTCAGAGTTCTCCGCTGATGGCTGTCCGATGGCGCTGTGCTGCTTACAGAAGGCCGGCCCCGTACGGCAGTCAGTCGACACCGCCGTCGAAGGGAAGCGGCTCGTTTTGCTGGCGGCGTCGCAGGATGTGGATGTCATGGGCATGAATTTATGATCGGGCATTTTTCCACGCTGCGGATCGTCCGGCTCATCTCTGTTGATGGGAATGAAATGACCGTAATCAGTGTCCTCTGGGCTTATACCTGTCATCTGTATACCCTTCAGGTGCCTCTCACTGTCTAAATATTTGATGACGTGCCCTTCTATCATTGGGAAATGAAATGTCTGCGGCACGCGCTCGTCACTGGGGCAGGCGTCGTCCATTTGTCCGCGAATTATTTTGTCTGTATTAATTGGTGTACTCTTCCCGGGATGTGGAGTTGTCATTCTGGTGCTGTTTTCCCGGTTCTGCTCATTCTGTATGCTGACGTACTGACCATGATTCAACATGCCGCACTGAGGCTTTGTGCATCTGGGATCATCCGCAGAGCACACCGATGCGTTATCCTCGACTGTCCAATCCAAGCCAAGCAGATGGCTCTTGGTGTCCCTCGTGCCAGTCCCCGATTGACCTCTCAACATCGTCTGACGGCCATCATTCCCGGGATCGCGGTCATCCCATGGGTGACCTTGACCCGGGTGTTCTCTGCTGAAAACTACCGAATCGTGCATGGCAGCACTGTTGACTGTTGACACCTGTTTGGTGAAGTGTTTTATGAAGAAGTGCGACTTCATTACTCGCTCTTTGATGTTGAACTTGAACCAACATATCAAGAAGCCAATAAAAACGACGATCGTGATCATGGTTGGTACGAGAACACCGAATACAAACATGTGCTTTATCATACTGATCGTTGTTTTTGTTGTTGTTCACAATCTGTTTTTTCCACAAGATGACTCCATCAGCAGGTTATCATTAGTTCACTTTGTCTTCTTTTAACTTGAGCTTCTCCTCCATTCAATGAAATAATTCGATCAGTTGGCTCATTGTTGGTGCTCAGTGTTACTGACTCGAATCTATAGAATAAATTAGTTAAAAATTAGAAACATATTTTCTCCCGTCTATAGGCAGTTCATTTGAAATTAGCTTTATTCATAATTCATCTGCTACCTGTCATATCTATGACTTAAGTTGCTGACAATTGTCATTTGTTCACCTCAACTGATATCTGTCAACTGTTCACCTCAACTGATATCTGTCAACTGTTCACCTCAACTGATATCTGTCAACTGTTCACCTCAACTGATATCTGTCAACTGTTCACCTCAACTGATAGCTCTTTTATTACATGTGAGATCAAGTGAAATGTTTCGTGTTATGATGCTAGTTATCACACTTGAATTGATGCCGGTTGAAAAAATACTCCCATTAAGTGTTATGTGGCGGACATTCCATGTACACACGAGATAGCCATCCATTGGTGAGCTCTAGAGGATGTGTCATCTGTTGTTGAAGTGCCTCTGGATGATGTAACATCATAGCCTTCTGATTAATCCTTTGTTGACTGGATGACTGAAGCTGTTCAAGGATGAGACGGTTGGAGAGTGAGGCGGAGAGAATGGCGTTGTCTGTAAGAGAACGTTAAATGTTACATAATCTTATAGTCAACACAGCATCCCGTTGTCACAGTTAGTAATGGATTTCACACAGCCCATGCCGGAACAAAATAAATTAACATAAATTCATTAGGCATTTCAAAATTTTATACATATGGTAGTTGACATTAGGATGACCTCTGGAATTTCTATTAATAGGGACAATGATGAACATTTGAAACCCTCCAATGTAAACTGGTGGCACATTAATTTCTGATGATGTGATAACTAGCACACTTTATCACCATGATATAATAATAATAATAAATATGTTTACTTGGTTCATTTAACCAATCATTTGCAGAAAAGAGATCCCAAAACAAGAGTTCAACTTTGTTGTTCAGCTGCTAAAATCAATATTATTTTGTTTTCACAGAAGGCAGTGTAGGATTAAATGATTTACCGGAGATGTGGCTAACCTGTTGACTAATGTGTTTTTTGTTAAATACGGGTCACATGTTATGGGCTGGAGTAAACCATTCTGGTGTGACAGGAGTACAATAATGAGAGTAAATGCTAAATTAGGTTTTACATCTCTGTATATGTCTATACAATGTTGAATGGAATTAATTCTACATTCTAATATCAAGACTAACTAGTTTTCATCCATTATATATATATATATATATATATATAGAGAGAGAGAGAGAGAGAGAGAGAGAGCATCCAATATTTTTTGACTTTTTAATGCCTGCTAAATTCACATCAGAGATAGCGGCAAATCTGTAACAGACACCAAACATGATAAGATTAATAATCATCTGAAGTATTTATCTTGTTCAGTGATCTGATGGAGTAAGTCAAGCCAAGCAGGTAATTTGTTTGTCATCGTTATTACGAACAATTTGACTTTAGGTGAATGAAATAAAAGCTATTCTCGCGTCTGATCATTGATTCTCATCAGCGACATTTCACCATCTAACACTCTAATAGAAGTGTTTCTCTTGTAAATGTTGATATCGTGATTCCATCTTATAATAAACCACAGAGATATAAGACACCAGGTCAGTAAAATGACCTAGCATTATAATGGTTGTTGAGATCACAAAATTAGACCAAACCATTCAGCTTCTGTCCAGATTAGCTTTTCTCTTGTCAACATAAATCCTCACACATTAAACATTGTCATTTTCATATCAAGAAGCTTGGTGTGTGTGTGTGTGTGTTGATTTTTAGCTGTCTACTTAGCCATCTCATCAAAAACGGTACTCATGAGCCAGTAAGTATGTGAAAGATAAGCTGTTCGTCGGAGGATTTAAACCTGATGCTGATGATCACCCTCTGTAGCTCTCCAAGTCATCATGTCTCAACTAGCACCATCAGTAGTGCACTGTGCTGTAAAATTCCTGGCCATGGGATCCGGTGTTGTCTCTGTCTGTTATAAGTTTCATCTGATCATCTCATTTTTCCAAGGGAGTATTACTTCTCGGCTGCATATCAGAGACCGATCGGTGTCCTATCACAGAATTTCATGTCTCAGCAACAATCATATCTTAACAACAACCATGTCTCAATTGCCGTCATGTCTCACATCAGTCCTGTCTCACAGTCATGAGGAATAATTTGGACCAACCAGTAAACAGTGTTATTGAGTGCATTAAGCAAACGAACAGTGAACATTGACATTAACTTTCTAAGATTTATCTAACCTAAACACATATTTTTTACAATCCTGCGCCACTCCACTACAAGAATTCAGCATCTTGTTGCGGGTGCTTTGTCATCTGTTGTTTAAACTAAATAATTTATAGTTAATTTACGTCATACTAACTCAAGTAAATGTGTCATAAATTGTTTTTGCTGTTCGGAATATTTTTCAGGCTTGATTTTGGGGCATCATCTTTCCTAATAATATCAGCGTAACAGCTGATGCTTTTAGCAAATAGTTTATAATTCAATTAAGCGGTTTGTGTTTAAATGTATGAATTAGATACATAGGTAATTATACTTGATGGTGTGTCTTACTGTAACATTTTAATGTATTCCAGTGCTATTCTACCAACTACTATTATGTATGTGATGTTGGGGGTGTTTGGTCACCATGATAAAACGAAACTCATGACTTGATTGTGTTCGTGAACAACGAATGAAAACTTTTCATCTCTGATTTTGCAATAATAATTCATTCATAAACAATTTATGAAACGCGTCTGTGGTCATGGTCGGATTAGTGACATCCCATAACACCAACATTTAATAGTGATGGATGGTCCAAGAATAGTTCATGAACCATTCACAAATTGTCTGTAAATGCAGTTCATGAATTGTTGAAGAATGTTTCCGGATCACGATGGGCCTTGTAAAGGTTGGTGCAGTAATGGCGAACATAAAGGTTGGGGATTCCATCGGGATAAGGCAGCCATTACATTGCTATCTTCTAATGACTGTACAGTTAACCTGTGATATATGGACCTGTACTGTCTGGTAATATCGGCAACCACCTGAGGATAGTACTCTATCTTGGTGCCATCTTCGTTTAGATATATCAGCCACACTAATCGACGTCATTCGGTAACGTAATCATATTTGAGACATTGGGAACCGGGGGGAATGTAAACAACTCGGCAGAGAATTGGTGAGTTATTAACTTTTGTTCCATACTGACTGAGCCATTTTATCCCCATGTCAGCAATAAAGGTCGATTTCTTTTTCATATAAATTTTATTATTTAATAATTCAGTTGTTGTTCGGGGGTGGGGGTTGTTGTTGTTATGTCATCAGTTAGCATTTTGTCACCGGCAGGTGTTTGTTTATTTGGAGTCTGACTAAGAAGTTAAATGTGACTCCTAAATACTAATTTAGAAATATAATTATTTGACAAAATAGATGAAGATTTCAGATTTTATTCCGAAATAACTATTCAAGAATATTATCAAAGACACTGGCATGAAAGAAAATGATGAAATGGATAGAAACGAGTATTCAACCAATTTGCTTCTTGTGAGAAATTCATTAATTCCAGACTCGGTTTGTTTTTTTCTGGAGGAAACCCTTTGTCTGTTTGTCACAGTCTGAGTTAGACACCAGTTAGGCATTGTCACACCAGTCGTAATTTGTCGTAATTTTTCACAACTTTGAGAGATTGTCACTCATAATTGGTCACAACTTTGGGAGATTGTCACACCTGCCGCAGTTGTGTTTGTCTTAAATCGCAACATTCATCCCATTAAATGTTTCTTCAGTGCTATTTGTTACCATGTCACAGTCTGTGACTCGTGTAGTTAATGCTGTTTAAAAACTTGTTATGGTCTGTGTCTTCATTTAATTGTAATCACTAAAATGTGTTCATTGTATTAGTGTGACGCTGTCAGAGTTTCTTGTATACGTCGTAGTTTCTCGTATATTCCAAAATTTGTTACGTCAGTCAGAATTAGTATATGTAGGGTGTACAGTGTTTAAACAAACCGTCTTATAATGTGCCATTATTTACTTAATATTATTTTCCTTGTCTACATCATTAGTGTCATACGGGGTACTACAATATTCTTGTAGCGTAATCACTTAACATCCTTCAACATCCGTCCCATTCTGTCTGAAACATTTGATGCCTCGTAAATGCCGTGCCATAATCTGGCCAAAACACTATTTGCCATTTAACACCATTTAATCCAACGTTCCGGCCAGAATGATCGTTGCAAGTTAACACCATGTACATTCTGGAACAAACACCGGACTATTATGTATCCTGGAACACAGCTGTCATTTGTTATAATAACCTCTGGTTACTATGGGATCTCTTAACAGGATCATACTGTATGTATAATTATGGACCACGTCCAAATCATATCTGATTATACCAGGAACTTATCATGAATAGAATATTTACATATTATGTACAGTGTCACGATCGAGTTTTATCAGTGTGTAAAACAACATTGCACTATGTCTATAGCTTCAGTATATATATATATATATATATATATATATATATATATATGTGTATGTATACCAGATGGTAGAAGTATGGTGCTTTAGACATAGTAATCAAGTCTGTTGATCTGGATTATGGTATTTTCTGAATGGTTTTATGATTTCTTGTATTCCACACACTTGTATGGGGTGACTGCATGTTAAAAATGGGTTTATAAGAATATGTATTGAAGGACTGTGGGTTGCCTCAAATATTTATTTAAACCTATGAGACTGAGCATGCTCTCTCTTTCTCTGTGTGTTTATGAGCACGCGCGCGCGCCTGTCTTTTTCTTTTATATTCTGTAGTGCGAAAAGTCATCGTTTTAGTTCTGTGCAAATCGCGTTCTGTGCCAGTGCCGCCTTACATCCAAGTAGCACTCACCCACTCAAATATGTCACTACGGCGAACATTTATTTAGTGAACCCATCATCATTATCAATCAGATAGAGTTTCTTTCTTGTACAGTACAGAATAGAACCAACAAATATGACGTATGTCTCGATATTGAAGACGAGTGTCATAAGACGATTTCGACACAATAGGTTCCAGCAGCGATGACGATCACACCATAAAATATAATATTTCAACTATCAAGAATGTAGTAGATAACCTGATAGAAAATTTAAATGCATGCATGCACATGCCTATAGACACACACACACACACACACAGAGAGAGAGAGAGAGAGAGAGAGAGAGAGAGACAGACAGACAGATCCTAAATGAAAATATAATTTTGCTGAACACATAAAACATCGGATCTCATCTGATGTGAAGTTGCCCTGAGGGTTTGTGATGCGAACAAATTGCGCACTTTACGCCAGCTTTATGACTTTTTTGTCTTCTGTTCATCGCGATGGTGGCGGCTTTCTGTGAAAACTTTTCAAAAACCGACCACGAAAAACGAGTTGGTTGCTAATTCTGTTGGTGTGCTTCTCATACTGGAATGGAGGCTGAGAGATCTGTAGTGTTAGTTGTGTGTTATAGCTGATGTAGCTTCAAAAGTTGTACTCGCTCTCTCTCTCTCTCTCTGTGTGTGTGTGTGTGTGTGTTGGAATTGAACGGTCTTTTTTGTAATAATTTTTTTTTTTTAAATAACTAAATACGTATTTAGTCATTATCCTCGTATTTGTGATGTTGGTTACTTCCACCAAACACCCCCCTCCCCCGCCCGCCCCAGCACAGAACTGTGGTTATTAATTATATAGGTAGGAGTTGTATGTGTATTTACAGTCTTTATCTCACCACGTTCTTATCATAGCTATAATATTTCAGGAATCAGATAATTGCTATTCTACAGGATGTGTTATTTAGCAGTGATCTCTCTCTCTCAGGTTTACGTGTGTGTGTGTGTGTGCGCGCGCGCGTGCGCATGTGTCTGCTCTTACACCAGTAATATAAAGGGGGGAAATTTATAGAATCATAGTTGTCAGCAAACCAGTCAGGTTGCGTTTAGGATCAATATTTTTTAACGATGTCGGTAGAGAATATAATTGTTTTAGAAAAACAATTGCTGGCTTGTATCATTTTTCTGACTGTGAACATTGTATTTCCATTGTCTCGCCATGTACTGGTCTTTTCTAGTTTAGACCAGCCATTTTCTTTGATAATTTTGTTTAGTTTTCGGTGATATTTTTGTTCGGGCAATCTATAAACAGTTTTTGTTGTTTACTTAAATTTTATGATATTAGCATTGGTTTTTTTATCTCTTATTTACTTATTAAGTAATCGTGTGACACACATCTTGGCCCTTTTTTTCTTAGTTTACAAAAAGGCTTCCATGGCCTAACTAGTAGTGCGATTATACACAAATCTGTGGCACCTGGGTTCAAACCACAGTCGGACTTTATTGGAGGTCGCTCGGCCCATTTAACCTGTCATGTGCACAAAAGTGGCCGTAAAACAGCAACATTTACATTTTTACAATTCTTGTTCACTTACAGAATACTTAAACAGACCGCAAGATTTGAATGAATCTTAATTACTACTTCTATAGTATTTTTTCTTCTGTTTATGATGATGACGGGCGCCTCCGTGGTCTAGCGATAGCGTGTTGGACCACAGATCGCTACCACCCGCGTTCGAATCTCGGCGTGGGCATACCTGAAGGGTGTTTCATCTTTGACTTCGCTTCATTACCATAGGAGGTCGCTCGGTCCATTTAGCACAAAAGTGGCCGTAAAACATCCATCATCATCATCATTGATGACACATTTTGTTGAGATGTGACACTTGGAAAGTCTAGCATTTATTACACGTCTACTGCCTTACTGTTAATATTAAGAATATAGAACATTATTTATGGTTGTTGTCCGGCAGTTTTTTAAATTATTATTTAACTGAAAATGATCCTGTATAACTGCTCACGATCGTAATGGGAGTATTATCAATAATCACGGGATATATATTAATACACATTAAATTAACACAGAATATCGCACTCTACCGGAAGAGCTAAGGTCTACTCTTATAGTGAAATAAAACCGTAAATCACCATTACATCTTAGATCTCAATATGAAAGATGCTGATTGATGTTTTACGGCCACTTTTGTGCATATGGTAGGCTAAAAGGGCCGAGCGACCTCCAAATGTAATGAAGCGAAGTCAAAGATGAAACACCCTTCAGGTATGCCCACGCCGTATATCTCAATATGAATTAGCAGAATGAGTGATTCACTGGGCCAGTGCCGTTTCGCATACTGCGACCACACACACACACACAGAGAGAGAGAAAGAGAGAGGGTGGGGGGGTCAACTCGGCTTATTACCCAGTAATACCTATTTATTATAATACTAGCCTATCAGCAGGTTAAAGCCCTGCTAATCAATACACCGTACTATGTGTACTTTGCTATAAGTGAACTTCCAGTCGAACAAGTCAACATTTACCAATGACGAGGTGTGGGTCTTTTTAATGGTTTCCTTCACCTCTTGTTTGCCACCATAGCTAGGTCTATATGCACACACACATACACACACAACGCCACCACTACCTCGGTAATGTAGGCGGATAATACGAGATCATATCGAGACGGTATGGTTAAGTGGCCCATCAGAAGGGACAAGTATGGGGGGGGGGCTATATACGTCTGGTGACAATGGTCCGATTACATCAAGACGGCCCCCCGGTTGATATATCTCCGTTCATTGTTGCCATTATGGAGTTGTTGATGTTTTAATACTTAAAATACATCATCTCCGATGATGGCTGCCAGAAGTTAGCAGACTCCTATCTTCTAACAACCCCCCCCCCCCGCCACCGTCACTTGGCTGGCGTTAATGTCTTGGGTCGTTCTAACTACTTACCAACAAGATTCTAAACATATAATGTCGGCGAGCCTTATGCTTTGTGTTTGTATGTTGATGGAGTCAGCAAATATTTATTGTCACTCAATGCGTTGTGGGTAAATATTTTAATATGCCCCAAAGATAGGTAACCGGTGGAACTGCATAATCGGCTGATGAATGATTAAAGAAGTGGCCATTGTTCAACCTGTTGTTATTATTATTATTATTATTATTTATATCGCATCTTACAGCAGGTCAACGTGATATATCTTTCACGTCTTGTTTACCGCATATATGCCATTTAATTGCCGAGTTCTGAACTGTATAGGTTTGTTCATTTTTTTAATGGCGTACTGGATATTGTGGTGGGTGTAATTATTTGTCTGGCTGTCTGCCTGCTTGTCTGTCTGTCTATATGTCTGTCTGACCATGATTGACTGAATAACTGATAGTTCGTTCGTTCATCTAACTGTCATTTACCATGTCTGTGTACCCTAACCGTGTTTTTTACGTTTCTTTTTCTTGTATCAAAATATGCACACAGTTGTGTCATGAATATATATATATATATATATATATATATACCGTTATTTATCATCCATCAGACATAAATTATGCTAATGTTATGCTAATGTTTGTGTCTATTAACACTACTGTTGCTCATCATTCCCAAACAATAAACTTTGTTTTTAAAATAGAATTAGAACAGTTATTGCTATTATTAATATTACCTGGAGTTTTGATGGATATCACATGAAGATACGTGTTTGCCGCATACTCCTCTGTGAGTTGAAGGTTTGCTGGTACGCCGATATCAGCCAGAGAAATGAAGTCCGATCGATGTAGGCACTAAAACAAACATCGTGTGTCAATCGTGGTTATTGATGGATGAACGCCGTATAGGGGCCGCTATTAATAAATAATAACCCAAACAGTGTCTTCTCTCCAGACTACAATCTATCGGTTTCCGAGATGTCAAAACCAGTTTCGGTATCGCGATGCTCCGGCATGGATTGCTACTAAGCGGGTTGTCCTCACTCACGACGAGCTATCAGGGAACCTGACTATAACGACTTGGTCACCAGTCGACGATTTACACCAGTCGATCCAGACCGCTGTGACCACCTGCTAATGGTATAACGTGTTAGATAGACAGACCCTAGTCGTCGGATTGTAGTGCAGCAATTATACGCGATGCTATTCCCTTAAATTCCGTGAATGCGTCGTCAACACCTCGAAGGCCGGCTTTACATCAATCGAGGAGAAGTTAGCATTTCCGCTGGCGGTTGATGTGCTATGCTAACTTCGTACCGTTGCCCGCACCGAGAACTCTGTAGAACGTCCGACTTGGGCCGATGCTAATTGAACGACACCCTCAGCCCATCAACTGTTAGCATCCGAAATCTATAGTCAGCCAACCGACCGACCGACCGACGGACGGGACAGTCTGTTTGAGAATTGTCAACCAGCGATGGTAGTAGACTCCATCTTGTTGGTGACTACAGGTGGTGACATGGAAACGGCGAGCGGCCAAACCTCGGCCCTTTTGTCCGGTAATTGTGTTTGCTTGTCGCCCATTTGCCAATTAGCACCCGGTCGGTGGTCGGACATGTGTTGCCCGTGGGTCATGTTTCAATTGCCGCCACTCACGTTGGTTGGTAGGTTGCGGGGAGAGAGCGAGATGGCGAGAGTGAGTGTGCGCGTGAGTGTGACGGGTCAGACGGGCTAAAGCTAGCCAACCAGCGAGCTCCACCCGTCGTACCCATATCTCTGTGCGTCGTCTACCTAGCCAACTTTAAGGAGGTGGAACCTAAATGCTAACACGCCGAGGCGGTGTCTCGGCCAAGACTGGTACAGACGCGCTTCTCTCCTGGTACAAGCTCTCAGCTTGACCTTCTCGTTCGAGATTTGTGAAGGTCCCCGCGGGAATGTGACACTTGATCGCCTTGGCATTTGTCTTAAGTTCTTACCGCAGATCGTTGGCTGGTTATTTTGTTGGTGGGTTGTTCGGGTGTCATTTGGTGTTTTGCTGCATGGTATGTCCGCTGAACGAAAAACTTCCATATACCGGCGAACACATCAACTCTCTCTCTCTCTCTCTCTGTGTGTGTGTGTGTGTGCGCAAGAGAGGATCGGGGTAAAGCTCACCACCTATCAGCGATGTTGATACCGCTAAATTGATGCTAATTTCCGCACCAACCCGACAGTGGTATACTTTAGCGGAGATAATTAAATCTTGATGTCGCTGTAAACCGTTAAGTCAACAATACTACTTGTCGCTCACTGATTGGATATCGCTGTTCGGCTAGATCAAATTGAATGGCGACCACGTGAAATGAAATAAAAAATCTACGCCGTGTAATCTGTCAATGGGTTCCTTTATGAGAAGCCAGTTCTTGAATGATGAAGGGGGATTTGTTCTGTCTTAAAAGAACTCGGCTACTTCACAGCCTACTCACTTAGCCGCAATCTGACACGAAAAACACCGGTTCGCCGTTTTGTTCCACGATGTCCTTTCCACAACACAGAGGCTAGGTGTGTGTGTGGGGGGGGGGCGTCTATCTACGGACGTGAAATGTGAGAATCTGTCAAAACGGAGTCAGTGTTCACCTGACAGTGTTTTGTTTACGTAGTTCTATTTGACGTGTCAGTCGGTCATTATTCTGTCAAAACTTTATTGGCAGCTACCTCTCACTAGAAGTTGGTCTTCTCGGTGTGTCAGATTGACTGACGGACTGACTGTTGGTCGATCTCTTCAGCCCCCCCCTCTCACTCTCTGGGTGATCGAATGGTCCAATGGTTAAAGGAGTGCGTTGCAAACCTCGACGTTATGGGTTCGAATCTGACTCGGACCTGTGTTTGTGGGATGCTTTCCTAGGCAGTTTCCCATCGGCCATATATCTCTAGTATGACAAACGCCGAGGGAAACAAAGCAGACATATACACCCTCTAGTGCTCCCCCTTCTCTTTCTCCCACACCCCCCCTCTCTCTAGGCCGCTGCCTCTCTCCCTTAGCCTGCCTCTCCCTCCAGGCCCCCCCCCTCCTGCCTCAGTGCCACACTGACTATGCCTATCCCGCTCTCAGCCATTATTATTTGAAAACTTACTCTCTTTTTTAAAACTGACTGACCATAACTCAACCACCAATCGACTCACTCATCTACTCATTCTTCCACTCATTCATAGTCAATAGATCTGAACACGGATCACACCACCACTTTTAGTAATCAGCCACAAACTACCATCATCATCATCATCATCATTTGTTTTAAATGAATTAGTTTATACAAACGTAGTTAAATGACAATAGTTTTAGACCTAACCATAACAATTTACAGACGTGACACAGTTCTGGAATATTATGGGTCACCCGGATACCGCATTATTTTGGGTGGCGGGGGAGGAGCTGCTATATGCTGCAGAACTTTAGATCCAGATTGGAGTCTACTGCTATTACGGATGTGGGGGATGTTTCATCTGATAATTTCATTTCCCTAGTAAAGCCTTCACTCAGTGCTGAATAAATTAACAGTTAATGGCCAGTGAAAGTAATATATGTCTTATGATTTCACTGTGGATAAAATCTTCGTAAATAGCACTTACTCACGCACGCACACCTACACATACACACACACAGACACACCCTTTTAACAGTTTCTGTCCAGAAACCTTCCTGTATGATTAGTTCCGAGATGTCAGTGTCCTTGTAACCACTGTGTGACTGTGATGGCAAAAAATACAACCATAAATAGATACATTAGGTATAGAATGACTTCATCCAGGGTGATATATTGCTGGTCAGATTCTTAATACATCATTCATTTATACTTGATACTGACTTATTGGTAGGTGGCGTAAGCAGCGGCCATATAACCAGAGACTTTATGGTGCATTCTGGCTGAGGTGCTAGAGTGCTGTACTACAATGTTAGAGGACCACAGTTCAGATCCACTTTCTCGAAGCTAGTCTGTAATGGGTTAACGCTGATTTTGCTAATAAAGGAGTATCCAGTTGGATAAGGTAGATCGCTATGGTGCTTGCGCGCGTGTGTGTATTGTAATTGTTTGGGGACATTATAAATGTTTGTTGATTGAATGTCATTTGGTCTGTTAATAAATTTGATAATTTATCTAAGACCCTTATTAAGATAAACATCAGCTCTAAGGTGGTTTACAGTGGAAAACAATCAATCTGATATATATATATATATATATATATATATATATATAATAACGTGTGCATGCGCGTGTGTGTGTGGTTTAATGACACATCAGGACAAAATGTCGTTCATCATCATCCCTTCAAAAGCCTCTATCCTGTACAGTTTAAGCTCCTGATTCACAAGGGATAAACACAACTTTAAAAATTCAAATTCTCTATATTTAATAAAGCACGCTGAGTGAGTGTTTCAAGTCATCTCGAAGTTTATCCTAATGATTTATAATGTGGGTATTATTCACCGTATGACACCTGTAAACTGTAATACTGTTCCTGTTGTGTTATCACACTATAAAGTTTAAATCGTTGTCAGTTTCATGTTGTACGTATGACACCTAATGCAGCGTGCACAACTTTGTAAAAAAAACAAGACACCACTTAGTCAGTGTCAGTTAACCATAATACGCATTCGACACCTATCTTGGCTGCCTCCATGCTCTTACTGGTAGCGCGGCTAGCCACAGCTCCCTACCACATGATTGCAAATCTCGACCCGTACATGCCTGATGGGTGTTTCATCTTTCACTTCACCTCATTACCCGTAAAGATTGCTTGGTCCATTTAGCTTACCATGCGTACAAAAATGGTCGTAATATCGCGTCACATTGGACACCTAACAGGCAGTAACATAAATGTGATGCTCGGCAGCCGCTATCACCGTGTGATTTTACAAATATGCGACTTTTCACCCATTCTCAGATGGTGTTACTCTATTAAAACACCATGCGCTTATGAAAAAAATATGTGACATATCAACCAATGTTATTCTATTGAAAACGTGACACCTTCTGGCGTGAATAAAGGTCATTTTTTAACGTGTCTGCAGCTAAATCATGTTTATTTTCACTTATCGTATTCGACACCGAAATTAGCTCTGGTTTACGCGAGGATATTTACTACGTGGCCAGCCATTAGTGTGATTCAATGTTTATAGGTCACATTGTCACATCGCAAAATTGCCTCGGTGGTGACGCTGTTTCTCAGTTAATCACCCACTCTGATTGGTTCATTAATTCAGTATTGATTGCAATTTAGCTGTGTATAAGATATGGACACTTACTGGTCAGTGGGTCACCAAAGCGAGGCTTCCACTCCTTTGGTGGGAGAATCGGGCCCAGCAGCCAGTTGTCCAATGGGCGAGGATCTTCTCATCCGGCTGATGGGCTTGTAAATCAGTGAGAAGAGAGTCAAGGACGTGGCTTAGCTGATGGAAAATGGTTGTCCGCTGGTTTTTATGAAGTCAATAATCCCACAGCTCCATTTGATGTGATTTATGATTTGCAAAGAAAAACGTCACAAACTGGAATTGGCCAGTCGAGCGCTGCCTGTTTCCGCTCAAATTGATCAAATGTTTTAGGTTTTTATGAAACGAGTGTGATTCTCCTGATCAGATCTGGCCAACATTACACTAGCCAGTCGACTCCTAAAATGTCCACCATTCCTCAGTATTGAAAAGAATTCCGCAATTTCCGGTCTAATTATCACTACAACACATCGAATTAATTATTGTGTTAAATAATTTAGCTGACGTGTACACAAAGTACAACTATCTACGTTCGTAACATAACTACGGAATAAATTAGTGAATGTTAATTATTGATATTGGTGGCTGTACAATGTGTTGTACTGTGGCTCTAGGTCGGGATGGGAATCCCGAGGTTACGTTATGTCCTGGATATAACCATTGCTAGGGCCATTGAAAACACTCGCTACGCGTTGTTTCAATCGTTAATATTCACTAAGTGTTACACAACATTCGGATAGTGTTTAAATATTCAGACACTATCTAAATGTTGTGTAACAACGCTGTGGTTTCTAACGAGATCGCTCGGTCCATTTAGCCTACCATGTGCACAAAAGTGCCCGTAAAAAACACATTCGCTCAATCTATCGAGATCACTCAAACACGTGTAACAAACGGTATGAGATTGATTGACTGATGATTGGTGTTTTACGGCCACTTTTGTGCACACGGTAGGCTAAATGGGCCGAGCGATCTCCAAAGGTAATGAAGCGAAGTCAAAGATGAAACACCCTTCAGATATGTCCAAGCCTAGATTCGAACACGGGTGGTAGTGATCTGTGTTGTAACACGCTACCGCTAGACCACGGAGGCGCCACAACAAACGGTATCAGATCTATGTAATATAATGTTAATATAACAGCCAGTTAGATCTATTTGTAGAATTGGGTGTGGGGGGGGGGGCCCACTTTATAGGCTGAAGTATCTTCATTAACAAAACAAGTTTCACTCGGATCATCTAAAGAATATTGAACCAGTTGGCTGTTTTAAAGTTATTTCCTTTACGGTTCCTGGAACCATTCAGACGTCCGTGCTTCCTTCTACATCAGTCTATCTTGAGATGAGTGCCGTCGATTGTATTTATCACCTTCCCGGGACGGACCCTATCACATCATGACAACAGGACAATATACGGCAATGACAGTTATTACCGAGACGGGCTTTAGCAGCGCCCTCTCTCGGTACTAACCCGGTGACCTCTCGGTATAAACTGGCGGCTGGTTAAGGGATTGCTGCTCGGAAAGCAGTTCGGCGGAAGAGGTAAATTGAGACTGTCTATTTTATGACGTTGATGTGTTAGTACACTAAGTACCCGTACTTCTTCTTCTCGTGGTTGTCACACTCCCGTCTCTCCCCCCCGGGCTAATGGTCTATGCATGACATTCGAATAGAGACCTACATCAGGTAAATAGCGTCCACTTGATTGGTGTTATGTTAGAAGAATCGTTGTTGCCATGGTCTCTGTTTGATCAACGCCGCCAGTAGTACTGTTGTTGTCGTTGTCTTTACGTAGAATGGGGTCGCCATAATGGAGAACTACTGTATGTGATGGCTGGTGATGGCCTTGCGCGGTGTTTAGTGACTACTGGTCACACGATGGTCTGCTGGGTCATGGTCTCGTCCATCGCCATCATTATCAACTAAACGATTATGCGTGGATAATGTATTAATTACTTTTCACTATACGTGTCCGGCCATCTTGTTATTTGGGCCTTTTGTGGGTGCTGTAAGAGTTTCTGGCTAGCTGTTTGGAAGATGGTCAGTCAGCCAGCCAGCCAGTCATTTAATTGGTTGACCTGATTAAGATGATCAGCAGACCAGAAATGACATACATACATATATACATACATATATAACACAACACGACATAAAGGTATCATTGTTATACAATATTAAGATTATTGTCTATCCTCTATATATAAAGATGATATAAACAGAGGACAATTAATACTGACAATGTTCACTGTGGTGATGATATCAGATCTTAACAAAGTAACTCAATGGGACTATTGTTAAAGAGCTTATAGTTATAGGCTCTTAATCTTAGATATGATGTATTGTGGGCCAGATAACTGATGGTATAGTGGCCAGATAACTGATGGTATAATGGTCAGATAACTGATGGCATAGTGGCCAGATAACTGATGGTATAATGGTCAGATAACTGATGGTATAATGGTCAGATAACTGATGGTATAATGGTCAGATAACTGATGGTATAGTGGCCAGATAACTGATGGTATAGTGGCCAGATAACTCATGGTATAACGGCCAGATAACTCATGGTATAGCGTTCAGATAACTGATGGTATTGTGGTCAGATAACTGATGGTTTAGTGGCCAGATAACTGGTGGTATAGTGGCCAGATAACTGATGGTATTGTGGTCAGATAACTGATGGTATAATGGCCAGATAACTGATGGTATAGTGGCCAGATAGCTGATGGTATAATGACCAGATAACTGATGGTTTAGTGGCCAGATAACTGATGGTATATTGGCCAGATAACTGATGGTATAATGGCCAGATAACTGATGGTATCATGGCCAGATAACTGGTGGTTTAGTGGTCAGATAACTGATGGTATAATCCCAGATAACTGATGGGATAGTGGTCAGATAATCGATGGTATAGTGTCCAGGTAACTGGTGGTATAACATGTATAGTAACCATGGATGTGTTAAGTATACAAGAGAGTGACAGGTCAAAACTGCTACAGACTAAAATGGGTACAAACAATACGACCACAAGCCAAAAACGGCCACAATGAAATATAGACATCTATTTATTTCTTGCTCATATCATGGTTGAGCAACACACATACAACATAGACAGCACTATTAACCTTGTGTCAGCATGTATAACTTATACATAAGATATTCATATCTCTGTGTTTTTCTGTTAAAATAAGTATGCTTTTTTAAATATTATACACTGTACTTGTATAACCAAGTCCACTCATGAAATGAATTATTTGATTAGGAATATTTATAAGAATTCTACCTATAATGCATATGTATTCTTATTGTTCCACTATTTTAAAATAATGGTAGCACTAAAAAAAACAATAAAATATATCTATTTTGTGTACACTAATAAACCAAATCTTCTCATTATCATGTATTTTTTGCAAAATACTTTTTCTCATTTTGTGTTTATTTGTTGCTAGCATTATTAAATAAGTTTTCCAAACTGACATGTTTGTCACATCTTTTTGTGACATTTAAAAAAATAATGTTATAAAAATTGACTATTTTTTATTTGATATTATTCTTATGTAAATGATTATATTTATAACTTCTGTTTTACTGACAATTTTTGTTCTTCTAAATTGGATGAAGAAAGCACAATGGTTAGAGTGGCGTACTGCAAACCTCTAGGTTGTGGGTTCATATCTCACACACATCTAAACTTCGGAGATGTTTCCCTAAATAGCCATTCTTTAGCCATATGTTCCAGGTGTGGCTAACGCTGAGGCTGAATGAACCACTCACTCACTGTAAATCGGATGGAAATATGATCTTTCAATGATTTTCTAAACGACCTTAAAAGCCATTATGCCATTTTCAGTGATTCAGTAGTATTTTGTACAACTGTCCATTCAATGTCCATCGCCTCCCTGGTCTAACTGGTAGCGCGTTGGATAACACATCACTACCACTTGAGTTCGAATATCTTTGTATATGTTTATCTGTTTAAACACTGATTATGCCTCTCCGGATCTGTGCTGATGTCCACATTCGTTTTTGTATTCAGACCACCTTCTCTATGGCCAATGAAGTAAGTTATGCGGCGTTAAAGCGTAGACAGTGTACCATTAGAGACCTTCGACTCTAAGCCATTGTTAAAGCCAGGAACATCTAAACCTTTATGGCTTCACTCTTGTCTGGGACCGGAGACAATGACAAGATGACGCAGAGACACAATCTGTCCATTGTTGGCAAGTGTCTGGCTTGGAGAAACGACCTTAATTTATAATTATGTCTGTACCATATCGCTTTGACTTGAAACAGCACACAAAGTTTACAGGGCTAAAATCTTCTGACAGCCAGTGAAGATTTATCAGATATTTTCATTTGAATTTCTATTTCACTTATACTAATTCTAGATGAATGCTGGAAAGACCTCTCCAAGTGGTATATCTAGAATGTTTTGATGTTACGTTTTAATCAACTAAAACGGTAGTGCCAGTTAATATGGTCACCACCTACCATGTTGCGAGCTAAGAAATTAGTGTCTGAATCGGTGTGAAAGATACTCGGTCTCAAGTTAGTATTGAAGCCACGAGCCTTCACCCAGAAGCCGTTGTGGCCTCGTGGGTCAGAGCGTGGAACTTTCGTACTCATGGTCATGCTGTGCCGGAGGTCAGAGGTTCAATACCGACCGTGGCTCTATAGTGGGAGGAATTTCTCATCCGGCCAGGCAACTGGCAAGGTTTTCTTCGCCGTATATGCCGCTATCTATTGTAAATTCTAAATTTGTTTCGAAATAGTCCTCTCTGTGAAGCAGTAAAATTACAGCCGATATGTGTCTCCTTCATTTGAGGTGGCAAAGCCACGTAAAAATAAAGGCCATTTCGGCCATTATCATTATTATTATTATTATTATTATAGGCCAGCAGTTCACTATCATAAATTCAATCAAACATACGATGGGTGATAAGCCATTAATGTTTATAATGGCGGATAAAACTATCATCACTGGGAGTGATGATAAAACTATCATCACTGGGAGTGATGATAAAACTATCATCACTGGGAGTGATGATAAAACTATCATCAGTGGGAGTGATGTATATTTTCATTGAATGTCGGCGACTAACGTTATCAAGGTGGAAAAGAAAGAAACTAACTTTACCACTTACCGTTGAATATGAAAACTTCGTACGTCCAGGGGTCTTGAGACCTCATCAGATACAGAGGATGATGACCAGATTGGTGAGTATAACATTAACGCCTTCATGGTGTAATCATCCCATTGTTGTTGGCGAGACGCTGTCTCTTCCCATCTATCTATACACAAGATGCTCTAATGACATCAGTAATTCAGGATCAATACGTTACGTGAAGCGCTACTCCGTGAAGCGTTGACCAACAAATGTTTCTGAACACCACGATAACTCTACCCGACATCCTACCACCCTTTCCCCCCGGCCCTTCGACCACCCCCCGCCGCCCCAACCCAGCCGACCTTCCTTCTGTAGCATCTAATTTGTCCATTCCTTCCGAGATCGGATTCTGCTGACGCGTCCCGGGTCGGACCCAGTGAGCTGCTATTGTTTATTGGTCATTAAATAATGTAACTCGTGACACTTGTTTTAGCTCAGCCATTAGTAATCATTGTTAGGTTCTGGGTTGGTCTATATACGGACACGTGTTCTGTTGTTGTCTTTTTAACTGGACTTTTGTCGGTAGGCGCTTTACCTCCCGTCACCATAAGATTAACTCCTCACTGTGCCCAATAGATCACGATGTCCGAGTAGGTGTGTTTTTTTTTAAATTGTTGTTAGCCGGCGAAGGTCCTCATATGTGTGTGTGTGAGATGGTTTGTAATAATTTATCCAAAACCCTAATCCGGTGAAAGAACAACTGTGACTGTGAGGGGAGAAACTTTTTCTTGGGTAATCGAATAGAATAATTATCGATTAATTTCGGTCCATTCTCATTAAGGTGAACTGCTCGCATTAATAGCAAAAGAAAAAATGACATCGTGGAAGCATTGAAAATTGTTTCTCACAGATTGTAATATTGATCCTTTCCAGTTAGACATTATTCAAAAATATTACACATCCTACGGATGTTTTATTTTATTAGTTCCATAAAAATGGTAGTTTTTTCTTCTAATAAATCAGGGGTGCGCGTAAGTAGACTGGCATGGCCGATTGACTTCTGTGATTTGTATCCATTGCAAGTTATTGCATAATCAGCTGAGGTCTTCTTCGCGTTGACGAACTTCCATTGCTGATGGCTACTAGGCATTCAAAGAATCGACATGATTTATGCTGCAAAATATTGATTTCTATTATTTTTTCAAATGAATTCTTGAATGACTATTTTAATGTTTATTTCATTAACTTACAGGGAAGTAATAAATTTCAGAATCAAAGCTCACTCATTGACATGTGTGCGTGTGCGTGCTGTAGAACATTTTATAGGGTGCACAATTTGAGTTTTATTGTTTAGTTTCGTACGTGAACACATCGCACACTGTTATACATTCATTACCGTCTTCAATTAGTAGAACAATACCTGGATAGTTTTTTCTTCATTCTATGACAATTAGATGTATTAATAAATCAGCTAGAAATGAAAGTCCTTCATTGTGCTCATTCATGCATAATAAAAGTCAATCAAATCTCAGAGCTGTTTCATTCCTGAGTCACTCCATATTTCTCTAAACATGAAAGATTTCCATTTTGCTGTACTACACTATTGTGGTGTATGGATAATGGTGTATAAAATGCCCCAAAATTGTTATAATTGTATCAGATAAAACCTTAACAATGGTTGTGAGTTGGAACACAGATTGAGCAAATTTATTCTTTATCCACATTGTTATTTTGGTCACCATCAATCTGTTAGATAAGCAGACGGGATAAATAGTATTGTGTTACATCTCATATTAGGTGTCATAATTGGTAATCAATATCAACTGATAGTGACAGTGTTTCTGATGTGTCAAAACACCAAAATATATGAAAATCATGTTTCATTTCAGGATTTGTCAGTCAACCTAACAAATAGTTATGCAGATAGATAGATAAATTGATAGACAGAAAGATAGATAGATAGATAGATAGACAAACAAACAGACAGACAATTAAAGACTTGTGTCAGAATAGGAAATGTGTAGCTTGAAATCTAAAAAACTGGTGGACGCGCGTGGGGTGATGCTCATGCCATTTTTAGACCAAGTTAACAGCAGGAGATTAAAATCCATTAATTCCACAGTATTATAAGGGAATATTTATGGTTTCTAGTAACTAAGTTCTCTGTGCCGGTGCCTCATCCCACACTGCAACCCCCCCCCCCCACACACACACACATACATACACAATACTATTGTACTGACACCATTGTGTATCACTGGTTTGTGGATAGACCTGTACACCTTTTCTGTTATCAGTTTATTTAGGAGCATACTTCTTACAGTTACAATGTTACAATAATTGTCACTCATACGCACACACACACCCCTATATATATATATATATATATATATATATATACAGTGGTTTTGTTAAGAAATAAAGTTGGGGGTCCAAGAACAAAATACCAAGGTCAGATATTTGTAGACATCAAGAGCCTAAAGTGGCACAAAAGGCATTGGAAACAAAAGTAGCCAAGTAGCAGATCAAATGGTCCGGGTCCTGGCTTCTAACAAAATCACTATATATATAGTCACACACACATACAGACAGGTTTTAATCCTGGCAACTTTCCTCAATATATTAAGGGTATACTTTCCCATATTGATGTTTTACTGTTGTTAAATTTTCTTGAGCTATTAGTGCACAATGTACAAGTGTCTGCCTACATTTAGATTTTTGCCAATCCTCATTAAAATGTGTTGTCGGTGGGAAGTGGTGTATTAGCTTCTATCAGAGACAATTACAATTTGTTGTTATTTCCTGGGCTCCAATCAATTTAAGATAGATTTTTACGTCAACAAAATATCCAGGTGATCTGGATCACCGACATTCATTTTGGAGAAGGCAGAAAACTGGATGGTCGGTTTCTTTAATCACTATGAATCAGAGATCCCGAGGGATGTCGTGTGGTTCACTGGTTCTTAGAGTTAGTTAATCAGCCTGTCTTGCCATGTATCTGTCTGACCGTCTATCTTTATGGCTGTCTTATCAGCTGTCTATATCGCTAGCTGTCTAGTTTATCATTGTATGCGGTTATTTTGCTGTCTATCTAACAGTCTTATCCACTGGTTTTATGTCTTGTTGACTGGCTGGCTGGCTGGCTATCCGTTTCACAAGCTATCTGTCTGCATGTCAGTCTGCCATATCTGACTGTTTTATTGTCTATTAGGTTAGATGGCTGAAGCCTCGTGGCTTGCAGACAAACTACTTGGTTTTCTAACTGAATCATTCAGTGAATGCCTTCATTTCGTTTAATCCAGTAAATCATCAATAATGCAGAAAAATAGAGAAAGACTCCTATTTTATGAATCGTAATGGCCATTTTAATTTATCTGTTGCTGGTAGATAAACGTGGCTTTCCTTTATTTGCAGAGAAAATGTGGAGTCTGTACATCCGGTTCCTTCTGACGGAGCTCACGAAGAAGTCATCCCGAAAACTCTGCGACAAAGTGAGTAGTCGTGTAAATCTTCCTAAAGTACATCTAGATTAAAACGGTGTCACCCACAAAAGATTAGTCCGCGATCCAAGAAAAGTCTCATAAAGCACGACCAGCGATCTGTGAGAAGTTTTACAAGCTTTGTGTGGGACGGCTTTTTGGGCTAAGAAAATCATCATCGAGGCAATGGAATCTCGATAATCCCCGGCTACAACTCTCCTTAAGCCTGACTGGTGTAACTGATACAGCATTATGTCATACTTAGTCCCAAGCCGTGAACTGGGTGCCGCTTGGAGGATTGCTCTCTTTTCGACCAAAGGCTCAGTCTACTGACGAAGATGGAGCCTTTACTTGTGCCACTCGGACACGTCATACAGTGGAGATTGTTGCGTTGACCAGAATCGCGTTATGTGTTAGTTGTCGGATTTATTTCGCTCTGAGCTGACTGTTGATCCATACGGTATGAACATTTTCGGTGACTCGTAATGACAGCCGTTTTACTTGGTATGCTTCGTAAGCGGTTGTGATGACTTCTGAATTCATTGTTTGATAAACCGTAAAAAGATTTTATGAACTGGGCCCATATAAATGTTCAGCAGAGGGTCACTGGATTCAAACCTGGAGTTTTTGGCATACTAGTTCAACACTCTACTACTCAGCTTCTATTTGTACAAGTTTTCTCCTGTGTAAATTGTTGACAATAAATATTTTGTGGTTGAGGTTATTACTATAGTCATTCTAGGGCACCCCAGTAACAAAGTGGCTGGTGCACTCTACTGCAAACTTCCAGAACAGTGTTCAAATCTAACTAATCCGTGTGTTTGTGAGATGTTCCCCTAGAGTCACCTCTCAACCAACACCAAAGCTAAATGTACCTCCTCTGTAGTCATTCTGATAATGGGACATTGAAGTTGAACACACTATTCCAACGTCATACAGCCCTCTAAAATTCTTATACAACTTCAAAATAACACTTTGGCTGCCACAAAAAACTCAAAATTTCAGGCTTCTAACACTGTTTGTACATGTATGTGAAATTTACAAGTAACTGAAATATATATTAGCATCATTAATGGGCAATATTTAGAGAAAATGTCTGCATATTACATGACTGGTGTACCATTCACTGATATTGGTTCTTTCGAATAGTGTACTGTATCCCTCTGTCTCTGAGCCCCATGCGCTTATTAGAACATCTGTAGCATGTAGTTTCTGAAGACATTTTGGACCCAACTGTGTTATTTGTGGGATGTAGAGACTTAGATTTAATTTGGCTTTCATAAACTAATTAGATAATTTGCCGATTATGTTGCACATTTCAGCTAACAGACTTTAGGGGATTTCTTAACCTAATTCTCTTACAATAAGGTGTGATGCTCGATAACACAATATTGTGCAGGTTCATAAGGCACTCAACCTTAGCCATAATTATAATTCACCATATGTTGACAGTGTTGGATTACGATCTAAAATGGTTTGGTAAATGCTTGTAACTTGAATGATGTCATTGTACATGATCACATTATTAGATGTCTTGTTTGGGTGTTTTGTTGAACTGGGGGTAATCAACCAGGATCTCACTCCCTCCCTCTTTCTCTGTGTGTGTGTGTGTGTGTGTGTGTGGCGGGGGGGGGGGTGCATGTTAACAATCTTGCATGCTTATTTCTGGGCCTACAGTGGCTAGATTGCCCAAAGCCCCCTCACCGTTCTAGGTATGGCTGTAGATGTTATTAAGCTTACTAACGCGTGGCTTTATTTTGTTATTAGTAATAAAGCCATGTCTTCTACTTTCAGAGAGCTGCTCTCCTCCTAATGACATTCCAGCATGCTGCTGATGAAGTCAAGTTGTCAGCTGAGCTCTACTCAACATGGGTAAGTGATGACATCCGTCATGTTAACACATCATCGCACACCGAGTTGTCACTGTCACCAGACTACACTATGTAAGCAGTTATGGTGGATCCTCATTCACTGTATATCATATAACACCAACCAAATCCCATCCCCTATGGACAGTAATATGTGAAAGGTATTTTGTGTTTTTGATCCACTTAGATTAGTGTACGGAATGCAGGCAAGGTCATATGATATCACTATGCCGTGTATTTTCTATCCATTTATCACTTTAACAAATTCTGATCATAAGAGAGAGATATTCCGTAATAGTTAATGGTAGCGCTAAGGAACCTCTCTGGAGACATTAGCTTAGCATTTTGCTTATATATTCAATAGCTGTTAGGTTGGCCTTTGATTTTAAAGTTTAGATAAATGTTTATCAACCAAAAGAACAATGGATGCATTATGCTTTGCCTTTATGATGTGTGATATTATATATTTCATTACTGGAGGGGGGAACAAAAAACAAATAGCACAATATCCATTAGTCTATAATGCATTTTTTTACATAATCAGTAAATAGCCATATTATCCATCAACTCAATGACGAGTAGACTTAAATAGATCTGGAAATGTTTTGTCTAAATTTGGTATATCATCAGCCAGGAATATAATAAGAGATCAGTGTACTCTGGGTTATACAATGGTGTATTGTTAACATCCTAGACACAAGACTCCTTTAACCAGAAAGTATTCTCTTACAACAATATTGTTTATTTGTGTCTGTGACTCATATTAGTTTGTCTTACTCTTAGCACACAGAGACACATAAATGTCGTTTTGTGAAAGCTTTTTGGCTACTATAGTCATTACTTAATTTTTACTTTTACATTCTATATAGCTGATGTACTCATTATATTTCATTATAGGGCTAATATATTGCTAGTATATACAGGGCTAGTATATTCATTACTCATTATATCTTACTCTTTTAAAAGATGGAACAAATAATTTTGTTTTTATTCAGTTCTGTTCTAATCTTAAATTAATTAATGTGTTTTTATAAATAATATATTATATAATAATAATGTTAAATTTATAGTAAAGTTAATAAAGAGTACCTACAATTGTATTGGGGTCAATTCAGAAAAAGTTTACTTGTCAAATGTTCATTTTGCACAAAGTTTAATATTTCCATAATCAGTCACTCAGATCACCTGTTCACATTTTTACTTGTAACCATCATTTAAATAATTTAGTTTCAAAATCAATTTTGTGCTGATTATTCTTGTGATTTTATTTCCCATTCCATGTATGTATCATATATGTGTGTGGAATATAAAGTTGTTATATGTAACCAAGATGTATTTGTCACCATACATGTACATTATTTAGATATGTTTCTTCCATTCTAGATTATAAAATTAAAATAAAGTGAACAAAACAAATAAGCTGTTGACCATTTTTCGGATTTTTAAGACAGATATATTTGTTTATCATTTTAGATCCAGATACTGATTTAAGCAAACATTTAATATCCACTACTTTCTTCATTTCATTAAACCCCTTAACTAAATGTTTTCATCAGATTTCCTGCATTTTTCACACATAATTACCTATGTCTCCTACCTATTTTCCAGTCTTCCCTGGCAACTGAGAATATTTTTAGTAAAATCGTTTTTCACAAAACAACTAATCAAGAATTAAGTGCCTTATTTCTCGTGTTGTGATGTAATGATCTCTGTGGTACCTAAAGTGGACTGGGACTAATTTATGTCGTTTCTTCGTGCGTGTTATGCGGCCAGTGTGAATTTCACTTTGCAAAATATATTATGCATTGCAAGTGTTAGAACATAATGGAGATTTTGGTCATCTATCTGATCAATTATTTGCACTAAACAAGATTATGTAAAATGCATAATTCAGCATGCATCATGCTGGTCGTCTTTGTATCGTACTAACCCGATATAAACATTTGTTTTGTCTGGATTAGCGCCATGCATTATACTTGTGTAATCTGTGCGCTATAAAAGTGAGTCTTGTAGCGTCTGTCGAGTGAGTCTTGTAGCGTCTGTCGAGTGAGTCTTGTAGCGTCTGTCGAGTGAGTCTTGTAGCGTCTGTCGAGTGAGTCTTGTAGTGTCTGTCAGTGTCCTGTATAGTATGTCATCTAGGCTAGGGAGGGATGGTTGCACGTTATGAAGCTAGTTATCTATCATGCTGCTAAATATAGTGAGTGTATGGTGTAAAATATAGCATGACAAGAGGTTAAAGTATTTTCAGATCAAGTGATAAACGATTGGCCAAATTGCCGTTGTACAGTGAACTATTTATAGTCTGTCATTTTATATGTCTAGTCCATAACATTTATTAAATAGTACAGTGAATTTCAGGCCACTGTTTATATAGTGTTCTATCAGGATAAGCATCTGTTTACATTACCCTTTTTTTGGAGGGGTAAAACATGTTTAATGATGTACATGGCATTGTGAGTGATGGGTGAGAGAAATTGCGAAAAGCATAGCCATTAAATTAGATAAAATTAAGTCTAATTGAGAACGGTTTAAAGTTATTTAATCTGTCTATTTCTTGATGTGTCAAAAAGTCATGCGCAGGCCCACTTCCGCTTCGGAGTTTGTCATCCGATATTAAATATTGATTCAATTAATACATGCTCCTCGACACCTGACATTAATGGTGGTAAATAATTAACCTTTACGGAGTAGAATGCGCAAGTAAGTGAGGCCCATGTCAACTAATATAGTAATATTCTCCAGCGAAATGTGTGCTACCCTCATGCGTCATGTTATTTGTTTATGATCGTGAAATCACCCGACACCCAAGATCCTCAGTGGGCCAGCCTCGGACCGAACAACCAGTTAGGATAAATAGCGCCGTCATCTTTATACAATACATAGCTGCCTTGTTTATCTGTTACTAGTTCATAATCAGATAGCTTCGGTCTGGCTTTTGTTTTGTGGGAGATTTATTCCCCATTCGCTGATGGGCCACAGTTCCACTGAACCACCGTGGACATTCGAGGTAATCTCACACCATGAGATTGCTATTAGCCAGGCACATAGTCAATACCTGAAAGCTTTATAAAGGAAGATGTCTGTGGTTTACGAGCAGCAACCTATAATACTTTCTAGGATTTGAGGCCGCTCCTCTGACACTAAATGCTCATCAAGCCACCACGATAAAGGACGGCGTCAAAGACGATTTTATGGCAGAAGGACAAATGTACAAAGGAAGTCGACCAGCCATGTTATAGATATATTGCCCATCCCATGCTCCTAGCGACTATATGCCATACATAGCTAGTCGCTGATGTCATGGTCAGCCTCCGGTAACCTTATACCATACACGTTTATCCTCAAATGGAATGTTTCTGAGAGATAAGTTGACGCCTATCAACATGAAAGATGTCCAGGGTGGTATGAAACAGCTGGCAGATGGCAGCTGGATGGCAGGCGGGCAGTAGCAAGATCCTCTTTTAGTCCTGCTTAGAACATGAAGCAAGCACGCCCAGTGTTAAGGGCCTCACGCCAATCAAGCACATATTCCTTTATGGCTGTCATCAACCTGTGAGCCTGTTCAAGATGAATAGGGAACCCATGGTGTGAAGTGACATCTCACATTCCATCACTTATATGCCCACGTGTGGATGACTAGAAATACGTTCAGGCACTGAAATGGTTCATCATCAGCAATTATCACTGCAGACATCTCACCTAAACACTGCCACACATATATCTGTAACATAAAAATGCTGTGATATAAATATTGTTCTAATGATACATGAAATATTAATGAATGGTACATCCAATACCTGGGTATGTATTAATTGATTATCTCACAAGTGAATGGATTGTTGTTATCATAATGACAGAATTGGATAAATGAAAAGAATATGTTAGAACCTGTGTTCTAATCCACAGCAAATTGTGTTAACACAAACCGGCATTTACTGACATAGAGGGGTTAAGTGTACCAATACAAATGTTTACCGTGTATCCAAATAGCATCTGGAAACTTCATATTATTGTGACAAGACTTTATTGTTTAGTTCTGTTAGATATATCCACTGTAGGGATATAATTTTAACTGGCAAGTTCCACTCAGGAGAGTTGATACAGCAGAATGCCGTACATCAAATAGGCATTTTTTGCCATTATAGTAATGCACCATGTTGATTATGGATGTCTATAGAGCCACTTAGCCATACCCCGTCGTATAAACATCAATGATATGCGAGCACCATTTCACCTCAGCTGCAACATTCTTCCAACCCTTTCAGGTAGACGTACTTTGTCATGTTGGCCAAGTCGACGCGGTGCCCACCGCCTTCTGCCATGGTCTCGGCCAACACCCATCTAGTGTCATGCTGTGGCTTGTTAGGCTGCGATTTATTACAACGACCAATCGTGTTGTGGACGAGGTTACGGCTGTGATAGAACAGGCACTTAACAGTGTGGAGGAAAAGGTATTTATATACTGATTTTATTCTTCATTCAGTGAGCTTAATATCCTCCATTCATAGCCATAACTGGTTTGTTTATATGTCGGTAATTGTCTGCAAATAAGATGCTACTTTTTGTGTCTGTCAACGTGTTGTCGTTGTCTGTCAGTCATTAATTAATGTCTGTCAGTCATTGTATTATTATACTTTTTGTCATATTATTATCACCTGTTTTCATAATATTTTTATCTGTCAATCATTATAATGTTATTACCCATCAATTGTCTCTTAAGCATTATATTGTTATTACGTGGCAAATGTCAGTCCTTGTGTTGTAGTTGTTCTTGTTGTTATTATTATTATTCATCAATCATTATGTTGCTATTGTTTGTTAATCATTATAATGTTATTGCCTTTCAGTCCTTATTTAATTATTATCCTTTAATCATTATTTTCTCTGGTTTTCTTCATTGAGTTCCTCTTATTTATTTTTCTTGCTAATTTTATATTGTTATTTTATGTCAATCATCATATTATTGTCTGTCAGTTATGTATCATTAGTGTCTGTCAATAATCATATTATTTTTATTTGACAATAATTATTGTTATTATCTGTCAGTCATCATATTTTTACCATCTGTCAGTCAGTATATTGTTATTGTCTGTCAATCATCATAATCTTGTTGTTGGAGTCATTATATTATTATCATTTGTCGACCACTTTGTTTTTACCTGTCAATCAACAAGTTTGTATTCTCTCTTTCTCTCACTCACTCTCAAGCATGAACACACACACACACACAAATATATATATACACACACACACACGCACACCTCCGTGGTCTAACTGATAGCACATTGGACCACAGATCACTACCACCTGAGTTCGAATCTTGGCGTGAGCATATCTGAAGGTTGTTTCATCTTTGACTTCACTTGTGCACAAAAGTGGCCGTAAAACATCAATCAATCTTATATATATATATTTATATATATAAACCATTTTCATTCTCCAGGAGTCCTATCCATTATGGGAGTTAGCTTTATGTTGGGCCAAGTTACACTCTCCTGATTATGTTGACGTATTACTAAAGGTAAGTCAATTAGAAAAATATTATTTTGTTTAAAAAACTTTCTTATCATAATGTCACATTTATGGTGTCCATGACTAGTCATAGCGTTTCAACCGTTATGGTGTGTGTGTCATAATGCTGCGCAAAAATGTCAAGAATAATAATAGTAGTAGTGTAAATAGTCACTAGAATGTGACATAACAATGATATCTCTAATTAACCATAATAATAATTATCATATGATTTACATATTAGCCAGTCTGGTTGATTTTAACATATAATATAGCATTTTGTGAACTAAATGTGTTTGGAGGAATTGTTTTAATCTTTTGTTTCCCTTTGATAACGTTTTAAAAAGACAATTTGTTGATGGAATAATTATAAATAAAGAGGTATTCATCTGAAGTCTGTTATATCATTATTTTCATATTAGAAGGGTGTCCTCAAGTGTCCTGAGGTTAGTGTCCCTCTTAAGAAAGATTACCTTGACTGGGTTCTCTTCAGCAAAGATGTGCATAGTATGAGAGAAATTTATAAAAGGTATGTAGTTTGTATGTATCGGAGAAATGGTTTATTGTGTGTGTGTGTGTGTCGTAATATAGTATACTATAAAATATATACACATTATCTTCAGTCTTTCTGGATCAGAGCCATTATCAATCGAATTCTTCCAGACATATATCAGCCTTGAGAAGTCACAGGTATGTAAACAACGTATTACATAACGACAATAATAATTAATATCTGGCATTGCATTGATTTGATATTTCTATATGAAGTTGAATATAATTAAATGCATACATTTTTATATCACCCTTTATATGTTTACATACAGTTTGCTTGACAATATTTACTGATAAAAGAATGTTGATTGTGTTTCTATCCAGGCCAAGCCATCAATTAAAAGAATAAAACAAACTTATGAAGATGCTGTTCAGCATTATGGTAGTAATAGTGTAGGTAAGTATCTTAAATACTATAGCACGTCGACTACAATAACCATGGTGGCTGTGATACTATGGATAGTAATGGAACAACGACTATGACAGCTGAATTAATAATAATATGTCTGTTGTAAGTGTCTCAGAAATAAATGCTACAACTGACTATACAAGTGTCCCCTGTATTTTTAATAATAATTTTCCCAATCCCCCCAGATAGGGTGTTATTACAATGGATTAGGTCATTAGAGTAAGGTGTGTAGACTACTCTCACTACTGGAACTAAATAATTCAGTTATGTCTAGCTCTGGGGGTAGGGAGGGAGGGTAAATCATTTAAGATGGACATGATGGTACTTGTGACGGAAGGTAGTATTATCAAGAATAATAACAAGAACACCCACAGTTACTGTAAAACTGATAACAGTAGGAGATGTAATACTCCTGACAGTGAACTAATGAAATTCTGAAACAAGTTAAGAATTTATAGTAATAATAGTAACAATAATAATAATAGCCAAAATGGCAGTTTTTAACGTAGCTGGCAACCTAAAATAAGGGAAACGCATATGGTCTGTAATTTATAGCTTCCCCACGGAGACTAATTCTAAATAAATTTAGAATTTATAATATATGGCATGTTCGGTGGAGAAAACCTTGCCAGTTGCCTGGCTGGATGAAAAACTCCTCCTACTATAGTGCCACGGCCGAGGCGTGCGAACCTGCAACCTCCCACACAGAATAACCATAGTCATAGGTAAATAGTCTCACGCTCTACCCATGTGGCCAACGACATGGAGGCTATGTTGTTGATGTTACTGTTGTCATCTGAGAAATAATATATCATAATATCTGATTGAAGACGAGTTGTTTTGTTTTTATTATGCACAGAGCTGTGGCTAGACTACATAAAGATGGAGATGACGCATCCGAAGGGCAAGCCACAAGAAGCTGGCCAGATTCACTGGAGGGCAATGAAGACTCTTAATGGTGAATTGATAGAGAAGTTTGTCACACTGTATACGCTGCTGCAGACAGGACATTTATAGCATTAGCTGATCATAGATAGGATATCTCCATGTGTTCATTTGGGGGAGATAACATTATTCATCTGACATTGTGATAAATGTGCTGCATTTAGAAAGCTTGAACTATGTCAATTTCTCACTATGTAAAATAACTGTTAAGTTGTAGAATCTGTTTTATGTTTGTTGGAAGCTGACGTTGGTGATGGTAACAGTTTGGATTAAAGATTGGATTGATAAAAATAACGCTTCTGTTTAGAAAGTGAGCTGATTGTAATTGTTTTTTTTTTTTTAATGTAGGAATATTGAATAATAAAATAAATATTTACAAGCTGAGATTTCTTATTCTTATCGCAGTCTTCATTATTATACTGATTGCAAAAGTTTAACCTGATTGTAATAATAAAAGTAATAGATGGTTATAATTAATCATATAATCATTTAAAATATCCAATAGCTCATTTGTTTATAAAAGCTTTTGACTCCATACACTACCTAAATGTCTTTAATGGAAGATGAACGGATATGAAACCTGATGTTTCTATAGAACCACCAAAACATCAGTCGTGACTGGCATCTACAAAAGGAATTGTTAAAGGTTCTCTTTAGTTATCCTGTTTTGTAACAATAAATATGATAATAATCAATAAATAGATAGTTATAATTTAGTGTATTACAAATAGTTCTAAGTAAAGTTTGATGTCTCCGGGTTATAACAACAACAAATAGAAAAATAAATGATAAAGAACACAATTAAAAAGATCATCTACCAGATAAATCAGCGGCCCTGTAATAAGATGTATTAACATCACTAAGATGAAGCGATATCAGGTTCCAGTTCTTAAAGAAATACCTACACTATAAGTAAAAGTATCCAACATGACAAACTAGCATTACCAGCAGGCTTAATACTATGTGCCACCCTTCCGCAATCACATCAAATCTCCCACATCGGAAACCCGATCTCCCGCAATTTCAACGAAACCTAGGTGAATAAAAATAAAAAATTAATTATGATTACGTTTTCTATAACACGGTTGGGCTTGCAACGTAATCACTACGTATTTCTTGCACATGGTCTCGATAAACAAACGTGTCTGGGCTTGCCGCTTTAAATCGAAGTCGGCAAATCACGGTACTTTGAAGAACGCCACGAAGACACAGCCGCAGATGAAATCCTTGATAACTTCGAAAACGACGGACCTCTTCCACCAATGTGTTAACCGCCGAGGTGAAGTTTGCGCAATTCGTTGCGAGCACAATCTACCATTTTCGGTGGCTGATCATTTCACGGTCAAACAGTTGTTCCCCGATAGCGATATTGCGCAAAATTTAACATCGGGCTGTATGAAGACACCATGATCGCCAAGAAAGCGTTGGCCCCTCGTCTTGATGCCAACGTTGTCCAGCTGGGTCGGAACCACAAATTTTCGTTGCTGACTGACTCTGGCGGCGAAAAGACACTGGCGATACTCGTCAAAGTGTTCAACCCAGAGATCGCCAGAGCAGTGACACGATTTGTCGATATACCGATGTGCAATATCGGCACAGGAGCGAACATATTTGAAACGATCGACAACTGTTTCAGGTATTTACTGATTTTTTTTCAATCGTAAATTATTTAATTTAGTGAATACGATAATTTCATAACATTTTAAATGTCTAGCAGAGCTTTGTCATTGAACTGCAATAACTGAATTATTTTGATTAGTAAGTACATAAATTTCCTTTTTCGTATGACTTATTGATTCACATATTGTCTGAGCTTCTTATTGTTACTGTGTAAAGTGTAAAGACATGCATTAGTATCATTTATTTATGTCAGTACTTTCTTTTAGTACTCGAAGAATCCCTAGGAAAATCCATTGATATTATTTATTTATGTCACTTTATTTTCTTTCAGTACACAAATCCTTTGAAAATCCATTGATATTATTTACTTATGTCATTTAATTATCTTTCAGTACACCAGGAATCCCTTGGACGAATCTCATCGCTCAATCTGCCAGCTGTTACGAGTGACAGTCGTGTCGACACGTTCTGAGCCGAGATGGGTCGCAAGAAGAAATTTGTGGGGGTAGTGGGGTTTCCACTGCTCACACATGTGATGACGACGCTGTCAGTGATTGCACATAGCAACGCCGACAGTGAACGTGTGTTCTCAATGGTCCGAAAGATCGACACGGACTCGCGTTCGCAGCTCGGCAGTGACACCCTCCGTGCGCTGCTGTCTTGCAAGATCAACACAGACGATCCTTGCTATGCGTTTGTTTCAGACAAGGATCTTTGCAAGGTAGCGACATGGAACTATGTACGGGAACAGTTCTGTTCTGGGCGACATGAACGTTTTTCTTTTCTGATTTCTTTTCTGTTGATCGATTTCATGTAAACTGTTGAGTAATAATAAAATTTGGTATTCACTGTCATGGAAATTATTGTGTTACCTTAGACCCTGATTATGTTAAATCCTTATTACGTATAATCCCGATTTAGATCGTCTATAAACGGTTTTCAACCTCGATTTCTTGACATTTCCAAAACTAACATGTATGGGCCGGCCGATTTAAATAGAAATAAAATTTTGGTGTTTTTAAGAGTACGAAACATACCAGATTAAATCCTCGATAAATTCGAAAATGAAAAGGACCACTTCCACCAATGGGTGAACCCAGAGCTGAAGTTTGCCAATTGTTCCCAGAATAATTAAAATTTTTTTTCTATCATTTACGTCAAAATTTTTAAATAGCGATATTGGCAAAATTTAAATGGGTTAGTGCAAGAAAGCGTTGGCCCCTCGTCTTGATGCCAACGTTGTCCAGCTGGGTCGGAACCACAAATTTTCGTTGCTGACTGACTCTGGCGGCGAAAAGACACTGGCGATACTCGTCAAAGTGTTCAACCCAGAGATCGCCAGAGCAGTGACACGATTTGTCGATATACCGATGTGCAATATCGGCACAGGAGCGAACATATTTGAAACGATCGACAACTGTTTCAGGTATTTACTGATTTTTTTCAATCGTAAATTATTTAATTTAGTGAATACGATAATTTCATAACATTTTAAATGTCTAGCAGAGCTTTGTCATTGAACTGCAATAACTGAATTATTTTGATTAGTAAGTACATAAATTTCCTTTTTCGTATGACTTATTGATTCACATATTTCTGAGTTTTATTGTTACTGTGTAAGTGTAAGACATGCTTAGATCATTTATTTATGTAACTTTCTTTTAGTACTCGAAGAATCCCTAAATCCCTTGATATTATTTATTTATGTACTTTATTTTTTTCAGCACAAATCCTTTGAAAATCCATTGAATATTTACTTATGTCATTTAATTATCTTTCAGTACACCAGGAATCCCTTGGACCAATCTCATCGCTCAATCTGCCAGCTGTTACGAGTGACAGTCGTGTCGACACGTTCTGAGCCGAGATGGGTCGCAAGAAGAAATTTGTGGGGGTGTGGGGTTTCCACTGTCACACGTGTGATGACGACGCTGTCAGTGATTGCACATAGCAACGCCGACAGTGAACGTGTGTTCTCAATGGTCCGAAAGATCGACACGGACTCGCGTTCGCAGCTCGGCAGTGACACCCTCCGTGCGCTGCTGTCTCAGATGACGATCTTTCACTTTGTTTAGAAATCTTTGCGAGTGACAGACATGTACGGAAAATCGTTTGGGCGACATGAACGTTTTTCTTTTCTGATTTCTTTTCTGTTGATCGATTTCATGTAAACTGTTGAGTAATAATAAAATTTGGTATTCACTGTCATGGAAATTATTGTGTTACCTTAGACCACCTGATTTATGTATAAATCCCTTATTTACGTATAATGCCCGATTTTCCGAGACCCTCCGATTTAAGTATAAAAGCCAGATTTTCCGAGTCCGATTTACGTATAAATGACATTTCCAAAACTTAACATGTATGCAGACGACCGGCCAGAATAGTAATGAATTAATAAGAAATAAAATTTTGGTGTTGTTATAAGAGTACTTTTGTAAACATACCAGATTAAATGACCCAATCGACCTACAAAGATTCGGAGACGAAGTGAAAAATGGAACACACTTCGGACATGCACAGATCGGGAATCGAACCCAGATGCTAGCTATCACGTTACCAGTAAGACCATGGATTGTTCCCAGTAATTAATATAAACTATTTTTTTTTCTACTTCACTCCACTTTATTATTTGACATGTCATAAGGTGTTAATTTTTTTAAATAATTAAGGCGATATATAGGTCAATATCATCCCGTATAAGGTTCAGGGTTTATAAATGGGTCACTTCTGCATGTCGGGGGAAGCGGAAATGATATTTTATGCCGGTGTGTCTTTAAACCTGACTCACTGACGTTAATTAGGTGTATATGCCATTTCAAATCATTATCAGATCTATTCTGAGGAGGTACAATTGAGCTTGCGTGGTAATGACAACACACAGGACTCGCTCCAGTTGAATATACCCTCATACAGCGCAGTTTGTTGTGTAATATTTACAGCTCTCCAGGTTCTGATTCTATTATCATTGTCTGTGAGATGTTTCATCGGATTATCGACTATATCGGCTATATATAGATCCCATGTGGTTAGCAACTGATAGGTTTAAACAAATACTCACTCACTGATTAATCTTGCTCGTAGTTTGTTCTAAATTGATTCTCTCTATTTTGCCAAATATTAGTCAACGCATATTTATATCTTTTATAATCCCGGATAACGAAGTTCGATTGAAACTGGTTTTCCATAAAGCATCTGTGTTTACCTAAATACATCTGAACAACGTAGTCACCACACGTACTTTGACAGCTGTTTAAGGCAATGTTATTGGTTTTGAAGTAATAATTGTTTTACATTAAATATCTTGTGTGGACAAATCATGCGAATAATGATGACTGAACACGTGATATCTGACAAATTATCCTCCATGCCCGGGATTTCTTACATATATTGTTCCAAAGTATACAAATATATGCCGTTGTTAGCCGTAACAACTTGTGCTGTTGTATATTATTTCGGGATGTTTCAGGCCACGCGATATGAATACAGGTAATTGGTAGACGGTAACCTATGCTTATATTATTACAACATTGATTGTAAAAACACTATGTTTTGGTCCAATCACATTCATATCGTTTTCATATTTTTTAAATATGATATTTGTGATAACTGATTTATGTGTTTTGCATTTGTTTTTTCTTGCACAGCAATTTGGATAATCACTATCAGTCATTCAACTCTGATATTATTCTTTGGGGATTACCACTTAACAGAGACCGTCTCGGTTTAGGGGGAAAGGTAATTACTATATTACACGTGGCTTTTAACACACACGTGCACACACACACACAAGGCACTCTTATAGCACAGGTAATACAATAATAATAATGGCCGAAATGACAGCTATTTTACGTTGGTGGCAACCTCAAATTAGGTAGACACATATGGTCTGTAATTTACGGCTTCACCACGGGGTAAATTCTAAATAAAAATAGAATTCACAATAGATAGGATATTTGGTGGAGAAAACCTTGCCAGTTGCCCGGTTGGATTAACAACTCTTCGTACTATAGTACCATGGCTGGGATTGGAACCCCCGACCTTCCGCACAGCAACGACCATAACCAAGGGTAAACAGTACCAGATGAGGCCACCGAGGTGGTCATGACATGGCATACACGACTCGGATAAAATCACAGTCTTGCCGATGCCTCTGAATTAGTTCATCCATCAATAACAGAATGCAGTTTAAATCCTTTCGTATCTCTAGAAAATACCCCCCTCGATGTTTATATCCTATCGAGTGACGTGCCTAAACAAAATAATAACTCCATCACTCACAACAGACTCACACAGACACGTACGTTCGTCATCTTGGCAGTCTCCTTTTAGCGTCTTCGTTAAATGTTTCAGGGGATCTTTGATTTTTTGCACAATTATAAGAATCCCTGTTGGTTGGACAATGGAACGAATCAGATCCGGTGTTTGCCGTATTTCTACCAACTTGGAGTCGGAAAATGTGGCACAACAACACTGTACACACAATTGGTTAAACATCCAGATATTGTGTCGCCAAAGTACAAAGAATTATTCTTCTGGAGCAGCGTTATTAGAAGTAAGTTATGTGGATGTTATGAGAGTTCAGTTTGTTATCTTATCTCTTATAAGTTTTGTATTATCACCTATATTCTTATCGGTCATGTCATCTACTGTGATGTCTTATGCAAACCTCGGCGCTAGTTTTAGCGGCTTTATGGAACTGCGATGTGATTGTTTTGTGGCCGATATCGGCATTACCGGACTTCCTCAGCTTCCATGGTAGTATGTAACATCCAGCTTGTTGGATTCCAAACATTTTCTTCGCGTGTTAGATTTATACGACTTCAGTAAACTGTTTATTTGAAGCTGAGTAGACCGGTGTCTATATGGAAGCTTACGGTGGTTGGTCCGACCTGTGCAACGGTTAGAACACGACCCGAATTGTGTCAGCGGCACAAATATGGTGCCATAAACTGAACCCTCTACCAATTGAGCCAACTATAAGCTCCATTAATGTCTTTATTGGAAGAAATAAGCTCAATCATTGATAAAGTATTTATATGTAAGCGTAAAAATAGAAAAACAACGGGCACCTTATTTCTACTCTAAGGGAATCAATTTGACGACTATGTTGATACATTTGCTGACGTCACAAACGTGATTAGGGAAAGCGGTGATCTATACGGCTTTCACAGAAAGATAACACGTAAGTTTAATGCTACATTTGTAAAAATATGCTGGGTTTTTCCGGAAAGATAAGATTAGAAATGTTCGTATTTCATTAATTCACATACTGCGGGTATTGTTTTCCTTGTTATAAATAATAGTTTGCATTTAGTAAAGGGATACTTCAATTATTAGCTTCGCGATTAAAGTATAAAGTATAACATAAATATACAACAGTTAGAAAAAGCAGCAGAGCATATGGTCCGCTAAATATTAAACTACACACCACAGTTTCCATTGTTCTATTTCAGTTGATGCGACTCCGGCCTATTTCACAAATTTTGGTTATATAACCTCTATACCAGGCAATATGAAGGATGGAGAACCAATTTACACATTACCTCATACACTTTATGCTATAAACCTACTCACAAAATTCATTGTTATTTTACGGAATCCTGTCGATAGGTAGGAAGATAATTTTAACTCTTAAGAAGGTGTATCTATGTATGTGTGTGTGTTTAATAATATATATATATATATATATATATATATATATATATATTTTTAGAATTGTAAGAGTGGAAATGTAATGTGATCATCCACATAAAGTATTATAAGACTATAAATTTCTATCTATATTGGACACTTTTATTAAGTAATAAAAAAGTTTCGATTCCCTGGCGTTCAGTGATAACCACATATATCCCTCGTTCGTGTATTTCAGACACCGATAACATACGTACGCTTATTTATGTAGCTCGTGTGTTTCTACAAATGACGATAACAGCGTAATTTAACACGTATATCGTCAAATAATAAATTATTGGTCTTCACTCTTTGTAATCTATGCTGTAAAAGTAAATTTGAATTCCAAGAGAAAAGCTCAAAAAGTCTCTAAAAGACCATAAAACACAAATTGGTCTGCTGCTGAGAGATGGTTAATCGTGTGTTACTGTACTCGTCTTAATTAGTACAAGTTTGTATTGACACGAATTCTGTTTAATTTCAGTTTTTATGTTATTTTCCCTGTTAGACTGTATTCGCATTACTATCACTTTCACCGAGATACCGCTTCCGCTCGAGAGTTCCACTATTTGGCTGTCAATGGGACGCGGATGATGTCAGAATGTCTCCGAGTTAGGACGATCAGAAGCTGCGTGTTCGATTATAAATTAAATGCTGACATAAGTCAGAAAAGACACGTAAGTATCTATAAGCTCTTCATTATCCTGCTGTAATAGACCAGATTATAGAGACAATCGGATATGTCATAATAGGTCTATTGTTTAAAGGGAAAAGATCATGTAAGCTTTTTACAAGGAATTATTATTGATATGGTTGTTGACGATAAGTGATAAGCTTCGAGTATTTTTTTAAAGTAAAGCTAACAATAATTAGATTTTTAGGTGATAGATTTGTGTATTGTAATGTCACGGCGTTATGTCCGCTTATACTTGTTTGGCTTCGTAATTCAGCTTAAACAAATTTCGTTTTTCGTTTTATGATTTATGATCAATGGCTGAAATATGTTAATTAACTTGTAATACCATTATTTCATTTAATATGCTCTACTGTCCATGAATTGTGTATCCACCAAATTGGTTGAAAACGAATGTTCGGCACAAACGATAGAATTATGTATCTGTTTCTTGTATAATGAAGTAAATATATGCGGTTACGTCTATAATATGACATAAAATAGCTACTGTAGATCGGCAAGTGTTGATCGTCATAACCATTGTATTAAGTGTGTTTTGCTTACGGTGTGAATTACAGCAAATTACAGATGTCGGTGTGTTTTGAAGTTGTGATTTGAGTCAATATTCGTTGATATACACAGATATTTCGGACTTTATATTAGAGATAAAATAAAGAAATTCCGTACTTTTAGAACCAAGAATTCGCCAAATTAAAACGCCGCCATCTTGTCCATATTACGAAATTCGCCAACTTAATACGTCGCCATCATTTGCCGATTTACAGTATATAGACATAACTAATTATCGTCATAAATTCTCTTTTCACATATATTCCCGATCGGTAACTTCCGGGTTCGTCTATCTCCTTTTTCAGATCACTCTTCACTACAGCATGTATTATCCACACGCTAAAGAATGGCTTACAGTTTTTCCCCGCAAACAATTCAGGTTTATCAAAGCAGAGGAATTTTATGAAATTCCAGCTCTCGTTCTGAGTGATTTATTTAGATTCCTTCGGCTAGGTGCGAAATGAGCCCTTTTCGGTGCATTATCAATTTCCTTACAATTTGCAAATTCTGGCTATTTATTCCAATAAATTGTTATTCTCTTATCTCACATAACAGATGACTTGACCAGAGAACAATACAGCGAGATAAAGAGAAACGTAACAGAACTGTATACGAGTGGAAAGAAGAAGCTAATGTGGCATAAAACCAGAAGACTATTAGAAGACTTCTTTAAGCCATTCAACGCAATGCTAGCGAACATAATGCATGATGAAAAATTTAATTTTATCTGATTTTATACGGCTAATTCAAAAGTCAGATATCTACTGCCATCATACAAAATTTATCAGAACGTTTACTAATTAAATCAAGTTGAGGAACATCATATATATATATATATATATATATATATATATATATATATATATATATATATATATGATCAAGGGGTCAGCTAACTATTACTATCACGGAGTTTTTTAAACAACATTTATTATCATGTATCAATTTAGTACCGTATAGTAAACATACAAAACCTCTGTTCACGTAGTTGTGTAGATATTAATAAAACACAACTATCCACATTTTATGTACCCATGACAAGCTCCCGACTCCCAGACTCAACTAATGCTGAAGTCACAAATACAATACACGACTACTTTTCGACCTTTACGTCGCCCACAGAAAATCCGATAAATTATCTAAAACATTTATTCACCAACGATCGAAGTTCTAGCTGGAAATATTTCCAAATATTAGGACCGCAAAATCTTATACATTCATTTTCCTATCAATTTAAGAAATACGTTATTGAAATATACAAAGCATGATCTTCATCTCCGCCACTGTATGTACAATATGTATATTATTTTTTCAGCTTATATGATTACTCTGCATCTCGTGGGCCTACTGCAATGTTCATTAAGAGCAATTAACAATTAGCCGGGTCATTGTAAATATGCGCTTATTTTGGCCTTGAATTATTCTCTGATTTATGGTATCATAAATATATCGTATCGTAAATATGCGTGCGCACGCACATACACTTTTAGATATATAATGACTTACAAAATGAGCTTTTAGATATTTTAGTAATGTAGTTTTTCTATATTTAAGAACTATACTTATGACATTTTAGGTGGCGTCCACATATTTATTTACTATTTTCTGTTTGCCTTAATCTCTTCTTGAAATGACATTAGCGTGTGCTAGCCTTTCTGGTAAGCCCATGTTCAGCTCATCTGTATAAACTTCTGCACCATAAGTGATCAAGAAAATCGATGAAACCCGCTTCCATGAGATTGATCACATTCGCCATCTGGTGAGAGCCACAGAAACTACGGGTATGGGACAGAAAACTACTAATGAATAGCGCTATAGGCTGATACCATAAACTGGTAAAACGGCAATCTGCCGATTAGTGGTAGACAAAATATTCGTAATATGGATTAATTAACAATATTGTTTACAATTAAGATCAAGGGTATTATTTATGAACTTTTAACCTTAAACATGTGTCGAGTGTTTGAGGCGGAAATTATGTACTTTTAAAATAAACAAAACGTTAAACAAACACAGGTTGCCTGCTCTGAAATCGCGTCTTATATTTAACCAGCGTATTTACAGATTGAGAGCAGTAGCTAGAGGTTATGGGAAACTCAATCTATCAATGTTTTCTCATCAACCAATATATATATATATATATATATATATAATTAAACTTCATTGTTCGGGTTATTTATTATTGCATGTGACAAAACAAAAAATCTAATGAACGACTCGTGGTCCAGTCGATATTTATTAAGAGACCATTTATAACACCTTTACACAACATTTAACATCTTGTTAATTTATTGAAGTGGACATATAGTGTGTTATAGATGACGATCAAAATGAGAATAATAAAGCAAGTGTGCCTAAAATGAGTTAAATTAAGAGTTATGTTATCATCACTATATGTTACAGACATTTGATACCATAGTTTTATAACTTATTAATAATCAAGTAATAATAAAAGGTCGTATGTACCTTGTTAATAATGGATCGTGTTAAAAGGCTACACTCACTATGTTTATGTTTTAGTAATGTACGTACATTACCAGTAGATTATGGGGAACTATCTATACAAGAACACACACACACATATTGTTCTCTGTAAATTAACAATTACATAACCTTGATGATCTCTCTAGTTAGCTTCACTGATCTATATGTATAACTTAATGGCTTACGACCGTGTTCGGTTGTCGATCACCACCGGGTCGCCACCTTGGCGAGACATTCCATTGACAATGGCCCATCTATATGTCATAGTAAATAGCTCTACTTCAATAATTAATTGCGTGACTTTATTGAATTATTATTATTGGTTTAATAATTTATACGATAATGGTGTGTGTATATATATATATATATATATATATATTTGTGTATATATATATATATATATATATATATATATTAATACTTAGTAATAGTATTTTAGCATCGTCAAAATTGTGTTCGAAATTTATTATTAATATTATATAATGGACATGGGTGGCCAGTTCTAATTTTCTAAAAAAGGAGGACATAGTGTTCCCAAAAGAAGGACATGGTCATAGGCTACCAACTTATCACACACACGCGCACACAGCTGCCTGCACATACACATAGTGCATACAGAAACACCTTTTATTATTACACAGAAGTAAAGTAAATGAATATCGATATTTATTTTTAACCCAATTGAAGCAGATGTGCTAAAAGTTCCTTTATTTAAAAAATACAACGGTAGCCTGTCATGAACTGTTTATTTCTTGCATTTTTGCCCTTTACTTGCCATTTCCAGGAATTTTCTGTTGGCTAAGAGTTTTCTGTACATGGCTGGACATTCTTTTGAGAAGTTAGGCGAAGATCAAAATGGAGGATGACCGGCTCAAAAGCCGTACAGTCCGACGCAAAGCCGGATGTCTGGCCACCCTATTAAATGAACACCAATTATGAACACCCAATTATGCTTCTTTAGCATAAACTAATAGTCAGTATTTAAAATGTATACTTTACAGTCAAAACTGTATATATAGCCGCCGCAAACTGCATATGTCTGTAATATGTAAATTATAGGCATTTCAATCAGTACAGGGTAATATGGGTGGAGTCATATATATACATTTTATTAGTCTATACATCTATGACAGTCTCTGACAAGTTTTAACTTAATGGACGTGCCTGAGAGCATGCATGCATGGTCCCGAAAATCTTGAATAATCTAAATACAAGTAAGGCAACCAGTTTAGATCAGTTATCTCCAAGATTCTTATAAGACGGTTCCGATGTCATTAAATCACCCTTAATACATATTCTAAATTTGTCTTTAGTAATTGGTAAAATTCCTGATGATCTAATATCTGCAAGAGTGACTAAACAAATGAAGCCGGCAACCATCGTCCAGTCTTAATTCTTAGCATCATTTCTAAATTATTTGAGAGGGTTGTCTACGATCAGCTAGATCAATACACCCAGGACCATAAACTTCCTATAGGCTATACGAGTAGGCCTATCAGTCCGGATTTCGATCCGTCAACTGACACCTCCTTTGGGATACTTCTTACCGATTATATAAAGCAAGAACGATACAAAGGCAACTTTGTAGGCATGGTTCTTCTCGACCTGCAAAAAGCCTTCGACGCGGTTGATCATGACATTTTTATGGAGAAGCTAAAAGCTCTAGGACTCGGACACTCGGCACTAAAGTAGTTTCGATCCTATTTACATGAGCGACAACAATCGGTAGAAATCAGTTTTGTTACTTCTACCAGCGCCACAGTTACATACACATTCCCCAGGAGACCGTCCTGAATCCGATGTTGTTTTTCATCTATGTGTAGGACTATGTGTAGGACTCGTAGCCGAACGGTCGCGGGTTCGAGGCTCCGTGAGCTGCAATGCCTTCGTGTGGCGACTGGTTCACTGATCCACAAAAATGAGTACCTGACAGGACCTGATGGCTATGTGTTTTGTAATGTTGTCAATCCATAACAGTCCACAATTAATTATATCGAGGACTTAATGTTGGTATTTAGAATTGTAACGGACCGGAAACAGTTTAGAGAATAAACCAGATGGTCAAGATTGTATCTGTGATTTATTAATAATATAATTGATGACAATCTACAAACATCACATGTTTGAGTAACGATTTGTGCCTATAATAGCAGCATGCGTTGTAGGCTCTCTTCGGAGTTGAGATATGTGCTGAGTGGAAACAAGTCTGAGTCATAATATTGTAAAGCGCCTTAGAGCAGCTATCTAACTAAATAGGGCGTTATATAAATGGCACATAATGTTATTATATTATTACAAATTATTAGAGTGCCAGATATTTAAAAAATGGAAATTCAACAAGAACTTTCCAAAACAAAACTCAGTCAAGATTATGATGATGATGATTGATGTTTTACGGCCACTTTTGTGCACATTGTAAGGTAAATGGGTCGAGCGAAATGAAATGACTGATTGATAGTAAATTGTCTCTCCAACTTGGCGACGGCTATATATACAATTTTGAATGTAAAATATACATTTTAAATACTGACTAGTTCCATACTGCTCACCTGTGAGTGGTGGTGTAGGAGGTTTCTCAACCACTCCAACATAGAGGCTGTGCTGAATAAACGACAGCCTGGGGATTCTCCCCGGAAAAACAAAGCAAATTGTTGACTTTTAATATTTGTTGATTTCCCAGTGTGATGGATGTTATGTTATTGTTTGTGTTATTTGGAGCAAACACAACAAAATTTGTCTTCTGAACATTCAATGATAATTCGTTTGCATAGAACCAGTCTGATAATGCTCTCATGTCTTTTTCGGTATTTCCTTGTAATTCTTTTTGTGTTTTGTGAAGTGCAATATATTAATTATTGTATCGTCTGCAACTAAGATGCGTTTTGAATGCGTTAATGCATGTGGTAATTACAGCATTTGTATAGATGATGAATAGGAGTGGGCCGAAGACACTTTGTTGTGGAACCCTGCAGGTGACGCTATGACTGGCAGAGTGTATGTGATGGTATGACACAAATTGGGAGTAAGTATAGACTATATAGAGTTTGAGAATATATAGCAAATTATCAATTATAAATAATACTACTGGTAAATTATCATTTATATATGAACTGCAGATATACATTTTTTTTTAAATCACAATAACAACTTGTTGGTTCATTGAAAGATATTTACAAGGAAATCCAATATGTTTAACTTGAAAAAAAAAATAACAAATGATATAACTATATACACCAACCCCTTAAACAATTACACTAACATTAAATATAGTATTTGTTATTTTAAAAAAATGTTATGAAATTGTATATGCATTATACTGAATGTACAGCAAGAGTCACAAAGACATAAACCTTAAAAACACTATAATGTGTTGTTTGATTTTACTTTAATGCAACAAGTTTTATTTTGTTGTAGACACCAATTTAATTTCTACTCTTCGTGTACATAATGAAAGAGAAAACAAGAATATCTGAGCCTCGTTTGCTTAGAAAATATCTGCATTTTCTAACATTATCAGGTTTTTCAAAGTTAGGTTATTTAGGGGTGGGTAACTCCAATAAAATTTAAAAAATATACGGCTTGGCAACGGTTATTGACTGCAGGCATGTGTCGTTTCGGCGCTTTCAATACTTAGATTTGAAGGAAGACCTATTCTGAGTGTCCACACTAAATGGGCGTTTTAATGGTGGGGTTACAAAATGTCTGTGAAGTAGCCTTCATAGCAAAAGAAAACTGCTCAATTGTCCTTGGTACGAAAATATATGACCTTGATACGACTAATTGCGGTACGAATTAATTTCGACACGAAACGACTGAAACTGATTCAACCAATCAAAGGCTTTCTTATGAAGGTCTAGGTCATAACCTTACGCAGCAATTTCCGGCACATGTATTTGTTGACAGCATTTCATTTCGTTGGCCTTTTCTTATAATTAGTTGCATCACATATAGATAAATCATGAATACTGACAGAAAGCCTTCAGTGTTCGGGTCTTATGGATCAGGTGACCCGTCAATGAATGTTCCCGGTGAGTATAAATTTGTTGAATAATCTTGTGTTCTAGATATCTAGACAGCCTACAAAAGTCAAACGTGCAGTCGTAGATCTACTTTAATGAAACTCATGCTGTCACGCTCTCATAATTAGTACTACTAGTAGACTAGTACATTAACCCCGAGATAATGCATTGGCACTGAATCGCCGATTTTATTATTATATCTTATTATCTATATTCTATTGTTGAACAATAGATCATAGATTACTTAATAGACTATAAAGTATAAGTATAATATATATAGTCTGCTTATAAAGCCTTATTGAGTTATTCAATAACAAGAACAACATTCTTAAAGTTCTATTATCCATATATACAGTTCCAAGATATAAATATTTTATAGTTATTAATTAATATGAAAATATGGGCTAACATTATTATAATGATTATTTTATAGTATGCTCAGTAATGCTTACAGTGTTTCTGAGTGTAGCCAATAGAGATCTAGCCGCATTCTAGGCAGTTCATGAATTGGATTTTGATTCATCTGTAATCAAGAAAGAGGCGCAAAGACTCGAAAAAACTAAACCCAACTCTGAAGCCAACAATCTTGTCCTCTGAAAAATTTAGCCCATCAATCTCAGCTCACCTATAAATCGACGGATTATGGACTATTCACCCTCGGTTGCATTTGCCCTCGATATAAGAAAACTATTTGCTGTTTATTGTTATCTCACCTCTTATAAAAACCATTATTTGCCCTTGTGTTATATAATAAAATTATGGTGGTGTTTTAATGATGATAAAGTCAGTGTTGATTTTAGAAACATCATATTAATGACCGATAATTAGCACAGCAAGATGCTTAGAATATTTCACATATAAACATTGTTTGAGCCTCATTCCTGTTTTATTCTACTTAAAATTATATTAACTTTGTTAGTCTTGTAAGAAATCAACTATGACATTTTAAAAACCAAAGGCTATGGAGAATATCATCAAGCCAGTTTGTCAGGAACCTCAGGGTCATATTTGATCAAACGCTGACTGTGAAACAGCACATAAACCATAAATGTAAATCATCATTCATCCAACTACAAAGCATTAGATGTTTGAAACCCCAATTATCTGCCACTGCCCTCAAGACTGGCATATATGCTCATTGCATCGAGCATATATTGTGGGAAGTCGTTGCTCATTGGAATAACCAATTGTAAGTCATACAGAACTGTTGCACACCTGGTGACTATTATCCACATGTACAATCACATACAGCCCATAACAAAATCCACTTAGAACAAACAGCCTGTTAAAAAATATTATGCCTGTGGAAGAAAACTTCAATTGGAGAAGAAAGAGAGTACTGGTACATAGTCCCATGTTAGTTAAAATTTAAATAAAAGTAGGTGGATCAGACAGCTAGTTGGGGTAAGGAGAAGGCTGTACCATAAAAATATCAATAATCAATCATACACTGAATAAATATGTAATACTTTTTCAAACATATCTTGATTTATTAGCTTTAAATCTCATCTGCTTTGTCCTAGAAAATGGTAAGACTAGTATTTCAGCTGAACGATTGTGTCTTTCCCAATGATTGAGCGGACCAATATTTAATGTAGAGTTTTGGAAATATTATTTTTAGTTGTACCTGGGAACCAATCATCTATATATTATTATTTTTTTGTTTTATTATGGTTCATTCAGAAAACAGTTCACTTTCAATACAAGATATCATGCATAAATACCAATGTTACAGTAATAGGTATCAGCCATTGAATTATAATCTATATGATCAATGATTTGATCCATTCACATCATCATGTCAGATGGTAAAGGTTCTACAAAAAATAAGTTTGAACTAGACAGGCCGGATCATGACAGCCATGCAAATCTCGCTTAACATTACTTAATTTAGTGACATATATCTATTGAATGAAGTCTATGCTATTCCTATTAAATGCCGAATTATCATCTGGAGATCACATACCCTTAAAGGACTATAAATAAAAAATAGCCTAAATACAGCTTTTCAGTCAAACATTTTTCTGCCACTACCCGTGTAAATCACAGTAATTCTGAGACTTCTAACCTGAGACCGTAGTGTGAATTTCAGCTGCATTGTGGTGCCAGGGGTAATTGAATCAGTCTATTGGTTCACATTGATGGGCTTAACAAAGAAGTTAACTGTTTAAGTTTGCTATAACTTACTCTGATTACAACAACAAAGAATTTAATTGTTTGGTGTTGGTGATAGAATATATTGCAGTTACAAGCTAGAAAATCCTGGAACAACCATGGAATTTTGGAATTGCTTAGTTAAAAAATTGGAATTGATGAATTTAAAATTGAGGTTTGCTACAAAAAATGAAATTCACAAATTAATTTACCATTTAATTATTTTTAATTCAGAAATATTTCTTCCATGACAATCTGACTTGGAATATAAACTACTTGGAGTAGGTACTCTGATTACCTGCTCCAGTCATTGATTGGAGTAGGTACATCAATGTGACTAATTGGATAAGCAGTAATTGTCAATCACTGCTTATCCAATTGTAAAGCATATACAAAATATTTGGAATTTATTCATTTGATTTGGAATTTACCAAATGGAATTAACCCCATGTCTGTCCTGGAATGCTACAGTAGTATCATATCTCTTTGTTTCTTACAACATGGCTCCTAAGTATCCTTGTGTCATATGTATTAATGTGTTTATGCTAGTGGGCTGCAATGTTTGTAGAACACAGGTATATCATGATGCTAAATTTTTGTGCACTGCAAAAGCCAATCAGCTTGATTTTGATTGCACATGAGCCAACTGCATGAATCACATCGAAAACCAATCTGTGGTCTACATCAAATCTCTAATACATGTTCCTATCAATCCACCACCAATGCATAACTTCATCCGTAGATTATGAAACTTGGTTTGCACAAGTTTATAACTATGGTTTGAGCTTGAACAATTGAAAACCTTAATTCTAATCACTTATGGTATTCTTCCATCTGTACTATATAAATTATTATATTCCTAAATTATATATTTGTTCCTTTAGTTACATCATCGGCGGGTTCTGTGATGTCACCGTATCTGAACTTTGACCCTGCTATATTGACCACGGTGAGTTAACTTCCTGTGTGGTTTGTATATTGGTTTTAACTTTCTTTGATTTATCAAAACATCATCTCGGCAATGATTATTGGCCTAGAATGTGACATCAAGATATATATATAGATCTTGTTTTGGTTAAATGATTTGTAGTTTCATACTAAATATAAATGAATTTATTTGACAAATAGTAATGTGTGTGTGTGATGTTTGTTATATTGAATTCAAAATGTTGTACATTGAAATAACTGTGTATTTGTTATTGCAACATATCAGTGGTAAGTCTAAGTCCATTCTTTGGGTACAGAAAGTTGGCTTAAAAGTTGTATCTTAATTAAGTTAATATAACTGTCAACAAATATTAATATGTCAACACATCATAACTAAAATGAAAATGTAGCTGATTGCTTCTCTTGAACTGCATTCAGAAATATATCAACTAGACATTTTCTCTATTTTTAATGACCTTTTTGTATTTTCTTATAGCTCCATATAATTAAAGGCGGTGTGTTAACGATGAATATTTTCAATGCAGGCAATAAGTTTATGGTGAAATTGTAACTGTTGCATGCCCTACAGTTGTGGTTATTTCTAACCCTTTAATAATGTCATACAGAGTTAGGGCCTTCTCAGTGTATGGTGCATCTTGTTTTCAAAATATGTATTCTTTTATTTCATTACAAACTTAAAAAACTAATTTTATCAGCTTAAATTGGCCCCATCATTCTTTCACCAATTTTACTACTGGTTATATTCAAAACATTAGCTAATATTGTTAATTAGACTCAAGTACACTTTCCCTATTACCAGTCTGTCTATAAAGGCTAGTTTGATCTAATGTACAATTTCTGCCCCACAAACCATTGTTTTCCTAACAGTCACCAGATATGCTACTAGTTATTAATATCAGCTGTTGGCAGTATACTATGGAATGTTATATTTATCAAGTGATACCCATAAACAACAGAATTGGGCAGATAATACAAATAATTTGTTTTCTTCCTTACTTTTCAGGGTGGTGATTCAGACTTCATATTTCCAGAAGGAGCAAGTCATCAGCGAGGACGATTTGAGTTGGCATTTTCTCAAATTGGTGGATCTGTGTTCTTAGGTAATACAGTCATTTATACAGATACGTTTATATAAATGCCTGTATCTCATTGTTGATAATTTAGATGTGTTTCTTGTATGATTGTGAGTAATTTCTTCATCAACAGAAGTTGAAGGGTAATTAATCTTGTTATTTGTGCATGATCTGCATGGGCATATTATTAGATTATCGGTGTGTTTGTGTGTGTAATAATAATAATTATTTCTTACCAGGTGGTGCAGTAGGTGGTGTAACAGGGTTTTATAGTGGCTTAAGAGAAACTAAAGAATTAACAGGTGCCATCAAACGTACACAGTAAGTGATTACATTCTTTACTATAGCTGAAAATGTTATGTCTTTGTGACTGACCACCCTAAATGGTACTACTATCTCAGTGATGCTAGTACTATCATCCTACAATTTTCTCTACTACTTCTTTATGAAAGAGAATGTAGGACTAGGAGATAGTGTCAGCTGATTATCAGACACAAACAAATGTGCTATATTACAGACACATGCACTCATTGTGTAAAAGATAGTACTACTGATACATACTTCAATGAAAGCAAATCAGCTATAGACTGATCCAAGTCTTCTGTGGAATATTGTGTTGAAAATACATTAATCCATCTGAATTTCATTGAGCACTTTAATCAGAATAATACCAAAATGGATAATAATGCTTTAATTCTTTCATCTCGGCCTTGATATTCTTAAAAGCAGCTCATGTAATCAAATACTAAATGCATGAATGAATGAACACTGATTCTTCAAATAATATTTTTTAAATTTCATAGAAGCCTACTTTAAAAATATTTCACTCCATGTTAATTCACTCGCAATGCTTTTAAACTTTATTGTGATTCTTTTTCTAATAACAATAGTGTAAAGTTATTGATCATTCTAATGGCACCTGTCTTTATTTTATTTATAAATTTGTATTTCAGAATGTTAAATTTCATCACAAAAAAAGGTGCCTCCATGGCTCAAGCACTGGGAGTTGTAGGTAGGTGTACTCCGAATTTATAGATGGTATAAGTAACTGACTTTCTGTATATTTTACATTTTATTCAGACAAAACCAGACAACTTACTTAATTGCAGTAACTGTAGATATACCCTTTGAAGTAACTTAAAAATTATGATTGTTTTGAAGTTGTTAGGGAAATACTTCAGGAAAAGGTTATAAAAATGCTTACATACTAGCAGTTAACCAAGCATATTAAATGTATATAGAAAATAGTTGTCAGAGTGTTTAGTGTCTCAGTTTAACTGGATAATATTATCCGTGGTATCTGATACAAAAATAAAGGATACAAAACAGCACATTGGCAGGTATATAACCAAACTGATATGATAGATAGTGCATAACTTAATCATTTTAATTAATACTTTGGGTGTTTCTTGATATTAAAGACATTTGAAAGCCAAAAATTGGACCATACTCAGCTGTTTTGATGAAAGTGTTTTCCCATTGTTGATTAGAACTACAACAAGTATGGCGGATTATATATATATATATAGTTGAGAGCATAGTGTGTCTATTACCATAGGTCCCGGCCATTAAGCCAAGACTTTGTGTCAACATTTTGACCCTTATTTTGGGTGGGGTCGGCTTAATGGCCGGTGCTGTTTCAGTGTCAAGAAATTCAGTCATCGAGAGAAACATTTTCAGTGTGTTAGCAGCCATCTAGACGCTAGTGACCTAGTCTAGATGTAGTAGATCTAGATGCAAATGGACATCAATTGTCATTTTGATTTAAAGTCATGGAGTGAAAATAGAAGTGAAACAAGTTGATAATTATACATGGCTTTATAATGAAAATGTAGAATTATCTGATTTTCGTAATTATGGATAAACGTTGTTTGACTCGGTAGCGCATTTCATGAAGGCAGCGCCGGTAACAAGACAACCCGTACCCAAGAGCATTGTATCTCATTCGTTTGGCGGCATAGATATTAGGGTGTCCCCCATATACATGTAGAGAGTTATAGTTATTAACTGACCTCATATACTGTTAATTTACAATTACATTGTCTTGGTTATTGCTGCGTTAGTGACCAAAACGTACCATCAAAGGCTCAGTAGTAATTGACAATATGTTTAATTACTTCTAAGTCATTGACTTCATATACGGTTCATTGAATGTTTAATCATGCCATTAATTTAAGTTTGAGGTCCTACATATGCGCTAGCAGTTTGTGTAAACAATGGTTATAATTTGCCTTGATCTATTGACAGCATACAAAACACATTGGTATGAATAACTGAATTATGAAAACAAAATTATTTTCTGTGTTCAAAACGTCACCTGGGCTGGAAATACTACAGGGAAAAGTTCATATTTTTAATTCGGCTTAATGGCTGGGACCTACGGTATATGGAATCATTGCTACAGTCACAAGAAGTTTGTATGTAATTGTTTTTTGTAGGTTTTTATTATGTTTAAAATAAAATCTAACTGAAGTTATTGACAGATCAGACATTTGCTAATTAGCATTAATTAAATTATATTTATGGGTCCTTTTTGTGTATATTATTTGGTAATTAATATATGGTGACAATGTATCTGGTGTAAAAACGAGAGTTTGATTCACTTTGAAAACCTATTTCTGGGGTTTTCAGAAATCAGTCTATTTCAATCAATCTTTACGTTATAGGATATGTTTACAACAACAAATTACTCTCACTCAGACACAGTCTCCAAGAAGACCCATCTCTTCTATTTCAATCAAAACTATCTATAGAAGAAACATAAATTCTGTAGTGAGAAAAATAGGGGGGAGGAATACAGTATTTTCCTGTGGGAGGAGAACGTTTATAACTTTGCCACTTGGCGCCTCCATGGTCTAGCGGTAGCGTGCTGGACCACAGATCACTACCACCCGTGTTCGAATCCCGGCGTGAGCATATCTGAAGGTTGTTTCGTCTTTGACTTCACTTCATTACCTTTGGAGGTCGCTCGGCCCATGTAGCCTACCATGTGCACAAAAGTGGCCGTAAAACATCAATCATCATCGTTGATTTCACACACAAAATATAAAACCTTGGTTCTTATTGTTTAGGATACTTCATTTGCCCTATGTTAAAGCTGAACTAGATCCCTAAAGATAGAAACAGTTATGTTTTGGTAACATTAGTTATAGTTAAGGTGTATGTGATAGTTGAATGTTGGTTAGCAACTATTGCTGTTATATTATACATAGGTAGATTGTTCTGAGATTATCCACTGATGGACATTATATAGGTGACATTATTATTTACAGCACTGATGTACAGTATATTTGGTGTAGCCATATCAAAGATGCGAGGAGCTGATGATGAATTGAATACGTTGGCTGCTGGTGGAGCCACAGGCTTATTATACAAGTCATCAGGTATTTGTGTGACTTACATGATTGGTAATAACGAATGTCAAGGTGTCATTCTTGAACCGCTGTTTGAATATAATAATAATAATATAGGATTCTTCTCTGGTTATAACGCTTTATATATTTTACTGGTTTAATTTAATTAAGACATTTAATTAGATGGGTTTTTTTTGTTCATATTTCAGCGGGTTTCAGATCTAGTTTAAAAGCTGGAGGAGTTGGTTTGGGATTAGCTGCTGTGTACTGTTTGTTGACGAGCAAAGACCGCATCAAGCAGATCTTACACATGGATGATTAGACAGTAAATCTTAGTAATGAGTGTGTTAGAACTACATGATAGGAGTTGTGTGTGAATCAGGAAGACTGCTGGATGGTGCTGTGATGCATACGTCATGTGTGATGATGTTTGTGCCATGGTTATATCTTATTGCAGAGGGTGGTTGTCTTCATTCAGATCCTGAACGTTATTACCCAAACAGATAAAGTTTGGGCTCTAAAGCTGTTGAATTTTGACATATGATTCTTGTAGCTTCTGGCTAATGTTTTCCTGCTTTCACTCAGTGGCCACTTCACTATGAGGGAGCTATGGACAAGTTTTAACAGTACTGTGTATTACATGTTCAACTAGATTCTGTGATGTTCATGTTAAGAAATATTGAGTGGACATGTATTGGTAATGTATTTTCTGTCAGTGAAAATCTCAGAGTTTTAATGAATTGTTTATGTTGTATTGTTCAGCACCATTTCTATCAAATGTTTGAACACATCCTCAAAGCGGGTAACGTTGTCTTGATTGCCACCGAATGATGTTGGGAATCAAGTTCCACGCAGGTTGTGTAATTTATATAATACTTTAACAAAAAGAAAGAAAAACATGTAAATGGGCTTGTTTTATTATGTTGCTAAATACATATTGTAGTAGTGCGTATTATAACACATCGAAAATTTACATGGATGTGTATGGGATTATATATATTTTTGTCAGTGAAAATCTTGGGAGTTTTAAATAATTCTCTATGTTGTATTATTTAGTACCAGTTTATTAAATCCAAAAAGTAGGTAACCATGTCATGATTGCTGCTGAGTGATGTTGGGAATAAAGTTCCACACAGTTTGTGTAATTTATTTAATATATTAACAAAAGAAATACAAAGAAGTGTAAGTGGACCGATTTTAGTATGCTACTAAATAACTGGTCATATGAATAAACGTTTGTACAGCCGTCTTACTGCGAGTGTTCAATGGTGGTCAATCATACAGGCACAGGCCTGATAATATTTCACGTGATGGGTTATATACAACAGTCCTTCTAATATAAATGTTGAAATATATTACGAAGTGACGCCCAAGTGTTTGTTATTGTTCACAAATTGAAGTCTCGGTGTCGTAGCAAATTTCGGTTCCTTCCATATCGGAGAAATTGAGGTCATCAGAAAGATGACTACCGATTGATGTAAGACTGGAAGATGTTGTGAACGGCAATAGGTGATTAGAGTAAATCGAGGGAGCCGAGCTGTTTATGTGTACACTATACAACGAAGATTCAGAAATCCCACGTAGCCCCTGGAATACTGAGAACAAGTTTGGCTCCGAGTTGCCCGCGTTGAGCCGATCTCGGCCCATCACTATTTTCGGTCTGTCGACGATGCCATAGCGTCGTTCACAGGTAGAACTTGTTCTAAATACCCTTGGTGTCTCGAGGTTAGAGCACTTCGGTAACGAGTGTTCTGTACTATCCTGATCGATCTCATTCAACAGAAGGTAACCACTACTGCCCGTTAACTGTCCACCACGTGCGCTCTCGTCATCGGCGCCGGCTGATTCGGAATCCCGCCCCATGCGATGATGTCCGTGTATCCGGATCTCGGGGGTTATGACATCGTGATTGGCCAATTCATGATAACTAATTTCGTCGAATGCGTCGGCTTCTTTCTTCTGCGGGTCTGTACTGCTCGTCGTCGGATTGGTGCCGGAATGTCTGATGCCATAGCGGGGTGTTATAAAGTTTCCCGGCCATTGAAGACGAACGCGCAACACCTTCTCCCTTTTTGCCTGTTGCCTGGCCGGACCCAGACCCTTCAGGTACTTGTTCACGTCCCTATCTGTCGTCTTATTCCTACTGCCGCGTCTGACCAGCGTTGCTATCAAGAAGAACATCGATAAGCTGTAGACCAGGATGACGACTATAACGTACCACAGAGCACCTCGTTGGTCGTACACAAAACTGCCATTAGCGCCCGAAGACGAGTTGACAGATGCCGAAATGTTCTTGTTTTCTGTCTCAGAAATGTCCATGTCGTCTTCCATGACAAATGCAGTTAAAGTCGTACAAGCACTCCAATAGACGTAGTAAACTGTTGGCTGACATTTGCGGATACCAAGCACATCTCTTGTGAATGAACTTCAGCAGCTTCTATTTCTTTCCCGATTAAATATAACCATGCGGGTGAAATTTACAAATATTATAGGGAACATAGAAAGCCCTTTTAACGATTCCATTTGTAAATAAAATTAGTCCGTTGCGCAAAACATCTCAATGTTCACCGTCAATTAACTATTCCCAATCAATCGGCATTGGGGACTTGGTCTTACTGATATACGTGTAGGTGCCAGGTGAGTTCCCAAACTACACGTCAAACATGGCGATCTAATTAATTTATGTGTAATTAAATAGCGGCACCTCGGGCGTGAGTGGACCTCATTTAATCATTTGCATATGCAGGCATATATATATTAAGTAGCCATTTAATTTGAGATCGCACTAGACAAGGTGTTACCTTGTATGGCTCTATTGCTACGAGATTTAATTAATTGATTTCATCGACTCTTATACAAACACACGAACTTTAATGATGAAGGAGAAGTAGACGCATTATTTATATAAATCTGGCAACGTATATCACTAAAATAACGAACTGTCCGTGTACTGAAGATCTGTACAAAAACGTTGCGCCTGTACAACATAAAGGCTACTTTGATAAACCGAATGCTCGACTGTCTGGTACTGATCACCAAACGCTCTCTAGGGAGCCATCCAAGACCCGAGTGTGCAGCACAGATGTGATTCGCCACTCAAAATTCAGATAAGAACATCATCAGTGCATCTTACCAAGAAATGTACGCTGATATATTTTTTTAATTTCCCTCTTCGATAGTGCTGCCTGTACAAAAAGCACTGTACAATAAGAAAGCTTTCGAAGCATCCATCCTTAATTTGTAAGATATCCATATAATTAAATTAGCCTAAATACAATAAAAATATGATCCTGTCTCTCGATTCTTCTTTAACTTTTTGTTACATCTATATCAAACATAACAGTTGTTTTCGTTTTTCAGCATAAAGGGTTCAGCTCTAACCTGTGATGATGAGAATACTCTGCAGTGTTTAACATCTAATAATAGTAATGCAATAGATGTCCTAAATACTGTTCACACACGTGAAATATAATTAGACTATTGATCCGTGAATACTACTAACCAGCCAACTGTCATCGTATATTGTATAACACGAAATGGTTTAGAAATGCTAATTTTGTAAGTAATCAATACAAATAGGATTCACTGAAAGGGCATCATCTAAATTACTGATGAGTATTATATGTACGCCCAGAACCTCGATCGTCTCTCTTAACTGACTGTATTTTGATTCTGCTTCATGTTAATATAACAACGTGTGCGTATGTGTTTCTTTAAGCAGTTGTCTCGTAGAATGGCCAATATACATTCTATCAATTTCCCGTTCTGGCAAAACTACTCCGATTTATATTTGTAGTCGACCAACCTAATTTTGAGGCGACAGTATAGTTTAATTTAAAATTTGTGACCACAACAAATTTCTTGTTATTTGTTTTCTTCCGTAAAACAAGCAATCGACAAACAATAACATACGAAGTCGTTATTCAAACAAAAGATTATATTTACGAAAAAAATCACGTTATATTTATACGTATATATATATATATCACAGAATATCATCTGCCATTCTAGCTGTCATGATCACAGTATAAACAACTGTGCTGCAAGCAGCCTTAAACATCTACTTGTGATAGGGCATTTTAATTATTACCGCAAATGAATCGGAATGGAACCCAGCAACTGACCACAAGTGTAAACTACCGGATCAGTGAATATTCTTTTTAGTCTCGTCGACCAAACTCATATAGGACCTAATCGATGGTTCCCTGATTTTGTCGTTCTCATAGTTAACTCGTTATACCAATCCTTCTCACGGTTAACTCGTTATACCAATCCTTCTCACAGTTAACTCGTTATACCAATCCTTCTCACGGTTAACTCGTTATACCAATCCTTCTCACGGTTAACTCGTTATACCAATCCTTCTCACGGTTAACTCGTTATACCAATCCTTCTCATAGTTAACTCGTTATACCAATCCTTCTCACTGTTAACTCGTTACACCAATCCTTCTCATAGTTAACTCGTTACACCAATCCTCACTGTTAACTCGTTATACCAATCCTTCTCATAGTTAACTCGTTATACCAATCCTTCTCATAGTTAACTCGTTACACCAATCCTTCTCATAGTTAACTCGTTACACCAATCCTCACTGTTAACTCGTTATACCAATCCTTCTCATAGTTAACTCGTTACACCAATCCTTCTCGTAGTAACTCGTTATACTAATCCTTCTCATAGTTAACTCGTTACACCAATCCTTCTCGTAGTTAACTAGTTATACCAATCCTTCTCATAGTTAACTAGTTATACCAATCCTTCTCGTAGTTAACTAGTTACACCAATCCTATCTCTCATCGACATCCACATTCTTCAACGATCATATCGTCGTGATGTTTGTGTATCAGTTCGTGATTTTCGTAATAGAGCATCGATAACGGCCGTAGCTTGATCGGTACACAACGGGAACGTGGAATATCCGGCAACTTCAACCTGTAGAGATTCTGTAATATGGCGTGATTGGTCGGGGTGTACGACCTCTCGATCAGAGTCGGACACCGGCCATCGCAGTAGAAGGCGTTGAACTTGGCCGGATACACCACCCTGTCGTCCCAACCTAACAGCGACAGGTCGATGGATAAGTCGTACTTCTGACACAGACATTTGTTCATCCTACGACAGTCTCGAGTCGGTTTTCTTCGTTTATTTCTTGTTCTGGAGCTTGACGGCGTCGAGAAACGTTCTATCCGTCTCCTGAGATCGGACTCCTTCGTCCTGCTTTCGCTGGATATCACTAAAGATATGGCGTCCATTTTTGACAGTTGTCTTATCAGGTTTCTCGACAGGATCTCATTTTTGTGTCTAATCTTCAGCTTCACTACGACGATCGAGTCGCCATTGATCAGAGAAGTTTCGATCAATTTCGTGATGTCCACTTCTGATCGGGTACGTAAATCGATCGATTTTGTGATTGGTTTCTGGCCTTCGACTTTCACCTTGATTTGGAGAAGGTCACCGTCGAACTGATCAACTCCGGGTAGATGGAGTTCCGCCCTGCGCAGTGTTTCCGAGGTCACGTGACTCAGGTCGAAGGTGCTGGCCATCTTTAAAGCGGTTCCACCTCTTGTTGCGGTAACCGAGGAAACTGTGAATAGACCATAAAACAATTAAATTCTCTGTTTACAATTTCAATTTTTACATAATTACTAATAAGTGTAACAGCTAATGAACACAGCGTCATCATCGATAACAACAATAATAATAAAGGTTAAGATCTTACTACAATGGTCGTACTCCGACGGTGTCAGTGTCTAGATCATATCCGTTTATAGTACTCTACAAATTGACTTATCCTAGAAATTTGCACTTGCAATACCCTAGATATATTGCGCCACTGTTTGTTATAGCAATGGAGCATCATTTGGCAATGTATTTGTAAGCAGATGAGACGCTGTTGTATACATCACTCAAACCACACTTTACGATGTTGATAACCAGTTAAAGAATAAAATATCTACAAAGCATATCAATTCAATATTATATTGAATTGTTGACTAAATAATCATATTTACTGTTATTATTATCAATGCACAGCACCTCTGAACAGCTTGCTGGAAATACAGGACTTAATGTTAGAACATATATATATATATATATAACGCGAGGAGCAGTCTAGAGCGATTCAATCATCCTTGGCGCCACCATGCGGGTGAATTTCACACTACGATCTAAGAATCGCTATATCGCGTGTAATGGCCGATAAATGTCTTGCTGAAAAACTGTATTTAGGCTATTTACCAGATATATTTGGATTTTATTTATAGTCCATTAAACTATGTGATCTTCAGATGATAATTTAGCATTTAATAGGAATGGCATAGACTTCATCCAATAGATATATGTCAGCGAGATTTGCATGGCTGTCATGGTCCGGCCTGTCTAGTTCAAACTTATTTTTTGTAGAACCTTTTGCCATCTGACATGACGATGTGAATGGATCAAATCAATGATCAGATAGATTATAATTGAATGGTTGATTCCTATATTACTATAACATTGGTATTTATGCATGGTATCTTGTATTGAAAGTGAACTGTTTTATTTTTTGAATCAGCCATCCATGCAATGTTTACTACATGTAAATGTCAAGGGTGGTAATACTCTAATGTATTAACATTTTTCATTTAATAAAATACAGGTGATACATATATGATTAGTTTCAGGTACAAAGAAAAATAATATTTCCAAGACTCTACATTAAAAAATTTAAAAATCTTCATTAAAATCATTACATTTAACCATGCTAAAAAATCATTAAAATCATTAAGACCCATGCTAAAAAATCTCCTACAAGTCAGCATGAATAGCTAATGCTTAGCTGTGTCATTCATCTGGAAAGATCGGTCCGTTTAATCATTGAGTTATATCCTGATAAATATTGTGTTAAATCCTTTGGAAAGACAAAATCGTTCAGCTGAAATACTAGTCTCAATATCCGTGTAATATGAAATAATTTGCTGAAAGATTTCCAGTATTTATTGTTAGTGAAAAGTTGTCATCCCATGTTGACAGTGGGCGCCATAGCTGTTTCTAACCCGCGACCGCATGTTGGCATAACAGTTCACTATAAGAGATTAGTTATCTGAATTGAATGCTCATTTAAGAATTATATTCTTCCCTATTCCCGTAGAATAAACAAGGACTTATTTCGGTTAACTAATCTATGTTATACAATGTCACGAAAAGTCAATATGTTTGTTGTATTTCAGAAGGTGTCGGGAGGGAGGAGGAATATAGGCAAATGCCCTATTGTAGTATTTTTATAAATCGATTTACTAAATACTCACTATCACTCTCGATTACAGTCTACATGATGTAGAGAATATCAAAGATGGTTTTTATATAACAAACAATTGTTTTTTTTAAATGGTAAAATTTGTTATTAGTAATGACGACGATAGCGACCAGAAAATAGTGAGTAGAGCAACAGACTATAAACACGAAAATATACAGGGTCGAATCCAACAACAACCTTTTGGTTACAATGGATCACACGCCTCACGATTAGCAAAAACGAACGATATGTTTCTTATGGAGTTCAGGAGGGTGTTTAATTGTACCGACCATAAAACAGAAGTATATAAGTTCTTAGAGCAACAGTACCTCTTGAGAATGGTTATCAGCACTTAAACCGGCTCTGGGATTCGAGCTATAACTGGAGGCCAATACTCTAGAATCTAGACCCAGTATGCCATATATCTGGTTGTATATGCCTGAAGCTCATTTTTAACAAAAACGTGTAAAACACGAAAAGGACGAACAAAGGAAAAGTACTGGTTGGCCTGACTTATGATGATAAATCAGAAGTTTGTTTATCAGTTTAAAAATAGCGATTATCAGAAGTGAGCTTTGTTGAGAACAGCGTTGATGTTGATTTAATCTTTTCGTGTTATTATATGTTATGGAGTATATGGTACTAAATGTATTACCCTGGATCAGATAGAGTGGGTTTTGTGTGTGTGTGTGTGTGTGTGTGTGCGCGCGCGCGTGTGTGTGTGAGTTGACTATCATATATTGGGAATATGACGCAGCCTAGAAAAGCCAAAGTACTAATCTCCTGATTTTAAGGATATAATTACAAATACTAAGTTCTCGTTTGAATGACGTAGTTTCACATACACGTGCGCTGAAACTCTACATATGGAAATGGTATACTCAGTGTATCTCTGGATCTGTTGCGTTCTGGTTTAAAAACAATAATTCCGCTTACCTTGCCCGTTTATCTTCCTGATTGTGTTACCATCCAGAATGGACGGATTTGGTAACCGGTGCACGTCGGGTTTACTTTCCAAATGTCTTTCTGGATTCAACTCTCGATAAAAGTCCAGCAATAATGTTCTGGATCTGTTGGCACGACGAAGTTGTTTCAGATCGTCTAGCGAAGGACTAATCCGGAGATCCGCTTCCTTAACCGGGGCGGGATGATGATGATTTATCAGAGAGTGTAAGTGAACCACCGATGGAAGTGGACAGAGAACGACAGCCGTCTGGATCATCAGACACGTGACATGTACCAGACTTCTAGAGCCAGCCATCGTTATATGTAGCCGGGATTACGAAACGAAATATATAAAGCTGCTCACTCGTGTTATAACGTAAACATCCAACAGACACAGCGTATCAATCTATATATGTACTGGCCTGAAATAAGCATGCACGCACACACCCACACACACACTGATATTTCTGTGACGTGAAATATTCTTTTGTTTTCAACACTTGCAATATAAAGTCGAATTGAAATTAATAGTATTTATCGACTCAGGATGTCGGGAGGAGTGTGACTGTTAATTAGTCTAGGAAGCCATTTGATGTGCACTATATGTAATCGAGCCGTCTAGTTTTGTTCCCTTTTTTTCTGAAATGAGCAATTAATTTGTCTCTAAATCAAAACAATAAGTGATGTTTTGTTTAACCCTTAGCACCTAACGCTGTTTATTTGTAAATGTGACATAAGATTAAGACAGTGGGTTATATATGGGTGTCTTTATTCCAGGACAAGTGCTTAAAATTTGGTTAAGCGTATTGATAGAGCACAAGTGTGCGTGTGCGTGTGTGTTAATGTAAATGTATGCGAAAATCTACTTCTATGAACATGTGTATACATATATCCATGTTAAGTACACATATGACATATGCACATGTCTCCGTCGCCGACGGACTGACTGGATTGGATCTGCAAACGTGTGCACAATTTGATAAAGAAATAGCAATATCTACAACTGCAATTAATAGAAAACTAACGATTGCAATTAAGATTAATGCCTCCAATTATTTATCAGTGAATTATGTTTCTATAGAATTAAAATGATTCTGACTGGCACTTTATATATATATATAATATATATATTTTATATATATATATATATATATATATTATTACTATTTTCTGTTATCCTCGGTGTTGTTTATACATGTAATATTTATTATGTACTCTTTTGTGATGTATACACAATTATATGTATAAGTATTACCTAATAACACAAACAACAACTAATAATAATAATAATAATAATAATAAAGAAATATTAAATATTAAATAATAATGACAAACATTATGATAAAGATATTATTATTATTATTATCATCATCAGCAGCATCATCATCAGTGTACGATTGTCATCTCTGAATACAGAAATATGGCTATAATATTAACTCTACCTTAGATATTGTATAATTTATCGAAAAAGTTGTAGTAAAAGGTCGACGTGAACCAGAAGGTAATGAGTTCTTTTAAGTGTAATTAATATAGATTAATGCATAAATAGATATTGTAAGAACTTTACTCTTAATTAAAAAAAAATACTTCCTCAGTTTTTAATGAATTATCGTCCCTATGAATTATCGTTTCTTGCAATTCGCTCTCATTTCTCGACACCACTACAAAAGACCAGTATGTGGCAGGGCGGGGAGGGGGGGGGGGCGTACGTATGTGTTCGATAAAACAATAAACAAAGTACACTTTTTGTTCTTCTTGCTGCGGTCTATCTCCTATTGCGCGACGCCGTACTAACGAACCGTATGTCAGAGTTTTGTTTTGGCCAATAAACAACAAAGGATTGTTAATTAACCGTGAACATTAAATGACAGCATATAGTAAGAGTTCTAGGCATCACATAACAACTCATAGCACGGTGGGGGGGATGTGGATGTATTACGTCATCTAGCAAGGCCAGTACACTTGTTCAGGTGGCCAGTTTTAGTATTTAGATCAATATTTATTCAGACCTCTTGCTGCCGGTCTGGATATAAACAAATAAATAATAAGTCGACCTTTGGTTGTCGGTTGTAAACGTTGTGCTTATTGTCGTCGATCTATCTAGATATCAAATCTAAAATCTACAAGTTTACGTATCTACACGGCGCGCGCGCATGTGTGTGTGTGTGTGTGTGTTTGTGTGTGCAAGCGAGCAACCGGGGATACATTATTTTTCTATAGCGAAATATATCATCATACGGGAGACTATGTAATGATAAGACACCATAACACATCTTATTATATCATCTGTAACCGTCATTTCTTCTGGTAACAACCAAATATATTTCGGATCGTTTATTTAGTTTGCCGAGTATTTGCCTCTGATAACAGTATCAATGTGTTGTCAAATCGAGACGAAGCCCAGATACAGTATCTACATCTAAATAATATATTTTAATGGTAAAACATGTGACGGTAGACGACATAGATTGTATAATGAATAAACTCCGAACTGTGTGTGTCACTGGCAACGAATTGTCTTTGATGTGACACAGAGTAAATACACGTCGTATATACATGGTATAGAGTAAATTGACAAATGTAACACTCTCGGTCCCCTATTAACCACTCACAGAATAGATCTACAATTGACAAATAACTGAAAATTATATATATATATATATATATATATATACATATATATATATATATATATATATATATATATATATATATATGACGTAAAGCAGAGCTGGATGTAATGTAAAATATGTTTAAATATGGCGCTGAAAGATCTGCAAATTATGTAGAATACATTTAGAAATGGCATAGCGTAAATTTGCAAATTAAGTAAATATGCAAATGACGTACAGTTGATTTATAAATGACATAGAGTAGATTTTTTAAATGACGTAGAAGATCTAGATACTCTAATAACTGCATAATTTACAAACTACCCTAGAGGAGTAGAATACAGTTTTACTTTGTGGTATCTAGTAGAAATGATATGATATCACTTGATCTGTTAGATAGGGGACTTGCTTTTATTTAGACATAGAGCCAACGAGGCGAACTATATACAGATATAGACGATCAGTGAATCACTCAGCTTATTTCAACCAACCGAAAACAACAGCCGGTCACTATTAATCCGACATCGAATGATCCGTCCAAACGAGTAAACATCAAAATAAATATCTGTCTGTTTTAACATCTCAAGGCAATAAACCATCCAGCAAAGAATCTAAGTAAAAAGTCATTCAGTTAGGTAACTACAAACAATTAAATATATGGTAATAATGCAAGCATTTAGATTAATTTGAAGAAAAAAATGTTTGTATGGGAAAACAAACCAATTATGGTCCCGTCATGCCCGAGCAGAGATAATGACACGAGTCATTTTTTTTTAAATCAACGCGTCCAGTTTGTTGAAAGTTGTACATTATTGGGGATAATATTGTGTTCTAATTATTTTAAATAGTAGCTTTTTCTAGTCCAACCGACTTGTATGTTAGTAAAATTGAATCAGATCACAATGAAGTATGTGCCGATTATTGGTATATATATATATATATATATATATATATATATATTCTATCAGGTATAATTTATTTGTCCCTTCATCTTTTCACCAATTGAAAATTGACGATCACCTATTCTGGACTAGTCACTTATAATTTATATATCTCAACTCACCTCACTAGTCGGCTAATTTACCGCGCATATAGCGAAATTCGAAGTTGTATTGAATCGTGTTGACTTTGAGCTGAAGTTGGCACGATTGTTTGAGCAGTTCATGAGATATTGACTGAGCTAATTACCTACAAGTAAGTGCCTTGATTAGTTTTAGCAGTTTATGTAATATTTATATAGGAAAAATTCAAGGAATATTCGGTGAGCATTTCCAATTAACATATATGCAGGAAATTTATCATTACGAGTGATTTGTTCTTAACTGCCATTACAATATCATCATGGATAAAGGCGAGGAGGAAGAGACGCACCGCGTCAATTTCATCCAAACTACGTATCTCATCCAACAAATATAGCCACAATCACAACAAATCCACGATTAGTAATTACTTTGGCTACTGTAGATTTAAGACCCTTGAAACTTCTCCCCCCCCCCCTCCGCCAGCAGATCACCCAGATGGCTATCTATGTCACTGACTATGTTATTACAGGAGATTATACGACTAATCCAGCCCAATAACTTATAACACTCTTCTTACGTCAACCATTTACAGCGATTTATAACTGAATGTCAGTTTACTGCAAAACGCCAAACTTCTATCTCGGATTTTCTTAATATGTAATTTTGTTATAATATTGTTTGATATCTTGTTTGATGGCAATGTTGTGAAAATAAAATTTATGTGCGCACCTTGTGTGGTTCTCCTACGGCGAAGTATTTCAGTTGTTCCCTAAATTTCTCTGTAGCGCGATTCCATGTATATATATATATATATATATATGGGCTTATCATGTGGGATTTCGCACCAAAATATATGAACGTGTATATAAGTGAGTGAGTGAGCGAGCGAGTGAGTGAGTGAGTGAGTGAGTTGTTCTTTTATGCACACGTTCGTGAACGCAACGGGGTAAATGGGTCAAACGACCTTTCTAGTTAATTAGGTGAATTGAAGGATGAAATAACCTTCAGACATAGCTACGGAGAGACTAGAACCTCTTTGCTATATAGCATATATCCGAGCGAGTAAGAATTGTATCTAGCCTTGATGCTGGTAACATCTGGTAGACACGATCCCGGGTCTACGCCTTTCAGATATACGAGTGCATGTAATTTTACGAATAGAGCGTACTGTCGGAGAAATGACAAAAACGCGAATTGCATTTCTCAAACAATATACGTATTTATTCAGATAATAAACTTCAAATCCAACAACTGATGATATCAAAACAAAGGGTGCAAAAGTTATATATTTATATGAATATGCAATCCAAAGAAAAAAATAGAACTCGGTAGACGAATATAAAAAATATTGAAGGTTCTTTCATAACATCTAAATGTCCATGCAAACAGCGACACGTACAAACTAAACACCACCCCAAACTATACAATACCGAAATACCGATAAACATTACAAATAGTATAACATGACGAAATGTATCAAATATAGACGGAAACAATCTGATAAACAACGTATACCATTGAGGATTTATAATATCACGGAAATGGCATAAATAATATGCAAAAAAGGATGACCCGAATGCAATCATGCTTGGACAGTTTTACGAGAATTTGTGACGAAATACAAACGAACGAAGACGCTGAATTTGTAAATATTTAAACAGTTGATGAAGGTAAAACCTTCACCATTGTCAATCGCCACTTCTGGCGAATGCAGGCACGGCTTAGTTACAGCGATAAACAAGTACGCACACAAACACGCATGGACACTCGCTCAGCAAATATCACCCACAGACACACATCAGGAAAGAAAAAAATGACTATCATGTCGACCGCTAACGCAACAGCTAAGACGGGTGTGTGTGTGTGGGGATTTTTTTTGTTGGCTTTTATCTTTATTTTATTTTTGTAGGGAACTCCCTTTTAACTTCACTGCAAATAAAAGTCACATTTCAGTGGTAAGGAACCAAAACCGAGCCCATTTTGTTATTTGTCAAATACATTCTATTATAAGATATGCTTAATTACAATAAGAGGTTACACTGATATTTGCATACAATAAGATGGTCACATGTTATGATGCTTACCGACTATCAACATTTTTACAGCTGTTTTTGAATATATATATATATATATATATATATATATATAGTGCGTGTGTGTGTATGTGTGTGTGTGCGCGCGCGCATGTGTGTGTGTGCGCGCGCATGTGTGTGTGTGATCCGTATTTTTATGCGAATGAGCAATTAGCTTCAAAATAAGGAAGAAAAGAAACTGATGCGATAGCTCACTACACCACGCCAGACCAAACTAGGGCATAATTTCTAAACAATAACTCTGACAACTCAAACAACACCCTGAGATGTATACAAACAAATGTTTACGAAAGGGGAATAGTGAAATTGGGAATTTTTCAAAGTCGTCCTCAAATATTTTAGTGAGCGAGGCGTCACACAGATGGCGCTTCGTTCTGACGTGTAACGTATGTTGACGACGACCACGACGACAACAACAACAACAGTTACATTAATTAGTTCAATCATTCCATATAACATGTATCGAAGCAAAGGAGGCGAATTTGAACAAATAGCGTTTGCTTTCCTCAGACGGGCGGTCAAAAGGTATTACAAGTGTTATAACAGAATAAACTGAAGCTAAAAGAGGTTATAAAGTATACGCCTCAATCGTCTGAGTTCAAAACCAGTCGGGTGAGGTAATCCTGTTGTGAACGCTGATCTCTTCATACGCATGCCACTCGAAAACCGGGTAACGTTCACGTCATCGAAATATGAACAGTTCACACTTTTGCCACCTCGTCGGCCATGTTTGACACGTGATCTCATTTTCGTCGTGTGACCTGTAACATAGACAGATGCGAATAAAAATGGTCTGAGTATGATTTTGCATATTTAAAAAGTATTTGAATTTTGCAGGTTAAGCCAGATAATTTGTCGGTTTATTTGAGATCAGAACAACGTACAAATCGGTATTTATAGATATGGATGTGTTACATATATTAACCTAGATAACTTACCTATATTACGGTCTACATTTTATGTTTGTGTCAGTCTATATTCCCAGACTATTAATTATCCATTACTGCTTTCTGTACTTCAGACATGGGATATCCCTCGGTTGAATTTCTGAAATATTATAGTCACTTAAGATAACAAATAATAAAGCCTGTATCGGTTAATGGGAACACACACACGCATACAGACACGTGCACGCACACACACCCCTAAACTTGCGCAAGGAAGAACACACTCGCACATGCATTGTCTACGGTTACGGGTATAATTCTATGGATGTATGTACGTTATTAGCTTCTGTTTGGGTGAATCTGTATTTTCTATAAAAAATAATTCATCTTCATTTTCTCAACTAATTTAATCATCCCAACAAACACACACACAAGCACACACACAAGCACGCGCACGCACACACACACACACACAATTCAGTTTCCTCCTATTTTATTAACCTTTCCATGGCATCCATAACAGTCTCAGCCTGGGCTTGAAAAGTCTCTACGACGTTTTTGGCAGAGTAGATGCCAAGAGGTGAATTGTACTGTTGTGGCATAAAGACCTTCACTCGAGGACTACTCCTCTTCGCGTCTTGTTCCGCCTTCCATCTCTCTTGGGAGAGTGTTCTTTGTGGAGGCAGACCTGTTACACCGGCGGCTGGTTCTGGAAATAATGTGTCCAGTATAAATTGCGAGTTAATTCTGGATCATAAACCGCCAGTCTGGCCTTGCCGATTGATGCGGTCAACTAGAACTGAGGAGGCCTGCGGTTCGAAACTATCGACTACTTACTGATATTTCTCGTGAATGGATTGAAGGTAAGAGATGGCTGAATTACATACGAGCAATGCACTCGTATAACAACAATATAAATATGTTCAATCCTGTGAAGCTGAAATATTCATCTAAATGAGAGTGTATATCGTTTGGTCTTCCATGTTGTGGTCACACCTATAGTCCGACAAACCACGGGTAAGACCCGGATACGAATCACCAGCTGGAGATTACGGCGTGTTGCTTTATGCATTGGCCTACCTGAGCTTCCCAAGTACTTATCGCAAATAATATATAGACAAGTACTTCGTTAAAATCGAAATAAAAGTATAAAGAACTTTTGATGAATATACCACGCGATTGAGTGTGATACACCAATTAATTAATTACTCGCTGCGCTAGATTGATACGATAATATTAACCAAATATTAATCAAATCGATGTTGCTTCGGACGGCAGGAAATCGTTGGAAGTAAATTAATCATCTTCTTGTCAGTTTTTGTGTCACGGAATCAATTGATAATTATTCACGGTTACTGTTGACTTATTTGTATTATATTTATCGATAAACTGGAATTAATGGAGTCTCTAATCTAGAAATATCATCTCTAAAAGAAACATAAAATATGATACGTACAGTTATCAATGGGTGAAGCTTACGGCTTTATAGATGACATGATTTATTTATATACACAAACAAACTATTTAGAACTTGTTCTGTTGCTAAGTAAGTGCTATACACCACACCTTGGACTGGTTATGCCCAAGCAGCCTAGGACTCCGTACTGCTAGAAATAGTTATTTTGTTTAATAATTAGAAAAACATCAAACTGTTGTGTTAGCGGTTGATAAATAAATATTGTCTCTGGAGATATTTTAAATTAAAATTTCCGATCTGTGCGTATAATTAAATAAATAGAACAATTTCTATCTGATTCCCCTTAGTGAAGTTCAATCATTCATTCCCTACAACAAACTGCAAATTATCAGCTGAATTCAATTTCAAAGGTTCGAATTGTTGGATGAAATAGCATTTATCAACTTTTCATTGTCATAAGCAAAACTACTAGGGAACATGTGTTACATATATTACTGTTAAAGTAAAATTTCGTGTAAAATCCCATTTATAGTTTTGTTTGAACGATAACTGTCTCCCAGCATCAACGAGATGATGATCACAAACTTTGAAATACGGAAGTGATTGTTTTATCTAGATGTTTATTAGTCACACCTTGCTGAATTTGTTTTTTGGTCAGAGATGACTGTAGTAGAAAAAACAGAGGGTCATCAATCTGTATCACAATAACTATACATACGATGACACTTTTAGAGTAATAAAAACTTCATATTGACTGACGGATCTGTATATTGTTTGGGAATTAGAGGAAAAGTGTACTCTTCCAGAGACTGACCAGGAAGAATATTTCTGGTGGGATAACATCGGTCTTCGCCTTCTGTGTATAAATCCAGAGATATGTGTCCGTGTTATATTGACAGCACACACAGAAGGTTAAAGGGATAGTCCAGCTTCATTAAAAAAAATTCAGGACTAATACAGCTATGCTCACAAATATCATAAATGATGTAAAAATGTGTAAACAATCACCCACACATTAAATAATCTAATTCAAAGTGATGATTAATCGACTTTTAATGGTCTGTGGGCGCCGCCATTTTGAAGCTAGACAGAGACTAGAAGCTCCTGAATGCTGACGTCACTTGAATCCAGCAGTTTGACCGGAAGTCGGTAGAACCCGTACAAAAGCATGTAAACAAGTGTGAGCAAATAATTATTCCAGAACAAAACGCAATTATCTTGTTAATATTACGTCATGAATGACATTCAACCATATCATTTTGAGCCAGAAGGAACCTTAGAAGAGGAAGATGATTAAAAAGGGTAAGATATTAACACTAAAGAGTAACTATAATCCGCATCAGTTTAGAGAGGATTCATATGACGTCAGAGCATTTGAATTTTTTCCTTCCTTCCTTCGAATCTGGCTTCCGGTGCAGCCGTAATGGCGGCCCTCCAGTAATTTGGATTATTTCCCTATATCTATGATATCAGGTATATTTCGTGATTATTATCGTGGAATTTGTGGTTACTGTTCTAAGCAATACATATTTAAGAAATCTTTTCTGAAGGTAATCTGTCCCTTTAACTTGATTCTCTCATTTGATTATGTCTTTCACAATAATCGATTACCAAGAGTGACATGATCCTTATAAACCACACAAAATGGATGACAGTCCAAATACGTTTTGACCATTACTGGCAATTTTTAACTATTGTATATAATAACGTCATAATTCTGTAAAATATTACATTGTTCTATTTCTGTCAAGTTATATACAGATGTCCTCACGTTGTCTCTAGCTTCCTTCTGATATATATATATATATATATATATATAATACTAGTTCAGAAAATAAAAGTACTATCTTACAAATACGGAATATACCACCTCGCAGCAATTATTAATAAGAAATGTTGGTACATGAAACTAGGTAGCAATTAAGCCGTTAATAGAACAGCTTACTCCAGAACTGCAGGAAAACAATATTTAGTATCACGTGCTCACCTAATTCCCCGAAAAGGACTAATCTACGTAGTACTGGCTTATAGTTATAAACATAATAAGAACACTGGATTCTGGCATCGTACAATTATAGTTCACCTAAATATAGTGATTTAGCCAGGATTTTATTAACTCTTTGTTAGCACTAATATTGTCGAAGTACGTTCAGAGACAAGTACAGGTCATAGGGCAATCTTTTGGAAAGAATAAATACCAATCAAAGGACTCTGTTTAATATATTTATGTACACAATTGTTTTTCTAAATGCCTCCTCTATTTGAAGACATTCGTGGTCATAAGTAAATATCACATTCCAGATGTATTATGCATCATAGAAAGAGTAACAAGAAACTTTATGCTCCCTATAGATCCGAGGACAAAATCGAAACTAACGTTCTGTTTGAATAGTATCCAATAATTAAATTCCCATTAAACAACTGAATAATACGAAATAGATTATATATTAAATAAATTAATCTAGATGTGTGAAGTAAATGTCAGTTTCTTTATTTACTTCAATTTACCATAACTATAAGGCATGTTGTTAAATTATGATGATGATTGCTGTTTTATGGCCACTTTTGTGCACAAGGTAAGTTAAATGGGCTGAGCGACTTCCAAATGTAATGAGACGAAGTGAAAGACGAAACAACCTTCGAGTATGCCCACGCCGGGATTCGAACACGGGTGGTAGTGATCTGTGGTCCAACACGCTACCGCTAGACCACGGAAGCGCCCCATTTTAACTCTATGTGTCAATGCGATGTTATTCTACTTGGCTTCCTGATCTGATCGAATTAAAAAGTATACGATGTTCGTCTAGGTGGAAATATTTGTCAATCTTCAGAAATCAGTAACACGGCAACCAATGAGGAACGTACTTAACTCGGGTTGGAAATTCAAAAATGAAACTTTTGTACTTATTATTAATATACTGGTGTTATTGTGTAATATTTACTCGGTTTTTAGAACCGAAATAGCGGACTCATTTATATCGGCTCGCAGATAGGTAGGTTTCATGATTAACGAATAAGCCGATTTAAAAAGAAATTACCCCTCCATTTCATAAACAATGATTATTTAATCGCTATATATACAATATATAAATATAATTTATATTTAAACGTTAGCTTTCACGAGGACTGAGCTTAGAAACAAATGGATCAAGTTAGTGAATAATTAATTAAAGTTCTGGAATTAAAAAGTAGACGGTGTTTATTTCTGTCTTCGTGTCTAGACGTAATGGCAACGCCCCTACTGAATGAATGATAAACCATTTCGACAAAAATTACCTGGAAATATGAAAAATAATATATTTTTGCGTGGATAATATTTACAAAAGTCAATAGATGAAATTTATTTTGGCCATGATCTTTCTATGTAATGCCTGTTTCTGAAATAATAAAAACTTGACCCGTCAGCTTTAGAGCATGAAGCACAACATGCTGGCACAATCACTCTTGCCAGCAATACCCACATGTCATATAATTATTATCTATTTTACATAATTATGGTAACGTAGCCTTTCCCCTATGCTAAAGCATATAATGTAGCCAGTTCAGTTTAATATAGGTGACTCAGTGTAGGAGTTAATCATAACGTTCTATATTTAATTACCATATTGGTGCTGTCATAATGCATCCACCCCTGCAAAAGTTGTTCCACGGGCGAACATTTTTCGCAGCTGATAAATTGAAAGATTAAATATTCAATAAATCTGCTCTTATAGAAATATACCTAATATATACCAAATATAAGGCTTTCTATATCTATATGGTGGACCATAATATATAACTGAGCAAACAGGTCAACCGATCAATTATCTCAAACAAACTAAATCAAAACGGAAACGTGAAACAATTCAATCATGGCAAGATATACTATTCTTTGAACTGATTTTCAACCTAAACGTGACGAATAAATCATAGACCGTAATAAAATAAAATAATTATTTCTAACGAGTCGATTTTTATTCTCAAGTAACAATGATTATGCTATCGTAAACATCTTCCTCGGTACATTATTTAATATTGAGACACCAGAGTAAATTATTTTATATTTCACACACACACACACAGACACACACACACGTGCGCGCGCGCACACACACACATACACACACACACGTTCGTCGTCCTATTCAAATCGACCTATTCAAATCATGCGTACCATATATCATATCATCTCTCACTGTGTGGGTGCGTTCGCGGGCGCGCGCGACACACAGTCTCTTTTTCTAACTCTAATAGTATATATACATGTATCACAATAACCTTATTCTGTTAACATAACAAATTAGTTGTCAACAATCCGTCCTTTACCATCTTTCACACTCTAATTATCTACCGCTGCATTGTTTCTGTACCAATCAAGCTGATCACGTGACAACACCGTTAGCCTCACCCTGGCAGTTTTTTCCTGTCTGTTCTGGATCAGGTTAATTCTAGAAACAGATATATATTTAACTAATTCTGGCATTTGGTTGGTTAATTCGGGATTCTCGGATACAGAGACGGTTTCGATGGCTAATGAGTCCAGATCGTAATGAGCCAGGATTAATTCTACTAGTTCAGTTGGCCTTTCCGACGACACTGACAATGACCTTCCATATCCAGAATCCATTGTACTTTGTAGAGGACGTATTGATCGTTGTTCATCAAGGAATTCGTCTGAATGGATACTATCTTCCGCATTATCGTCAATTATTCCCTGCAACGCAATCAGAGACTTCTCGTATCCCGAATTCGGTAATGACGCCTGACGACGTTTTGGTTGTTCCTCCGTGCCGGGATTCTCCAGTTGGAATCCCTCTTCGGGAAGGGCCTCCGCACCATCACCCGCTGTCCTCGTGCGGTTTACTCTGTCTGTATCTTGGCGTTTACATTGTTTGACATATGATGCCACTTCTGTTTGTATATTTTCAAAATCCCATCTGGCCAGATACTTGCTCTTTCGGCGCAGGATTCTGGAACCGAAGACTTCTATCCCACCCTCAACGTCAATGCTCTTGTTGAAGACCTGATTGGAATACTGTTTGTAGAACCATGGTTTTGATCCTAACAAGGCGGAGTCGACGGATCTCTGTCTATGCCATAGACGAGCCCTATTGTCATCGTTGAGACCTTGTCGCTCTTCCTGATCCATGTCGTGTACCAGCTTACATGTTTCCGACTTCCGGATCTTCTGGAAGCTGTTTGTGCTGCGAGAACCGTTATCCGGCAAGAGAAAAGAGGATTTCTTCGCATGCTTAGCTTATAGACGAACGTGACAATTGAAGGGATGAATACGAATTTGGGAACGCGTGGAATATATGGTCGAGGGGCTCATCGTAGAGAAATGAGACAATCAGATGCAACATCCCACAGATACGGGTAAGGCCGGGATTCGACCTGGAGGGCTGCAGCACATTATGATACCAACTGGGCGAAAGTAGTTATATTAATAATAGTGATAGGGGTAATAGTAGTAGTAGTAGTAGTAGTAGTAAGGGTAGTGGTGGTGAGGATGATTATAGTAATAGCGCTGGTGAAGGTAGAAATAGTAGCAGTGGTAGTAGTAGTAGAAGCAGCACACACACACACAGAGAGAGAGAGAGAGAGAGAGAGAGACACACACACACACACACACACACATATATATATATAAGATAGGGATAGGGAGATATTAAATACACACATAGATACAGAGAAAGAGACATACAAAAAGATAAATAAAGACAAAATGCATTGGATTTTTTTTGGTGGTCAAAACAAACAAATAAATAAATAAACAGAAGGTACTCAAATGGCTAACTATTATTATAATACAAGACGGAGTGCGTTATAAATGATTATCTTTTACAACGACCAACATTACCCTCACCTGACTTCCTGATCCGCTGCTATCTTTCCTGATCCATCACCTAAGTTATGGTTAGCGTATATTGATACACCTGTCACTGTATGTCTACGGCGCCATGGATACAGTGAGCTCGATATTGGGGTGTGAACGGATTGGGCGAGGCACGAGGGAGGGAGGATGCTAATGGTGTTAGCTAAGGATGAGTCAGAGGGAGGAGGGATTATTAATGTCTCACGGGTAGGGTCCACTGAAACACAGAGAGGTAAAGAAAACCCAGACAGTTGGCCATGCACTTTATCATGCGCGTCTCAGTTTATCGTGCATAAAAAAAAAACATGCAACTAATGCTACCAACATACCGAAAGAAATATACAGAGTAGGTATACAGACAAAATCCCTTGAAAAAGTTGAGAAAGTGTGGTATTGTGCACAAACACACACACATACACACACAAAGAGAGAGACAGACAGAGAGAGAGAGAGAAACTGCAAATTAATTAATCATAAAAATGGACAGATAATGCCTACTTTATTCAGTAGACATCAACATATATATCACGATCATCTACTCTGTCCCGTCACCTAGTCATACAGTATTCAGGATGGGTACTTTTCTATGAAGAAATGCTCGCTTTGTTGGCCATTTTATAAGACACTTTACACTCTTAACTTAAACTTAACACAAGGATTACCACACGCATCGTTTGATCACACACACACACACACGGAGCTGAGATCACCCCCCACAAAGCACAAGTTCACTATTTTAGAAGCGCAAAGATGCGATACCCGCACAAACCTACCTCTTAAACTGATTCATTGTTCTATGATCAACAGATAATGTTATCTATTAGCGCTTAATCTCTCTCTGACACTAGTACACGGCCCCGTACCGGTACTCTGACACCATAATATCTAATACATCCAGATAACAACATTAGTCTGTCTGCGGGTAGTTATAGCCGCCATTGTTGAGTTGTTATCGAGTTTATAGAACACGGGATCCACCCACACTTAAACTGTACTGCGCAGTGTTCGTCGACAAAAACTCTGATCGATAGCAACGGCGCCATTTTCCGATTGACTGTTCTAGTTTCCTGTGCCTACTTGCGTACATAAACACGCGAGCGTACGCGCGCCCACATACACGCACACATACACGCACGCATACACACCACTGAGTTGTAGACCAGTAGACCATTCTAATAACATACTACAACATGCCCAGCTAACAGAACAATAAAATATTCTAACATAATATAATAAGTAATATTATGTTACTAGTATTCTAATATTATTTACTTGTATCAATATAACGTGATATGATACTATTTTAGTTTGACTCCATTGTATCAAAAGAGTGCGTTATCATATTGCCGCTTTAAAGCTTTAAATATAGATATCTCCTATTGTATCGATCTGACGAATCCTCGCAGTTATCAACAACCTGGGGAGCATACCGTTTCTACTGAATAACCTACAACAATGGGCAGGTATTGTTCAACGTTATTCAGCATACACAATAGTATGTATTGTACTATATGATACTAACAGAGGACCCAGTCTATACTGGAAATGTTCCATCTTATACTCACATATACTAATTGAGTATGTTGCGTTATATAAATAATACTAACCGAATACAGAGTGAAGTACTGTACGATATCATAGTAACAGAGTACCGTGTACTTACATTGTACGCCATTGGCCCATATTTTACTAATATCATGTCGTACTATACGATACCCATTACATTAAATTATTATACCGTGTCATACTGTGGGGCGCCTCCATGGTCTAGCGGTAGCGTGTTGGACCACAGATCACTACCACCAGTGTTCGAATCTCGGCGTGGGCATGTCTGAAGGTTGTTTCATCTTTCACTTCACTCATTACCTTTGGAAGTCGCTCAGCCCATTTAGCCTAGTACGTGCATAAAGGTGGCCGTAGAACATCAATCACCATCATCATCATCATCATCATCACCGTGTCATACTGTATCACGTTAGCTTACAACAGTACCCTGTACACTGTACCATGTTACAGTTTATTAGACTAGCATAGCGAGTTCGCCCATCACAACTACCCAGTACTTCCAGGCCACGTTATACTACATTAAAGAAACCCATGCCGTTGCTGACCAAGAATATCAACATTACAGATAATGGTGGATGTAGGGCTGTGTTTTGATATGATAATATTTACCATACCGTCCTGAGTCGTATACGTTCATGATAGTCTATTGCTGTAAATAGATATCCCGCTTCAATGACATGAAAATGGCGTCAAATAAACTCTACAGAACACGCAATATATCTCAGGAAACTCCTAATTAAGGATTTCTTATTCGATATTAAAACTTTTGACCAACAACTGGACACAAGGTGATCACATTAGGTTCGATCGAAATTTTGATATTTGGTTAGAAATGGTTGCACTTAAGTCTCTTAAATTTTGTAATTAGCAGTTATCCCAATCATAGACAGACATATACACATAATGAAGATAAATTAATTAATGATTCAGGCACGAGTTTTATTGCTTTCAACGCCTCCTTCATTTATTTTCGTTTGGTTTATTTGTATAAAGTCTTGTCCAGGTTTCGAATATGTTATGTTTAGGAAAGACAAGATAAATTCTATCAAAGGCTTTGGAGAAGTGTTTATTCTTATTGGTCGTTTGTGTCGACCCTGACCTAGTTTCATAAAATGGTCCATATTTCTTCCTGGTGTAGACTGGTACAAATGCTCACCGGTCTTGATAACCAGTCAGTAAGTTATATATTTAGGTGTGTCTGTGCGCGCGCGTGTATATATATATATATATATATATGTGTGTGTGTGTGTGTGTGTGTTATCAGTAGTTTGTACAGGGTGGGCGGGGAATGGCATACTTTTGAACAACTTCAAACATTACATACTGCGCCGTTTGTCATATGTTTTAGGGCGCATTTGTGTGCGCGTAAGCGCGCGTGTGTGTATATATATATATATATATATATGTGTGTGTGTGTGTGTATGTGTGTGTGTGTGTGTGGTGCAGCTGTACACTCGTCGTAACTGTAAGACTTTAAGGGTGGCTGAAATCGAAATATTCACGCTAGCACGGTGTGCATCGAGTGCAGTTTGCCCTTCTATCTTTATCTATCTGTGTTGAGTCAGTGATGATCCACTATTATCATTAAACTAACTAATCAGGAGTTAATCTAATCATTAGCTTACCTTCACTACTCATTAGGCTCTCGAGAACCTTAAATGTTCTGGATTGTGTTAGTTGTTGATCTTCAGATCTGACAGATCGCTGGTGATCTTGATAGTCATAGCTTCTTGGAGAATACTGCTGAGGCTGAGTAGGTGGCATATACCTGTAATCATCATCATCATTGTATGTCATATACCTGTAATCACCAAGGTTTATCACAACACGTGTAATCATCGTTTAAGTATGTCACACAGCTTTAGCTGGCATTAAGTAATGGAATGTACAATGTTACCTGTATATGTTACAATTAATCTGTATAATCAAATAATGTATATATTACCTGAAATTTTCAGGTAATATACATATTGCCTGATTATACAGATTAACTGTAACATATATATATATATATATATATATATAAAACCGCCATTCCATAGAGTATACATGCATCTATAGCTGTTCTACTATCATCCTTTTCTGTAATATTACTATGTTCAGCTGTATATCTGTAATCATACACACACACACGCACGCACGCACGCACGCACAAAAAACTAATGTAAAAGTAACTACAGAGCCAACAGCTCGGATTTATTTATTCCTATTTCTAATGAATGCTGAAAACAGACCAAACACTGACATTTCCGCCATGTTGATATTATTATGGTGTTCTTCCTGATACCTCCCCCCCCCCCTCCTCCCATTCCTTGAAATTTTATTAACGCCGAAATAAATCTGAATAACCATTTATGACATTTACGATAGAAAATCGTATACGTATTCGAGAAGTGTTCACATTTATTGTCTAAAACAGTTCTAACCTCTCTCGCTCGCTTGTTCACAGTGTGTGTGTGTGTGTATGTATCTGTGTATGTATCTGTGTGCTCGCGTGCAGACACACACGCGCATACACAGAAAATTGTTGTATTCGTCACATCCTCGTGGTGATACTCAAAATGTATTCGTATATTGTTGTTGTTTTTGTTTGTTGTTGTTTGTTGTTGTTATAAAAGTGGGGTGGCGTGTAATTTGTTATTATAAGGACCCGCAACCTACTACTACTACTACTACTGTTATTACTTACTGTGGTTGTTGCGGTGGTGCAGGTTGTGGAGGTGACACCAATGGTGGAGGTGGGGATTGTGCTTGCGGTCTGTAATAAGGTCGTGGTTTATCCTCAAATGGTCGTGCTCGTACAGTTTCGAATTGGTAAATCTGTGACTGTAAAATGTAAGAGAAACATGTGAAAACACAAAAACACACACACAGAGGTATGCAAGCGGTAGATAAACTCTCGTAACTGTAAAACATTGGATTGAACAAATAATTAATTCCATGTATAATATATATATATATATATATATATATATATATATATATATTTTTAAATGGAAGGAGTAATTATTTGCTCAGTCCAATGTTTTAGTTACGAGAGTTTATCTTTGTTTCCTCTCAACTGAAAATAGTTATTGTCGAGCAAAGGCATGTTTGTTAATTCATCATTGCTCATTTCAACGCATTTTACACACACACACACACACACACACATATATATATATATATATATATATATTATATTCTGGTTGTAAATATAGAGATATTTTCAAATTTCGTCCATAAATATTGGCTACTGATTCATAAGTATTATACTGCTTTATAATAAATACAAGTTGTATTTCTTTCTTACTGGTTACCACTACAAGGAGCTTTCCATTTGAATATATATATATATATATATATATATATATATATATTATTATTATTATTACGTGTGAGATACACAATGGTCTATTACCAGTTTGATATTAGTCTATCGAGACTATGGTTTTTTGCAATTAAAAATCCGAGAAAAACTGAAATGAACGTGAATATTATCTTGTTACTGCAATGTTAAGAAAAAACGCTGATTGACATGCGTGACTGTTATACTTTATGGCGCACGTGTGCGCTCTCGCACACGGCACACCGCACACACACACGAAGAGATGAATGGTGCGGTAGACAAATAAAACACAGATTAAAAGGTATCACACTAGGAAGGCAAAATATTATTTTATCCCGAAGAAGACCTGGATTGTCCGAAGAAATTCGATTATTTTTATTCGGATAACTTTTTGCTTGATGAAAAAGTCACGTTTGTATACATACGCGCGCGCGTCCGCGCGTATGTGTAAAATAATTCCAGCTGTTTAATTTAAGAGTTTGATGTAATACAGTATTGTTGCAAACACACACACACACACACACACACAGAGGTAAACATACACACACACACACACACACACACACACACGTAAACACACACACGTAAACACACACACACACACACTAATTAACCCCAGATACTATAATTAGCATACTACAAGTGTATTTTAATTACAAACCATCCACTCTTTGGTAACCTTCATGATATACGACATTTAAGTAATTTCTTTTAACTTTTATCTAAGGTTTAACGCAGTTCAAGGTCAAGGCAAACATCCAAACAAACTAATATATTTCACTCTCCAACAAGAAAGACAGAAATAGATTGAATGCTTCAAGACTTGGTACAACATCAGAACAGTAAGTGTATTTATGTGGTTAACTGTTGGTCGAGGCTGTCGCTATGTAACATGCACCTTATCTTTGTTGTCTTTTTTATTTGTTATTTATGGTGAAATGGATGATGATGTTGATGATGATGATGATGTTGACATTGATGTAGGGATGATGTTTTTTTTTTACTTAAGGTGTGTCTAGAATATTTCAGGTTGGATGATACTACATAGTCCAGTCAGCTATAGGTGCCTGGTTCAACATCAAACTGTTTGCAGACTGGGAAAACTCAATGTAAACAAAGGGCTTGAAAATATCAAGTAAAGGTTAGCCCGACCAGAACTTTATTACTCTTTATATTACTGGATAAACCTAGCTACTGGTTATTGACAGTAATTGATTAATATCAATAATAGTAAATAGAATACCATAATAATGCAATAATAATAATAATAATAATAATAATAATAAGGTTATGTAACTAATAAAATGCTATCTTCTGTTGCCTCGTGTTAATTTACACATATTTGGAGTGATCATATTACGGATGTTTATAAATTTGTCTTCTTCACATGTTATTACTCAAATTAACTAGGGCTGTCTGATAGCACAATGGATGTTCTACGCTTGATGCCGTTCCTCGGCCATTGATCCCAGATGTGAATAGCGCCGAGCCTAAACAAAAGTACTGACTCTCAATAAACAAAAGGGAAAAAGGGAAAACTTCTCTCAGAAGGTAGGGTATATGGCTTCATGTACCTAAACCTGGTTGACAAAATCAGTCTAAAATATTCAGTTACTTAAATCACCATCGCCACTAACAAAGATGTGTGTGTGTCAGACAGTCACCTATTTCGTGCAAACTTTAGATACGACTAGATAATGAGTTTATAAATATATTGTCTAGTCAGAGTGTCTATTGTTTATGATAACACACACACACACACACACAGGGGGGGGGAAAGGAAAAAAGATACACTGTTTCTATGACTCTTAAAAGTTTCGTCAAGTTCCAAATAATATCCGTCAGGTGTACTAACTCAACAACGTTCAGCGGGAATGGCAATCTATCAGCAGTACAGACCAGAGAGAGAGAGAGAGAGAGAGAGAGCTATCCAGAATCAGGACCCTTTTCCAGAGCTTCCCTATCTGTGTATCACATCAGTAGGTACAGAGGCTCAACTTATAACCAGATGGCGCTCTATCGGTCCAGGTGTATCCTGATCAAACGAACTGATCCAGACTGACCGACGTTCTTAAATAAGAACGCGTTTGTGAACAAGCTGAATCCGTGTAACTAGGAACTGGTCGCCTTAAGAGTCCTCTAACTAGTTCTGAGCCATGAAAGTTGGAACTCTCCGAGATCTCGACGCGATACGCCATTGTTGTGGTTTCTAAATAGTTGCTTCAGCGAATGTAGTCAATAGCAACAACATGATGTTACCTTTTTGTTTACAATTAACGTTTCGATGTTTCATCGATAACAGCTGACCTAGTTATGACCTAGTTGTGCTAAGCGGCCAAACGAATCAGTCGCTAAAGACAAAGCAGTCTTCCGCCACGAACTGTCAACAGTGCTCTATTATTTCTATCAAATATATTACTGAATATAACAGAGTTGTTTCCATTGTCCTTTTAATATCGATTCCGTGCTAAAGATAGCAAGTTTAAATAAAGGAAAAATTACTTCGAACTAATTAGATAATCCAATCTTTGGTTCACGATATTCCCCGTCTCGATATTTTAGCTGCACCGACTGGCCTCCTATCTGTTTATTATGAATCAAGCGTCACGTGACTGATCCAGAAGACCCAAATAAACTGGTAATATTTTCGGAGCGCCGATCATGTGACGGAATCGCTTTGATTTATTGGACGGAGAGCGTTCTGGAAATAAAGCAGCTGTTTGTGTATTTATGGAGAGAACGACTAAGAACCGAAGTCAAATATCATATCTGATGTTTACAGGATTCGCCATTAATGTAGGAAAAACTCGATACGAGCAGATATATTAATCTAGATTTACCCATTGGTAGGAGGCGGGATGTTATTTGATATCAGGCTACGCCGAACTAAATGGGTGTTCCATAGCAAGCCACGCATAAAAAACAGCTATAAATATCACCGATGCTTAAAAACACCAGTTAAGTTTCACCTTTGAACACCATCGTCTAATGTCGTGATGACATGCAGTCTTTTTAATTGAACTGCGAGTTAATTCGGGCCACGTAATCCAGATGTTTTTTGGCCAGTTGTGTCTAAAATATTTGTAAACTTTAATAAAACAATAACTTTTTGATATATATAATCTTGGTGAGGTGTTATTTCACGTACGTCACGATCGTTTTGGGAATGTTCTGTACGATATGCTGCCAGTATTTTGTGTGGACACTGCACGTTGAACTAAGCTCGCAAATCTACTTAGATCGTATGGATTATTGCGTATTATGGAGCTGCGACTATCTGCTGGAAACAATACCTGGAGAGTCCTGGACGTTTCTCTGAATACAGTTAATACTGCCCTGTACTGTAGATATCGAGGTCGAGCGTTGAAATCTCAGTGTTACTGCTGTTTGTGGGATATTTCATTCGATCATCTCATTTTCCTGGGGAGTTTCAGCTGAGCCACGTGACTCAGGTGTATATACAAAACGCTCACTCACTCACTCACTCACCAGTCATCACAAACAAAATTCGTTTATCATCGCAGAACATTATGTAAACAAAAGGCTACGGTCCGCTGTGTGGCTTTCTTAATCTTAGCTGTAGGCGTCAGGTTTGTAGAGCATCAGTCCCGAATTGGAACTACGTAAAACAATACTGATAATACGCAGAACAAAAATTTCCCCCTCCCCTATTATCGCCAACAGAACTGTACCAAACAAAGTCTATTTCTTGTTACCAACGTTTCGGCAAGAGGTCGGTTTGAGTACATTCGGCAAAATCAATGGTCGCTATATGATTGGCACCTGTTATTGCCAGTGGCAAATCTGAATTTCGGAAGCTTCGCATCTCCGGATCTTAACACCTGGCTCCCTCCCGGTAGCGGCCAGTTCCGGATCGTGGGACACGCGGCACGTTCCCAGTCAACCGTCTGTTCGTCCGACTACCAGAGCGGGAGTTCGCTCCCGGATAACAATATTCTGGAGCAGGGAATAAATCCAGACTGAACACCAGACGAGAGCAGAGAGCTGGCTGTGTATATTATTACCATCTAGGCATCAGGCCGTTATATCAGACCGTTTCTCGGTATTAATCATTGTCTGCTTAAGGCCAGCTAACCGATTTCCAGGGAAATACGATTAATTTCGCTCGATTTGACTAGATAGACATTATCATATGGAAGGCGCTAAGTCGGCGGTGCTTCTCTAAGCCTTCGCTTTGTATATCCAGGTGGTAGTATGTGTATATCGAGAGATATAATGATAAAATTGGCTCATTGTCATAGTGTAAAGCAAACATAAATAATATGATGGTACTTTGGGTGTTATACACTGAGATATCAACACAGACATGTTGGTAATAAATTAGATCAATGCTTTCTTTTATTTATTGTTGTATCTGGTAATATCTAGCATCTGCTTGTAACCTAACCATTTAATAATAATAATAATAATAATAATAATGCTTATATGGTCCGGTCTATGTATATTTTGTCATATTCCGAAGTGTATAAACTAATAACGGATGATACACTTGTCTCTAGTAATCCCTGATTACAAATGTCTTCACACAACGTCTGACTCTGATTAAAGATTTACCAGCACCACCTTCATCATTACGACCACGATCATCATTACCACCACCACCCTCATCATTATCAGCACCACCGTCATCATCACCACCACCACCGTCATCATTACCAGCACCACCACCGTCATTACGACCACGATCATCATTACCACAACCACCATCATCATTACCAGCACCACCTTCATCATTACGACCACGATCATCATTATCACCACCACCCTCATCATTGCCAGCACCACCGTCATCACCACCACCACCACCGTCATCATTACCAGCACCACCACCGTCATTACGACCACGATCATCATTACCACCACCACCATCGTCATTACCAGCACCACCACCGTCATTATCACCACCACTGTCATTACCACCATCATCATCATTACCACCACCACCATCGGATGATGTAGGGTGTACGCCTTTACACATTAAACATAATCATTCTTACGAGTTTAAACATAAATGTTTCATCACCTTCCCGGTGTTTAATTATCTACAACAAGAAGATGGTCCCAGTTGTCGACAAAACACATCGCCTAGTAAAACACACACACACACACACACACACACAGATATAAAACAACAAAACAATGATTCATTTATCATTATATTAAACTTGTATCTGGAGGGGATGCGATTAGAGGTTTTAAGCTTCCGTTTAAATAAACCAAGCTACACTTTCTATAAATAGTTCACGATGGCATATAGATTCAACAAACAAGCTGTTGGTGACTTGATATGCTCTCCTTTAGTGTGTGTGTGTGTGTGTGTGTGTGTGTCGTGGGGGAAGTCTTCTAACATATTCTGGATCTTGGACAAAGACCAGATGAAGATATTCAGCGCTAGACAATGAACTGCCAAAGAGTCAAATTACAACTGAGGAGAAAATGGAACAAATTGAAACCTCCCGCAGTCATTATTTACACAGTTAGTCGAAACTGCCAGGAACAAAAAAAGGTGACATTAATTAAGAAATGCCAATCATCGCATTCTATATTTGTTTTTGAATAGCATATACTAAAGCATTGATTTTATTATATCGTAATTTCACACATCAATATGGAATTCTGAAATATGCGTTGGTATACCTTTTAATTAAAACAATGTTAAAAAGTTAATAGGCGTATGACAGAAGAACAAGTATAATCTAAACAAAATTAAAATTACTGTTATTTGGATAAGTTAATATGTCAAGACTTTGCTAGTGAAATCACACACACACACACACACACAGAGAGAGAGAGAGAGGGGGAGAGCTGAGAAGATCCCCAAGCAAATGCGCGCGTGTGTTGAAAGGACAGTGTTCCTACACAAGCGTGTATTGTATTTAATCATCCATCGCATCACTTCACCTTAGACCAATTAGTCCATATGGACTAATCAGTCAACTGGAATAACTAATCAATTGATCAATACAAGAGGTAACGTATATTTAGGTTATCTGATAACGATTAGGTATTTTTGAACTGCATTTGCAAGATGGCGACATCGCTACTCTAACTGTAGATAAATTGTGAGTGACTAACTTGTCGGAGGGATTACTTTCTAGTTGAAACGTTCTATAAACACAGCTATGAATCGGATTCGAACCCTGACCAATGCGTTATTTGGGCGCCCTAAATGTTTCCACGTGGCAGCCGGAGATGTGGAAAGCGAATAAAGGATAGGCGTAATTTGGACACACATGTATGCTAAAGATTAAATTATGCAAAAACCGTATTCAAATTTACCGGTGATTAACACTAATTAACAGAATGTTTTAAGGACTTCCACAGGAAGGAAGTGAATAATATTAATGCCATATGGCACCAAATGTATTTATTGTATAATAGTAACTTTGTAAAAAATGAAATAAAAAGTGTATCCAATATTAATCACCCATTAAATATTAACTATATTATCATGATATCCTGTCACAGTATGTTATATAGGCTATCTTTTGTGTTCATGTTGATTTAAAGGCATTGAATGTCAATTATTACCCATTATTTAGCTGCTGAGTATGTCATATACATGTCATGTGTATAGCTTGTAATACAAATTTTGACTTGACTTTATAAATCTTCTACCCAACTAGTCAATGTGATTCCGTTTTGAAAGCTCGATTTATATGTTTATTCTATTAATTCTATCTACTGGTATATATATATATATATATATATATATATATATATATATAGTGTAAAACAAATTTTCATTAAAAATAACAAGCATTCTAATAAATGCTGTAACTAAAATAAACGTGTGTGTGACTATCAACTCAAAATTAAGAACGAAGTAGTCAGTTACGTTATCGTGTTGTACTAATAAGTATTTCTCGCAGACGATATTTTTTGCCACGTAATAAAATACGTTGTATGTGAGTTTGAAGGATAACTATAAAACATCCAGTGATCCACGTGATACAAGTGTGATACAGACAGGTAACTTCTTTCATGCATAATATTGTTTGGCAAATGCTCTGGAGTTTACACGAAATGTGACGGATCCTGTTTGCATGAATTAAGTTGTTGTTGAGCTTTTTAGCTTGGGCGCTGGTCACACCTGGAAGTGGAACATACGACTGAGAGGGACAACTGTCTAGCTACTAGATCTAGCTAGGGAACAGATTCTACAAACACAAGTAAAAGCTGCGAACTCATAACCTGGAGGTTTGCAATGCAGTGTTCTAACTACTGCACTATCGGAGTGCCCTTTTGCAAGAATTGCAAATGTTTCAAAATTCCATTTCTACACACACTGTAGTGACTCTAGACTGTTAGTGTTACTGGTCTAACCGACCATCGTAGAATAAGAAAGAAGAGAAATATGTAAGTAGCTAACTGTCTTTCAATTCCAATGCAAATAACAGCAACATAAAATGATAGGTCTATTTTCGAATTCTAGGCCGTATCAAATATCGTATTTATTTCCGCACTACATTTCGTAAATAATATGGTCAGTAACCCTGATTAATTTGAAAAGATCGGATATTGTTAATTTAATGTAAAAATAGATTCCAACATTTTATGCCCTTGAGCACAGTTCATCATTTTGTTATGATTTCAATATTCAGTTGTTCAGAATCGATCGCAATTAGACTTAATAAACACACCTGGGTTTAGTGTAGTTCTTTACTCTCCAAATATCTGCCATTTCTGCTCGGTGCGCGGTCGTCATAATATACGTGACCTTTTTTGAGCTACATTATCCGTTTTACATCACAAAAATCCCGAAATAATGCCAACACACAAACATGCCTTCAATACATGGTTATATCACGACAATTATCATTGGTTTTACCGACTGGCCGAAAAGTGACAGAAATATTTTGCGACCGACAGTTCGAAAAGCTGATTTAAACTCCTGAAAAATAATATACCGTTCACAAAATGGTGATGATGATGATGATTGGTGTTTTACGGCCACTTTTGTGCACACGATAGGCTAAATGGGTCGAGTGACCTCCAAAGATAAAACACCCTTCACATATGCCCACGCCTAGGTCCGAACTCAGGTGGTAGTGATATGTGATCCAACGCGCTACCAGTTAGACCACGGAGGTGTCAAGAATGGTAAACGACAGAGTGTATTTATTGCATTCTGTCTTTTAATCGAATAATTATTTCTACAGAAGATTCAAGAAGTATTATGTGATTAATTTCAAAATGGGTTTGATTCGGAAAAAAAGTGGCTTTTTGATATATCTGGTTATATAAAACTAAATATATATCCTGCCTTGTTAACATTCTAATATCACGAACTGTGACATTTAATAGCAATGTTTAAATATGTTTGAGCACTGTCTTGGGTATCACATTGATGTCATGCCGATGTGGAATTAAAAACAATACATGCTTTCCAAAAAATATAAAGAACATACAAAATGTTTAGTTTATAATCAAGGAAATGGTTTTCTTAAAATTATTTGTATTGATATTAAGCTTTAAGCAGCTTGTTCTGGTGTACTATTTGATGAAATATAAGCTTAAGTGTCCAAATACTGTTAACTACATCTACTTAGCTGCGAATGACTGGTTGATATTTACATAATAGAATTGTGAACACATATAAGATTGTTGTTGTTGTTGTTGAGTTCAGTTATTTGTGTACTGGTCTCTAGATAAATAAATCTAACAAACACAAGTATGATCTGCATTGGAACCCACAACTTGCAGATGGGCAGCGCATGGCGCTATCGAAGTGCCACAGATATATCTTAAGAGAATAAATGTTGCTGTTTTATGGCCACTTTTGTTCACAAAGTAGGCGAAATGGGCCGAGCGATCTCCAAAAGCAATGAGGCAAAGTGAAAGATGTAGCAACCTTCTGACATAGCCCAGCCGGGGTTTAAACCCAGGCGCTATATATCTGTGACCAACCGCGCTATCAGTTAGGCTATGGAGGCGCAATAGATATAGCATAAGAGGAAGTATATGGCATAGAGTTCAGTAAACTTGATCTTGGTGGATATGGCTTATTCATAGGAAGTAGCTAAGCCCTTAGTCTATCAGTTTAATATTTACTCTGAACATCGTTATGGTAGTTAAACCATTTTACTTAAAACAAAATGATCAAATTAGACCTCTAAACAATGGTGCGAATTAAATACGGCATTACTCATTGAATAACTAACTGTTGTTGTAAAATGTTGCTGTCATGCGTTGTTAATGAAGCCAATGCATTTAATTAGACACACATAACATTAGCTTTGGAAACAAAAACCGTACATTACTTAAATACAGAGACACACCAGGAAAATATAGTAGAAACATTTGCCCCCGGAACACAAACGAAGTAAATATGGGCAATTAAGTAAACTGCATATGAATAAATAAATAAATATTTGGCTATAGGGAAACTGGTTTCCAGATGGAGGAAGCAAACCAATGTCACAACCACAGTCCTTTAAAGATCCACGGCAAACTCCTCAATTCAATTAGGGATCATTTGGATGAAACATTCCACTAGTAGATTGTTACCTGTGTATCAGCCGGCTGGTAAGATCGGGAACCACTCATATCATATGGTTGGTAACTCCTTATCGGTTCTGGTTTAGGTTCTATTCCAGGGTAGTAAACCTCTGTTTGAACTTCCGGCTTGAACTTTGATGGGGCAAAGGGAGGTGTATATGCCCCTTGAACTATCTGAGAAATGGGACCAGATGGTGGCTGGATATTTGTGGCTTCCTTTGGTCGAGTACGGACTCTTCTGCGTTGTTTCGTAGTAGATACCTGCGGCTGTACATTTACTGTTTGTTCATAATGAAGGTTTCTCGCTTCTTCGGTAATGGTTGTCGCTATTGTTAGCGGTTTGGGGAGCGGGGCTAATTCTGTCACTGACGGTACGCCAGTGGTTACATGTGGAACAGCCTCTTTGATACCGGCTTCTGGCACCTCTTGTGCCAGTTCTACGGCTGGCGAACATTCAATAGCTGAAACGGGCTCTACAGCAGACTTTGATTCTGTAACTGATACGTCGTCTCCAGCCGGTGGAGACTTCCCTTCAGCACTTTTGGTAGCTGGGGCAGTCTCCACGGTCGATGCAGACCCAGCAATTGAAGTAGACCCTGCAGCTGTCTTAGGTGCACCTTCGTGATTGGCTGCTTCGGGATTGGCTGCTTGTTTCGTGTCCGAAGCTTTTGGTGATGACTGTGAAACGCTCTGAGATAAAACGGGTTATTATCACCTGAAATCTTCTTCATAACAAACTATGTACACCATAGCTTGCATTATTAAATCGTTTACTTATTCTCATTGTGAGCCTTATGTTCGCTCTACGTAGTAAATCAAATGGATGTGTTTGGGGAGACGAAGTAATCTTCATTGAATGCAAAATATTTTATTACTTAAATTTTATTACAAGCAAATAATCCCAGTTATATCTAAGATGAAGTCATCATTTGAATTCACTGCACCAGTTTATATACAATTGTATCTAATGAATTATATCAAGTTGGTAGTACAGGATGTCATGTACAGTTTATGTTATATAGCGTACATAAACACAGTTTCACATTAATATTTGTTAAATTAAAAACATTAGCTCACTAAACGTACTGCACTGTATGCTATAATAATTAAAGAGGTGTGTGTGTGTGTGTGTGTGTGTGTGTGTGTGTGTGTGTGTGTGTGTGTGTGTGTGTGTGTTAATGCTATGAAATATCTGTATATATATTTTCGATGTTCCACAGCTGATGTGGCCTTGCAGCTTTTTCCATCATACATGTATGAAAGCATTTATAGTTGGCCCCATATAACGCACATCAAGCTGTCTTATTGGTGTAACACATATAACATCAAACAATATACCTTGATAAAAGATAATCAGTTCTATAGTTTTATTTGTTAAGTTATTACTACTGACCTAAGAGCATGCAGATAAATAGATAAATCAGATAAATAGATAAATATAAACGGGTGCTCATTGTTATATTTATTTGTTTGTTTTCTCTACTTACTACTGGTGCAGGGTGCTGCTGTGCACCGGTCATATCATATGGTTGATATTCCTTTAGTGGTTCAGTTTCTGTTGCATTGATGACTGGATTGATTGGTACTGAACCACGTGCCCTTCTGTAAGTATTAAACAGCAATCCGAGGATATCATAGTATGTTTCACACACACGCGCGCGCCCACCCGCATGTGTATGCACACACGTACGCATATATGGATAGAAAAAGAGTGTGTTTTTAAATGAAATTAAATAATTAAATTACAACTAGACTATATTTAATTAATGCTAAACATGTATCTATGACGAATTTTTTTTTATCAGGGATCGATTGGGAAATTACGTCATTTCTTTGTTATGTAATTAACAATTAAATTAGTATTTTTAAATGATTCGAATGTCCCTTTACAGCATCTACTTGCACTGCGATGATTCTATAAGCTAGATTACATATAACTCGCTGAAAAAACAATGATATGCACTGTCTTGTCGAAGTTTTAAGTTTGTGATGATCACGTAATAGCCAGTCGACGACTGGAAAGAATGTCTGTGTGTTATCTGACTAGGAACCAACTAATTAGGGCGAACAGCTTACTTCAGCAATAATTGTGCTGGATTTAAAGTACCTAAGCACTACTCTAACTGTGGGTACTTCGACGAAATTTTAAGGTATTCAATAGTGTATCATTTATCTTTTTCCTTGGACATTTCATGATAAACAACTAAATAGGTAGAACGTATATTGTCAAATACTTAATTAACTCTTATGTCAGGCACCCATATTTTGAAAAGAAAGCTGGGTGCCCTGTTGAATACCACAAGTTGAGATTATATTATAGCATTTAGACACACACACGGACACACATTTTTTTGGCAATATCTAATCACTTACCTTTCTACCGTTAGTATCAGCGTGTCTCCGTGCTTCTCAATCAGATCTTGAACTTGTTGGTAAGTTAGACCTTCCGTTTGTATATCACCAACTTCTGTTACTTCATCTCCAGTTTTAAGTCCAATTCTGGCAGCTGGACTTCCCGGTAATAACTGTAAAGAAAAGAAGAAGAAATAAGTGATAGATAATGATGTTACTGATGTTAGTTACTTCGTGAGAGTGTTTGAATTTCTCCTTCATCTAGGTAAATAACATTCTGACGTGTGTCACTTAAATCAACATTAGACGCTCACTAAGAGTCTATTAATCGTCCATATCCACCTTATAAATTATGTAAATATTGTTCACACACACACACACACACGCACACACACACACACACACATACACACGGGTTGATGTGAAGGTATGCTATTCTGTTGTTAATATGTACGGTACAGTAATGGGTACAAAAGACGCGAGGATCTAAGCATTTTGTTGAAGACAGACTTTAGCCAGGTTCTATACTATTAGTTCATCAAGTTCAGTATATCATATTTCCAGAATTAAAGTTTTAGTTTCCTTTGAATTTGTTTGGCAATTAATCTGTATCATACTTAATGCTATGTCATGACCTTATTATTTGTGGCAGGTGGTGTTACACTATACTGGTTCATTTACTGTCAGAGTGTGGAAATATTTAAAACACACCTCGTATACAACAGCTATTTACATATTTTTTCAAGCCGTCCACAGTTTTCTAGCCATTTGAAAAGTGTGAATTATATGTTTAATATTTGTGAGCTGTATTCTCGGTCTCTGCTAACTATATATATATATATATCGATCCGTGTAACTTAAATACTATTATACGTATCTACTTACGGAACAAACAAATTAAATCTGTTGAATATGTATCAGTTTTGAATATGTATCAGTTTTGGCAAAGAGCAACTGACAAGCTCCCGAGTATTTTGTCTTTATGCCTCTCAAAGCATCACTGGCATGTTATATAAACGATCTCGGACGTAAAGAAAGATCAATAAAAGGTAAAAGAAATAATGTATAAAACATAATTCCAATAAACCCATTTTGATATAAACCGGAATGCCTAATTATCAATTTGCTGATAAGTTTCTATCACTTTCATAATTGACTACAAAATAGTAACAATTACAGCCGAATGTGTTTAGTCTTAATTACAAATTAATAGATTGTGATAAATGTTTGTGTAGTGCAGCGAAGAACAACACAATGAACTTGGATTCTCGTAGGGGAAAGTTGTTACATAATGGAAAAGAAAACAAAACAACGAAAATAAGTGTTTCCACGAGCTGACACACAACAGTTGTTACAAGGAACGTTTGTTAAAAAACGTTCTTGTGCATTGGATATATAACTTATAGAAAGTTGGATGTAATTTGAATTTCATTAGCGCTATAGCCTAGATGACCGACTATGTATAACCACGCCGAGGAGAACTTTGCACACGGGGTCCTGGTTAGGCAACCATAGAAGCCTTCTTGGGTAAATTCTATTATTGTATTATGACATTTGGGATGCTAGTTTTGGATTACGATGATAATTGGATAATGTTGTGTGTGTTGAGACATCTACTCTGTTAGTCGCCAGATTAATGAATATGGCTTGAGCAGTGAACTATTTCCGGATAATTGCTGGAGAAGAGACTTTATTACGGTTTAATATAAAAGCACAATAATCCGGAACAAACTAGGTCAGACGGCCTCGGTTACAGCTTTGACCTTACTACAAAGTAAAACAGATTATTCGGGAAGCGCCAGGATAACGAAGTTAATTCCTTTAATAGCTAGCTAACATATTTATTACCGTGTGGTTTGTTTTGTCGAGTTTTTCCCTCGACTCACTGACTGAGGTTTACTGATGCTAGTCGGGGTATACTTTTTGGTTAGTCCGCTCATCGGTTAGATTATCTCTCTGTAGTGTACTGGAGTAAGGTCAGAGTTGGACGGATATGTTAAATATATCTGATAATCGCGTTGTCGCTGAAAATTATGTCTTATCTGCATTAATTTTTTCTTTCATTCATCGTGAAATTGACTGGTCATAACTCATATCTCTGTCTGTGTGCGTGTCTGTTTGTCGGAATCGAGTGGGTTTGTTGCTGTCTGCTTTCCTGTCTAGATTCTCCCTTTCTCTCTTGACACACACACGTGCACACACACACACACACACACACATACACCGAAGTCAAACAGTACCAAAAGGTCGGCTTAACTCCGACCAATGAGCTATTATTGGTCCTACATGTGATTGGTTGCTGCTAGTTGTCTGTAATGTTGTCTATATTTAAATAAAGTAGGCTCTCCGTGCCTACAGCTGGGAACATCGATATAATATATGTGTGTGTGTGTGTGTGTGTTATACAGCCAGCTACAAGAAACTACCTAACATCCTCTCTCGCAAAATGAGACACATTATGGTGAGGCGCCAGTAAGCATCCAGGTAAATCCAAGATGATCTGTCTCTAAACGAGGTACCCTTCTGACCTGATTTCATCCGATTACACGGTAGGCGGTTTCGTGAAAAAAATACCGTATCATTTGTTTTTGTTTATAATACAACTTGGTATCAGGAGACACCTAGTACCCCAGCTAACACCAGTAACGTGATATTTTCGTATTTAGTTATATGATGGATAGGTAAAGGTACAGTTATAAGAAAAATCACTGATTATTGTGACAGATTGTAGATTCTGGGGACACGGGGCATATATCCCCATTCAAGGATGGATGGAAATGAACTATGTTTTCCTAATCAATACCTTAACCCCGATTCTTAATCTCACATAATACATATAACTTACTCCCACCCCGATTGAGAGAATGGTTTCGAATGAGTTTTACTTCTAGGCATATTCTTTTTTTCTGGCTGATGGATTTTAATCGCCAGTGTTCCTTTGATTGTTTAAAACGCACACAACGAATGCGTCTAACAATACAGTAGGTTTTGTATTCATTTTGTTTTATGAATGAGAACAAACCAAGGTCTAGTTGGAAGGAGAGGGTAGGGGAATTCCTTGACTCCATGACTCCATGATTACATTAATTAGACAGCACTGTTTCCTGTCGTAAGTAGCATAAATTAAGGTTTTACGCAACTGCTTCCACAGTTGCCAACTTTTATCATTTCCACGAGAAGGTTGGCGAATAAGCCACACATGGTCATATCAGTCCAATAGGACAAACTATAGTTAGTATGGAAGAAAGAAAGATTAACTATAGTACTCCTGTTGAAACGGGCCGGTAGTCATCTGGAGACTACAAAGTACAGAAGTTATAGAAATAACGTTCGGGTTTATGATTCTAGATAAGGATGTTAACCTATTCACGTTAGGAGTGCTTTAAGAAGACCACGCCCGTTTTATTTTAAAGTAATATCCTGTGGTATATTTAACGGTGCCCTGAAGTGGCCAGTCGCTCGTGTTCCGCTCATGAAATTAATTCGAGCCTACCGTTAGACCTGATTAGGACGGTATCTAATCTTTCTATAAAGACCAAAGCTGATCTTTGTGTGGAGCAGAAGTGAAATGGCTCCAGCGAAATCGCATTGAGCAAAGAAGAGCGCTATGACCAAGTGGTTACGTTTAGTATAGCCAAACTGGCTATAAATAACCTAATATATATATGTGTGTGTGTGTGTGTGTGTGTGTGTGTGTGTGTGTGTGTGTGTGTAGTGAATTAAACATTAAAATAGGAACAGAGTAATTAGATATATTGTGCATAACCTATTTGCGATGTACTTTCTTGGATTCTTGTCACTTGGTAGAATCTTTCCGATAAGTAACTTTATTGATCTTATCAGTCTTAAGCAAGTACCAGTAGGTTTTTATATTTAATACAACAAAATCAGTTTCTTATCAGATATAGCCTGTTAAACACCAAGGCCACTATCAGAACTAAAAAAGTAAAGCAGCAAATTACTTAGACAAAAATTACGATTACATTTAACATGACGGCAGTTAGTTTATTTAGTTAGGTCTAACTATGAGACAAGTGTGTGGTATAGTCCTTTTTGTGGTGGGTTTAGGTATCATCACACAAGAACGTTAAGAAGGCTGGTTTCATCTTAAAATGTAAAGATATAGATATACAAATATAATATCCATTATATATTATGCAAACTTCTTTTTACCAAATACGGAGAACGTGCAATCTAAGCATTGTATCTTAACCGCTACTGACCACGGAATAGACAAGTGATGGTTATAAGGAATGGTCTAATATATATATATATATATATATATATATATATATGACCTAGTAAGATTACTTACCGACTGAATCTTGAGAGGTGATCCCTGATCGACTCCACCCTGGAGTACGAACCCCCAGGGTGTGCTGAGATCTTGGCGAACTATCTGAGCTTTCAATACGTCGATTTCTGCCATTCTTCGCTAAATGGAACGCTCTGACGAAGAATAATCAACCTATTGATATAATCAGTTGCATGGAGTAGTTGTGGTGTGCTGGTGGTGGAATGTGTCGTGGGGGAGGGTTTGGCGTGGTGGTGTCGTCCGGCTGAGTGTGAACTTTGTAGATTTAGTGGCAATAAGACGGCGATCACGAAGATTGCCGTCGTTCCGGAAATCGACGGCAGCTGACGTGGAATGGCGTCGATATCTTCGTGGCCCTTGTATTTTTCTTTTCTAACGCGACTTTAGGCCTACTTGTAACGCGGCCCTACGTGGATACAGCTCGAGTATCGCCTGAATGCCGTATAACGCGATCTGAACTCGAGGCACTTGATGATATATATATATATATGTGTGTGTGTGTGTGTGTGTGTGGCTGTAAATCGTGTGCTATTTCTGGTTATTGTTGGCCAAATATTCGGGTTCCAAGCGGCTAAAGCTTTGGTTTCTTCTGAGAACTTGGTTGGAGATAATTTCCCACACCTCAACCCCACGACATCTCCAGGCCGCCTCTTCGAATCTTCCGCTTTAATAGGAAACGTAGAACTCTAGAAGGGATTCCACCCTGGCTCGCCTCGCTTTCCTGTCGAAGATAACGATGAATATTAAACTATCTGCTTGTAGAGGCTGCCACGTCCGGATTAGTTTTCGGTTGATGATCGATTTAGGTTAACTTCGACTGAGATAAATCTGATCATTTTTTCGTCGTTCCGTACCACAACGAGTTGGGTTACCGGTTTCTTCTGGACCTGCCTGCAAGATTCGTGACCGATGCCACTATGTCGCTGTGTTGTCTTCCGGATACTGCCGCTCGTCAGCGATATGTAGCACTCCGCTACCAGCTTGTGCTTAGCCGTGTTTCATCCCGAGATAGGGCAGTCAGCGATTGGTACTGAAGCAGCCCGTAGTTCAGACTACTAGGCGTACAGTAAACACTAGAGCCTCGCTCCTAGTCAGCTTCCTTCACAACATCCACTTCTATCTCAGTGCCTGCTAGCCATTGAAACTAGATTTCCTCCTACCTGCCAAACGGGATTGCTCTGCCGTGCCACTAAACGTAGCCCGTCGGCTAGGCCACAGTGAATGTATTATTTGTTCACAACCCGTATGTAACCGTGTCCGTCTTTATTCGTGTATGCATCCATTTTGAGCGTACAGAACCGCAACCAACCAGACTAGATTTTAGATAAATATACTCAGTTGTTAATGTATGAATTATATTAGAATATATTTTATTCTCGTCGTCGGGTGAATTATTCCGACATTTGTGATATTCAAATATTTTGCTTCACGGCCCCTTTTTCTTGGAATAATATCACAAACGCTCCTGTCCACCAGCCACAATAAGCCCAATATACCCAATGTTTTTTTAAAACAATTAGAAAAGAAAAGAACTTTATTTAAAAGATGGTATTGTTAATAAAATAATTGACCGTACATAACACTCACAAACATTATTATGAATTAAATTAGTTAAATATTTAAAAAAAGCACAGATCCTGATTTATTCACCCCTTTGATTTTAAGTAGCACTGTATTGCATCAACATTGATTAAAACTAGCCTTTTATTGATGCTGCAGAAACTGTATGTGTTGGTTGTTTTGAACTCCAGTGATAGGATACTGTTTCAAACCAATGATAACCTAATTGGTTCTAGATTTTGTTATGGCAAAAGAATATCTGACGACATTATACCTCAGTTGTGTACATTTTGTAAAAATAATTGTGGTAGGCTGAGGCAAATAATTTTAGATGACTCAAGGGAAGTCACACAAATTAGGATAGGTTACTTCATGGTTGATCCAAACATTGTGATAGTTCCAGATTTGTATATCGCATTCACAGTTTGTATGATTTCCTGTTTAGATGTTAACTTCCGCCAGAACATTTTAATTAGTCCTTCATTTTTCACTGTTAATGTTGGTCGTGATTCGAATCGAAACAGGGTGCTTGCCTGTGTGGAATGTTTTAAAATAATGGCCGAAATGGCGGCTATTTTACCTAGGGGGTTACCACAAATGAAAGAAACGCATATGGTTTGTAATTTGGAATAGATGGCATATTCAGTGAATAAAACCTTTTCAGTTACTTGGCTGGTTGATAACTCCTCATTATAAAGTGCCACGATCAGAATTCGAACACCGATCTCTCGTACACTCCAATAATGGGTAAGGAATTATATGCTCTAACCGACTAGGTCATAGGCTATCCCCCATCGGTCATATATCCTAGGTGTAATCAGTGTCAAGGTCAAAAAGGTGCCCCACTCCGTTGATGACATACCTAGCAAACAGTATTATTTGTAAGTATGACTAAATATCTATCCATATACAAAACTGGATGTTAAATAAAAGAACACTTGATTTCTTGGATTACCTATTCCTTGATGTCCAAAGAAAGATCGCTGAAAACTAACACCAGGTTTTTGGGTGTCCATCTTCCCAGATTTATCAAACCTCCTTCAATGGATTCAGTTAATTAATAATAATAATAATAATAATATATATATATATATATATATATATATATACGCACACACAATATTTTCACGACAGTTCTTATCACTGTTGTTATTTTAAGTATTTCATTAAAATTGACTTGGTTAGCCTTTTGGAGGTAACCAATATGGCTGACCTGAAGTCAGGCTATTTTACAGAAAATGTCCACACCACCTATCACAGAAACAAATAAAATATAAGTTAATTACTTGATACATCCTTATTCTGTATCATACATATAATGCAGTTATCACCAACCTAGACTAAATTAAGTCAAAGTCTCAGAATAACAAATTTGAAAACTTAATGAAAAGGTATGGCTTTTTATTTAAGAATAAAATAATGCGAGAAATTTAGTATTTTCAATTAATTGTCTGTATTGCCGCTAATTTAATATGCCATCATATGTAACGAATACTTAAAATGGGGAAATTTAGTATAATAAAAACGGACGATAAATTTACCATTAATTTTACGCCATCAGTCACTTTTGAAAATAATGATTTAATTTCCTCATTTGTGTTACCAACCGTGATAAATGGTATGCTTTAATAGTAGACAATTTATTTTTACCATGAATTGGCCCACAACTGTCAAGAACACTCACTTTAAAAACCACCGACCTAAACAATTGAAATTGTTTTATTTATGAATTTGTATAATTCCTCACTATCCTCAAATTTCAATGAGCATATCGTTTACAACCAGTAATTTTAGACAGATATTTCATCACAAGACACCCAACAAGACGAAGTACTCATTATTATTGCTATGTTAACCAGTGACTACTTCACAGAACAATAGGATGTGGATGCATCATGTTATCACTGAGTCAAATATTCATTACTTTAAACAATACGTTTTTAATATATATATATATATATATATATATATATATATATATATATATCCTGATTATATGGATGGCGAATTGAACCTAGATGTTAGTCTGAAAAATTATTCGGAAGAGAGTAACACACACACAGCACGCACGCACGCACGCACGCACGCACGCACGCACGCACGCACGCACGCACGCACGCACGCACGCACGCACGCACGCACGCGCGCGCTATTGGGTTGAGTCATGTTGTATCGCTGCTATTAGTATTAATCTGAATTTATTCTGATTTATGCTTAAATTATTCATACATTATTCATACTGTGTATTCATATTTTATTTCTCCATTTTAGGATTAATCTTTCTTGGCCATAGTGTTCGACACAAAGCCTGGTTTTGTTTTAATCATAGTTTCTTTTTTATATTTAGATTATCCTCTTCTGGATTATTTTAGAATTTTGTTTTTTTCTTTCGTTTTTCTCTAATTTTACCGGTAATTAATTATACTTGCAATTAAATATATATTTTTTAAATCAGTTTGGAGTTAATTGTTGTTTGAACGAAAGTATAACACCTGTGCCAGCGCCTTAACTATCTTTATAAAACACACACACGGACGTGCGCACGCACACACACGGACGCACGCACACACCTACGCACACTCACCACTACTACTACTAACAACAACAACAACAACAAAACCACCTCCGAAACCTTTAAGGCTTCACTTATAAAGATAATCATATTATAACGTCGGATGTAAACATATTAGATATAACACTAAGGTCAAATGGGGTTAGTTTGTCTTAGAGTAATAAACAAGTTCCAACCCCGTTTCAAATTCCTGACCCATCTCCTTATCCTAGCATAGATTGCTGATTATCTCAGTCGAGCCCCTTTCTTCCTCTTTAACCTCAGATACAGTGCGTGACAGGACAGCGAATAGTACATATACATTGAGAATATGGAACCCAGTCTCTGTAGAATATACATCTACTAGTAACCATTAGCATAATTACAATACAATCCGATATATTCATATCGATCGCACTACTGGAATGGTAAAGAATTTCAATTATTGAAAATTAGACCCGCCTACTACTGACATCTGACGGTCAATGAAGAATGTTTTGGTATGACTTTGTCGGCATGCTACGTATCATCCAGTCACATAAATCTGTTCTGATATGTTCTGGAAATGTTAAGCATTAGTTTAGAGAATTGGCACACGTACCTACATTTTTGTTTTCCATCCTGTGATAGAAGCATTATGACTATATAATGTGTTCGTCTGATGTGCTTTACCTGGCCCGCGTATGGAAAAATTAGCAACCTGCTTAAGTTGAAAGCTAATTATTATAACTTTTACATGAATGTTGGTCACCAAAACTTAGATGTTGTTAAGACAAAATTGATTAATAATATAGTAAAAGTTGGTTATAAGAAATTCAAGGGGAATGGGAATTCATTTTGGTATAATGGTACTTGGATATATGCCAGTTTTCAAAACTAGGGGCCTTGTATGTATAAGATATTAGATAGTAACGCATGAGCGATAAATGGTGAAAATAACGCTGTTTTATTACGTGTATTGCCTGGTGTTTTGCCATGAATGGAAGACACGGAGAAAATGTGTTCCTAGTCTCTGACACCTTATTCTTTAGCAATTTTAGTGTTAGATTTCACTTTTTGTCAACTTCATCAAGAGCTTGCAACTTTGTGTCAATAGGTACTGGTTTACGTTTGCTATTCATTGCGATATTCGATTACTGATCTTGTCTTGTTTAAGTTTGGGGTAGAGACCCTGGCTGTCACCTATTGTCTCTATTTAAGCAGGTTGGCAAGTCAATCCAAAGTTCGCAGTTTATCATATCATACGCCACAAAACCATTTGAAGTGACATGTATCAATATCTACTCACTATCTACTCGAACCCGAATGTAACATTAAAATTGGATGTTTCTGTCGCAATTAAATTTGATTGTTTGTTGCATTCATATTTCGTTATAACCAGCGCGATTTATATTGATTTAATGTTGCTGGGACCGAAAAATCACTTCGAATCAAGTTTTCGCTGTATAAATTCCGTTATATCTCAGTTTATTTACTATGGAAGTGAATGGGCGTTTGGCCACACCGCGTTTGGCCACACAGCTATTATTTCGTTATATCCTAGTTATTTATAACCAACTTTTACTGTAGATTGTCTGAAGTCGCACTTACATGATTAGTGCCAAATTAATGCAAAAAGTTGGTTTATATACAATGAATATACAATGAAATGTTATCAAAATACAAAGAAATTGTGTCTACATGTTATACATTTGTCAAAGATTTTAAATAAATCCAGTAGGTGGCAGCAGTGAACGAGCCAGAAGTGTAATTCAGGCTTAGGCTAAATATACTGTGCATCTTTGCGGAGGTGCATAGACATATGGCTTAACTCTAAGCTTTATGAACGCCAGCACCACCGTTCCTAAATGTCAAGAAATGATTTTAACCGTTGTTGGGATTTATGTTGGGTTCATTAATACACATGAAATAAACGTGGTTGTGATCTTTATGTGTTACATTTTTGCGATTACCATCAGTTTGTCATAATGCATATATTTATCCCGGAAAAGTTTTTATATTCCTGTCCATACATATGAGTGTGTGTGTGTGTGTGTGTATTGTGATTACAATCAACTAGAGATGGTTGTAATGATCAATTATGAAAGCTTGGAGTATAAGTAATGTTTACATAATTTAAAGTATAATGTTATGTTTACACCAAGTATTAGTGAATCGTCTTTTTTCACCTAGGAAGTTAGAAAAGAAAATTGACTAAATATTGAATGTGAAAATACTTCACTTGTTTCAGCTTAGACAAGTTCTGAATTAAGCCAACTAATGTAAATAGTTAGAGTTATAACAGCTGCTCTTCACGTATGGTAATTTAGTTTTCGTTTGAGTGTTATTTGCATAAGATGTCATTATGTAGGATATTTATGTGTCTGCTTTATATATGGATTTTATATAATTTCATATTTTTAGTTATTTATATATCTCATTTGGGACGGTAGAAAATAAACAAAAATTAATATACACATAATACAACAAACAGCACATGCACTTCAGCTAGGGAAGAAACACCAACCAACAATTTATTTCCCTGAAACATACAAATCAAATTCGGTAACAGATTGTTTGACGATGCTAATCAAACGACAGAATAAAATAACTCGGTAATTAATACGACTCAGTGATAATATATCGATAATATAAGTACTGTATTGATAACAGTCAGAAAGAACTGATATTGTTGGGGCTTTAAATGAATGAATAATTATTATTAAGTAAGTAAGGATGGGTCTGAAGCCATTTAACGACAGCAATATATATATATATATATATATATATATATATATATATATAGGGAAGCATAGTACTTGAGAATTATTGAGGAAAGGATAGCATGTTACTTGATTCTTTATTTCATATAAGATATTATAATAGTTGAACGAGTAGCGTCTTTTACTTGGAATTGAGCAGGTTACTTGCGCCTTGAGGCGGGAAACGATTTAATCAGATGAGATCTACATGAAATGTGGTAACCGACAAGTCTACCGGCAACCAGCTTGTAATACTTATGAACTACCGACCATCGACAAACCCAATTAACATACATAATGCCTGTATGGTATGACTACACTTAGATGTTGTCTACTGAAATACACACCATATCAGCCAGACCCACGCATGTGCTTACATACACCAGCTACGACATCACTAGTGCAACTCCAGGGTACTCAAAACACATTTTTATTAAATTTTCTTTCGAATCCATAAACATTCCTAATTAGCGAAGGGAAACAACCCAATAACAGACATACACCACGTACACGAAACTGGCTTGAACACAGTAGTTGAGCTGGTTGAATAATTAATATTGCATCATTGAATGTGTACAGAATATTATGTACATATAACTTACCATAAATTATATATATATATATATATATATATATATATATATATATATATATCCTTAGACACAGATTAATATATACATACACATATACACATATGCTTTATATATTAATTATGTATATGCCGATTTCATCAACATTCAAAATTTAAATACAGCTCTCAGCAAGTTAACATGATCACAACAGAAGCATGTAAAAGACTTGATGTGTTTCACACAATACCACAGGTGTATATATTCCGCTAAAAATAACCCCAAACCATCTGAAGATTATTTCAATCCGGACGCGGTATATGTGTGCTCGTGTGTTTGTGTGTGTTTGTGTGTGTGTGTTTGTGTGTGTGTGTATCTTCAGCTTATCTTTAGCTAAATGGTGAATAAACTATTGTCACCATTACAAAAATAACAACTTTGTAACAATAATAAAGTACCTACACATATTTATGTACATCAGTATTAAAAAAGAACAAACGCGTCGAAAACGAAGCTGTATATGAATGAACATCGACTGGTATTTACGTGTGATGCTGAAACCGAAACTATACGCAATAAACTAAAACAACAGAGGAAAATGTTCGTTCTCTGGATGTGTACCGGAGAAAGCAGGAACTGATGACATCAATATATCTTGTGCAACGTGACCCTAGAGGTCATCACTTTTTTCGTCCATTTCATGTACAAGTTTGTATGTCTCACTCCTACACAAATCGCCTGGTCTGGAAATAGTAGAGGTGAACATATGACATATGTTTGGATTACTAGTTCTCAAGATAAGATGAAAATGAAATCAGTAATGTAAATATGCTATGAATGATGACTAATTTGCAATAAAAGTAAAATAAATCAGTTAAATGCCACACCATAACAAACCGTTCTGACCTGTAATGTCAACACAATTAATATAAACTAAACCATGCTCTTCGTTATTCTTATTTGTAATTCCAAGCCGACATAACTAAAATTGGAAACCCAAACTAATTTTCCACCTCAACTTTTTAACAGGAATTTTGTTAAATAATCAGTGATCACAATAATAATAATAATAATAATAATAATAATAATAATAATAATAATAATAATAATAATAATAATAATAATTTGAATCTATTTTAGATTGTTAAAATAATACATAAAAAATTCATGTACATTTTAATAGCAGACATAATGATGGGGAAGATCCTTTTTTCAACTTCAATACCACATTGAAAGTAACAGTGGGAGAGTTTAATCATGAATTAACCGCTAAACAAATTATTGTATTAAAAGAAGAAAAAAACATAATGAAATAAAATAAACTATCATAATAATATACTTTTATGAGGATGGTATAATATTTTTAGGAGTTTTAAGTCTAGTTTCTGAAAAGTGGAATACATCGACCACTCAATAAAATTAAAAATCCCGTAAAGGAGGGAAGGACCGAATCATGGTTTCGTGAAGAAGGAAAACCTTGTTCATTTTACGAAAAATAAATGCGTTACTTTTTTTACGAAACTAAACGGATATCCCAATCCGAAAGAAACGGAAAGTTATACCCCTAAAGCCCAAGGGCGAAATGAAGAATGTCTGCCAAAACACACGAACATCAAATGTTTTTATTAAGCTAAGATGTGAGCAAATCTAAAGGATTAAACATTATAATGACAGTAGATTGACAAATTGAGTTTAGTGGCATCAAACATTAGAATCAGAGTTTCTGTCAAATAAATGTCGATCGATTATAAAATGAATGTCTGAGAATGATGGTGGACAGTTAACATTCACTTACCTCTCTTCGCTCCACTGTAAGAACTTCTCAGTGAACCGTCTGTAGTTGAAAAGAAATGCATATTTAATAATGAATAATGTAAATATTTGTGCTTCTACGATATCACCCACAAGACATCAATTAACCCCCAATATAGAAATAATATGTTACGCACTTGTCGAAAAGCGCAAACAATCCAGGAGGCCTTGGCCCAGTCGTTTGTGATTCAGGCATCATGTGATACGGCACACCGGAAGGGGCCGCAACAGCTGTAGGCTGTCCACCGACCAAAGCGTGAGCAGTTGGTTTGTTAGCCAGCTGTATTTCACCGCCAGTTGGAGTTCTGGGCTGTAACTGTACTGGGCTGGCTGCGGTGTGCGGACGGGAAGGCAGGCGTGGACTCGGCTGCGGAAACTGTGGATGCTGCATGGAGTATCCGTGTGGCTGAAGCGTGGGCGGCTGTGGACGCATCATACGTGGTTGTGGGGAAAGAACTGGGCTCGGCTGGACTTGATAGGGAACTGATTGGGGCACCATCAGTGAAATGTTTCCCTGTGGACTGACCGATCGCTGATAGGTGAAAGAGGAGCCCGTTTGTAGCCTCGGTGACTGTTGGTAGCCGACTGGAGACACTTCCCGAGGACTGGCCGGTTGATGGACCGTACCACCATGAGGGCCAGTGGTCTGTTGGTAATGGATACCAGTCGATCTCGGTGTCTGCTGTAGGCCTGGCTGTTGACTACTCTGTGGCGGACCGTAGTGAGCCACACCCTGTGGGCTAGCTGATCTCTGATAAGCCATAGGATTTGTTGGACTGGGCTGTCTTACCTTGATGCCTGGAAAGTGGGAACGTATATATAAAAAAAATTTTTTTTTTATATATATATATATATATATATATATATATATATATATATATATATAAACAGCCATACACACTTACATACACAAACACATATACGCCACTTCTATGTTAAGAAAAGTTAAATAAATTCACCAGCTTTCAGATAGTTTCAGATTACGACAAAGAGACAAGTCGGATTAACCTATCCGCTGGCTTGAAAGTGTATGAGCAACCGGTGTTAATATAATAATATTTCGCACTGCAAACAGAAGGGGAATACCATATTACGTATATGTTTTTATTGGCTGGTGTCCTACCTATGGGCGCCCCCTGATTGGGGGAGGAAGATCGCTGCGTCTGATAGTCGGCGGCTGCTGTATCAGGATGCATGACCTGTGGGTGTATGAGCCTCTGTGGACTGAGATGTGAGCGATCTGACAGTATGTTTGGCGGGTAAGAGGGATTAGGTGGGGAGGGGGAACGGTGCTGTAGTCTGGAGCTGGTGTCAATCTGCAGTGTGTTAGAGTAGTTCGTCGGACTCCGTATTCCCGGACGGCCAGCCAGCTGGCGCATAACTTGTTGTGATGGGCTCAACGGATGAGCGGACGATGCCTGACTTAAAAGTTGGGTCTGCAGGGTGGGTACGCCCTCTTGGGGTGGATATTGTATGTGCACGGTCCGAGCACTGTCGAGACTTGGCGCTTTTGTATGTTCAGCGCTGACCGTTCTGACAATGGGTTCGGTGACTAGGTGGGAGGGGACACTGTACCGAATAGCAACTGGCTCGGCTGAGCCAGTCCGTGGTGATATAGTATAGGAGAAGTGGCCCTCGGAAGAGGGAACAGAAAGGGCGACCTGCGACAGAGGTTGCCCCGACCCTCTCTGGTGCGTCAGAGAGAGACTGATTGAACCGGGTTTATTCTGACCGATCGAAAGAGAAAATCCCCTAGAGCCACTTCCACTGGCACCAAGCACAAACTTCTCTCGGTCTGTTGGCTTTAGACTCGACAGCAGTACGTCACCCTGTTTTGGTTCGCCGAGCGATTCGAAACTTATCACTTTCTCGCGAAACGTCTCGACCGGCTTGCCCTGTGGCAGATTAGCAGACATGTTCTGCGCTCTTTGCTTGGCATTCCTGTGTCGCTGGAACGAAGCGGTCGAGAGAGCGTTCTCTCTCTCGATCCTGTCCAGTTTGGCGGCTAGCAACGAGGCCGAGCTATAATCCTCCATGTCAGACATGGAGCCATCATCATCCCAGAACCGACGGCGCTCCAAGATCCGTTGCCTTCTGGGTTCTATTTCGATAACAGACGACTCTGGTGGCTCAGCAAATCTGACCCTGCGCTGGTTTTGCCGGTGCGACACTGAGCCCCCTGGAAGACTGAATCGTCTCCTGTGGGAGCCAGGTGAACCGCCCGCCTCGAGGAGGTCATATACGTGATAATGTGCCGGGGATGCCCCGAAGAGTCTCTGCTTGATGTCGTCCAGTGATGTGCCGGTAAAGTTTGGATTCGGTGGCGTGTCTATAATGATTTCTTGCTCCCCTAAGTCATGGTAAATCTGATCATAGTGTTCTCTGACCAAGTCGGCCCCGCTCTGCTTAAAGTAATTCAGCCCCAGTTCCTGGCTATTGGTTGGCTCGACGATCTTTGGATGTTGGACGGCAATCGCCTCCAGTCGTTTGTTCAAGTTCTCGACCATCTCTTTTACGGCTGGCATCGGGATGTCGACCAAGTCAGGTGCTGCCGCCTGGAAGTGGATCTCCTCTGGCTGAGGAGAGTATTGTTCGCTGGCAGGTGAAGGTTTTAGCATGCTTATTGGATCAGACGTGGAAGGCAGAGTAGTATGAGGAGTGGTGTTACTTCGTTCAGAGGGTGGCGCGGCCCTACCTGCAGGAAGTGGTGCCGTCGTTACGGAGGTCGTCTTAAAAAACGGCGGCGTCGTTGGCGCACTGACGGGCGAACTGATCGGCGGAGACTCGATCCTCTTGCCCACATAGGTAAGTGTTGACTGAGGCTTCTTCTGGCACATTTCGGACACCACGCTAATCTGCTCGCCTAAGGAGACCCCCGTCCCAATGCTGTCTACTTCCGTTAGCCTGTTCGCGGCAGCGCTCAACTGCCTATCATCGAGGGAATGTGACATGACGTGTTCCGCTCTGGACTTCCTCCACGGATGAAGGACATTCTTCTCCCCTGAACTCGGTGGATTGACACCCGACCCTGTCTGCTTATGCACACGCCATGGGGCCGTTTTAGAGAAGTCTTTCTTTTCGTGACTGACTGACGTCACGACAGTATCATCCTGCTGTTCTCCCTGCTCCGTCGTTCTCTCTTCTTTTCGTTTATCTCCTGGTGGGATCCGTATTGTTTCTCGATGCTCTGCCGACGTTACAATTTGCAGCGACGGCTTTGAGGCAATGATGATTTCTTCCGCTGGGGCTTTTGTTTGCCTGGATACTGTCTCTCCTCCTTGTTGCTGTATCCGGATTGGCAAAGATACAACAGATGACGATGAAACATTTCTTAATGACGCATCTTCAGTGATATATGATTTATCTTTCAGTTCAGAGGCAGATACAGATGTTACGTTATGCTGGGAGGATGAGGCTAGGTTTTGTTCTGGTGTGGCTTCGTTGACGTCGATTACTTTCGCTTCAATGGTGACACTTGGTAGATCGTCCACTACCAAAGAAATGGGAATATTTTCTGGTGCCGATGTTGTCGTAACAATGGCTGTCGGAGTAGCTGGAGAACTGGAAAGATTAAATATGGGATATACAATATAGTAACAACCAACACATATTTTAAGTTTAAGAAGAATATTAAAAATATTTAGGCAAACAGAAACATGTTACGATTGTCGTGGAATATAAAAATCTACCAATAATATCTTATCATCTTTAATGACAGCGTTTTGTGTTGAGTCAGACATGTGTTTAGCTTACTAAAATCGTATGAAAAATGGTTATTTTGTATATTATTTCTTTTACCTGTGTGGAATGTGTGGTGCTTGGGATGGTGCTTCATGTGCATGGCTTGTTATTGGTGAAGTTTCTGGGCTAATATCTTCTTTGCTGGAAGACAAGCGGGTAGGCAGCTTCTCGGTGGCATTAGTTTCCGACTGCGATGCGACATCTGTAGCCGGCGATTGGAATTGGTTTATCACAGAGGGCGTGGAGATTTGGCTAGGAGCTGACCAGTCGGACTTATCTGTTACAGAGACAGTTGACAAGATGGAATTTGTCATATCATCCGAAGGCGTATCGTTCTTATCCGCACGATCAGCAGTCTGGGGCGCAAACGCCAGCAAGTCAAGCTTGTCCTGGCCAGGTTCAGTTCTTGACGAATATCCAACTTGGTCGTCTTCGGCTCTTCCGTCACTGCCTGGTTTAATGCTGTTTGTGTTTGTTATCACCGGTGTTGACGAAGCCGCTGCACTAACCGTTGATGTTAGCGGGCTCAACACTTCACTAACAACATCTGAGTGATCGGGGGAATTTTGCTCGACGTCAACAATCTCGGTCACCTTATTATCCGGCATCGCCTGAAAGGAGTAGAAACATTCGGAGAATGAATGATCTCTAACAGTTTTATTTTACAGCGAGACAACAATCTTCATCTATCTTCTTAGCTGTGACATCTAACTCAGGTTGTCAATAACCGTTGACATGTCTGTATTCGCGTATATTTTCCGCCCGTTTCAGCGTTATTACGCCACTTTTGTCTACTTGCAGTGCTGACGTACTAACACAAAGGCTAAAAACACAGACTGGATCACCTCGACAGATGATTACATCTGCTGACAGACAAGTAAACATGTGCGCTACTGGTCAGACATATATTTCTGTGAGTGAACGCACACGCACAAGCGAGCGCGCACGCGCACACACGCACAAGTGTGTGCATGTTATATACGTTCCAGCATAACACATACATGATTTTGTAATAGCTAGCATATCGGTGTGTGTGTGTAATGTTACGAAGAGAGTCATAGTCTTTTCCTGTGCCACACGAAAGATACATTAATTATCGGAGTACTTATCGTAGCTGCTTTTCAATGCTATATTGACACGTACTTCAAATACTTTATGGAATGGCGCTTTTTTGTTGGTATTAAAAATATTATATTTAGTATCTGCCTATTGTTCAAATATTGTATTACCAGGTGTTAATATTGAAGTCGATTTTAATCAAAATTTCGATAAGTGTATTACATAAATCTAAAAATAAGCAGTTATTTACTGTATAAATGTGTTACCACGATATTATGCCCGATACTAATCTTCATTACTCACCCTATATATCAGCTTACGCTGTTATTTGATATTGCTGTTGTTAATTTATTTCGCAGTATGATAGGATTCTGTGATAAAAGAGGCATTGCTCATTTTCACAACATACATAATTATTATAATCGCTAAATGTAGCTCCTTTTGAACATAAGCTTTTGTTAAGAGTCACATCATTTTATAATATAATTAATAGACCATATAGCTCTGTAAGTGTCTTATAACAGAATTGTGTCTGCCACAATAAAGCATCAAGTAACACAACAAAGATTTTCGTCAGTGGATGTGTACCTTCAGTAAATATGTTCCCAATCTATAAGATATGTTTGAATTGAGTTGAGAACTCTCATAGTCGTCTTAAATCTTAATCACAATGAAAATTTCACCAAGCCTTCTTCAAGTAAACGTATTTTTAATCTTGATTGGCCAAAGCTATTAATAATGTTTATCATTTATAATATACTCTCAGTATATGAATATTTCCCTTTTGATTACCAATATTACTCTATTACGTAATCTATGTATTTGTTTAATTGTATTTTCTTATTCTGAGGAGAGGAAGTTTAAATGACTTACATACCGCTGTGTGTTTAAGCTTGGATATTTAAAGATAGAGATTGTCCTGTATTGTGTCTTATACTATACGACATGACAACATTTGTTCGGCATTATTCGTTGTAGTGCTGTCATATGGTGCTTTTCGCTTTCTGCTGTAGGAACTTCAACCTTTTTTCTCTGTTTGTTTCTAACTATTTGCTACTAATTCGATTCAAACCGGTGACCTCCAATTAAGTATTGACACCCAAACGAAGCACCACATACGAACCACTATAAGAGCTGAACTAGGGACATTTTGGTGTCATCTAATAACTTCTCTTATCCTTAGTAAATATGTCACTGACATTTCGGAAGAAAACAAAAATAAGATTAGGAAGCTACTGCCTCTAAATGATTAGTTGGCTGCCACTTTATGTTGTTTAAACCTTTGAAGAAGCCATAATCACAGGTCCACAAAATAATTTTTCAAAATAGAAAATACGTTCAAATCCCCTTCTGTCGTCTATTTTATTAATAAGTGATCGAAAGATATTTTCTTTCCTCTGGTGGACATTTTAATTATATAAGATCAATATTGATGTCAAACAGTAATATTTTCTGTAATAAATTTATTGTGTATTTGGCTATAAAATTAAATCAATGTTAATTAGGTAAATATTGAAATGTTATAACTAGCTGATTTTATCAAGACAGACTAGGTGATGTTTTTATTAAAGATAACATCTCCAGTAGTAAACTGGCTATTACTAGATATTTGTTAACTCGGTGTAATGGAGTGACACTTCAGATGGGAGCCATTAGGTGATTATTTGACTGCTAAGTTTACTGTCAATACACAAACTTCTAAGATAGAATTTAAATGATTTATTAAGGTTACAGATTAATTTAACAAATTAACTATATGCCCATCCTTCTTGTGTGCGTGCGCTTAGCAGCTTATGAAAGGCCCTCGCAAAGAGAATCACGAATACAACCTGTGGATGATTCATCAGGGTATTTAAGTGGATAAGCTACTTTTTATGCTGAGACGTGTAATGTCCAATCGGTTTGTGTGTGTGTGTGTGTGTGTGTGTGTGAACGCGCGCGCGCGCGCGTGTGTGTTGAAATATTTCATTGGCGCAACATTATCCATTTTAGATGATTGATTAATTACTAAACTTGCCAATGTAGATAACCTTTCTGCTACAAGCTCTTTCAGTAAGGGACAAGAACTTTAATATATACACTGCTCATTCTGGTTTATTGATCTTTAAGTTATGTGTCACTATCAAATCTGCAGGCATCAAACTTTATTGTTGAGTCATCAAGATATCCACTTATCTCCAGATATCTAAATTTCATTTCACGGATTAACAGAAAATTGCTAACAATGTGTGCTGGGATAGTCAAATGTTATAACCTGTTCTGATGTGAATGTCTTTATTAATAGAGAATGTACATAACAAATTACTGATCTGTAACCTAGTCATTTATATTTGTTGATACGTACACCTATGACTTGATATCCACGTGTATTTATTGGGTTATTCTTTTTTTTAAGTTAAGAGAGGGAAAACTTTGATGCATTCGTCGCGCGTTCTCTTAAAATACTATTATTAGTACTAAGTATGATCACTGGCAAAGAGTTGATGCGTGTACACTCAAACAGAGGTGATCTCACATTCTAATCTACCACTCTGTTACTAAGCCACTATACATTGTCCTGTTCTAAACCTAAACATAGTTACTTATTTAGCACTCTGTGATTAAGTATTACATCAGTCCTTTTCCCCTTTAGTTAATATATAACTGGTTCCGAAATTAAGAGAAAGAGATATATATTGTTTTTAATATCTATATTATCTGTATATGTCTTTCAGAGAGAATGCACACACACGCATATTTATTCAAAGAGTCATTAAAATCAACGGAATACCTAAGTCTTCTGCGCCCAACAAAATCCAACTATACCAAAGTAAACGTTTTATTGCGACAGTAACGCGGACATGGTGATAACCGTCTATCTCTTTCCCGGTCACATTTCCCAGCTTCTCCACGATAAAATGATCTCCGCCAGCTATTGCCGGCGCTTTCCGGCGTCTGTTACAATAGAAGCTGGTAATATTTTCAGCTGTACTCGGCCGAATAACAAAACTTGGCCGCTGTTCCGTATTCGAGTTGTACCAGGATGAAGCCAGTACCGGAGCAGTATGGGGGAGAGATGTGTATCTCGTGGCTAGCGGGTGCTGGAGGCTGGCTCTGGTCCAGACACTTCCTGGCCCGTATTAACCGCTACAGCCAGCACGGATCTGCCTTTAAAGGGATGTCCGGATAGTGTTACGGCTGGGAACCTCTTTGGAGCATCCCAACCCGATCGGCAACGGCTCGTTGTCGATCCGGAATATCGCCCCGCTGAACTGGTATCCAGAACGCTTACCGCTATCACCACAGTGGCGGATTTATTGTTATTGGGTCTTGGAATTGCTAACTAATCGCGATACAAGGTGTTGTTTGGCGAATCAAAGAAAACTACACATCGCTTCCTATTACACACTGAGCTAAAGTCGTCTAATAACGCGTTCGCTTTAACTGCGCGGCTTTATCCTTTTAACTCGGCGAAAAGAAACCAAAAGTTTTGCAGATTTCGTTTTTATGAAGAGGCGTGAGAGTGAATACTGGATCCAGGACGAGCAACAGACAGAGCTCTCTTTGATCTCGGCTGACCCGTTATTCGGCTATACTTGGTGCTGTTGGGAGGGGGTGGAGTTCATTGTCTCGATATTCAATATGCTTGTTTTGCGGCTGATCTGATCTTTATATGCTGGTCAGTCTTACCGCAATATAAAGTACACCTGATGCTTTGAAGAAAATGGCGTCGCTATGTTAGAACAGTGTACCGTTGTGTTGTACTACCGCCTCCTCAATGGCAGGTCGGTGTGATCCCAGATAGCCCGTTATAATGGCGAGCAAATCATCGGACAGACGTATAACTAACAGATGTCGGATATAGAGCAGGATGTAAACAACATTAGTTGGCCCTCAGTCACCTTGACTCGGGAGTGGCTACCTTCCGCTCCCGAGAAAAACCCAGCCAACACGCGGCTACCAACCACGTCAACCTTCACGTTAACCTGCCAATTATTTCACGTAAGAGTCATCCTTCAAATATACCTAGGACTGAGCTCATTACAAAACCCCAATCCTTGTTACTTTAGGTTTATAATGGAGCAGACAGTAATGTGTGTGTGTGTGTGTGTTAATTCGATATCTGGCAACGAAATGAATATGCCTGGTCTTGAAACAGGACGGGGTATGTGGGCAACAGAAGCGGCTTCAAACTAGTTAATACGCCACTATAAATAAATAGACAAGTATTTAGCGTATATAGATACTGTTTGTTTCACAAAATTGATTGTCGCGTGCCAATCACTCAACACCACACAAAGATATACACACATCTTTGACTGTACAAACAGATGGACGCGCGCCAATCACGTGCGTCTATCTGTTTGTGTGTACAAATACTGGGCAAATGCATCCGTTTACTTTTTCAAAGTCTGCCTATCTGCTTCTCTGATTCTGTTTATTTAACTGCATCATATCCGTTAATATAATAGATAGGATTTATATATATAACTCTGTATGTCTGTCTGTTTATTTATTTATTTCTAGCTCTTAGACAGAGATATAATTGTTGTTTTTATTTCAATCCCATTGTTTACTTGTTCTTCATAACCGCAATGACTACTAAAACTGTTATTCTATTCTGCTTCTGAGTTCTGGTTGCCGTTTTTAAATTCCTCCACTGCTTCCGCTCGTGTTATAATCTTGTATTAATCACTTCCCAATTGTTTCTTAAAAAGAACTGACTGACTTTTTTCATTCCAGAACGTCAGCTAACAATGTAAACATTAAGTGCCAGGTTTCATGGCATTTCATGTGCCCCCAACTTGGGTGCAATTATACAAAAATTATCGGTATGTGATATAAATAACAATACTAATTCGATATTCATTAATGCTATTATGCTATAATTAAGAAGCTTTTAATGACTTCATAACACGTGTAAGGTTAAACCCATGTGAACTTATGCAGAACGTTATTTATTCTGTCAACATGTCGTGCCGGGAAATTTTATAAAATGCTTCAATTAACTACATGTATACTGTATTTGGGGCCTTTTATTACACAAATTATGCGAACGAGTGAAGTCAATAATACAGATTAGAGTTATCAGCCGAAGAAGACAGATTGAATTTACACTGATATTTAAAACATTCCATAAAACTGTTCCTGTATAACTTAACTCTATAAAAAAGGCGATCTCTCTACTAGTTACTGGTTGTATTGAAGTAATTAATTAATTGTTTTACCTTTTTTAAATTTAAATATTGAAGGTCGTTTAATATAGTCACCCAGTCAACCGGGGCTTATTTCGTACAAACAGATAGCTATTTATGGTTAGTTAAAACCATTAAGTTCAAATAAGGCTAGCAAAGAGTTGGTGGTTCTGAGACGATTATCTCGTAATTTGAGGGGGAGCGTTTAGCGCATAAAGGAATAAATTAACATGTCGGATTGGCCTTATAAAGGTACGGATAGACAAAGAAACTGAACCAGACAGACAGACAGACAGACAGACAGACAGAAAGACAGACAGACAGATAAAAGAGAGACAGAAGCACAAAAAGATACAGGGGTGAATTTAAATTGAATAGTAAACGTTTGTGCTGAAGTCATATGATTGTTTTAACAAAATAAATGTATAGTTCCAATCTATAAGTAGTAATAACAGACAATGTTGTATAAATGGTTATATATATATATATATATATATATATATATATATATATATATATATATATATAACTGGATGATGACAAACATGACGTGCTGAATTGTCATTTGCTGGAAACATTTGCCCTCCCATAATAGATGAGCATATCAAGGTAACTGGGTCAGCATGCTAACAGAGCAAATTGACATATTTGGAAAATATATCTCGCCAGCAAGATCACTCCCTATATGCCTGATATTAAGTGAAAATTTTGTTTTTGTGGATACTTTAATTATTTATAATAAGATCAATAAAACAGTTTCTGATACTTCAGCCCGAAGTATCTCTTTTGATCGCTTCTACCGACTACCATCTTTATACCTTACCCGATCCTTCGTTTATCGGGATTTGTTAAGCAACGATAAAATGTTCCATGGGCGCAGATATCTTACGAACTCTTTGTAATAGACGTTGCTAGTAGGGAAGAATTGATTATAGGACCAAGGTAACCGATTACGATTACTTGAGAATATAATGATTACGATTACATTAATAGTGAAGGTAATCGATTATGATTGCGATTACATAATTACATTCATGAATACAATCATATCACATAAAACATAAAGCATGCTACAGTTTTTACATGTTGCTTTGTAAGAACCAGAGGCATTTCCTGGTATCCCCTCGAAATGAAAATATGCAACCGACTTCGATGTCATTGTACGACGATAATTTGGTTTAATATTTCTGAGATCATTATTCACCATAGAGCAAGTAGGATATTTGTCTTGTCTTTTCTTGTCTAGTTAAGGGGAATTGATACTACCAGGCCGTCGCTGTATGGCATGGCCTCTTATAGAGGTTTTCTTAATTTCATGCAGTATTTACTGCATGCCATATGCTTGTCTGCTGATGAAGGATAAAGGGTCTTGTGGGTGGGTGATGGATGATCGTCTTATTATATGTTTTGTATTCTCTTCTGCGAGAAGGTAATGATGAGAGTAGTTTCTGTGTAATATTTTGGCGAATATTTGGTAGTGGGGGCATTCGATTAAGTAGTAAATATGTATTTGCCATGAATGCACAAGTGTTTATTGATATAACTGAGATAAGTGTAATCATAGAAGATCATCGATATCAACTCAACATTAACTCAAGATGGGGATGTTCACCTCCAGAGCCTTTTTGCCACCAGGTCCATTTCGCCAGCGAACACCAAATTTTCTGAGTCCATTCGCCACAGATGGTTGGCCAATTTTATTGGCCGTTGACAAGTGATTCTCTGTGAAATAATATCGTGAGAGTTATAATTTCCAACTACAATATCAGACAAAACTCTACCCTAGCATTTCCTTCTGAAGTACGTGTCCCAGCTTGTAATAAATAACAATAACACCACATGTAATAAATAATAATATAGATTTAAATGTTTTTTTCGCAAAGACTCGCGTCATTTGACCTAGAAAAGTTTGCGCGACAGTTCATAAACTAGGATTTTAACCCTGTGGGTGTGTATCCATGGCTTAACTGGAAGCATGGTTGGCTACAGATATCTAACACGTTGGTCCAAATCTCGGTCGGGCCATACCTAAGAGTGTTTCATCCTTCACTTCGCCTCATTTCCTTTGTATGTCTCTCGGCCCAACTAGCTTATCTAGTCGTAAAAAAGCGACATTTACCCACTAATATTTGATAACCCTGTGACCATATATTTAATTAAATGACTACTAAGGTTTCCCCCATTGGTAACTGAATGCTCAGCGGAATCTATTTACATGGAATAGATCTATATTATCTGGTTAGCAAGTGTCATGTTTTTGTTTCTATCATCAAGGTATTCTGTGTTGTACCTTTACGTAGACGTAAAAAACGGCAATCCTACTCTAAATCCGTAAAAATGATCATGACCACTAGTTAAAGCTAATATGTCCTAATACTTGATTTTATAAAGCTATCCGTGAATAACATTTGTGTCATACCGACAAATTTATATTATCATTACCTGGCATAATCAACCTTGTATTGCAACCTATGTGTTATTTAATCGAACTAATAAGTTTATCACGTTACGAGATAGCCCACCCTATTAGACCCATTATATATATATATATATATATATATATATCGACCTCTAACTTCAACTAATAGGGCTGAACATAGTCAGGATATCCTATTCATTATCAACGTACACCTGTGCAACCGAATATTCAGGGTTATTCTGGATACATTCACTACAATCTTCAACAAAATAGTCGTCAGCTAATTCTGATGGACAGATCTTTATTATTTGGATGACATTAGTGTTGCGCCTGGAATCGATAGATGGCGCTGCTGGATGTTTTTCCGACAGATGATTGCGGATGACCAAACAAAGCTATAATTAAATAAAGCTATGCCTGTACTAATAGGGAAGGGAAAAAATATTTGAAGTTAAATTTTAGGTGTTTTTTTTCATTTTGGTTTTACAAGAAAAGTTTGAATGTTTGTGTAATTAAATAAAGTTCCCTTACTATATTTTTGAGTTATGAATATATATAACTTGTTTATCTAGTTCGAATCCATCATTGCTGACGTTTCCATGATAAACTTCTCAAACATTAAAATAATTCTAGTTGCCAATTCCAGGCGCATAATCCACAGTAACCCATATCATTTAAACAGGTGCTCAATTTAGGTTCATTCAACCAATTAGTACATGTAAGATGAAATGGATTATTTCAATTATTATGATACAACGCTCTGTAACTTAGGAGCGACGGCCCACGTCATTGCATCCTCTTTTTGAACATCGTTTTTTTAAAACCGAAGTACACCAGTTGTCTTAACCTTAGCATCAGCTAATCAAAGTTAACATACGTGAATGAATAAAATAAGGGGAAAACCACCGTAAAACTAAATATGTGTAGTTAACTCTTACAAGTACCACCACTATCAGTGTTATGATATACCGTGCAATGTTTTTAATACATGGAAACTATTGTAGAACAGTGACTAGAGTGATTGACAATCCGAGATCGTAGATTCGACAAATGCGTAAAGCTTGTCTGATTCCTATTCAGCTATCACATATCTCGACCCATTCGTATAGATACCAGCACCTGGCAGGGATGCGAGTGATGAGTCTTGGGCTACGGTTGGGTATTCGATTAAATATATGAAGATGCAGATATCTTCCTAAGTAACGAAACAGAATGTGGGCATGCCCATAATGTATGTAGTGTCGCACGTCATGAAACAAGATGGAGATGATGGAGAACAACCGGTAGAATGATCGTTTCTGATCCAGACAGCCAAACACTGACTCTCTCAGATTCACTGAGAGACATCTCATCTCTAAACTGTCCATGTGTATTGCGTTTATGGAGGTATGTTAAACACTCCACGGCGACATGTGGCTTTTGTTTATGTCGGAAATAATGCGCAATTTGAAATGTGCAATTTGAAGAATTCGTCGAAAGGTTTTCCCTCAAAACGTCTGCTGCTATCTTCCATCCGTTCTAATGTAGTGTATCTTGGCCCACCGATCCAGACAGTCTCGAGAGGTCATCTTGAACTCGCTGATTCCGTGTGTTAGAAGCATCGACTTCTGCTCTCGGAATACCAGCGATGAGGAATAACTACACCTTCTAGCTACGGCTAGAACTCCCAGGAACTGTTGTTGTCCTTAAAATATATACATAGCTGCTAGTCTTGAATCTCCGCTCAAAGCATGACCGTGTATGCACCTTCCTTGCCACGTTGCTAATAATAAAGTTGGCTTGTTGATTAGTACTGAAGCATGATGACTCAGTGGTGGTAGACTAACTTGCTAGAATGGTGGACTATATCGGCTCGAAATTGTCTACTTCTTGCTGACCTTTCGTATATTCTGCAGTTGATTCATTGACCTTCTTAATTGGTCGAGACTTGCTCTCGGATTGTTCACTATGTTCGTTATGCACCTGTTATTAACGACTAAGAACAGTATATTTCGTGGACAATTGAAGATTTATTTACAGGTTCACAAGTAAGGGAGTGGGTGCGCACTTCGGAAGAATCTACTTGAAAAAAAACTTGGCTGAGGTGTCCCGGTGAAAACTCTTTAAAATATCCCAGATCCTAAATGGACCACAGCTAACCTTACCATGATGGTCACATTGTTGTCATATAAAGAAAGCGAACGTAAAGAAATTCCGATTCCAATAGTTAGATTACACCTGGCCGTTATAACTTACTTTGCACTTCATCTCTAACAGATGAACTTCGACGTTCCCGTTCCCTCTCGCTCAACTAGCTTCTATTTTTATACGATCGACTTAACTTGAAAGGTCGTGCATGTTCAAAGTAGGTCGGGTCGGGTCGGTCGACATGAACCGGAATCATCTTGTGTTATAGTCCGCCACTTTATCCACTGAGTCATTCATTATATCCACATATTTGTCAATGCCTAGCTTACCGATACCTACCAGTGGGTAGCCCCACCCACGCCGGAACTATATAATCTACGGTTTATGGTTGAGCTGCAACATTGTTGGAAAGAAGACTGTAGCTCGCTTTAATTGGCTCAGTCTAGTGTACTATCGTCGTGGCCTCTGGTTGAAATCGGTAAATTTATCTCGATGGGGATAAGATTGACAGCGTTTGGCTGTAATATTAGAGTAGCCTTTCCCGCTGTGCGGTGTATGAGGAGGTGAGGAGATTGCGTGTTGGCGATAGAGCGGGTGTTGGTGCGTTTGTGTACGCAGTAGCAACACAGATAGCCGCTGTGTTTGAAGTGAAATTTCTGTTCATCGATAGAGACAATAAGTAAGACTCTTGAGGGAAGTTGTCAATAATAGAATTATAGAAATTTACCGATACGCACAGAGATATAGCGAAGTGCTTCATTTAGTGTTAATGGTGTGGGTGGGTGTTCGACTATTAACTAATCTTCCTTATACTACACTGTTTCACTCAGCAATAAAGGAGTATCTAAACCTACGAGATGGAAAATTTCTAAAACTTACATTTACAAAGATTATACTTCTAGTAAAGTCTAAGACTATACTTTATTATACATACCAGAGGTTAAGGTGTGAAAACCTTGAACTATTAATGTTTGGGTCTAGGAATATGAAACAAATGAATGAAGTATGGTGATGACTGTTTCCGTGGTTACCTGATCTGGTTAATCTGTACCGAAGTGATTTACAAAACATTGATTTGTCCTTCTATCAATCGAATGGGCGGGGGAGGGGGACGTGATGATAACCGACCGATAGCCGAATGTGCCAGTTTAGTGGGTAATGTGATGATTATTACTGGAGCTGTTCTAATTTGGGTGCAGATAGTGAGTGAGTGAGTGAGTGAGTGAGTGAGTGAGTGAGTGAGTGGTGGTGGTGGTGGTGGTGGTGGTGGTGAGTGGTGGTGGTGGTGGTGGTGAGTGGGTGTGGTGAGTGGTGAGTGGTGGTCGAGTGGTGGTGGTGGTGGGGTGGTGGTGGTGGTGTGATGGTGTGGTGTGTGGTGGTGGTGTGGTGGTTGAGTGTGTGTTTTTGTGGTTGTGGTGTTGGTGTGTGGTGTGGTGGTGTGTGTGTGGTGGTGGTGGTGGTGTGGTGTGGTGGTGGTGGTGGTGGTGGTGGTGTTGGTGGTGTGGTGGTGGTGGTGGTGGTGGTGGTGGTGTGGTGTGGTGTGGTGTGTTGTGTGTTGTGTTGTGATGTGGAGTGTAGGAGGAGCGAGGGGAGGAGTGAGTGAGTGAGTGAGTGACGTATTTATTTTCAGAAATTTTGATAAAAATACACATTAGAAAGAATTTTTCAAAATCAAACTCGGTGAACTATTATAGTTAGAGACAAGGACGATCACTGAGGAGCAAGGAAATAAAACCTTTCTCTAGTACTAAGTAGTAGACTGATGAAGGCGAGAACTCCTCGTCTTAGTACAGAGTATGCTTTTTTGAACAGATGTTACAGGAAGTAAATTGTGTGCTGTAAGGGATTATGCTCAAGTGATGCACAGAGCTCTAACCTCGGCTCAAAATACAGACAGTAATCGGGATCTGTAGTTGGGCATAACTCGCTCCCAAACTAAGCGTAGGTCAACATATCGCCAGCTATACACTGACAAATACCGGGCAGTCAGTATAATAATATAAATTATGCTGTTGAACTGCGCATTATAACTGGTGTGGCAGTGGTTGTATCGGTTAGCGAGTGAGTGTGAGCGAGAGTCAGTGAGTGAGTGAGTACTTGAGAGGCAGTGGCAGTGAGTGACGTAGTTATTTTCAGAAATTTTAATAAAAACATTTAACACTGGAATGAATTTGTCAAATTCAAGCTTGAAGAAAAAATGAGTGACTCGACATTCAGCAGGGGGGGGGGGAACCCTTCACATAATTATTTCAGTGCAAAAGTTTCCGCTGAATTTGCCTAAGAAATAAAGAGAGCTCCCTAAATTCTTTAAAGGTTCTTCATAGAAGTTAGCAGAATTGGAAACGGCGGGAAGAATGACTCGTATTAATCACTAATGGCCGGAACATGAACCGACTTACTCAATGTATTATTTGCGTGCTCGAACTCGGAAAAGGGCGCAAAAACATAAACTGAACACTGTCTTCATGCGAGATCACAGAGTTGGCGAGATGAGCATCCATATCTACACCCCATCGTACCTGTTAGGTAACAGTATGGAATAGCAACGGCTTCATTTATCAGCCGTGTTTTACACTTCTTGAGAAGAACAATTCGAAGGCGCGGCGTTTAGAAAGCTCTAGTCCATGAATCGAATTGAACCAAGGTACCTAACAAAACATTTACTCACCCTCTCGCTCTTGTTTAGTAAATCATAATGATAATGGCAAACAGGTTTATGGTTCCGTAACTCCCTACATAACTTTTGTCCAGGAATTAAACTAAGAATAATTCAAGTTGATGGCTCGCACATTAATAATGTATTCTACTTTACAGATATTCAGCTAATTTTAGCTAAATTTGTTTTGTAATTATGCTTTCCACCTTTCATATAATGAAATTCATGACATTTGATATAATAAATATACCAATCTTACTTCGATGTGATGATTAAGAATAGTATTTGCTTGAATTTCACAACTAGACCTATTTTCCTATTACGAAAATAACCAAAAATTGCCATTTGTCTATAATGATCTACACTTCTTTACTTAAAAGTGGGTGATAATAGGGGAGTTTTTCTGGGGTTTTTTTACAGTGTATACGAAAAATTCCACTTTGTACATACCTCTTTGGCATCTTTATCATTATCACAGACTTGAATGATGACAGCTGCGTCATCGGTGACTTCACCCGTGTCCTGTTTACTATCCAAACCTTCTCGAAGCTCGTTTACCGTTTCACCAACGTCATTATTATCCAATGGCTGTGTAGCATTGTGTTTGGACGGCACTTGGTCGGCAACAGTGGCCTGTAACCCGCTGTTCGCTGCATCCTTTTGTTTGATATGTATCACACTGGCCGGCTCCTTGCCAATTTTGTCGTTCTCGAGAACCTTTGATAGCATCGAGCACCTCTCAGCGCTGTCCTGAATCGTTGCGTTCACAGAAGCCGGTGACTCGTGATTTGTCGGAGATTCACCACTATCAAAGACGTGATCACTAACTGTCTTGTCGTCATCGTAATCCGTAGTCCTATCGTTATCCTTATCCTCAATAGACTGTACACAATGCTGACGTTCTGGTGTTATGCTGGACGGTTGTTCTGTTTGTTGAGCCGTCGTGTTTTCGGGTCTCTCGTTTTCCGATACTATTACCGAGGTGTTGGAGTATGTCGGCTCTGTTGTTAGAGTGATTTCACTATTTTTTACGTCACATCCGCCAGTTGTTGGTGTCGCAATTGTCGTCATCGTGACTTCTGCCCTGTAAAAGAAGGATTGTGGTTAACTGGAATCTCTCTCCCCTCTCTATATATGTACTTATCTATCTATATCGATATATTATCTATCTATCTATCTGTCTTCCCATATCTGAGAGAGAGCGGGGGGGAGAGAGAGAGAGAGAGAGAGAGAGAGAGAGAGAGAGAGATAGATAGATAGATAGATAGAGAGAGAGAGAGAGAGAGAGAGAGAGAGAGAGAGAGAGAGAGAGAGAGAGAGAGAGAGAGAGAGAGCACATATATATTTAATATGATTTATGAAAATGTATTATCAGTGTTTATCTTGTTACTTCATATCAATTCAAATTGTTTTAGATAAACATAAACGATTTAAAATCCTGATCGATACGTTGAATATACAGACCTTTCCACAATGATTTCTAGGGCATTACCAGCGCTGATGATAGCTTCCTGGGCATCTTTATGTGTCATATCTTCAGCAGATTTTCCCGCCAATTTGACGACAATATCTCCAGGATGAAGGCCACCCTTTGCTGCCAGGGAATCATCCACCACCTACAACGTATAATATAGGTCAGAGGTATACTGTGGGTCAGTGATAAAAATATATTAAACTGGCCAATTGATGAATATAGTGAACCATCTAGAAAGTGTGACGAGGGCAGGTGATGTTCACTTTAGGACAACTGAGAAATAATTCAACATTTAAAATATTCGGTTTTACTTAATGACTGTCAGATAATTATAATAAAGATAGTGATGTGGGCTGGCGGTAATAGAAATATTGATGGTGGTGATGATGAAATTAATGATCATGATGATAGTAGAACTGGTGAAGACAATGATGGTCATAATGGTGATGGTAATAATACTAATAATGATAGTAGTAGTGGCAGTCATTATGAAACATGAATGTAAGTTGCGGCGGTCGTGATGATGATGATGATTATTATTATTATGACAGTAGTGATACTAACAGTAGTGAGAGTGATAGTGATAGTAGAATAAAGAACTTATTCACTCTGTAAATGCGCTTGTTCAATATGGTTCATCATCAACTCCCTGGGTTGTATCCAGTTTTAGTTAACATCCACGGTAAACATCTCTCCTCGCCCGTACAGATAGTACAATGACTTGCTAGTTCATCACTTGTCTCACTTTTAATACACACCCAATAGAAAAGCTCACGCTAAAACATACCCTCACAGTTTCTATAATATATCCACATATGATTCTCTGTAAATTTATTCCAATTAATAGATCCTGCAAATACTGACTTAGCTTTATACTATTATATTGGTTGAAAAGGTAGATATAGTTCGTGTAGTAAGTAGATGGTGATGCATTACAGGCATTGTACCAAAGAAATAAATGTACATAACGGATCTTCTGGGGTACATTATTTAATATGACGACCGAAGAGTTTTTATGACTGATTTATAGCCCGACAATATGTAATTCAGTGAATAAAAAGCACAATTATTATTTTGATTTTGGAATGGGGATCTTGCTACTGGGTTTGGTAATCCGTTTATTACTAATCGTCAGGAATGTTATACCAAACATAAAATAACACGTCAACGGCCGAGGATACGCTGAATAAAAATAGTCGTCCTATTTACCAGCTATTGGAGATTAATTTAGTGAAGCACATCAAATAAGAAGTTGTCGTTTTAAAACAGTTCAAAGCTGGCGTTTTACAGGCACGTTTATTCACGTCCTTGATTAAGTACAGGATGAACATTGTGGAAAAGATCATGGGGGTGAAATGAAGGATGAAACATCACTCAGTCTTAGTTCTGGAGTGGAATCAATATCCTACCGTTGTGTGACCAACAGCGCTACCAAACTTCGGCCAGAGAGATTTGAAACTCCAGTAAAAGTTAAAAGATTTATTCGCCTCCTTCACTTTCCACTTATTTTGCTGTCCAAAACGGTGACATCATGAAAAATTAGGAACTTGTTCATGCTATAAATAGACTATTCTGGCGGCCATTACAAAGGTGTCAGACTTGATTCTGAGATGATCTTCACAGATCCATCGTTCAGTAATAAATGTGCTGTCTTTGAATTACTCTGCACTTGATCACCATTTGACGCTTCTTAATGGCAAACCATCTGGTTAACTTGACTGAGATCTCCATAGAGACACTGCATAGAGACACATACGCTTGCGTATAAGTAGTTGGGTCTGCCTGGTTGCCTAAATGTGTGTAGATGTGTGTGTGTATATATATATATATATATATATATATATATTATTGTGTGTGTGTGTGTGTGTGTGTGTGTGTGTGTGTGTGTGTTTCTAATACAATTTATACATACACATGTATCATGAATGCATATGCGCACCCATACATACACCTACTTTCTTTCATACACCTCGATTTATTTAATATATGTGTGTCAGCGTTTCTCTTTTTACCTGGCCACGTCCATGTTGTAGGTGTGTGTACATGCAATCATACGTGTGCATGCGTGCATGCACATGCATGCGTTTAAAACACGCATATGGTTACAGATGTCTAGCTTTATTTAAATGCCTAGACCTGTTCTGGGCACAGATAATCAGTGTAACGTGTATTCACATTTTGCATCATCACCAAGATGAAGGTCACTGCCCCACGAACCATCTTTGTTTGTGATGAGATTATCCTAACGGAGCTCGCGCTACAAGTTCCAGGAAGGTTTTGTGTCCGCTGAAAATTCTTTCGAACCAAAAAACTCATCACCAGCCATACGTCGAAATATCTGCGGCATCGGCTCAGAAGCGTTGTAGATACTAATGGCTAGCCAGCCAAAGTCGAGAAAATATTGCTGGAGGAAGCCATCTCTTGGCCTCGTCAATATTAAATCTAAGATAGGTGTTCGCCATTAAAAGATCCATGTCTCTATGGCTCTGGCTAATTTCATAAACATTCCGCGGTATTCTTCCGGTGTGCAGGGGGGTGGGTGGATATCGGGATTGTTACGTTGACGGATCAGGCGATTTACTGATTTGTGTCGGACGTGTCTAGGAGTACTGAGTTCAGGCACGTGCTGTAAAGTTTGTGTATTTGACTGGTTACCTGTGGGAGTAAAGCTAGTACTAGTAGTAGTCAGACAGGTAGTGTGTATGGATTGTACAGACAACCAAACCTCGGTCATGTGCAAATTATTATCGTTGGTTAGAGTAATGGAAACCGGTCACGTGATCTTGGATGGAAAAACGTGGTTAGTCAAGATGTGTTTCAGCACCCCGTAATCAATATTTGTATTCACTGTGCCAGTGCCATTTTACATACTCCTAACACACACACACACACACGCACGCACACACGCACACACGCACACACGCACACACGCACACACACACACGCACGCACACACGCACACACGCACACACACACACACACACACCTGGGGTAGTCAGTCGGTCGGGAAACCCTATAACATTTGGCCGTATCCTGGTCACGTCTCCATAGCAACGTATTTACCATCGGCTAAATATACCGGAGAAGAGCGGAGTGGATCCGAGAAATTTGTACTTGGCTGTTCCGGCAAAACGTTCACCATAACACATAGCCATCGGTGGCCCCTCTACCTTAACAACTACTACCGGTCTCTCCTCCTCCTACCTCAGACAGACCGGCTACATTTATTTTCATAATCACATTCCAGTGTAGTCTCAGGCAACAACGCCAAACAGCCATCTGTCAATAATAACCCCGCTACTAGGGCTAGAAGAGACCATCGTCGATTACCGGTGACGGTTATGACGATAAAGGGGGTTCATAAAGTTTGTTACTATCGGAAGTAGGCGGGTGATGGCGTCTATGTTATGTGTCCTGCATCAGTTGACGTAAACACGCCGATCTAGATATTTATTGTACAATTATATATTTGTCGGAAGAGGGTTTCTTAAGGGGTTATTATCAACAGACCCCTTCAGGATGTGGGATTACGAAACGGAACATTCCATACTGCCAGGTCATGCGAAACGAGGGACTTACCTTGAGCAGTGTCAGGGGTTTGTCGTACTCGACACCTCCCTGGAGACGGAAGCCCCACGGGATGCTCGAGCCGTCCCTGGTCAGTTTGGCCCTGAACAACACCTCGGCCATGTCCGACGCGCGTGTCTGTGTTGTTTGTGTATATTCCCTACCCAGCCCTCGGGCGGCTGGGTTACGCGGCGGCGTGTCCTATGGGGCGGCGTGTCAGGCCCGCAGGCCCAGCTTGATGTCGTGACCGAGGCACTTTCGATTATCCGGATTCGGTGCCACGCTACTAGCGATCCAGAAGGTGCGGACACGCGAGAACGCGTCGCCTACCGTCGCTAACACTAGCGACGGACCAAGAGCCGGCTCTGGCTGTCTGCAGCAACGAAAGAATTCCAAGCATGACGCGGTACGCGCTCTCTCACTCCGCCGGCACGGCCAGTGTGCTGGGATACGGAGTGTTTGTGATTTGGGGAGGGGAGGCTGGCCCAGCACACACACACACACACACATACAGAGAGAGAGAGAGAGAGAGAGAGAAACTCTCTACTCCTCGCCTCTATACTCTAACTTCGGACTCCGCCGCCTCCTCCTCCTCCACCACTACGGCCATGTGTTTGTACAGGAAAACATCCCGCCCCGAGTGCTGCCATCATTCGGGATCCGGCGGCGGCATGGCCGAGGATCGGGCGCTCTCACTAGACGGTGGATCTTCACATCTTTGCCGACCACGGCACGCCACTTGGAGAGAGAGAGAGAGAGAGAGACCGAACCGTCAGCAGGACGAATTTTTGCTCCACTCCACTGCTTCCAGGAATCCGTGGCTCTCCAATCGGATCTCGATGTTATAAACAGTTCGAGGAACGGCGAATAGGTCCGACACTTGCCGAGGTTATATGTAGGCCACGTAGGTAGTGTGATACAGGTAATGCTATCCTCACCTGTACTGGACAAGTATGCGTCGAATTGGTGATATAACGAATTGATTAGATATTTGCATTCTTCCACTACTGTGTGTTGTTATTTACATTTAGCTTGAAGACACAGGACTCTCTCTCTCTTATTGGCCGCCGTTCTACCAATCAGTGTTAGTACGTCCTTGATCGTTCCAGTTTGAGTCATAACTCGGCATGCATTAGTCAGCCGTTACTTGGCCTAGGTTTCTCTCTAATATCGCTCAGATTATTGCCGTTGGCGCTCCCATTTCCTCGCTTCATCTTATTTTTAGATCAGATCAGTTACTTATGGTAGTAGTCATGGTTATTGAAATGTGCTCATTATTGTTGACATATTGATTTTAAATTAAAATACGTTTATCAATTTCATATAACGCAGGCACACAAGATATATTAATATTGTTGTATAATTAGATTGGCCTAGTGTGTGGCTGGTTACCGTGGGGCCTGTGACTTTCGATCGACCTTACACAAAGATGTATGTATGGAGATTGGTGTGTGTGTGTGTGTGTGTGTGTGTGTTTGTGAGAGAGCACGAATATATATATATATATATATATATATATATACCGGCATGGCTATATCTGAAGGAAGTTTTATCTCTCAATTCGTCTCATTATTTTTAGACGTTGATCGCTTCATTTAGTAACCATATACTAAAAATTCGCCGTAAAATTGCAACAAAAGCAAACATACATGCATACATACATACACACCAACCTATATTCATCGATATATACTCGCACACAGTCATGTAGTCAACAAATCAATCAAATCGATTGATCTATCAGTTAATTAGTTGATTGATTGATCAATCAATCAGTCAGTAGTTTTATTCTGAAATGTTACATTAATAGAAAAATGTATATAGATGATGTGATGTGTAATCATCGTTCGGGGTCCTCTGTAATAAGGAACTGCCCGATTTAGATAAATATCCCTTAAGACTACACCTTTTTCCCCATCGACACCATTGAGCTGAGTATTCCTTGTGATACAAACAAATAATTAACGTAACAATATCTAGGACAATAGCCCGAAGACATCGTTCTATGCTAAATACAGCATTCTAATAGATTCTACTCTACGATTACACCATCAGTGACCCGTACAGTGGTATTTAAAAAGAATAGCCTCTACAGCGTCTGTACTCATACAAGATATTAAAACCAGGGAATTATCGTAGGTACTTTGTAACACAGCTATTGTCACTACAATCATTCATGGTAATTAACATGGTGTTAAAAGGGACGTTTCGATGGCCCAGTGGTTAGAGTACTGCATTATAAACCTGTTGTGCGTTCGAATCCATCTCACACCTGTCTTTGTAGGATCTGTTTCCATGGGCAGTGGCCTCTAGGCTCTATGCTCGACGTGCTATCAGTGTCCAAGCTAAAGAACTCAACTGAGATCAACTCAACTGTATATTCAAGATATTTCTATTTCTAACTATTATAATTAATTTCTATTTAATCAGCAATCTGTTATCATTTAGTATAAAGTTACGGAAATCTAAATCCGTGAACAATTTACAGTATTCATTACTTTTGTTATTGTTGTATATTCAACATCGTTTCTTCCCTTCATATTCTGAACAAATACCAACATTATAAACCCCCTGGATGATAGATCTAGAAGCACTAAATCATCGCTATGCACAAACTAATTCTTTAACGGTGAACATATGACACAACTACTTTTTACATCGATTATTATTTTCGTTTACTGATAGCATCTATGTACTGAGTACGGAAACAGAATTCGTGCTCGACGAAACTCATTACTAACATCAAAATTAAGATCTGATATGTTTAATGTACTTACATTTCTGGAGTTAATACCAAAATAATACATTTTTAATTATAAAAAAGTAGGGCACATGTTATAAGTTTTGCGAACATAACATTAATATTTGACAAGATCAATTGCTTCTAAAGTATCTAAAACATGAATATACATTAATGTTCGAGCTGTAATATTTTAAAACATCCACTTTGAAGATATATGTACATATATAGCCTTTGTTTAGTACTGATGCCTACATAGAGTCATACATTTAACATTTCTTCAATACTTCTAATTATTTTACAGCAAGTACTCATGCTAGATACAATAATTATCACAGACTTAAGAAATAAAAAAGTTAGACATATAGATAACAGTATAAATTTAATGTGACTGTGATGTTTCTAATATTTTGTCTGTATATCAGCCCAGTTCATTACTTTTACATTATAATAAAAGTGTAATGCCCATATTTTAGCACACCGTGCACTAGATGAACCACATGGCATCCAGAGGTAATGAGGAAAAGTGAAAGATGAAACACCCTTCAGATGTAACTAGACCACGATTTAAGCCCAGATACTAGAGATCAGTGCCACCTATACTACCATGGAGGAACTATTTATCTGTGTGACCCCTGTCTATAATAAAATCATCGTGAAATCTTAGACCATCCAGTTATATATTATTAATACTCAGAAAAAGGGCCAACATTGGAAATGTATGTTTACACTCTTGGGTGTTATCATTGTTTAATAATCCATAGATCATGAAACAAAAGGAAAAAGATTCAGTTGATCCAACTAAAATCATATCAAATGTGTATTTAGTGTACGAGGCCCATTTTGAAGTGGGACAATTTTCCAGAGAATATCAGAAGTGCACCAACTCAGGATTTCAGTGTATATCACTACGGATGACATATCCTGAACACACACACACACACACAGCCCTGTCCTTTAACGAATTTTCAAGTTGATACAATTAAGATTTTCAATCTAGCAGGGTCCTTTGTTAAACACAGAAATAAATACGCCTCGATTTCGTCAGAGGTTATTGTCTTGTCTTAACCGTCTATTTGTATGTAATAACTGGCACAAATCTGGGGATAAATCTTTGTATTCAATATCATTACTATTTAAAGTATTTCTATTACGTTAATTTTCGGTGTTTTTCTAGAACTTAGTTATTTTAGGCTGCGTAAGTATGGGTATATATATATATATATATATATATATAGTGTGTGTGTGTGTGTGTGCCCATTGATTAACTCGGTCATAAATGGATGCTCAGCCGGACAAGATGGATTAGTATGGTGTTAGTCACGTGTATACGGTATACTTCCTGGGACAATAATGATATCACTGGATTATAAACAGGGAGTTGACACAAAGTGTTTAGGCAGCAATGCTGGGTTTTGGACCAAAACCATTTGAAGACGTAAATATAAAATGGAAACGATCACTTTCTTCATTGCCATAACAAGTCTGCAGTAATTATGTCAAAAAGTACTAAACCAACGTAATGATGATTCTTTACTAATCTAATTACTCCCAATACAACAGGCAGTATTTGTGGAACATGCTTAGTTAACTTTTGTAAAAATTATTTACACTCCCACCAGACTGCATGACTTTAAAACATAAAACTATTAAATAGTGTTTTATAAATTATTATTTGCAACCTGAAAATGTTTTAGTTGACAACCATGACTTTTCATAACGCACATCACCTGAGCTTACATGGTAAACTTCGAAATTGATTTATTTATGCTAATTTAATAAAATATGATACCGTAAGGTCTGGTTAAAGAAACGTGAGAGTTTTGAATTACTGGCATTAAGCATAGGTTCTTAGTTCAGAATAACACTGGAGCTTCACAGGGGTTAAGATAAAGGTCGAATAAGCTGACCTTGAACGACCTTAGAAATTTCGTTTATACAAAGGCACTCAGAATTAGCATGAACATTCAAATAATTAGGTATGTTCACTTCATATTCCGTTTCATTATACATTGTAAAAGTATACGATTACTGATATCGTAAAGAAGGATCTAGCTGCAAATAAAAATTATATAAAGTCGGTATTTCCATGTAGCTACGAATCTTAGTGTTGAAAAACGATACGTTATTATGAATTCGAGGTGTTTCCCTATAGTGATATTTCTTTACTTCAAACTAGCTATTCCCATTACCCATTACAGGTCATATATTACTACAGAAGATTCAAGTAATTTTCCGTTCTCAAAAAAAAGCAGATTAGCACACTAATCCTTACAAGACGAACGATGTAATAGGTCTTGGCAATTTTCAATCAGATCGGAGGACATCAAGATTAAGCTTATTCCAAAAGGTTTCGTCATGAAAAATATTATCAACATTCGCTCTCGTATGTTGAATGCCGGTTCTTCTGTTCTGAACTAAAAGTCATATGGATGAGACTGTAACGTTACTGCGATTAAGTAGCAGTCAAATTATTAAGATGGAACCCCCCTCCCCCAGACTGTAACGTTACTGCAATTAAGTAACAGTCAAATTATTAAGATGGAACCCCCCTCCCCCAGACTGTAACGTTACTGCATTAAGTAACAGTCAAATTATTAAGATGGAACCCCCCTCCCCCAGACTGTAACGTTACTGCAATTAAGTAACAGTCAAATTATTAGGATAGAACCCCCCCCCCGAACTTATGCATAGAAAGGGTTAATAATCCATGCTATGGATTAGCGGTGTAAAGACGCATCAGTAAATTGCTGAAACGTGATTAACATGGATAATTCGATGCGAATCAATTCCGAGGATCTGATGATAGTTCATGTATCCTTTCCTAGAAAGGACCACTTAAAGATCTGTATCTTAAAAACCTTTTGCCCGGAAAGCCGTCTACGGACTAGACTTGTTAGGACTCGTGTATAGGATACGCCATGTTGCGCATTTCACGTGCGAGTCGCGATGGATGATGATTGATACCACTAGCAACACAAACATCCCATTGTCGTGATCTATTAGATGATTGTTTGTGTTTCACGTAGTGCTTAATTTTCAGCTAAATAGCATATTTAGCGAGTAAACGTACATAGCCTTCAGTGTTAACCAGTACAAACATATAACATAAATGTCAAAGGTCAGATACTTAACATCCCTAGCTGATATGGATATTTAACATCAACATAGAAATATATATATATATTAAATAGTTACAACCAGTACATTAGTTTAAAAGATAATGTAGTAATTAGAAGAGAAAAAGGGTAATGTTCTTACGATAATACTACTGGAATTGTAATATAAAGGCCACTGGTAATGTTCTCACTGACAGACCTTTATAAACCAGCCGAGTTAAGACAATATTAGTTTTCTCTGTTATAGATAAGTCAACGGAGTACAGCTATCTAACCAGTATGGTTCCTTGCTATCAGTTTACGGTGACATTTATATTTGTCAGTTATCGTCTATATCTGAGCTATTTATTCCCAGAATCACTTGGATGACGCGACTTATATAACATAACATGTTCTAGTAATCTTTGTTGTCTTCGTATTACTTATAGCTTTACAATTTTGTAAATATCACATTATTATTTTAGTGTAGCTGTCTGAACCAGTTTCATTGGGGAACATATGGTTTGTTGTACGGGGAGAATCCCCAGGCTGTCGCTTATTGTTGGAGTGGTTGAGAAGCCTCCTCCCCCACCACTCATGGGAGCAGTACGGAAAGATGGAGCCGAAATACCCTGAGGGTGGTCACTGCCAGGGTTTTTTTAACATCCCCCTTTATTTTAAATAATTCAGTGGAGACGGCAGCGCCATTTAACGTGGTCAGCCACCCACGATGTTGTGAGCCGAGAAATTAATCTCTGGTAAAGTTTCGACCTCTTGCGGGGTTCGAGAACCTGTGACCGTTAGCACCAAGTGCCGGGTGCTTAACCGCTAGGCCACCGGAGCTCACTAGGGGAACATCCCAAGTCACTGTACTATAAATATCCACCCTCGTCTCTGTGATATATACACACGCGCGCGGATACACACACACATACACACTGCTTCTCTTAATATGAAACGTTACTAGACCAAATGAATTATTCAGATGACGTATATATCTACGTATAATTTAGCTGTTAGTGTATGTTATACTTCGATTGACACACACCGGCAGCCATAGAGTGATCATAGTTGAAGTTATTTGTTTCATTTATTTCGGGGCTTTATCTGATGCATGATTCCATCTCGTTTGTTCTTTATATTACGATATCGATGTATCGTGATATAAGACGGTGTGTGCTCAATTAATAACCACTGGTAGTATTATTAATACTAACAATTAGCTAATTATGATACAATATAAATAAGGTTCTAATCCCAATATCACCCATTTTTGTAACAAATAATGACAATAGATAACTGACTTTATTGGCAAAGTGACTGAGTGCAGATTATCCTTTGTATATATGGCCATGGGGCGACACCCTCAACAAAACAAAAACTCCGATGGCATAGCGGTTAAGCACCCGGCACTTGGTGCCAAGGGTCACAGATTCAATCCCAGCAAGAGGTCGAAACTTTTCCAGAGATTAATTTCTCGTGTCACAACATCGTGGTTGGCTGACCACGTTAAATGGCGCTGCCGTCCCCACTGAATTATTTAAAATAAAGGGGGCCGTTAAGCTCCCCATAGGACGTAATACACTCTGGTAGTGACCACCCTCGAAGTATTTCGGCTCCATATTTCCAAACTGCTCCCCTGTGAGCGGTGGGGGAGGAGTTATTCTCATCTACTCCAACATAGAGGCTGTGTTGAATAAGTGACAGTCTGGGGATTCTGCCCGAAGTACAAGCAAGCAAGCAAATCCTACGAAAAAATCCGAACAGACATAGATATCAGTGGTATACCCAGGTTTGGAGTATATTATGGCAGTTCTCTATCCACTGAAATAACTATCAGATGATCCTGACCTTCCACAAAAAATGCTATCAACATAGTTGATTAAACATGTAAATTTAGTTCTCCGGTGGTCTTCCACGAGGGTCCTGAATTATGTGCTATTCAAAAGATTTGTAAATGAAGAAAAAAAGTTTACAGATGTAAAGGATGACACATACAGAAAGGTTCCAGAGAGATCTTGATCCTTCCTCGAATATGTCACTTTTGGTTTAGATTAAATATTTGTAAGTTTACACATTGTGGTTGAATTAATACAAGAAAGAAATACACTACGGGGAAGACTTGGACAGAAAGGACAACTTTTAAGAGGCCATTATGGAGCGATCTCATCAGCAGCATCAGCTCTCATTGTGCAACTGTACACAAAGTTATGTATTTCTTCTGTAAGACATATGCTTGAATGTGTGTAGCCTGCATGGTCAGTTATGTTTAAGACAGACATCTAAAAAAAATATGACACAGCCAAAACTCGTGGATTTAGCTTACTGGTAACACCTTCAATCAGCAAACCCTTTACTACAGATAAGACGGCAGTGTCCAGACTGAACTGCGTAAACACAATACATTTACAAAGTTAACACAATGTATATCACTCTAGAATAACTGCAATCAAATGATACCAGAACATTACAGAGGACACTATAGTCTAAGACATAAAACATCAATTAACTGGTGTATCAAACTTCTCAGTGGATGGAGGTTGTAGGACATAGGAGAAACTCCCTTCAGAAGTTATAGTTGTGTAGAAGCTGCTTTAAACCCTTACAAATAGTCAGAAATTACCCTGCGAGTCAACCGATTACACCAAATCCAATTTTGAAAAGACCAAGTTGTGAGTAGGCTTTCATACCTAACTATTACATTTACTATTACTATTACAAATATCAGTATTAATTTTACACCATAAAAAATGCTATATTTTAGGTAGGTTTTCTATCTTTAGTCAAGTGCTATTCTACTTATGATAACATAGAAATGAGTGATTTATAATTATGGCACATTATTACTACAAGTAATAAGGTAAAGCTATCTAAATCTATATATAATCTTAGCCTAACACATACATACTTGCCTAAATTAGTAAGCAAAGCACTTTCATGGCCTAACTGGTAGTGCAGTTAGCCACAGATCTATAGCACCTGGGTTCAAACCCCAGCCGGGCTATGTCAGAAAGGTGTTTCATATTTCACTTCACCTCATTAACTTTGGAGGTCGCTCAGCCCATTTAGCCTACCTTGCGCACAAAAGTGGCTATAAAACAACAATTGTTTTACATTTACTTAGAACTATCAATATTTATCCATGATACTACAGCCACTGCCTTGTGTGTGTGGAGATGTTTATCTGTGGTACAAATGGACCAATGTATAATTCAAAAGGTTAAACGATGTGAAGAGATAAAATTACTAGAAATAAGAAACTGTGTGTATGTGTTAGCATATGTGCATCCACATGTGAGAGAGATGTAAATCAACAAAATGTTACAAGGGTACAGGATGAAAATAACGTGGGAGGGGAGAGTACAACGTCAAATCTAACATCAATCCAACTGATTTATTTACAGTTTTTAGTAAATACATGAATACAGCTGGCTACAAAAAACTGTACACAGTAATAATATACATTACATTATAAATGGAACTCAAATTCAGAGATCAGAGTTATTATTGAGAAATGTGATCATGATTGAACACCACTAAATGAAACACTCACTCACCAGCACAATATTACACAATATTGTGTTTGTGTGTGTTTAATGTACCAGGTATTCATAATCCTCGTATCAATTTTATGTTTCACACTTCCATCAAATTACCTGATTTTGAGTAATCAACAATGATACAACCGAGACATTACCTATATTTGATCACTTTAAAAATGAATGGAAATATTTAAAGAAGACGGAATTAATGAAAACAGAATTATCGATATACCATCTGTACATTTGCAATAACAGATGTTTATCAGTATGTATAACAAATTCCCTGTCTGCTTAGAAGATATTTACAATGAAGGTGCAGTAATCCCAAACATTGGTGCTGTAGTTGTTGGTGCATGAGTTGGTTCAACATTATGTGGCAAGCTAAACACATATACATCTGTTGTTAGACACTGGAAGATGATCACAGCACCAACCAATATGACATACCAGTATTTGTTGGCTTGCTGAAATGGTATGAAACAATAAAATTAATTATGGACACAGAGATATATAAGAAGCTAACTTTATCACTGTTGTCTTTTTTATAATAAACTAGATAATATTTGCATGAATTAGTGCAGTGATTATGGAGTGAATATGTCAGTCTCAGTGATTTCTTTAGCTACAATGTTGGCTCAATCACCAGGAGCATAAGGCCTAGGAATTACTGTAAAAATAATTTATTTGGATGAGACATCCCACAGCCATAGGTAATGTTGGCAATCAATCCCTGTTGGCAATCAATCCCTGGACCTGAAGGTCTTCAACACTGCCTGTTACCAAATACATTATGGGATCATCTATTATTAGCTTTTGGGAGGAGTGGATTTCATAATCAGAATGATGAAATCTTGAGCCAAATTGTGTTTGGTCCATCTGATACGGGTTATAAACAGTTTTGGGGTATACTACTGTAATATTTCCTAGATTGTGGGAAAATAAAAACCATCAATTAGTGTGTATAGTATATTTCAGTTTTGGACTTAATTATTTTTGTAATGGCCACAACAATGGAATTCACCCAACTAATAAATGAAAATTACCATTTAATAACTGTATTAATTTTTATTTAAGTGACCTACCAGATCTCCATTCCTGTACCACCATGCCTGAAATATATGTACATGTATAAATATCTATATGATTACCACATTTAGGCACATTAATAATTTACTTTGTTTTTATTTCCAGGATTTTATTCTTGGTCCAATAACATGTAGAGTGTTTATTTTTTGTTTAAATTTATTACTGGTCACACCTGGGGCGTGATAATAGATGACTCTTTAGAGAAATGTGATTAATTAATTCAACCATTATGTTTAATTTTGTATTACAACCATTACAACAATCTGGATGTAATATGAAGATTTATGCGCACATTGTTAAAATATATTGACATTCATATTAAAAAAAAATTTTCTTACTCAGGTTACTTAAATCATATATTTATATTCAAATCTATTATTAATGAAAATCACAGTTTTACTAATAATAATACTATTAGTAATAATAATAATACATTATGATAAAATCTTTTAAAATAAATTCATCAGCATTTGTCCCTTATCAATTGATTTAAAAAAATCATCAACATTTCCAATAAAGAAGTTAATCATATTATGGTTGTATTTGGTGATACTTATCAAGTTACGGATATTTTTTGTAAACCAAATTAGTTCGGTATTTCAGTGATTACTATTTTTGTCTTTTTGTAACTTTAGTGATAAAACAAACAACCAATGCTGGTGGATACATAGATCTGGGCTACATGGGAAATGAGTTATGAGTGAAATTTATTTTGACTGCTTGTATAAATAAACATATAAGGATGAATGAATGGATTTAACCTAATGGTGAATTAGCACAGATTATGCCATTTAGAAACATAGAACAAACATACAAGTAAAACTTTATCACAATTTACAGGTGTATTTCAAGTTCCATATTGTCAAATACATTATCAGTAAATGAAATGTCTCCAAAAAAGATTACAGACAAGAAATGTTACTTGGTGATAATATGTTAAATTAATTAACTAAAATCCAAAGAATTACTATATATATATATATATATATATATATATATACTAATATCATCTTTATGTCAATGATACTCAAGTCTACATGACTAAAGCCATGTGATAAATGGGATGATATTTCAACTGAAGCTTATATTGCAGACATAAGTATTTTAATGACCAGGAACATGATGATACTTTAATAATGGAGGAGCACACAGGTGAATATTATATGTAAGTCCTTCTATTATCAAATAATAAACATAGGGTTTATTTGTAAGTACATAAACAATGAGAAATGCAAGACTTTAGTTGACTGGACTATGGCAATGCATTGTTATATAATATTCTTCAGTCTCTGACAAACTGCCTACAAGAAGTGCAGAACTGTACTGCATATCTGGTAATACACACTCTCAAAAGGGAACATATAATGGCTGCATTGGCTTCCAGTTCACCTTTGATGTTGCCAAAAAGCCACATAGTAATCCATGGAGAGAAATATTTCTGAGCATCAGCTCCAAGGCTGTGGAATAAATTGCCTAATCATGTTAAATTTGCAGCAAGAAATATTTTGTAACGTTCTTAAAACCGTTTTCATTGTAAAGCACCTTAGAGCAACTCAACTTGAATAAGGCACTATATAAAATGCTTATAATTATATGATTATATCTGACCTTATGTCTGCCATAAACTCTTTCCATAGAGTACTATTTTATAATACAGTTCAGTGATTACTATTTTGCTAGTTTAGCATTGCAATCTGATGAAATCATACTACTGCACACATTCTTCTCCTTATAAGTAGGACTTGTCCTTACAGATTATTACAAGACAATGAAAGCTTATATAAGGGAATATATAATACTAGTTTTATTCCAGCTGCACTGGCTTCTTATTTTTTCAGATCATTGTACAAGATCCTGCTTTATACATTCAAAGTACTGAGTGGACCAGCACCACTGTATCTAATTCTAAGTGATATGATCCAAAAGTATAAAGCTGTACAGCAATGTACGAAGAGAAATCTTTCTGAGCATCAGCTCCCTGGCTGTGGAAAAAGTTGCCAAATTATATTAAACTTCCATCAAGTACAGAAATATTTTGTTAGGTTGTTAAAACCCACTTATTTAAATTAGTCTATTTATAATATCTATAAACCAATGTATTTATGTATGAATGTGTCTGTAGTCTGTGAGCCAGAACATGTTTTAATTTAGTTTTTAATATAAAGTGCTTTAGAGGAATTCAAGTTGAATAAGGCACTATATAAAATATTATTATTATTATTAACTTAATTGCATTGGACACATTCCTAAACCATGACAAAAGCAATACTTGACTATATACCTGGTATGTTGAACCTATTATATAAATTCTTGGAATGTGACTGGTAACTCTTGTTAATTTTATTATGTAATTAATGTAATGTTTATTGAAAAAGCTTAACACTTTTTAATTCTGTGGAAAAAAAGATCTAGATCTTAGATCAACATTTTATTCAAAGCCTTTTGATAGGCTTGATTATAAAGTTAAACAATTACTTTATACTAGATGCTCAGCAAATGTATCAAATGAAATATTGTGACAGAAAATGTGAAATGTTACTCCTTTACATTTAAAGATTGTGGTAGAAAAACATTTGTACAATATGAAAAAAATGCTTCCTTCTGTGGCTGCTTATACTGGCTGCTAAAATGTACACCTATTAGTCATTTTTAAATCAATGTGCTATCCAAATCAATCTATATCACATACTATCAGTAATGACAGCTTATTTTCTTAACAGCTGAGGGGTGAAGCTTAAAACCAACATAATATCTGAATATTTTAGTATGCTGACATAAAATAACTGATTAATCTGTAATATCTTTATTTTTTCACATATATGAGGTAATATATGGAAGCTTTTTTTAAACGTCATTATTATTGTTATTCAGAGGTGCTCCTCAATTTATTTACTCTTTGAACTCTTAATTTACAAAGACTTCACACAACTGTCTGATTAAATGAAGCACAGAATTATGTTTTACTTAATTAAAGGTTATGCTTGTTAATATTTAGTTATTTCAGATCTGATTATTATAACAAGAATAAATAACCATAGCATGACATCAGCTTAAGAGAAGGCTGTAAATATTTATACTTACTGTGGTTATTGCTATAATACTGCTAACTGGAAAATAAAGAAATTCCCAAATTTAAAATTGAGCTACATCATTTAAAGTCACTTATAACATTATATAACCAACAGATTATTGGTGTCTAAACTATATCTTATAAATTCATAGCTGTTTAGAACTACAACATATGAGTCACTTCTAGGAGTGATAAACTTTACTTACTAACAAGATTACAGGCGAGCAGATAAAACGTATGGTTTGAAGAGCCTTTCACCAAGCAGAAGATGAATGACAGCTGAAAAGATATGCAATAATCAAATATAATATTCTTCTGTCACTCGCTCCATTTTTGCAGACAACATTAACATGGTCTAAATGAAAATTGTAATAATTTAATGACTATTGTTTTATACAATATTGACCTCGTATCACTTGAGAAACTCTTGTCATATAGTTTGATGGCCAAGTACAGCTCCATGTACTGCCTGCAGTAAAATGCCAATGTGAAAGTTCAAGTACACTACATGCTGCAGGTACAAAAATACTCAGGTACTTAAACCAATCACTAAAACAGTGGATGCCTGAGAGACAAAGATTTTCATATCCAGCTACTGGTATGTCTTCACTGCCAATGACTTGCTCTATCAGACAAGTTAGTTTTTTCAAACAACTTTTCCAGGCCCCATTTCCCCATGGTCTTCTTTGTATTTCTACCACCAGATAATGAGACCTAACCTTATGGAATTGGCTTTTCAAAACTTAACAAGAATGATTCACTGTTGTGAGTGTTTTCTTTCTTGCTTTTTGTTTGATTCTGCATAATTTTCTTTATGCTGTGGGAGTAGACGTCTTGCACCTGTTTTCCAGGATCCCCCAAAATTGTTGCCAAGTGCTGATAACAGCCTAGATATCTGATTTAAAGGGTCATCATTTTGCTTTATGTTATTCAGTTTTGATAATGATATCAAGGTTAAACTATATTTGATCCCTATATAATATAAATTGCACACTTGTACGGTTCTCTTACATGAATAAAGAATGCACAAGAAACATTATGTTTCACAAACAAATGTCTCTTTGGCAAGATGCTGCTGAAACCTGATTGCCTGGAGACAGCTGACATGAAGAACTATTTTTATATCACTGATCTGAACCAATCCCCATATAGAAGTATATGAAGAGATTACTGACTTACCACTACCATAACAATTGTTGACACTCCTGTAACCTTAATGGCTGTAGACTGGAAAATATAAAAAAGTAGGCCCATTAAAACAAACCAACAAGTAATATTTCACATGCATCATTGTTATAAAGGAGATAGCAATTAACATAAAATAATATCGTATTAGTTTTATTATGTAACAAAGTGTAAATATTTGTTATTCTGATATTTCTTTAAATAATTTTCATGCAGGTCTATAACATGATATAACAAAAAAAACAACAGTAGTGTTCAATATTTGTCTATAAATGTAGTGTGTGTCGATGTGCAAAATAAGAGACATCCGATATGAAATGGTGCTTATTAAACTTATTACTCAATAATGTAAACCCACCTGACAAAAAAGGTTTTATCACCACCTTTAGTATGTTTTTTGTTGTTTTTATTTGATTTTTGGTTCTTAGTTGTTTTAGCATCTACGGTTTTAAACTAATATTTGTATTATCCCAAAACCTTACTGAACCCATCTCCAAATGACAAAATTAAACATGGTTAATGTCTAAGTGCAAAAGAGTATATCTTGGGTTTGTTTTACTACATTGTATTAAATAACAGCCAAAAATAATCTTGTTTTAAGAAAAGTACAGAAATGAGTTAATCTAGTTCAGTGTTTTGTTTGCAATAGGAATTAACACACTTCACTGATTCAGGCTAGGACTTCCAAAATAGAGATTTATTTTTCCACTTTCTTTTAATAATAAGCAGAGACAACATCAATCTACTTATTCAGTATTTTGTAAATAACAAAGATACAATCAACTAGCTGATGCAGAATTATGTCACCAGATTTGCTTTGATATCATGGTTAAAATGAAATTATGTATAAATAAAGCAATTTATAATTTAAATAAATCATTAAACTGTAAGTTTTAAAATATTTTCTCTATGTCTTCTGAACAATTCAGTGATGTAAATTATTATTAAAAAACCTCTTTGACCAGTCGGGTTATAAAATAAAAATTTACTAGCTAACCAGATATTTTATAACCAACTCATAATTTTGCAATCTTATTTATTACCTTTTCTATATTTAAAATAAATAATTTTTCAACTATAAGAAAAAAGATGAAAACTACTAAAAACTGGAATAAAATAAATATCTTACATCTTCAAGATATAAATATTATGATAATGTGGTGTAGTGAGTTCCCAAAGTTTGGCTTGTATCACACTCAAGCCACGGCAATGGGCCATTGCTATGGCTTGAGTGCAGGGTTCGCAAGTTTATGACACAATGTCAAAAACCATGGATTAATCAAGGGTTTATGATGTCATGTTATAAACAGGTTTATGACATATGTTTTCCAAAATATACCTGAAAAGTAGTTTTAAGAATGGCTTAAATTATTAATATGTTATTAATATAATATTGTAATATTAAAAGTAAAATTATTATACAATAAGTTAGGGCCTGATTATTAGACTATGGTAATCATACACTGGTATTGTTTGTAGCCAAAATCAATTGGCCCGATTGGTGTGCCATTTGTTTCTAGAGCTATGGGGGTGGTACTAATTTAATATAACTATTCATTAATTGGATGACAAGCAAGTCTCTTGGGTTGGTGCTAGTGTTTATAATGTAATAATGTATATTTATAAAGCACCAAAACCAGGTAACCTGTTCTGAGGTGCTGTACAATAAAGAAAGAGATGTTTAACAAAATCACTAAATATAATGAGTACATTAACAATAAAAATATTGTTTGAATAGGAATGTTTTAACATGTTTTTTAAAAACATTTAGTGACATAGAATTTCTAATATGACTAGTCAACTTATTCCACAATGTTGGTGCAGCAACACAAAAAGCATTCAGTCCATAAGTTTGGAGTTTGTATTTAGGAACGGCAAAGGATGAGTTCACCAGATGATCTTAATGTTCGAGTGTTAGCCTTCTCATGAAGAAGTTCTGTCAAATATATCGGTGCTAGATCATTTAATGTGATCATAGATGACAAGCAAGTCTCTTGGGTTGGTGCTAGTGTTTATAATATAATAATGTATATAATTTTATAAAGCGCCAAAACCAGGTAACCATGTTCTGAGGCTTTACGTGTATGTGATCATAAGTGTCTTGAATTGAATCTGTTTAATTACTGGAAGCCAGTGAAGCTCCTTCAATATCAGAGTGATGTGATCATACTTCCGACACCCTGTGACTATCCTAGCTGCGATGTTTTGAATCCGTTGCAACCTTTGAAGCAATTTATCAGACAAGCCAAGAAGATAATTACAGTAATCTAACCATGATGTAATAAAGGCATAGACCACAGAAATAAGTGCATCATGGGTAAGTATGAACTTTAAACTCCTAATGTTCCGTATGTGAAAATAGGATGCCTTGCAGATACCAGCCATATGAGTCTCCATGTTCAGATGTTGGTCAAAGAGTATACCAAGATTTTTGGCAGAGTCACTAGGTGAGATCCAATTATTATCAATTTGAAGTTGAAAGTCACTAGAGTGTTTGCTGAAATAGGATGAGGCTAATACAAGTAACTCAGTTTTGTTGCTGTTTAGTTGTAGTTTATTTGTGACCAAACAGGACTGTATGTCACTAATGCAATTTTCTAGATGCTCAGTAACTTCTTGTCTCTGTTCCACGTCAGTGACATCATACGACACATATGATTGAGTATCAGCTGCATACATATGTGTTCCATATCTTTGTGCTATCCTGGACAAAGGCATAGTATAGATGATGAACAGTATTGGTCCCAGGACTGATCCCTGTGGCACACCAAACAGCAAACACAGAATTTCAGATAAAGCCTCTTCAACAGATATACATTGAGTCTGAGCAGCGAGATACGAGCAAAACCAGGCCAAAGGTTTTCTGCTGAGCCCTAGGAGTCTCTCCAGTCTACTACACATGATTTCATGGTCAATGGATTCGAATGCTGCTGATAAATCTATTAGGACCAGAATCACAGCCTTCTGTCCATCTATTGCCATCAACATGTCGTTTTTCAAATGCAGAAGTGCTGTCTCAGTGCTATGCCCACTTTTGTATGCTGACTGCATCTTTTCGTCAAGTCCATGTACTAGCATATGGTCTTTTATTTGTGTGACTACCAGTTATTCAATGATCTTTGACAGTGTGGGTAAGTTTGATACAGATCAATATTTTTTCAGCTGTTCTGGATCCAGATTGGGTTTCTTTATGAGAGGTTTAACCCTCGCAACTTTTAGACTTGTCGGGAAATCCCCATTACTTAATGAGATGTTGGTAATCTTTCTTAATATGGGACTTAAAGAGCAGATGCATTTTTTAAGCATTTGTGTTGGTATTGGGTCTAGCACACATGTAGCACTCGAAAGCTTAACTACTACCTTGCACATCTGTTCCTCTGTAACAGGCTGGAATCGATCAACAACAAAATCTATGATTTTACCTGTGTCAGTAATAGAGAATTGTGGAATATCGTGTGATACTGACTGTAGTCCATTTCTAATTTTGGCTATCTTGTCACGAAAGAATTCGCCAAAATTCTGTGCCATTTCCTGATTTGAAGCACAAGTGGGAAAAACAACCGATCTACGATGTAAGACACTATCCACTGCATTGAAAATGGTACGCTGGTCACCACCACACTGAACTATTTTGTCATTGTAATTTGTGGCTGATCATGCATGCAGTGATAGTGGCTTCACTTAATGATCCTCCATGTGGCTAGAGTTAAAGATATCTGCTACTCTAATTATATTAATCCATCTTATAGATTTCACATTAAATATTAGTTACACATGGTTAGTTTCATGAGAAAACAGCCCATCTGATATTTTCTCACAGGATCCTCCAAGGACTTTGTGATGTGGATTATTGACGTATCAAATGGACTGATTCAATTGTACATGTTGAAAGATGTAAGAGTCTGTTATGGTTACTGAATAAAAGATACCTCCAAATTATTTATGTTATTACTGAATTGGAAAAAAATGTAAGAGACACCAACATAAAATATGATTTTACATTCATGTTTGTAATATATAAATATACTTATTCTGATATAATGATAATTCACAACTGGTTTTAATAAAACTAGATCAAAAGTGAAAGTTAAAAACAATTTAAATCATAAAATATAATGAATAACGGTTTATGACAGTTTATGACATTTTATGATGGTATATTATGTCATAACAGTATTTACAACAGGTTTATGACACTGTCATATCATAAATAGGTTTATGACTATTATAAACCCAACTCTGCTAGAGTGTGTTACATGCCAAATGGTTACAACAGTAGATTTTAGCATTATTTCAGATCTTGAAACACTGATATACTGAAAATCAGTCCAAAATGTAGCCTACAACTGGGAACAGTGCTTTTTAACAACTGTTGGTGAGGTATCGGCATGGTAAGATTCCATATATGCTGTATGTAGCATGCATTATGCAGCATACAGTATTTTCCCATGCATTTTCAGTCTCTTTTGCAGAAGGTTTTCATACCAAGAACAAGACAATACAGTACAAATACAGAATGGATAGAAAAAAATTAAGATTATAAATGCCAAAAAGTTCTTATAAAATTATTATTAAAACATGCTGTTATTACATCCTTAGAATGTTTATTCAGGAATATGCCTAAGATTTTCATGCCTAGAACATAGCTAATCAGTCCAAATTGCAGCTTTCTCTGTTGGAAATGGAGCAACATAACTTGTTATTGATTGCTAGTGCATACAAATTTATGCAATTAAAAAACCTAATAAGCAAAGAAAACACTGCTGGTGAGTGCATGACTTAGACAGGAACCGGTTTCAACAAGAAACATACCATAATCTGGTCAAGGGAGTACAATTTGATGGAAAGAAATTCAATCAATACTTCATGTTGACCAGAGAATCTAAAATCCTGCCAAATGGTTTGGGAAACACCTGCTCCTGATGTCATATTCCAGATTGCCCCATCCATTTTTTTTCATAGTTGCCTTATGTAGTTTATATTCCAAGTATGATTGTCATGGAAGAAATATTTCTGAATTAAAAAATTAAATTGTAAATTAATTTTTTAAATAAGCAATTTCAATTCCAGAATTGAATTGACCCCATGTCTGCATACCATAGTTCTATTTTTTTTTAATTTGGGGCGCCTCTGTGGTCTGGTTGGTAGTGCATTGGACCACAGATCATTACAATCCGAGTTCGAATCTCGGTGTGGGCATATCTGAAGGGTGTTTCATCTTTGACTTTGCTTCATTACCTTTGGATGTCGCTCAGCTCATTTATCCTACCATGGGCCCACAATCATCATCTTTTTTAAATTGCACACAGCGACTCCACGGATCTATACTCTGAGTGATAGCCAGATACTACTGAGATAGGGGAGTGGGTATTGATCTGCACCTAGAAATGTCTGTAGACTCTAATTCGTACGAAAAAGCCGGCATGCAGCATCTTGCGCATAATCACGCATTCTTAACACTGGGAGTAAATATCCAGGTTTGGGTTCCGTTCTTCACTACTTGACTCAGAAGAAGGGAGAAAGTAACCAGAATAATCCCAGTAAACTAAAACTGTCTAGATCTAACTATTCTAAGGGGAACCTGAAGGGTAAATATAGAAGGGGGAAGAAAAATAAGTGAATAGCGAATTAATTCCAGGGCGGACACTGCAGTTTCCATACCTAATGATTTTAACTGACATGCATGAACAATTTTATAACTTACAGCTACTGTAGGTATATCATGATATAACGGAGAGCCTTCACTATTTCTGGCTGAATCTGCCATTCTGACAATCACATGATTGTAAACTAATACGAAATGCGCACTAGGGCCTGTCAAACATTCCCCCGTACTTGTGACGTATACAACACACATAAATTAACGAGGAAACAGTAAATCTAGATGTAGGCCTTATTATTATGTAGAAAGATTTCTAGTGTGACGGTATTTAATTGTTTCTACTATTATAACAGAATAAACCAAATATTAGATTGATAGTCACATCACAGTCCAAAATGGAATCATACCCTGTCACTAGAGTTATCTTTTAGAAGAAAAAAATATTCTTAATTATTATTATGACCGGGTAGTTAAACTACAAGATATTTCAACTATCCATATTAAAACAATTAATTGCCTATGTATAAAGTTAGGTATATCAAGTTGTAAAAATCCCTAATTTCAGTTTAAGGAGTTAAATTATACAAATACAAGCATTTTGTTGTACATGGTAATATAGGTAATATAATTGTTGCGATATTTTATATGCGCGTAGACATACATATTGTAATTTAGAACTTCTAAGCTTGTGTAAGGAACTACGGGTGCTGTCGTGTTACAGATGGTAGATCTATAGTGGGGGAGTAGAACAACCAAATGTGATCAATATTAAGGTTAAATTAACAAAGAAATTCAGTCAATCTGATGTTGGGGAGAGTGGTATTTTCCACGGTCAGAAGTGCGCGTTTTTCTTTCCCAGATGAATAACAACAACAATGGCAGATTCTACCGACAGAACAAGTTTATTAGGAGACCAACGATCTGGTCCAGGTTCACCGTCTTATGTGAATGCATTTGAAGAGCGAAGGCAGGACCCCGTCGCTGTGAGAACGATAAATCTTACCAATAAGAGAATGTCTGTTGACATTAATATTAAAATGTGTGTGTGTGTGTCACTCACTCACTCAGTCACTGTCCTGACGTGAGTGTGTCAGTTTGTGTGTGTTTCTCACTCTCAGTGTGTGTGTGTGGGGGGGGGCAGGGTTGTAACATAGTGAAAGACATAATGATAGTGTACTATATGTATTAAAAAGAGTGTCATTCATTTATTTCTCTTATTAGGAGATGGTCTTTAATAAAACAACAAATTTCTAACATAAATCATTTCAACATTGTGATGCTGAATGTACGGAATATAAGACTCTAATTAGAGTCATTGCCTGTTAGTAATAACTGACTGTCTAAATAAAAAGACCTTAATCAATCATGGCAGTTCATATTTCTTCTCATGCCAGAGCTGTCTAGTCTTAAATGTGTTGAGCATTGGGCTGTCCACCATACAAGTTGGAATCTGAACACATTTTATCTCATACCTAGTCTCGCATGTAATTTAACCATCTTTTGTCCATGCTGTCTTATTCTCAAACTTGTCACCATTGTGACATACTTGGGTGTATTCTTTTGATGCTATTTATGATCTTTTACACATGGAACATATCACCCCTCCTCCTGCAGTGCTCAGGAGGTGGGAGTCTCAGACTTCTCAATCTTTCTTCATAGTTGAGTCCTTTCGAATATCAGTGTGGGCATATCTGAAGGTTGTTTCATCTTTGACTTCACTTCATTAACTTTGTAGGTCGCTCGGTCCATTTAGCCTACCAAGTGCACAAAAGTGGCCATAAAACACCAATCATCACCATCCTAGTTGCAGTTATGCAATACTAACAATATTAGTTATATCAGCAAGCACAACACTGACACAACTTGAACAATTGTTGTCACTAGCTAGCAGTGTGTGTGTGTGTGTGTGTGTGTGATATGATTTATTCAGTATGATACATTTTTGGCCCATTTAGCCTACCATGTGCACAAAAGTGGCCATAAAACACCAATCATCACCATCCTAGTTGTAGTTATGCAATACTAACAATATTAGTTATATCAGCAAGCACAACACTGACACAACTTGAACAATTGTTATCACTAGCTAGCTGTGTGTGTGTGTGTGTGTGTGTGTGTGTGTGATATGATTTATTCAGTATGATACATTTTTGGCCCATTTAGCCTACCATGTGCACAAAAGTGACCGTAAAACATCAATCAACATCACGATACATTTTCACATAAAAAAATTTAGTTTTTGTATGAACACAATAAAAGGCTTACAATTGGCAGCCTACCTGACCATCTTCTCAGCAGATTAGCATAACTTCCCTATTTACTTTGATACAAGATAACTAGAAAAATACAATTGTTTTTAACACACAAGTTTAGGTCAATAGTTTTAAAAGTTATGGAATTAAGCTGGAATAGATGTTTTAAATAAATCATTTCGCTAGTTATCTTTTAGAAAAAATAAAATATGATTACTCTTCTTAATGTTTATTTCAGTTTATTCTATAATTTTTCACTGCATGAGCTAATAGTAACTTGTACTTGATGGCTTCTATTTATTATCTAACTAAAGATTACCATTTTTCAAAAATCTTAATTCATGTTTGTGTGATCTAAAAATTAATCGTACAACAATAGGACATATAATTGAACATCAGCTATCTGGTATGGTATGATCAGTAGTACATTATTACTGTTAAGATGTGTTACTTGTAGTTTGGCACCAGTAAGGAGACATTCAATATCAAACATTGTCGACAATAAAATTAAATTAACTAACTCGGAGAACTAGCCATGTTAAGGTTAAGAATATATACATAGTGTATGCTCATGGTTTAAGTACCCGGTAGCTTAGCTTTGGCTAAATATAAATGGTGTTTTGTGGATAAGTTGCTGCAATGGATTCTAGTATGAGTGTTCAGGCAGGCTTTCCCAAGAAAAATAGGTAAGAAGGTGAGAGGGGTGTCTGAAACACATGGATACCACTATATTGCATACACATGTTGCGTATGTGAAATCTCTGCACTCATAGCTAGCTTTGCATTGCAGATTATAATAATAGGAATGCAGCAGGGAAAAACTATTTTTTTAATTGATTCGCTCATCAGGCATGCACACACACATATTTGATGAATTTTCGTCTCAAAAAGGCGCTTGCCCAAATACGTGTTCATAAAGTAATTTGAAGGAGTTAATGTCAGTAGTTGTTAAATATAGTTTTGTTTAGTTACATCAAATAAATTTGCTATAGTGATATTTGCTAATTTGTTCTTGCCTATTCAAACATAGCTGCTCATTTATTGTAATATTTAACAACATTGTTTGTGATGCAGAGATATATCAGGTTTGGCTGAATACCTTTTATAAGAGTTAAAAACAAGATATTTTTAGATTATATTTGCATAGATTACTTTGAAAATGTATTTTGTATATCCAGTTTCCATATGTATAAAATGATAAGAAATCTGATTTGCCACATAATTTTTTTATAGAATTTCCACCCTATGTAGCAGCAGCTGTATGGTTATTGAATGTTTTTAATGTATTATATGACACAGTTAAAATATAAATTGCACATTTAATCACAGTGCTAATCTTTATGTTATCACCAGATGCAAAAGTCATTAGTGTCCGTGTTTTAATTGTTTATTTAAATACACTTACATATAATACTAATAGGTTTTCTATAATTCTGTTTATATAATAAACAAATGCATGATGCAAAACATCATGTGTACTTTGCTCAGAGGAGTCTTTGTGAAATAGAAGCAAAAAGTATTTTTAAAGCGCACAACCAAAATTATGCTGAATTGTTAGTAGTACAGAATATAGGTTTTATATTAATTTGCATTTGCTGAGTAATCTTTATATGAATACATATATTTAACATTATTCTATACAATTGCACGAGATATTATTTAAGAACTGTGGGAAGTATTGTTTTTAAAGATAACTGTAATTATATTTGTTTTTAGAGGTTGCTGCAGTTGGCATTTGTGGTCGTTGTAATAATTATGGTATTGGTAAGTAATGGCAGGTAGATGTACTGCTGATTTTATTATATTTTGGCAAGGAATGTTTATAGACCATTATAGTTCAGTTGTTATCAAAGTAGTGTACTAAATTATGCTTCTTATGAATAACTCATGTTCTGTCACATGCATTACTTGAAATGCACTTCTTTATATTGTAATTATTTTCCTGAATGTAATGAAAATGTGTTGTGCTATGTCAAACAAAACATCATTGTGTATATTTTAAATGTGAAATAATTTATCAATTATTTTAACAATATAAATAATAATTTAATGGTGATTGTAATTATAATAATGTTCTCATCTTATCTATTTATAGCTCTCCCTTGTTCTGAGCTTTGTTCAGGCAGCAAAAGTTGAAGGTCTTTATGCTATGCTTGGACTTAGTCTGTTGGGATTGACTGTGATTGTCATTATACTGGTGAGGATGTGCCAAAAATTATATTTTAATCAACTAAATCCTGCACTCTGGCCAATATTAAGAATGTATATGCTCAAAAATAAGTTTAAAAGATGGAGAAAAAAACAGTATTTAATATAGTCTTCTTTGTAACAGTTATCTTTGTTTCAGGCTAAATTCATCAAATCTGGAGATCTTCCTCAAGAGAAGTCATGGTTCCTCTATGTTACTGGCGGCTGTATACTTCTTGAATCCATCTTTACTGATGTGTTATTGTACCAGTAACTGTTTTAATGTTACAAGGAATCTTACTTAACTAATATATATATATATATATATATATATATATTGGGATCTTCATTGTATGTTAGGCATTCTTTTATTGTTTAAATATACTACTGATTGGTCCAAAAGTTGTACTTATTGTTTATTAACCACATTTATCTGTAGAATCAAGCAAAATGCATTAATTATATTTATTTATATCAATTGTATGGTGAGTTTATTTTCCATTTCTGTGTCTGTTATGTTAATGGTATATTTAGAGGACAGATACTCAACTTGTAAATCAACACAGTAGCAAACATCTATAATAAGTAAATGGTGTATGCATGCTATGTGTATTTGTTTTGTAAAATAAAGCAGCTTAATTATTACCTTAGCAGTGATATCCTATTTTCTAATTGATTAATTTTTAGTGAAGCTGTAATTGCTTTGGTGCAAGCAGCTCTACCACAACCAAAATCGTCCAGTAATCACGCGCTCGCGCACACACACACACCAAATGGTAGTCGGTTACGCACTGCAGCTGTACTCTGTGCACTTTACAATGAAATAAGTCTGGTGATTTAAGTTTGTTCATCTTTTTAAAACTTTGCCACAACTAGTCATAAAATTATATGAGAAATAAACAAATGTTTAACAGTTTCAAGTCTTATGAAATGATTAAACTGCAGTTTGCTATCAACTAGCACACATCACTGACTGGCACAATTACGTTCTTGAACCGCAATTGCAATTAGTGAAGACATCAAAAGCGAAATCCAGTTAGTCATAAATGTGATTATTAGTCTTTGAAAATTGCTCGCTTAGCGGCCAGCTGTATAGAGAAGCCACATAAGGGGGATTGAAATAACACAACTACTACTACACTTAACTCTGATTGACTTACACCTGATGAAGAAGAACAATGAAAATGGTTTTTGCTCTGATCAGTGACGAAGCCATTTTCATCGATATTTTCTGTGTTTATTTAAGGTTTGTTATAAATAAGAAAGTAACGCCCAGACAAGGCAATAGACATATCTTGCCTTTATTTGGACCGGATGAGATTTTTTTGTTTGTTTTGATAATCAGAAGAAAAAAATGTCTCTCCCGTCCCCGTATTACGAGCCAACTGCGCCATTCTTAATGAGGTACGTTAACGATTATTTGCACTAATTCTGGTTTTATTTATCATACGGTAGCGTTATTATATCATATAAATAATATAAGTAGGACGTGTACTAGAGATACTGATGTTGTTAATAATATTATCTATTTGAGCAGAGCGTGTGATACAGTTAACGCAACACCAAATGGTGATCTCTGTTCGGAACTAGGCACGTCCTGGCTCCAGACGCCATCATTTTCTATACCCTCCAATACGTCCTACTGTTACCATGGTTACCAATCATTAGTGGCTACCCCAGAATACGTATCCAGCTGTCGATACTGCAATCCATACGAGACGTGCCGCTACCACGACAACTCACAAAGGCTGCTGTACGGGAACTTGGAAGCGAACTTGGAAGACACTGTCGACGATGAGCTCATTGAATCCTTCTTAAGCGACGGCCCCAGTTGTGATAACACCGATCCAGAACACAATACTACCGGCACCTCGGGTGAGGAGCTCTTCATGGGCGTAACATCGACTTTTTTTGATTCAATGCCAGAGCCGATGACGCCTTATTATCCCGAAGAAATACTTCTACTGGATGAACAGCAGGCGAAGGACAGCACTCCGAAGGTCAAGACTAACCGCAAGACTACTCACAAGAGCCATACCTGTGGACTGTGTATGCTCACCTTGCCGACGAGGACCGAATACTCACTACACATCAAGAATACACATAAACAGTCCTCGTACGCATGCGACATTTGCCATAAGACATTCAGACAGCTGACAACGATGCGTACCCATCGTCGGCAGCACACCGGGGAGAGACCGTACACATGTACGACGTGTAATCGCGCCTTCTCCGACCATTCGTCTTTCATCAAACACAAACGCATCCACAGCAACGAGCGACCGTACACGTGTCACTACTGCGATAGGTCGTTCATCCAATCCGGAAACTGTCGCCGACACATGAAATCCATACACGGATGCAAACATTGAGGTTGTTCTTTGCGTCCTCCTGAAACCGTGTTATTTTTTATATTTGTGTCACCAGAAGTTTTGTTGGTTGTGTGAGTGCGCGTGTGTTTTGCTGTTTATCGTATTTACAAGAAGACTTCAACTTATCCTTGCGTTCTGTTGTGTTTCTACTTAGTTATAATACATTGCTGCTAATAATACTGTAACCTGACGTGAAACTCGATAGTCTACCCAATCCATGGTCATGGTGTGATTATGTCGTCTGATCGGCGTTACTCAATTCCCTCACAACAGGCCCAATGTTTCAGAGTGTATCAAAACTCTCTGAAACATCAAAATGGTCTTTCTGTAAAAATTGTCGATTGTTTAAGCTGTTTCAGACGATTCTGAATCATGACATACTTTTGCACATTAAATTGAACTTCATCAAATTTCCTATTTCACAATTTAAAACTAATAATGATGTTTATACAAATAATAATGACGTCTATTTCTTTCAACGTCAAAACTAATTGAAGGCATACTTATTGTTGGAAAGAAATGTAAATTATACAGAACAAAAGTAAACAAGGTTAAACATATATGTTTAAGTGTAATTAGTTAGCTGATTATGTCGGCTCTACATGTTTAAGGTAGATGTTTGTTAACTTTAGCATAATGCTTGTGTATTAGTAGATACGTAAGTCAGAATAAAATGGGAAATTCTAATATTACATTACGTCAGGTTCCTATATTTGGAAGCCGCCTGGACGTTTTGAAGACCTATTTTTTTCGTGCAAGTATCAACTTATTGAACAAAGACTAGAACCGGATGAATATAATCACTGATGGAATAAAACAGCCAAGACAATACATGGCAGCCTTCAAGATAGATGTATATTATTTTGTTTTTATAAATAAGGAATGACCAACGGATGGAGCTAATTAGCCATAACAATTAAAATATGTCGGAATACGATGGCCCTTTTTATATACAGCATCTCAATCACTGACAGGCCACTTCACTTAACTATGTTCTTTTAATGTCTGCGTATGAATAAGCGAGTGGATCTTAATAATGTCTTTCTATCCATCTAGCTTGGAAGACGGTTTAACTGGGCCAACTTACACAAGTAAACATTAAGACCAACGGGAAATGTATATATATATATATATATATATATATATGTGTGTGTGTACATATGTAATAGAATTTAGAACATTGTATCACTGATATTCGGCTATAGATGACTCGAAATCTTCTAAGACTAAATAATAATAAAACAAATATTATATATTTGGCATCACCGGATTGTGATAAATCCCTTAAAGACACCAGTATTACAGATGGGTGCATCTTCGATTACCCCTAATGGGTGAGTAAAAAATGCAGGGGTTATTTTTTACCAATGTATTAACATGTATGAACATGTCACATCAGTATGCCGAGCTGCCTACTACCAAATCAAGAACATCTACTTGACACAAGAATCACTTGTAACTGTAGTTCATGCCTTTATTACATCTCGTATAGACTATTGTAACACCCTGTTATATGGCATATCTGATTAGAACATTAATCGCCTTCAGCGAATTCAGAATAGTGCAGCTCGCATAGTGACAAATACTCGAAAATATGATCATATCACCCCAATTCTTCAAAAACTACATTGGCTACATGTTGGACAACGTATCCATTTCAAAATTTTATTAATAACTTATCAATCTATTAATGATATGACACCAGAATACCTGTGTATACTGGTTTCCATTAGAAAGTAATCCCGAAAACTCAGGTCATCCAGTCAGATGCTATTGCAGGTGCCAGTGTCTCGGCTCAAGTCATATGGTGATTGTGCGTTTAGTGTTGCAGCCCCCGCTTTGTGGAATACAGACATATTATTTGGGGTATTATTATATTACATATTATTTGTACAGCGCCTTTGAATGGCTCCTGCTAGTAAGGGCGCTTATTATCATTATCTATTTCATCATCTTCATTTAGGCCAACTAATGATTGAGATGATATACCCATCATCATCATGATGATTATCTAGATGATAACTTAATTTCTTACTAGCCCAACAAAAAATTACTAACTATTAAAACCATATATATTTTACTACCGGTAGTCAGAACAAAACTGTGCTGGAATCGACGGACAACACAAAATCTTAAATTCGTGTATGATTGATGTTTTACAGCCACTTTGGTGCACATGGTAGTCCAAATGGGGCGAGAGACCTCCAAAGGTAATGAAACGAAGTCAAAGATGAAAATCAGCTATGTCCATGCCGAGATTCAAACTCAGGTGGTAGTGATCTGTGGTCCAACGCACTACCAATTAGACCATACTAACACAATACAAGTATATAATAATCAGCTGTTTATAGTTCAACCATTAATAAATTATTGGTCATGTCCATAATCTGGCCAGGAAATTTCTTCTTGTGGCTGTTGAGGTGATAAAGGAAGCTCAATGTTGTTTAAATATAAAATAAAGCACAAAATAGCAAACAAAGACAGTAATAATTCATACACAGAGAGGATCAAGGAAGAAACACAATTAAGTTTAAAAAATGCATATATTTGCTTCTCCAAAATATGAAAACAGTTAATATGATTTATGGAGTCCATATTTATGTCATAATATTAACATAAAGTGGGAATAAAACAAATAAACAGGAAAGGGACAAAAATCTACAAATATAAACAAGACCATGTGCTTTTATTTAATGGGAACACGAGAGTATTTGAGTCACGTGACCATCATAATGCAAATGGACGTTTACCAGCTAAAATCACTATCTCACTAAAATCTCTCACATCCTTCAAGCACGGTTCTTATATTCAGTAATAAATATTGATAAAAATTACATCTGATATGGTTACAACAGTAGATGTTAGCATTATTTCAGATCTGGAAACTATCGGCTGATAAATATTTGTCGTTTATCATGACCCATTTTCTACTGGAAATCGGTCCAAAATCCAACCTAGAACTAGGAACAGTGCTCTTTAGTTACCGTTGGTTCAAGTATCGGCGCGGGTGTTTTAAACTATGATACTGTTTACACTGCAAAGAGCTCCAAAACAGCGGAAAATCATTTTACGGAAAACGAACGCATATCTTGCGTCAAAATACCGGTAGTGCGGCCGGGCTAGTGTTTTAGACTACGCACAGGCCCGAAGACAAAATCCACACGTCCCGGGCGTCCGGGCTACCGATTTTTCCTGCCTTAATGTGATATAAACCTTTATCATGCCGCTGATAACGGATGAATCATACATATCTCCAAGATTCACTTGATAACTTGTATGTTACACCTTATAAGGTGTTTCATAATACTAATCGTATTAGTGTAGTGTTCTCTATCCACACACACACACATACACACCGAAACCATAAACATGATGCAATATAAAACTTGGCAACAAACTTTATTCATGCATTTATTCTCCTAAATAATTTACGAAATGATTACAATATAATTACTCAGATAGTAACAAGCATTAAGGACACTGCTCATTTAGAGATAGTGATTCAAACAGTGCATTGGCATCAACTCATTAACATCCACCATTAACTCAGAGAAACTCAGTTCAAGGAAACCCAGTTAGCTTCATATTAATAAATGACAATCAGGACAGGAAAAAGTATATTTAAAACTGATATAACTGATTTCTTACAAACAGTAAATTGTAATGTCTAAGTGTGTGTATGTCTGGCCGTAGATCCATTATAACACACACACGCACACATTTATTCTTAGAACCACCTGTCTTAGGATTCATTATAAGGAAACCCACTGTCGGACCACATGCAATAACTGAACACTGGCTCAGTCAGTGTTGGCTTTTTACTGAAGATAAACTCGTCTTAAGTGACCATGATATAGGTATTATGTTTTAGACAGCATCACTCAAATCATTGATCATCGAAGCCTATCTACTCTCAGATAGTACTAGTTAAAAGATTGTAGACTCTACATACAACTTTGATTTGATCTCTAATAGGTTTTCATGTTCAAAAGTAAACCAACGATCAACAATTAATATTATTAGCCTTAATTGTAAACAGCAGGATATGAATAAATGAAATATTGAATAAGTTTGCATATTACAAGTTGTTAACTTTAATTATAATAATAATGAAAAGTAGCCATATCATATATGATTAGCCAATATTAATTTGTTGCCATTTTTTGGTCAAAAAGCAAGAATCTGATTTAAAGACCACTTAAGGTCATTTAATAGATTGTTTTTAAGACAGGTGTCATCATCATATATATATATATATATATATATATATATATATATATAATATTTTCACGCAAACACACACACACACAACTGATATTAATTAAATTATTAAAATAAAAGTTTGCTATTTGCTAATACAGAAAGGCCTCAAGTAATTATTACAGATTTAAACATTGTTAAAGCTTCTGTATTACTGAGATAGACTGCCACACAGAGTCCACCTGAATACATGTTGGCATACACATCAGCAGGTATGCTGTTAACAGGTAGCGCAAAAATCACAGGAAACATTGCTACTATAACATAAAAAAGAACTGGTGTCTTGACAGAAAATACTGACCTATTCATTCAGTGTGAACATACTTTTGTAAATGGACATCAAATATCTTTAGAGCAAAGGCCTGCACTGTTGTTGCATAGTTGCAGAATGACAGTTCTCATACACATAAAAGATGTCTCCTAACTATTTTTTGGGGATTCTCTCTTGAGGATGTGTGTAGCTTGTATCTTAATATAAACTTGTTTAATCAAGACTAGTTTAGAAGCAGATTGTAGTACAGCTAGGACTAAGACAAACCACTGCAATCAATCGAGTTCTAATTATTCAAATCCACTGCTCCTCTAGTGCAGTCTCAAATCAGCAACGGATGATTCCAAAGACTGAAAGATAAAATCAGATTTCTGGAAAGTCACACTTTTTATTTCAGAAATACAGTATATTATTTTTTTAAACCGCAAAATTTTAAACTACAAATTTAATAAAAGCCAAAGATTTAAAAAAAAACTTATATTTAAGTGTAACCGTTTTTCCAGTAAACCTACTCTTTGTATTAGAATGCTAGTCCACCTTTGCACAATTATGTGAGAAAATAAATATTTTATAAATACAATTTGTTTTCTCACTTTAGCAAAATACTTTTGTCACAGAATATTATTTTTATCCACTGTTTACACTCAAGTGGTGCATCATTTCAGGTTCCTTAACATTGTAAAAGTGTATTTTAGTTAAAGTTCCAATTCAACAAATAAATACACAATCAATTACAAAACACGTATAAAGTGGAGGCTGTCATTAATAACTTATTAAACATACTAATGTTAATATCTCGGCAAAAAGGAGAGTTCTGTTATGGAAGAAATTAAATGGTAAATTAATTTGTGGATTTGATTGTTTTTGCTTGTTCTAAACATTGAACGGGGGTAAATTCCTAAATAGCAATATCTCTATATAGATTACAGGCATACTATGTGGTGGTGTCACCTTGTTGTGGGTGGAGCCCATGGTATACATACCATTTTAATTGGTTAAATGCTTACATGCAGTGCCACTATCAGTGTGCATATATCTGATATATATATATATATATATATATATATATATATGGAACCAAAGTTCTGGATTAATTTGGTTCCAGTATATTCGTAACACCACATGTAAGTGTTAACGTGGTAAAATATAGCGCAAGCCTAACCACAAGGCGCTTTTAGCTATAGAAATATTTGATTATATCAAGTGGTGGATCCTAGTCTTGGGTGCATCCCCATGTAAGAGTATATTTTGTAATCATCAAAGATGTGTTTATATACCAATGTCCAGTAGGAACCTTGAAACGAATGTTTTTGCTTAGTTCCATCCAGCAGGGGTCAGATCCTGTATTTACTTTCACAACCCTGCTTGGTACTAAACCACTGGCATATGGTAAGTTTACAAAAGATTTCAAATGGTTATTAAAACAGTTAGGTCTGGGGACAGGCTATAGTAATCACAGTTTTAGGAGAGGAGGGCAAGTTTTGGCTCCAGATTGGCATTCCCAGTGAGATGATAAATAAAGTAATTCTTAAATAGCAATATCTCTATACATATTACAGGTATGCTATGTAGTGGTGTCACAGTTTTGGGGGCAGACCCCACAGTATCCAGACCATTTTAATTGGTTAAATGCTCACTTGGGGTGCCACGTCGATGTGTATATATATATATATATATATATATATAAGGAATCAAAGTTCTGGATCATTATGGTTCCAGTATATTGGTAACACCACATGTAAGTGCTAACCTTGTAAAAATGGTAACTTAATTTCTGGATTTAATTTTTTTGTAGGAAACTTCAATTCCAATTTAACATTTCTCAATTCCAATTCAAAATTTCTCAATTTCAATTCCATTTAAAAAAATCAATTCCGGAATTGGAATTGACCATCAAATCCAATTCTGGAATTGACCCCATGTCTGGAACCTAGAGCTAGAAAATCCATTTCTGTTAGTGTCACATTAATCTTTATCAAAGTTCACCATGGTAGCACTTACCCTAACATCCCAGTTGACAAGTAACCCATCTATACCAGTTGTAGTTAGCTTGCTACAGTTACTTTTCGAGCCAGTATGTATAGATATTTGCCTGAGAGAAATTTACAAATATGGCATATAAACACTTTATAATAATATAATATCAAATCCTTCATCTACAGAATGATACAGCTATCAGTACAGAAGCTGGTCAGTGTAAAAACGTCCGCATTCAATTTAAATAATACATACGTGATTGTTGTCTGATGAATTGTGCTCAGAATTGTGATGCTATCATCAGCTGATTGAGCGAGACGATCCCGTGCCTGGAACTCTTTCATGGCCCTGGAACAAAGTCACTCAAGTCAGTTTCATATTTAATGACAATTAACCTGGATTTAGGCAACTAAGTGACTAATAACAGTAAATTACCACAATAATAATAATTTAATATATTATCCTTTCCAACAACCACCAGCAAAATAACATAATTTGGATGCTAGTACAAAAGCTGATCCTACCCCCCCCTCTCCTCCATACACAACCTAATAGATCAGTAAATCATTAGTTTTGAAATTCTAGTTATATGATGATTTTTCACTATATGAGATAACATAAGGGAAGGTATACTAAACTCTGCACCACCAAAACAACTGGTTGTGGCAGCTCAAAGGTATGGTAGTGGCTAAAAAAGGGAGGTTCTCAGACTGAATCTACCAGTCAGCTTCTGATATTATATATCCTTAAGAATAAGCTGTTGGATCAGTGTAGATCATAAAACTGTAACTGGCAGCTAGCTGAAGTATATTTCCAGAGAAGATGATATTAAATGGAAATTGCACTGGTCCACAATAAGGCAGTATCAAATTGATGTTTTACAGCCACTTTTGTGCACATGGCAGGTTAAATGGGCCGAGAAAACTCCAAAGGAAATGAAGCAAAGTCAAAGATGAAACAGCCTTCAGATATGCTTATGCCGAAGGTACATGATGAGTGAAGCTCCTTAACTTTAACAAAAATGTTAACTTTTTAGACTATAAACAAACAGACATATGTGGTCAGTGGCCCAGCTTCAGAAGGATATTTCAAAGTGTGTGAACAGCCAAGACTCATAACTCACACTTTTCTCTGCTGATTTTAATATTCCATCAAGTAAATTTAGAGAGGTTTTCTTTCTTATATATGCTCTCTGCAGTCATTTAATATTATTACAAAGCACTTAATGACCATTTAATGGATGGGCTCATTATGCATTTACTTAGCTGAATACCAATCCATCAACAAAAGCAAGATGGGATCAAATATGATAGTCATGTGCCTATAAAATATTTCCACTTTATTATATTAATGTTCATTTTACATACAACATAACATGGATACACACTGACACAAACTAGTATTTGTCAACAATTGTCTGGGGACCCAGAAAGTAAACTGGAAAAGGCTGAATGATTGGAAAAACAGCTGACATATTTATTTGATTAATGCCTGTTGTATTTTATTTTGTATCTCTCTAATATGGAGACTTACAGCTTACGTTCACCACTTTCTAACTCATAGTCACAAAATGGCAGGTCGGTGAGTGAAACATTAGTAGAAATAAAATCAACTAAAGGCCATCATATACAATGTAATTAGAAGTCCAGATACTTGGTAATTAGCAAACATCAACAAAAAACAGCCACTTGGGTGTATTAATTTGGTTAAAACTTCTTCGTGTTGGAGTAAACTTGCCTAGGTAATAAAAGATCTGTCTGAATGTTACCGAAGTTATCTAAATAGTTTGTTGCGCTAGTATAATAATGATTTATCAGCTTAGTGTACTACTTTGCTATTTAAGAAGTGTATTTTAATTACGAATTTTTCGAAGCCGAAAGTCATCAAAAGAACACTTACGAAAATTTGAAGTTCTGTTGTGGGCCATCTGACTGTTCAAATTTACTCATAAATATGATTCTACTGGCACTAGCATCATACTGAAATGTTACAGGATAGCAATCATGCCCTGCTGTTATGACAGTGTTCTCACTAATCCAAGAACAAGCAGTGAATGGTAGAAATTGTGTCTTCAATGTAGTTAGTCTGAAAAAAGAGAAACATGTATATAGCTACATAAATTTGATATGACGGCTGTAAAATGAGACCATTAATAAAACGGGAATTTTCAAATAGCATATAGCATGCATACAGAATAAGTGTTTTCTGGTACAAGAGCAAAACAAATAATACAAAATTAATTTCCTTATTTTCAGTCACTACCAATACAATATTTCATAATTGTAAGCCAAAATTATAGACAATATTTCAAACATTTATTATATCTAATATTCTCTATATAAGATGATGTTACTGCAAATTAAGTCACATATTTCCTGTTCTTACATTTATTTGTGATTCAGTGTTGTAAATATCATTAATTAATTGGGACTATATTTGTTTTAATCAAATATACAGTAAATAGTACCTAATCAATCAATAAGTCTACCAAGATATTTGGAACATAGCTAAGGAGTAATGTTAATGCTTGTTGCTGTTGCACTATAGAAATCTCAATAGAATATTCTAGCCACTGGATGTGTTCTTACTTTTTTATAATAAAATCCGTTCTAACATATTTTATAATGATCATTTTGACTAACAACATACGAGAAGGGGCAAGTTCAGAAACATCTTCAACATAATCGCACAAAAACGCAATTGTATAAAAATGGACGCCAGCTATGTTGTTAAGAAAATGCTTTACGTTCTAACACATTCTAGGTAATTCACTCCATTTTAAATCTACCCATATTTTAATGCACGACATTGTATGTGAAAACTGAGAATTGCTGACCAATCATATCTGTAAGCATTTTACATACAGCATGTCTTTATTGGCATCAACTATCACTACGCTTGCATCATGTCCAACCCACACTAAACGGTCTCCGGATGCTGAGAAACTAATATCATGGACCCAGCCAGCTGTAACAAGAAAAGGTTAAAGCATCATAAAGTGCCCGGAGACAATGATATGTGTCTGTTTCTATTATAAATTATACTGTATATTAGAAGAGACACATTTCACTCACTTATTTGATGGTCATTGCTTAACTATCAATATAATGTATAAAGAATGGAAAAAAAGACTAAATAGATATGTAAATAGCAATAATGAAAAATAGGAGTAATAATTAATAAGGGAACCACAACAAGTAATTTATTATTAAATTACCTTAAATTTAATATTGACTTGAGTGCAATACTGCATAGTAATAAAAGATTTCAATACATTTGTATCTATATGGAGGGAAACAGGTATCAAACACATACCTCCACTATATGTGAAGTCTCCCATCATATTACCAAAAGGCATTTTCGTTCCCCAGCTGGTGGGTGCAGGCTTAGCTTCAACTTCTTTTATGTATGCAGAATAAACCCTGAAATATTGAACAAATAACCAATTATCTGAGTCGGAAACACTAAGCTATGACTTCGTTGAGAAACAGCCTTCAAGAAATATTTTCAGAATTAAGAAAACACTATTTTATACTGTGTTGCATCAGCTACATCATTAAATTCATGATGAATTTGTACGAAATAAACTGACAATTGATGTGGTTAGCATGTTTATAAGAATAAATTCTGACCTAGTTTTGAAGTCTGATGATCCTGCAGCTAATAGCACGTTGTTAGGATGCCAGTCAAGGCTGAAAAAATAAATTATTATACAAGATAACTCTGAATCTTTGTCAACAGTGTCGGAAATATGGCACTGATTATGTCTGCAGAACAAAATAACTTGTGGTTAGTACAGGAGTAGTGCTTTGTCTGGATAAGATGGAACAGCCTTGTTACTTATAGAAATATTGGTTCTTTATTATCACAATGTACTCTGGTAACAGAAGTTCTTTAAGCCATGACTGTAAACGAGTCTAACAGAGATACTAAAACAGACAATGATAACATTAATTAGGGTCACTGGGGTAGGACAGAAGGGGTAATTGCTAGATAAATATTCAGCTCAAGTAAAATACCTAATTGTTACAGGTTAAGTTGAAGCTAAAATGTTGGGCTTCCAATTATTCATTACGTAATCATGTTAATAAAATGAATAGCATAGTCATAATATCAAACAAAAGATTGTTTGAATGCCAGCTTTCTAAAGATTTAATGGTATAAAATGTTTTCTTCTAAACCAATTTAACAAATTAACAGCATGCTGCATTGTGTACACTGACTTTAAGTCAAAATTTGATATTTGGTAACAATTTGCTGTGATTACATCACATGACTTGTATGATATTGATTGCATGTAAATTATGTCAAGCTGCTATAATGTCCAACTGGATATGTATATAATGAATAAGAGATATGTTGGTGTTTATGGGCTAATCACTGAAATAGAGTGGTGTAGTGTTAATATGGTGTTTATGGGCTAATCACTGAAATAGAGTGGTGTAGTGTTTAATATGGTGTTTATGGGCTAATCACTGAAATAGAGTGGTGTAGTGTTAATATGGTGTTTATGGGCTAATCACTGAAATAGAGTGGTGTAGTGTTTAATATGGTGTTTATGGGCTAATCACTGAAATAGAGTGGTGTAGTGTTAATATGGGTCTCAGACTATAAACTATGATGCAGTGTGGACAAATTACATAAACATCTGCATAATGTTGTTGATGTTGTAAATATTTAGGCCTGTTCAGTGCTCTAACATGTGCAGAGGGAGACAACGGATATTTGGATGGATTGATTGATAAACAGATCAATAGATGGTTAGTCAGATGACACACACACACATACATACACACACACACACATACATGTAATACCTAAGTGGTACTTACCACGTAATGGTTGACCTAATTGGTTTTTTTATGTGTTTGCTAACCCACCAGTCATTATCTGGGTCAAAGTAACAGACAGAGATCAGTCGGGCTCCACTACCTACAGCAAATTTGTTCTCTGGTAAACATAAAGAAAAGAAAATAATCATTCTAATTCAGAGGTTTAGAGAAAATACTACATCCTGAATTACAAGTATATCTGATAGAAAACATGAAAAAAGTGGTGAACTGTTTGTAGCACACAAAAAATACTCTGGCAATGAGGCAACCACAGACCTGCATAAAATATGATACCAATTCTTGGAAAAGGACAGAACAAGATGTCCCAACTGAGTGGTGATAGTATTCAGCATGATCAGTTAGGTATATTACATAGCTTTTGAAAAAACAAAATACTATTAGCATATCTTATTTAACTAAAATATGTCAAGTTTATCATTGTCTAGCTCCAAATTATCTGACTTAACTAATCAGACATTACATCTAATTTTATAGTGGTTCCCATAATCAGCTAGTTGAGCTGTGATGGAACATATTTCCTGTTTTAAATACCTATGAAATTCAGTACCATCACCAGCAATTGTTTCAAGTTTGAAATTGACAGTAATTAATTTCTTTCCATATAAATTTATTTCCAACTGAGTTAACCAGTAAATATACAAATCTCAAGACAGTCTGACAAGGAACACATGTATATAATCTTTTCCAGGTACCAAATTTCAATCATATATAATCTATTTAATTAAACAATTTGTATTTTAATATAAATCATCTGAACTAAAAGTCCATACTGCCCTTTTTAAACCTTAGTAATTTGGCTATAACCTCTCGTGGTATTCTATGAACCATTAATAGCTTGTATTGACAGAAATAAATGTTTTATTTGGCAAGTAAAATTTGAACTATTCTGTGTCATTGAAGACCAAAATGGAATTAGATTACCAAAATGTTTATATATGTAAATTTTTTACAAATAATCGAGCAGCCGCCAACATTTGTATGACAAAACACATTTATGATAACAGATCATATGATGATGACATTGGTTTATACATCATCTTGATTATATGATGCTGACATTCCTTTATATATCATCTTGATCACATTGTGACATCATTGCTCACCTAAAGGAGACCACTTGACACAGGTGGCAGCACGGTTGATTCTTAGTATAACCATTGTGGCTTTCCATTTGCCATCAGGCTGCGGTGTCCAAACATAAGCACTGCGGTCCTGTAATAATGATGGAAAACTGACTTTAAATCAATGAGTATTATTATCAAATGGGTACATTTAGTGCATGGTAACAGATGCAGAGAATGACTCGGTTAATGAAAGATTTGCTCAATATGAAAATAACACCAAATGATTGTGTATGTTGTATTAAAACTGGGTAATGCCAGTTTCAGGTGTCATAAATCAAGAGTTAGTGACAAAAACTGTTACAATAATAACCACTAACACAATGAGCCAGAAACTATATATTTTCCTTAAGTATAAAATTATATTCGAGTGTTTAATTACATATTAATGAGCTGATAAACTATTGTAACCAAAAAGAACACAGAAATTGTAACACAAATTTATAAACTGTAAGTCGTGTTATGGATGTTTAGTACAGCTTAATTGCGAACAGTTTCAAATAGTTACCTCTGATAACAACACATTTTAAGAACAATCCTATATATATATATATATATATATATATACTATATTACTTTCCAATCATTTACACTAACATATCTGGTAAATATTTCATTATCCCCCCCCATCTAATATTCAGATTAATGTATACAAATCCCATATTTCATCATGTATTGAGAAAGGTAAACATAAATCTACATGTGGACAGAAGTTCACATCCATCTTTTATTAATTATACACAACAAATATTGTTCACTTGCAGCTGTTGCTGGAATAAGTCACAGTATATGTGGCCGCATCAATATATTGACTGTTTGGTAATTGTTAACCAGTATCATTGGGATGGGCAATTATCTGTGATTTATTTCCACCAAATGTTTATATTTTATCAGACCACTAACTCAGGATGTCAACCAAATGTGGGATATGTTGGTAAACGATAACATTTTTATTCATGAATCATGGATATGACAGCACCAGACATTGATAAATAGGGATGTGTGTCAACAGAGATCAGACAGTTTGATCCAATAAATGACAAACAATTGCAGAATAATAAGGCAGCTATCTATAAGATGAATCACTGGCTCATCCAGTAATACTGTATCAATAGAGAGTGAGTATCAAGATCAGGACTGATGCTGATTGTGTTGGTTTGAATTCAGATGACTTTTGACAATAATGAATGAAGAAGAGAAATGGATGATAGTCATTATGAAAAGACGGAGAGAAGGACGCTGATTGACTGATCATGCTGATCACCGATATCTATTGTATTCCATGCAAGTTAACATCAATGACACCAATGCTTGGAAAATTCATGCCAAGAATCTTGACAAGCTCATATATTCATGCTATGAGTATTAAATTCGTTCCAATAATCAGAGACTGCCTCTCCTAAATGATGGGTTCTTATAGGGCAATGCAATAATATTTGGAAGTTGTTAATGGAGAATCCCATGGGGAAATCCCATACAAACTATAATTATCACAAAGACACACTTGCACAGATTGAGTACCCATTCATGTTCATTTTTTTCTTCCCAGTCCTTGCTTACCATGGTTTTTATTAGCAACACTAGCTGAATAATATGTTTATGATATTTATGACACTGCTTCTTCAATTTGATTTTTGTGAATTCTGACTATAACAAATACCAACTGATTACAGATTCAATGTTATCTATACCTGGTAAATCTATTTGCTGTATTATCTTTAGCCAATCATAACAACATATGCTGAATAGATTCAGCCAAACCTTTAGAGGCAGCAAAATATTGCTAACAAAAATAGCATTAACACATATTAGAAATGCTTGTAAATGGAATTAAAGTTACTTACATAATGAACAAATCAACAAAATGTAACATAAGTATTGATATATATATATATATATATATATATATATATATATATATATTGTGTGTGTGTGTAAAACTAAATCTAAGTAGATTTTTCCATTTTACCTTTTGTGATATGTAAACATATCAGACTAGCATAGTTACTCAGAGAAGGAACTGTAAATCAAAATTAAAACAATAACTGGCAAGCTTAATAATACAACATTTACGTGTCAATATATATAGACAAACATCTGATTTTGTGTTCATTATTTAGAAAACTAGTCACAATACAGCATCTGTAAATATTGAACACTGCCTCATAGAAATAAATCTATGTCACCTGCCTGCATACTAACACAGCCTTTATTCAAACATGATATGCAGGTGTCATAAAGATGTTAGCATGTGTAAGTGGTTGGGTGAGTTACAGAGATGAAAAACATCCTTTATTGAGATCAGTATCCAAGTACAATATGACTTATTATTTCACATCATATATATTCATGTTATATCAAGTAACGTCAATATAATATATATTATGTGTAACTAGGTCAGATGTCTGGAGTATCTAAAGAATACACATATCTTAACACAGTCCCATTATGCATAAGCAGGAACAAAACAAACACCAGATAGTATGACTAACAAGTGACTATTAGTCAAACACTGATTTCCAATTTCTAAGTATTGTTGAATCAATTTATAATGTCACACTTCAGGTTTTGCTCTCTCTCTCTCTCTCTCTATTATATATATATATATATATATATATATATATATATATATATATATAAAGAAAAAAAAGTATGAAATTATAGTATATATTTATCAAACTATCCATTCAATTATTATTTATCTAATTGAGAAGTTCTGAGATCGGATTAGAGATGGTTTTAATCAAATGTGTAAAGTAAATAATTTTATCCTCTTGGCAGAAGGGATAAAACCCCATTTAATTACTAAATTGTAGTATTTTGAACCTTACTTTAAGAGACAGCTACTTATTATTACTGCCAAATACATCAAACTCTGTCTGAAAAACAGTTACCTAAGTGCAAATCCATAAATTTAAATTAATATACAAATTCCGTGTTTAAACAGGGCATTAAACCAGTGTTTGATGGTTGGATTTCAATGCAGCTTGTTTGAAAATCATCCACGTATCAACAATCCTCAAGTAGAATGTTTTAAAATCACTTGGAAATGCACTTCAGAACCTCGTATTTCAATACAAACATAACGATGTTTAAGTACCCAGTGAACTGCCTGCTACTCATAGCATCACACCATAAAAACCACAGATAAGTAGACCGATAACCTTTTTGAAGAATCATATATACATACGTTAGTGGACTGGTAATTATCAGTGTCTGGCCAAAATTACACAAACATCTACCAGAACCAGTTGATCTCAGTTTAGTATTTAATACCACCGTGGTACATATTTATACTGAGTTAGATCATTATAGTACAATACCAGGCTCTGTCGGTGTAATTGTGGTAAACTGTTAACATAATAACTACATTCCAACATAACGAATGCATTCAATAACTATAAGTGGCTTTCATATGATAGGAGTTTTGTACAATTCATTTATTGCTAAATAAGTGGATTACTGCCAATACATGACACAGACAGCAAAATACAGCATTCTTATTACACTAAGTATAGCATAATGTTGGCAAAAAAACATCCTTCGTCATGGAGATTTAAATTGATCAAACACCAAAAAATACTTAATACAATAAATATTATAAAACAAATCACCAATCATATCACACCAAATTATTTACTCCAATATAATAAATTCATTTAGTCTTTTTAATTTTTGGAACACAAGTAATATCATAAAAACATATATCCACTCTATAAACCTGTTATGAACTGACTATTAACATTATTCTGATTAGTTTACTGCATACATGTAACTTTTTATAATATTCAGTAACTCTTCGCATCCATTCCCGTTTCAACTTAATAGTATATTTGTTACTAGCTACTGGTAAGTTTCTTCAGATTATCAGCTAGATCATCAAATTATTTTAACCTTTTCCTATATTCATCTTATTAATTACGGAGTGTGAATTAACCACCCATCCTTCTTTGCTTACACTTGTTTACATGTGTTTGTACGGGCTCTACAGAGTTCTGGTCAAACCGCTGTGTTCAAGTCACATCAGCATTCAGGAACATCCGGTCTCTGTCTAGCTTCAAAATGGCGGTGCCCACAGACCATTAAAAGTCGATTAATCAACACTTTGTACTGGATTATTTAATGAGTGGGTGATCATTTATATATTTTGACATCGTTTATGACATTTGTGAACATAGCTGTATTAGTCTTGAAAATGTGAATTAAAGGTGGACTATCCCTCTAAGCTTGTTGTTATGTTGAATATCCTAGATGAATAATGCCACACAGTTAATGATACTCCTGTCATATTCCTGCTGTATAACAATGGTCCTGATCACAAATAATATATCATTATATCTGCAACCAATGTTTTTTTCATCTGGTTTCGTCATTCCATGTAATACAGCCACATTAAAATCTGATGTTTTTTTTAACGGTTCTTGTTGCTGATTCATAATAAAATATACAGACATAATTTTAGTAAATTTTACTAAGTTTCTTGATTTAATACGACTAGTCACGCATCACAGCAACCCTAGACAAAAAATAAACAGTCTGACGTAGCTCGACTAAGTAAATCTTTCTTTATAAGTATTTTTATTTTGGTGTCTTTATCAAGTTGATGTGATGAAACTTTGCTAACAAAGAAAACAAATGTTGGACAAGTTAAACTTTGTTCTACCTGACTTAAGGTTAATACAGAGTGCTGCATGATATTTCAGGTATAACATATCAACGTATTTCTAACACAAAGCGATTAAATAATGAAACGTTTCCATCAAACATAGCCCACCATCTCCTACGTAGATCTGGATCAACGCAATCCACAAAGGACTAATCCATTTTCACGTATTACCCAGGCAGATACTGTTTTGTGATTGGCTGCCCATTTCAAATATCACATTTTGTGAACAGATCAATATCAAATTGTGGCATCTTCATAGTGGATTATAACTTAAGTATATTTAGTGCATCATAGTTCATACTATATAAGAAATGGCTAGATGGATTTCTAAGATACCTTTCTTAACTGATCTGCCTATTTTAGAGGTGTATTCTTTTTATGAAAGCATAAAGCATTTCTTAATTGTACGTTGCACCACTTTTGATAACAGAACTGATACAAAGATCCGAGCATCTGTAATCTGATAAGTCAATTTATCAGAAATAAGCTGAGAATTAATCACACAAACAACATTTAAAAAAGAATTTCTAATTATGATAGATGTGCAACTATAATCCATATTGCAATTTACATTTAACAGTGATAAATCATTACTTATTTATCAAATAATAACAGCTGTTGTCACTCTTCAGCAACAAAAAGCCAAACAGTAAATAGTCAAAACCCCCTTTTTTATTTTTATATGACTGTTTTACACATGTTCATAATCAATAAATGTGCTATCCAGCCATAACATTAGTTTGGTAACATCACCCTGCCAATAATCCACTAATCTCAGCTTTATATTGATTACCTTTAGTACTATTGTTGATATTGTGTATCATGAACATGGTCCAAATACTGACCACTACCGAATGACCAATTCTGTTTTAGGGATATCATAATATGAGAGACTAGCATGCAGAAACAGACACCATCTTTTGTGACTAAATCAAATGATCATAGACAGGAGAAAACATTACCACAGTAACTTATCAGTAAAGTCATAACTACTCACTGCGCTGCATGTTACGATCCTATTGCTGTTTGAAGCCCAGTCAATGCCTGTAACATTCTGGGCATGTTCATCAAGGACATGTTGCTTGGTCCATCTTCCACCCACAAACTGATATATGTGCACTTCATGATTTCCTGGTGACAAGGCTATTTCTAGTTATGAACAAAATAACACAAATTAATCATGTTCAACTATGAACAAGCCTTTATATGGTTACATGAATGAAAATCCTGAAAGTATTGTGGACAATACATGAAAACAAACGTATTCATCACCACCTGTATATAAAAATACTCATGGTACTTATATCAATAATGTAATAGTTGTCAGTATTAATTAATTGAGTTATGGACACTTACGAGTTCTGTCCGCATTCCAAGCATGGCATGTTATTGATGGAACACCAAAACTATGAATTTCTGGCATTCTTCTATTGTGCTGCATTAATAAGAAAACAACATCACTGAATACTTAAAATAATTCCTCAGCCTAACACATATTATTCTCAAAAGACATATAGAGTTAATTATTTAATAACAAGTTGTGTATGAGCTATCTTCCACAAGAATAATAACACGTACATAACATGTTTTTCAGATGCATCTTTATATTTTATAACAACAAAAGTCTATCTCTCACACATACACAACAGAAAAGAGAGAGAGGAAGAGAGAACACACACACACACACTATATTATATTTAGGTTTTGCATTTATACATAACATATTTTACAGCTAAAAATGGAATTGTGGTCATCTTTCCATATAGCTCTATGAAACAACTGCTGATGCAGGATGTAATCTCCTGTAGTCATAGGATTCATCCAAACAAAAAAAAATTGAAATCTGGATGCATTATAAATCATTTTGGTTGCATTGAGAGTCAGTAGTTAATTAAACAGTGAAGTGTTTAGTCAGTGTACTATCAGAGCACAAGCTTGCTTGACATAATAATGTGGGAACACATTGTAGAAACACAGGTACAACTGGGATTTGAATAAATATCTCAAGGTGTGCAATACAGTGGTGTTTCAGTCAGTTTACTATCAGAGCACCACATGATGAGGTTTAAAAGACTTTATATGGTACTAACATAGAACTCTTTCAGTTAACACATTCAACAATCAACCTCATCAATTTTTCATCTGGCCAGATTTATTTTTGCCATCCATTTGATTAGCTCTCAGGGTAAACGGAAATCTAAGTTTACTTCCAAACAACAATATAACATTAAAACAAACATACGTATAAATTATACAAAAGTTGAATATCTGTCTATTTCATGTGACTATAACTTGTATAAGCCATTGATTATAATGCGAGTGAGTAAGTGTTTTATTTGAGTTTGCTTGACATAATAATGAGGGAAAACATTCTAGAAACACAGATACAATAATAATAAATGTTGTGGTGTCCATACATTATTAACATTTGGTACGAGCCATGTAATGTTCCTTAAAAGGCTTAACTTAAGCAGAGCATTTTGACAATATAGGATTCCAGTTTACTTAAGTCTTATGCTGAATAGTTTTTGACAGTGAATTATCTAGTAGACAACATTACATTAATTTCTGATAATTTAGTAGTTCTGGTTTATTAAAATGATAACTACTAACAAAGCAAACATCTTTTAGGTCCAGGTTTTAGTTTCTCACTATCAAAAACCACCCATTTGTGATTTGGCCCCAACAAGAAAGTTCTTTGAACTCCTGTATTTTAACCTTTCCTACGTTCATTATACAGTTATAAATATTGAAATTGATCTCAGTTATTGATATCGAACAATAGTTAACCAGAAATGGAACATTAATCATTATTGAACTATACTATATCTGACATGACTCTGCGCATAAGCCACGATAACCGACATGTTGATGCTGGTGGCTCCTTCAGTAATTATTACTTTAGTAGAATATTTCTCGATCATTTTAGTCTTTCGTATGAAATATGCAAGAAAATGAACTTACATAGCAATATTCTGACAAATACTTAGTACGGTACGGTATGGCGGATTAGTAGATGGTTCTAGCCAGTCAACACTTAATATCTAAGGCTGGCCCACAACTGCCCGGTGACAACTTGACGGGCGATATTCCAGGATAATTGACTAGGGATCCATTATTTTCACAATCAGTTTAGTAGTCTGTGCTGTCAAATTAACGCGCGCACACACACACACGCACACACATGGGAGGGCGCAATTTATTTTAATATAACGACAACAGCATAATAGTACATGTAATTTTAAAGGCAAAAAAAATGCTATTGTGAGTATATTTAATAGCACGTAATATAACATATAATGGTTACAGGATATGGTTACTGTTTATTCTCTATACACACTGCCATACACCATATATATATATATATATATATATATATATATATATATATATATATATATATATCTAATTGTCTGAACTGTACGGAACAGCTTTGTGTCATCAGCAAATATATTTGTTGTACTGCTGACCACGTCTGGCAAGTCATTTATGAAAATGACAAACAGTCTAGGACATAGGACACTTCCTTGAGGTTTTCCGCTCAGGATCTCGGACCATGATGACAGCTTACCATTTACTACAACTGTCTGCCTTGGTCCAGGTAGAAAATCTTGGACCCATTCCAGTAGCTTACCAGTTGCACCATATTCATTCAATTTCCTCAATAACCTTTGTTGAGGCGCAGTATCAAAAGCTTTTTTATATCCAAATAAATTACGTCAACGCACCCCAGACCATAATTCCAGATTAATTGAATTAAGTCAGTTTATACACCCGCGTTTTTCATGACATTGCTGTAGGCTATATAACCTGAATAGTAATATTGATATGTGTAGGAATTTGATATGAAATTTGTGGTGAAATCAAATAAATAATAGTCAGTTGATTATCGTCCAGTTTTAAAATGATCTAAGGAATCCAAAGTCAAATATCATAATAACAATACTCCAAATTCAATAAGGAAGGGGAAAATTTGCTATATATATAAATCTGAGAATATTTGTATTTAATCGTAGCCCTAAATCTATATTGGTCAAATACACAATGAAGGAATTATATACCATTCTATAGTCTTTGACTTTTACTGTCGCTTTTTAAAATAGATCTTGGCCATTGTTCATCCTAGACATATAACGTTATAACTTTAGTGTAATTAAACAAAGTGCCTTTAGACAGTGTTAATGGGCGTGCACTGATAATATATGAACTGTATCATCTAGTATGTCAAAAATAATAATAATAATAATAAATATACATAATGAAAAATAATTTTATTTTTCATATTGGTGTATTTACATAGCATCTAATATGTCTGTTTTATAAATCAGAAAATGTACATCGATCATCAATTGTGCAGTAACTTTAAATATACTACAGTACATTAAATGAATATCCAGGATAGGATAAAACGAAACCAAAACCATTGGCCAAATGTAAAACATAAATTTCGACAAACGATATTGACTGTTTATCAAATTTTAAAAACACCATGCATATGAATTATACATATCATATGATGCAAAATAGCACCAAATTACTGACTTAATAAACAAACTATATAAAAGCTGACCTGATCGAATGACTGACTATATAGGACTGTGCGTAGCACTTAGCTCAGTCCTTTTTAAATGTCTCAAGAGAATATAGTGATAAATACATATTGTTGTTAAAAGTAAATTCTCGCTTGGATACTCATCAGTTTGTTTATAGTATCCCGACATCTAGACAATAAGAAGACTTATACTAGAACAGTATTGATGTGTTTTAGTAGTGCTTTTAACACTATATATAGTGCCTCCGTGGTCTAACTGGTAGCGCGTTGGATTACATATCACTACCACCTGAGTTCGAACCTTGGCGTGGGCACAGAGCTGAAGAGTGTTTCATATTTGACTTCGCTTCATTACACTTGGAGGTCGCTCGGCCCATTTAGTCTATGATGTGCACAAAAGTGGCTGTAAAACATCAATCATCATCAATCATTACCTTTAATTGGAGGTCGCTCGGCCCATTTAGTCTATGATGTGCACAAAAGTGGCTGTAAAACATCAATCATCATCAATCATTACCTTTAATTGGAGGTCGCTCGGCCCATTTAGTCTATGATGTGCACAAAAGTGGCTGTAAAACATCAATCATCACCATTCATTACCTTTAATTGGAGGTCGCTCGGCCCATTTAGCCTATCATGTGCAAAAAGTGACCGTAAAACATCGATCATCAATCCAGTAGAAAAGGTACTACACCTAATTAAGAGTGTCGATAGAGCTGTCTTATAACAGATAGTAACGAAAAGGGTTATAATTACTAACCATACTAGATATATCGATAATGTCATCAAATAGTGTAACGATCACAATCTCCTACTAAATGTAAATAAACCCATTAAGGAACTAATATATTCAATTATTAATATAATCATAAACAGTTGACCATCGCAGGATCGGATGTGGATATAGTGAACTCTAATCAATCAGGAGCCATATTATAGATGATAAACTCGATCAGATAAGGTCACGTACTGTTCTGTTCTTCTGTTATTCAATGTTGTGTCATTTAATATAATTTAATATCATTATCTGGTGGTCCAGTGACGGAAAGTCTCAACAAGAAACTCTAATCGAATAAGAATTAAGAGGTCAGTCAAACTGCTTAATTAGATCTGACACTGAGACGTCCGGCCGTGCCTGGATCATATAAACGACATATTAACATTAATAAGAATGTTATTAAGAAAGTCATATCTATCACGGAAGATCAGTCTCACATCTTCTACAATCAATATTTAACAGGAAAACCCGTATATGTTAAACAGAGGTTACTCCGTAAAAATTTTTTATATATATATATATATATATATATATATATATATATATATATATATATATATATATATATTCGTGTATAAATAAATAAATAAATCTTACCATTAGATAAGATAAACTTCGAGCAATATCAGTCAGAACAATATGCGTTATCGATCATCTTTTGTTCTTAATTCAATCCGTATATTTAACCATTTATCATAATTTAACATAATAAATTTCATTCTTGTGTAATGACAAATATTAATATCTAGACTACAAAACCAATTCCTTTTTAAGGGTTAATCAAGTATCTTATAGATGTTTTAGTAGAACATGTTTGAGTGTCTTTGATATATTAGATGTGGCCGTGATTCAGCGATGTAAGTAAGAAATTTTATTTGATGATATATACAGTAGCATTATTACATTGTTTATCGCATAATATTATTTACAAGCATATACCATCAGGCCAACAGACAAGTAAAAAGCTGTAACCTCCAAAATAAAGACCAAACATGTAGAACATAATTGATTATACGAGGAGGCGCAGTGGCCTAGAAGTTACATATTTATCCATCTATGTCCACTGTCCAAGTGTGCTGATTATGGCGATGGTATAATATAACATAATATTTTACAATATATTATACAATATATGTAATTCATAAATGACTTTGTTAATTTGAGTTCGTAAGAAATTTCTTTACAGATCTATTAAAGCTGTGTTGCGATATCAACTGTATTATCATTTCTGGCAATTTGGACCATATTTCAGGTGCTAGGTAAATAAATGTCTTTGATAAAAATGCTGTTTTTCTGTATTGTATGTGCATCTTGTTTCGTGCGAATGAATATGTCTATTTACAGTGAACATCGTCATTAGGGGATCTGGTAAAGATATAATAATGAATGAATACATTATTTGAAATACATAAGATAAGTTGAAAAGTACATATGCCATTTAGCTTGAGAATCTGTAGCTTCTTAAATAAGGGTTCGTTATGAGCATTATAGTTTGATTTCGAGACGGTCCTGATTGCCTTTTTCTGAAATTTGAAATGTTTTGGGCTTCGATCTTTCACTTTGAGTAGGATATGGCGTTGAACAGGTACACAAGTTGATCCAGTATTATACTGGGTCAACTGAGTATATCCAGATTGGTATGAAGAAGATATTCTGCTTTGAAACCAAATGGTAATCCTTCGCTCTGTTTAAACTGAATGATTGATAGGAATTGAAACGTCGGCTTTTTTAACTAATATCATGAACTTCTAAGAAGGATGTATCTTGGACTCTTGGTATATAATGTTCTCAACCACACCACAAGCACCACAAGCTGTGCCAAACAAGCGACAGCCTGGGGATACTCCCCGAACTACAAGCCCAAGCACCTGTCAGTGTTTATGATATGAGAAAATGATTGCTCCCCTTCCATACTTCCGTATTTCCGAGAAGTAGTGAGATAGACGAGGAAGACTTTTTTTGGAGATAAATTCGCGTAGACTGACCAGAGTCCGCGAATTTTTCTTATCAGGTTTACTCAAAGTAAGATCATTAATACTTAGGTGAACATTAATAACTTCAATTGTATAGGTTGTTAGTCAAGTTTAATTTAGAGAAACTAAATTTGGATCCGGTTTACCGTCGACGTCGTTTTGATAACTTAGAATAGTTAGATCTAGATCTACTAGTCTAGATGTCTAGACTACATGATACATCTAGCCATTCTAGTATCTACTAATAACAAATCTAAATATATCTACTCAGCCTACTATCCACTTTAGTACTTACTAACCTGATATAGTAAGACTTAATCTAATCAAACTAATCGTCTCACTACTAAATGAATTGATAAATTGTAAATTGATCAAATACTTGTAAACTATAGTACTCCATGATAACGATTGGCATGATTATGGAGTATCAGTATGGTCTGATTACTATGCCTATGGAGTCCATAGGCATCTAGTAATCAGACCATACTATAATCCTGATAGGGCTAGGCATATATAAATATTGTAACAACAATCTCTTGTGTCGTCACTTAAAGTGGCACAAGCAGCATTATATTTATAGGCTGTTGTAGATTCCTGTATATAGGTCCAGCTTGTTGTGGTGATATTGAAGTAGTTCAGAAGCGACCTTTCCTATTCTACATGGACAACACTAAGGAATATGTGTACCATGAGTGCTGCTAAAGAGTGGTATATAGATGGTACATTCAAATCTATTCACCATTGGAGCCCCCTTCTCCCAACTTTGGTCCATTTATGCATTCCTACAGCATGGAGAATCTGTAAAGCAAATGCCAGTTGCCTTGATGTCCAGTGCATCTACTGATTACTACAGAGCAGTTCTGGAGCTCATTACCAATATACTGTACCCATGTTTGTTAATGTTAGTATCATTTCACTGTACACTCCTGGGTCTCCCCTGTTGTGCCAACTACTGGATTACATTCAAAGAACATGGGTTTACAGCAGTGTTTGGTCTCCAGAATCCTGGTCTCAGTCTCAGAGAAATGTCCACACAAACAATGATTGTGAAGGATGGCACAGAAAGCTAAATAAAAAAATACACAGACCTAATCTACCTTTTTATCAGCTCATAACCGATCTCTACAATGAAGCTGAGCTAATTGAGACACAGGCATAATTTCTCACCGATGACAAATTGTGGTACATTCAGCATAAAAAAACCACTCACAGATCAAGCAAAGATTATGAAATTGTGGAATACATTTGTGTCTAAAGAACTTGCACTAAACAATCTTCTGCAAGAAATCGGTATTGACAACTAGAACCCAAATGTTTTACTTTCAATATATCTATGTAGAAAATATAAGTTAATACATGTGCAGGTGGGGAAGTGTCTAGATAAACGATTGACAAACTGACTCGGGTGGTCTTCTGTCTCAAGTGGTGAACCTCATTGGTGGCAAATAGTCCAGTTCCCATCTCACATGATTGTCTGATATAATAATAATATGTGACTTTTATATAGCACCTTATTCAGCTAGATAGCTGCTCTAAGGCACTTTACAGTATTATTATCCCTGACTGGGACCTGTTTCAATCCAGCACACATCTTAACTCCCAAGGGAGCATACAATACATCCTGCAATTATAGGCGCAAAGCATAACTCATACACATACCAATTGCATCCTGTCAGCTTCTCATTTTATGGATGAGTGAACCAGTTGCCACATGACAGCATTGCAGCTCCAGAGCCTTGATATAGGCAATAACTGGAGAGTATACTGAAGAGAATCTCAAAACTTGCTAAATTAACCAAAAGGTCTACTTAAGTGGATTAGGTAATACTAATACTCTAAGAACAGATTTAAGTTTTGGATCCACCTCTTAATTTGTTGGCCAATGGCATCTAGTAGATACAATATGTGCGACCCTTATTCTCAATTGAATGTTGTTATCCAGTTTATACAAATGAATACACATTCTTAAATAGAAGGACCTGATGGATATATCCTCAATACATTTTACGATGTACATCTCCATTTGTAACTTTCATCAGATTGAAAGACCTCTGCTATCAGGCAGCTTTATATACCCAGGATAGATAGATAGATATTTATTTCCATTTCCAAACATATATACAAGGGTCATATATTAATTGAAAACAATGGCATGTTGATAACAATGTTGGAAAAAGGGGGGAGAAATATAACGAATACACGTTGTCTTCCCACTTCCCCCCAAGATGTATGCGGATGTGCTTGCTATGTGGGCAAACTGGAAAGTGCCCGGCTCTGGACATATAGGCACTTTGTTAATTTACTAATAAAATAAGGTTTATACAATATAGCCTTGCAGCTTTGCCCATGACATGACATAGTGATGAACATTAGCTATAATATTAATAATGGCAGAAATTATTTCACTGACACTGGGAAACAAAGAAATATCATGCTCATTCCTCTACTATGTCTGGAGAAATAATAATGATTTATTGTTAGCTCTATGTCATTGGAGAATTAAGAACCCTTTTTTTACCACTATTATGGCACAGTCAAAGAATTAAATTAACAGTTCATTTCAGATTTTCGTGACTACTACAAATATACTCACATAAAGTATAAATGGTGTGAAAATATGAACATGATCAACCAGTTTAAAGTGCTGGTGAATTACCTGTGGGTGAAGCCATTTTGAAATCAGACACAGATGCTCCTGAAATCTGGCATCACTCAATACAAGCTGTTTGTATTACCCAATTATAACAATGTAAAAAGAGGTCAGCTAAACATGTAATTTTAGAACAAAAGAATATTTACATTATGGTTGCTTCGAAAAGCTTTGTATGTAACTGAAATAGCTAAATCAGACTATATACTGGTAGTGAAATTCCTTAAGAAGTTTGTCTTGTAATCTTGTAAAAAGAAACATCTACTGAGCTGTCAGATTTGTGTAACTAAACTGACAATGGTATCAGTTAGTAGTAGTTAGTAACAGACATGGGGTGAAATACACTGTAAAATATTTAAATTCAAATATAACGAAAAAATTTGTTGTTTTTCCCATTATTTCTTTTGATGCACCCATTTTTTTAACTACTGGTAAAAGAGTTATATATTAACTCTTATTTCATCACACATTATGACATTAAGATAATGGCTTATACTAGTACACAATATCATCACATGTCACACCAGCTTAGAAACCTGATTGACTGTGTTGATGTACCATATATACTCGCATATACGCCCGACATAGTTCCTACCAGCTGAAGGAAATTTTTGTTCAGCCATCCTGGACCTACAACACTACAGGATTCAACCCAATAATAGCCAGAGTCAGAATAAGGGTGTCACATGGCTGCCTACTAAATCATTATTATTCAATAAATAACAATTAATTTTCACCAAACTGTTATTTGGATATCACAAACATGCCAGTCTTTATTTAATAATACTTGATAGTCATGCGTTGTTACCTACCAGTACTTCCAGATGTGCTGTGAAACAATGAATTAATAACACTTGCAATCAGGCATGTTTGTGTGAGCCAGAGTTGGAACAAAATCTCTGCCTACTAGTCTTATCCAATAAATAACGATTAGGTTTCACCAAACTGTTATTTGGATATGACAAACATGCCAGACTTTGTGTAATAAGTTGATAGTCACGCGCCATTAACTACCAGTACCTCCCGATGATTAGCGATACTATAGAAATCACTGTTCACATTTGTGTTTGGTGTGACAAGTTTGTTTATTAGTTATAACGTTGTTTGTTTTGTTTTTCGGGGAGAATCCCCAGGTTGTCGTTTATTCAGCACAGCCTAGTTATAACATCAAAGCGAAAGTCTGTGTGTGTATCACTGCCGGTGAAGAAATTGATACTGATATATTTATGACGCACTTGTTTATGACACCATGAGTTTGAAACAAAAGCGACAGACATTTTGCTTTTAGTGAAAAACTAGTGAGAGTGGAGAAAGCAGAAGAAATATTTATTTGAAATGCCGAGGATGAAAAGGACGAAATGTTACGGAGTTAGTCCGTACGTCAAATTAGAGACAATTTTGAATGATCGGGTACTGGAGTATCGCCACAATGGATGTATCGTCACCAGAATGATTAAATCAATACCGTAAAATATCTGGAAAACCTAGTTTTGGTGTATAATATGCAGGAGAAATCAGGATAATCTGCAGCTGGACTTGTACATCAGTTTGTCCGTAATTACGTACACCCTCCGCGTATGACAGCGTGATACAGATTTCATAATTGCTTTGATGTTGTATTTAATAAACAAACTTCTCTCAGTTGTGAGCAGTGATATCTTGTTTTTCTTTAAAAAAAAGACACATTTATTTCTGGTGTATAACGCAGAAATAACGGTAATTGACCTCGACTTTATACGGTGAGCATAGGCTTGAGGACAGAATTACAGGGTCAAAAACCAACCTCGACTTATACGCGAGTATATACGGTACTTCTTGGGGAGTGTTAGCCAATGCTGTGAGGGTAGACTGTATTTACATACACTAAGGAGATCACTAATTCCACTTAACAAATATTACAGAGAATGGATTAACTTCATGGTTGAGTATATATGATTCTCTTATAAAATCACTTTCAGAGACAAGTTGTATTGGTGACAAAATATTCAAATAAATTCTTAAAACAGTTTTAAAAAGTATGGTTTAATATATTTGAGAATATATTTGAAAATCAAATACATTGTGGAAGTATTTAAATAATTTTTGAAAAGCTCAAATACAAATTCTTGAATAAAGCATTACAGTAATTTCTAATACAACTGTATTTGACCTCATATCTGTTTAGTGAGGATGAGGGTAGGTAAGGTCAAAGGATGGTTTCAGTGGAGATGCCTAACTGAACCTTGTGCCATTTGACAATCACAACGAAGGTGTGAAATCACTATGGGTTCATATGACTTAACTATCTTCATGGCCCCAATGTGCTTTTGCATGCAAATTTCCACATCTGCTCTTCACAATACTGCTAGCCCTGCAATAATCAAATATGTGTTCTCCAAATTTATGGTTGTTGAAAGCAAATATTTAAACAGGCTTAGCTTACGGAAGTTAAAGGTGTGTTATTGCTTTTTGTGTGGCAGATGGGATATAAACTGGTAAAGTAAATAATGAAAATATACAGAGCATTACATTTCAGGTAGATATGATTGTGCTGAATGAGTATATTGGTAAATTAAAATAAATCAGTTAACACATTCCTGTATTTTATTTCAGCGAGTTTATAAAATTTGATACAAGGCATATAGATATTACAAACAATTCTTAATAAAAAATATTATGTTTGAGCTTTTTATCATAAAGTCCAGACCAGCTAAAGTAAGCTTTACTCACCAGCTTTATAATTGGCTTACTATAGTAATATAATGCTTATGATCATGTTTTCAAGTATTTGTTGCCATTCAAACTGGACCAGATAATGAGTTACAATCATCTGTATAACATTTAAGAAATGCGTGGACCATGGTAATAAGTACTTGTGTCAGGAATGTTTTTAGACAGCTGGAGTTTTTAAAATGGTAATAGGGAGCTCTATATAACGATGTGACATTTGTGAAAAATAATCCTTGAGTTTTGTACAGATTCGTTTAATAGTAATGAAATGTTCACTGGTGTGTCTTACTAATGTTTTAATGACTTAAATAAATAATATTTGTTTTATCATCATAAAGTTTTAGAGGATTTTGAGTAGCATCTACAATTATATATTAATTCGATTTATTGTGAGGATGCAGTGATATATATACAGCTGTGTGTCACTGGCATAAGGGTAATATTTAATGCTATATATCACTGTGCAATGATCCTAAGAAGGCATGTATTTATTGTGATAGCCAAAGGGACCATTTGAAAGGACAAATTAAGAACTGAAAGTTCTTGAACAGCCACTCTGGGAGTATAGTTCTAAATAAGACTAAAGCCAGTCAAACCAAACATGTCTTCCAGCTAGAATCAAACTTTTGTTAACTGTATCAAATACAACAGATCTGGGTCTGTGAGGATCAATAATACTCGGTTATCTTAATTAATTGACATCATAATATAATTTTCACCTGAAAAAGGTTGACTTTGAAAATGTAATTTCAACCAGAAAAATAGGTTTAAAACGAAGTAATGCTGATTAAAATAATTATTTCATTTCATTTATTATGGAGTGTATACAGCTAAATATTACTGGCATTTATTTTTACAGAATTCCATCATGCCTGAAACTCATCAATTTGGGGCTATTGCAATCTATACACATTCCTGGAACAGTAACAGATCCAGTAAGTATTGCCAAGTTAGATTAACAAATATTTTGTTGTTTTATAGTTATTGATAATAATAATTTGTTTAACACTCCAAATAAAATTAGCTACTTTGAAGAGGAACCAAAGTAAACAGAACGACAGACCTCCTTTCATAAAATAGTAATAAAAATCCATTCTTGTATTTAGAAATATACACCGTTACACGCAATACTTTTTTCAGTGAATAAAAGTTTGAAATACTCCATTTAACATTCCTTTTTGCAGTGGATTTAAGATGGGGTTGTAATCCATGGCGATGGAAGGTGTCATACTGCCAGAACTCGACAAAACTAAAATTTATATCTACATATTTTACAAATAATAATAATTACATTGAAGTGTCACTCAATAAGAGGTTGTCCTGCTGAAAGAAACTACTTACACCAAAATGTCCCACAATTTGTGCAACATTTGTAATCATACTAGTCATAAAAAAGATATGATTTCGACAGTCTTTTCAGATGTAGAGAATTGCTGCATAAATAGTTAGAATATCTGTTTAGTTTATTGTTTTTTATATCTGTATGTTTAACCAAGTTGTTTTTGTTGTAGGTTGTTCTATATTTATTTTGTGTAGACTGAAGAAATACAACTTTTTTTACAGTTTACTGATGCTTGCTGTGTGTTACAGTTACTAGGTTATTTAAAAGAAACTATATCATCTTCTATTGTATAGCACTTAAGTAAATTGTCTCGCTGCATACTTCATTGAATGTTGTGGATTTGTAGAAATGTCAACATCACCAAGGGAACTAATGTTAGAGTACTCCTGTAAATACATTAAAACGAGTAATATTGTGATAAATGATCAATGAGTCTTCTTAGCAAATCCATATATTCTTATCTACCTAGCCACATTTCTTATTTCTAGGCCTTGCATTATCATCGAGCAGCAACATAGTTGATCTGTATAAAGTCTCCGGTGCCAACTACCAGAAGGTTAATGTGCTGAGTGCACATACACAGAGTGTCACTGGCATTGACTGGGCTCCAAAGAGTAACCGTATTGTGACCTGTAGTGCAGTAAGTTTAGCTAATACTTATATAATACATAATATAAGCATATATTATATGCTTAGTGCACAAGTTATTTGACAGTATGTAATGATTATGATTACATGAAAATTATTGTAATTTAATGTAATTGCAATTATATTGTAAAGTAATCATGATTACAACCATTATTAATAATAATATATATGGATCACTCCATTTAAAATCAACCAGTGCTTCTCACCTGACCACTTGATATATATATATATATATATATATATATATAGGTCATTCCACATAAAATGGATCAAATTCTTAAAACTTTCCAACCTGACCATTTCAGATTATATTAATATGCAGGTACTATCCTATTAATTAGACCAATCATTTGTCTAGGTGCACTTTGTCTACATAAACTCATGGGGCCTGTTACCATATGATAATGTGTAACAAATATGATAATTAGCACATATACAAGTAAAAGTGTGGGTAGGGATGGGATTAAATCAAGAAGTATGTCTTAATATTATTATTTGTGTCATGACACAGTTATTTTAATACTGTATTTAATTAAACACACCACCCTGTAATCAAAAGTAATCGATCATCAATTATGATTTCGTCCACAATGAAATTGATTATGATTACGTGCTATCTGGAAATGAAGATTAGGATGGATTACCTGAAATTATGTAACTGATTATGATTACCCCCAACTCTGGTGTGTGATAATAATAAAAAATGTGTTCGTGTGTTGTTTTAATTAACAAGAATTAATCTAGTTATTGGTATATGCAGGAAAACATTTGTAGGGAAACTAAAACCATTCTAATTTTTATTATTTTTGATTATGTAGGATCGTAATGCCTATGTGTGGACACAACTAAAGGATGGATCATGGAAGAACACCATGGTTATATTGAGGATTAACCGTGCCGCCACCTGTGTGAAATGGTCTCCACAGGGTAACTAATATAATACTTGTTGGTGTTTTAGGGGAAGAAGGGGAGGGGGGTGTAATTAATTTGAAGATGAGCAGAAAGAATTATACTAAACTGAAAGAAGAAAAGAATTCATTATCCAATGTTTCTTTAAAAAAAATTCTTTTATACTACTGTTCATAAACCCTGTTGCTGAACATCTTCAGATAATAGATATTTGCTATGTGTAGTTCATTAAATGTACTATGATAGTTTTTATTACTTTTTAAGTTCTCAGTTTATAAAAGATTACTTTAAGCTAGTAACGTTATAGTGTCATTTATTTACTTGCGTACAGAGGATAAGTTTGCTGTTGGCAGTGGTGCTAAAGCTGTCTCGGTTTGTTACTTTGATAGCAGTAATGACTGGTGGGTGAGCAAACACATCAAGAAGCCAATCAGATCCACTGTTACCTGGTTTGTTCTCGTTACTTTTGCTATTTTGCATTTGGTGCTCATTCTTCACTGGGAAGAAGATGCCCTCTGTACATATTTAGCACTCCTGTATCATTGTAATTTTGTTATAGAAGAAAAATGTCACCTATGACGTGAGTTTCAGAAATTGTGTAAGCCAAAAAAGTTCACATGTTTTCATTATATACAGGTAAAAACTTTAATATATCACTGATGCAGCATTAAAAGGGGCTAAGATGTTTATATAATAGATTACTGGGAAAAATAAGAATGTATGTAAGAGACTCTTGAAGGCTTGAATTAAGACACTGTTAGACAGCTTTTCTGTAAATGATGTCGTGTTAAACAATAATCATCTGTGTTTGGTGAGGACCTTGAATATGTGAGTCATACATTATTTAGATGGTTAACAAAATAGAAACATTGATTAACAATATACTCTAAGTTTTATTGTTTTAATTATGAATGTTATGTGCGAAAGCATGGCTTACTGTTAATACAGCTTTATGTATTCCATACAACAAAGATAAATTTTAATTATGTATTATATATGTTCCTTTAATTAAAACTATTTAAGTATTCTTGTATTTTTCAGCTTGGATTGGCATCCTAACAATATCCTTTTGGCTGCTGGATCATCAGATTTCAAGGCGAGGTACTGGTTTAATTAATATTTGAAGTTTCTTGTGAAATAGAAACATGTGAAAGTATTATAATAATAGTGTTAATTCTACATTTTATGTTGCAGAAAATAAAATTACATTGTTGCTTATTTTAGAAACTTTTTAAATTTTAAATTTTCTTATTGGATTCTTGTCTTTACTTTTAGTTCAGTAAAGTTCTGTATTCAATATGTTATATTGTAACATATGTATGGATTAAATTAAGTCTACTGCAGGATTAATTACAGTTTGTCAGTCCAGACTATTTTCATTATGGTGACATTTTGGTGTCTACTTTAATACTTTCAACAAAAGAATTTAATATGTTTGACTGAATGAAAACTATTTTGTGAATTTTATCAACCCTGATTTCCACACTTTCTGTTGCAATTCCAATTTTTATGTTTAAATTTCAGATAAAAATATATTTAAAGTTGACAATTTTGGAACTGAAACTTACTCCCAATTTAAGTGCCAGCAATTAAAAAGACCATCATAGCTATAAAACTTTGACCCTAAATTATTCTACAGATAAAATGACTAATTTCCTTACCTGACAGCTGACCTAAGTCAGCCATCTTGAGTGTAACATTGTGTAGTAGAATGTTTTACATTTTTGGATACAAATATATTGCCTAATTATGACATAACCATTATAAGGTTTACCTGAGGAGTGTCATATATCATAATATATATAGTGTTATTGATATTCTACTTTAGGGTTTTCTCAGCTTATGTGAAGGATGTTGAGGAGAAACCCGGTCAAACGATTTGGGGAACAAAAATGCCCTTTGGAAATTTGATGGCTGAATTATCGAGTGGTGGAGGTAGGTCTGTTTTCATGTTAACAGTACAGTGATGAATCTTACAGTGGAAATAGCAGTGGTAGTAATAGCAGTAGTAGTAGTAGTAGATGTGTTAGAAAGGTCATCACTTAGTTATAAGATAAATTTACTGTTGTAACGTGTTTCTGAAATAACCATTACAGTTAAGCACTATATATATATATATATATATATATATATCCTTTCCTAATTTGGTAAATATATGGTTGGTGTGATGTGTTGTTTGAAGGTGGTCAAAGATACTGACACCATCTTATTGTTGTAAAAAAAAACATATATGGTTAAGGATGAAAAACACTATCATTTAATCTATTAACTTTTCCCAGTTGTTTGGGAATGCCCTGAACTAATAGCTGTATCATAAAGGAATATGGCTTTTAATCAGTAGTTTAATAAAACATGTTAACAAACAAAACAGTTTTAAAATTATTATTTTACATTCTGCTTTAGTTAATTTTCACCTAAATTATTGTATTAAATTTACAAAATGGTTCACAAATAAGTGATCATTGAAAAAAACTGCCCAGTGTGCTAATGTATTGCTTATTCAACTAATATCCTTCATTCAGTTAATTTTGTAGGACAATAGATGATAATGTTTCTGACTACATATTGGCTGTATAATTTAACTTAAACATTGTTGAAATTTGTTGAAATTTGTTATCCTTGTTGCAGCATTAGACAATAATGGTTGAAATAAACTTATCACAGTAAGGGATACTAGTACATGTTGTATTACTTGTATATACACTGAACATAGCCACCAGTTATTTGTTATTTGCAAAAAAAATAGCCTAACAGCAGATATTATTAATTAGTGTTTGTATTGTTGAATAATATACATTACTGTCTATCTTTCCATATCATAACTTATTTACAGGTGGATGGGTTCATGATGTCTGCTTTTCTGGCAACGGTGACTGTTTGGCTTGGGTAGGACATGACAGCAGCTTGTCTGTAGTGAATGCTAATTCTCTCTCCAAGTAAGCGTTGAATAACCGTTACTCAGTTTGTGTATTTGTGAGCCTTTAGTATGTTGAATAAACTAGGAAATTCTACATTTTCATTGCTTCAAGTATAATATCTAATGTACTTTGAAAACACTACCATTTTTTATTTATCTGGGTCTGTTTATACCTTTAATGTCTGATTTACTACATTTCTTTAATATTATTGAAGAATTGTTTTAAATTATATCGTATGTTACTTGCATTAATTTGATGGAATCTATTAATAACAAGCTCTAATTAAAATAGATGGGTTAGATATTTATAAAGCTTTTCATTTTCATCAATAAAACACACCACATTGATCTCAACTGATTACCCTAATTTGGTGGTAAGTGTATCAGAATCAACCCAGATTTTATATATGAACCATTTGGAGGAGTTGTTTAGGTTTAATTGTCATTTTTATACATATTAGATGATATTATGCATTATGTGTCACTTTTCACAATGACACATTAAAAGGTGTATTCCGGTGTGCTGTTCTATAATTAAGAATAACTATCATTACTACCACAAACACACAGATATTTTAATCGTTCTGGTATTTGTGTTTTTATTTCAGTATTGTTACCTTTAAGACCTCATACCTACCATTTTACTCCTGTGTGTGGGTCTCCCTCAACAGACTTGTTGCCGCAGGATATAACTGTGAACCAATGCTCTTTGAATTTAATGGTAAAAATATTAAGTTGGTAAAGAAATATGATACGAAAGAAGAGACCGGAGGCGACAATGTTATCTCGTTAGTATGGTACCAAGTTGTGTGTAGTGGTTGAGAATAAGTGAGTGAGGTGGTTGTTAGGTGTGGGTAGTTTGGTTGTGGGTGTTAGTTGATTGGTTGGTGTGTGAGTGCGTGGATGGGTTAGTGAGGGATGGGTGAGTATGCGAGTGTCTTCACATGTGTTTCTGCTCTTGACTTTCTACCTATCAGTATTTTGTCTTCTGTATTCTATTCGATCTCATCTTACACTTCAGTGAGTGAGGAGGTTGAAAGGTGTTGGTAGCTTGTTTGTGAGTGTCAGTTGATTGGTTGGTGTGTGAGTGCATGGATGGGTTAGTGAGGGATGGGTGAGTATGCGAGTGTCTTCACATGTGTTTCTGCTCTTGACTTTCTACCTATCAGTATTTTGTCTTCTGTATTCTATTTGATCTCATCTTACACTTCAGTGTGACAAAGTGTAACACTTTGACCATCAAGAATGATCATATTATCTGAGTATCTTGTAGGTGAACATCATCTGATATCATAAAAAGAGCATCATCTTAGTTACCTGTCCCTGTAACAAAATCTACATAGGTCATTTGTCTGCTTTTAATGAGATTCACAAATGTTTTTATTATTCTAACAAGATCTACAAATGTCATTATTCCCCTTCAACAAGATCTTTGCATGCGATTATTTTTGCAACCAGATCTACACATGTTTGTATTCCCCTGTAACAATATCTACATATGCTGTTATCCCCCTGTTATTGGATCTCCATAAGCTGTTGTAACAATACCTACAAATAATGCTATTCCCTTAACGAGATCTTTATGTTTTGATATATCCCCTTAACAACTTGTATACATGTTAGTATTGTCTTCTGACAAGGTCTATGCTTTTCTTAATCTCTAACAAACTCTCTCTCTCTCTCTCTCTCTCTCTCTCTCTATATATATATATATATATATATACATAAACCTATTTTAGTGCAAGAAAGCTGTTCAAGAACATGGATTCTAAGGCTCTACTGACAGATGATGGTGATACTAAACTGAAAACTATTCATCAGAACACAATCACGTAATGTATAATTATATTTTATTTTGCAAAGACATGCCTCTATATGTAAGCATTTTAGTGATTAACTGTATGTTTGTATATATATATATATGTGTGTGTGTGTGTGTGTGTGTTTGTTTATGTGAGTGAATGAATTAGGAAGAGAGACAGATATGTGATCATAGCCATTACAGATCACTTAACCCCCAAAACATGAAATTTAATGATCATCATTTATAATTAATATAACAATCATGTTGCCCTTCATCTCCAGGATGTTTTATGGTCATAATAAAGATTCAGAAGAGAACCATTTAATAACTGATAATTTATTGGTGTTTACAGTATGAGAAAACCAGGATGAGTTCCCATTTTTGCATTGTTTATTGTGAAATCTTTCCTCTGTATCAGTTATTTTATTTAATCCCTTTAGTAGACATTTTTGTACTATAAATACCTATAATATTCAAGTGAGATCTTTGTCCTGTATATGTTATAATTTGGGAGAGACTATAATTTAAAAACAATTTATGCAAATTTACAAATGGTTTTTATAAGGTACCAAATCCTTTCTGGTGTGGTTTCGTTTCATAAGAAATGGCAGTCGGGATATTATTTGCTAGATCTTTTTCAACAAATATTTAATCTGAAAGGAACAAATGCAGATGTGAACACTGCCTTGTATTGTTTGGGTTTTTTTTCCAGTAAAGTAACCATCCATACTGGGACTAAGGAACAGTGCAAGAAGTTTTCCACAACTGGTCTTGATGGAATGATTACAGTTTGGGATATTGATGCCAAATAGAACAAATCAGCAGCAGTGTGATCATCTTTATGAAGATCTGATGTAAATTTCTGAGGTGACAAATATTGCTTATCTATTTAGATCAGAGCGTGAGCTAAAAAAATCATCATTCTCTTTTGATTTGGTCACTTCGATAAGTCTGGGGTAAATATCTGACCATTTTCTTAAACTGAAAAAAAAAAAATATTTGGAGCACGACTGTAATATATGGAGGTTTGTTTTGGGTTATGTTAAAATGATTATTTGCTGCCGTTTATCATTGTCATTGATATGATAAGTGATCCAGAATAAATAGTTTAATTGTTATGGTGGTAGTCCTGTGACGAGCTGCTGTCATCTGATCAAGTATTACATGTCCAGAAATAATTATTTTTTTATTGCATTACTTGTTTATCACTTGAATACATTTACTGCGAGTCAAGGACTGTGGTGTGGGTTATTTTCTGTGGAGTGTGGTTGATTGAGAATAATTTTATATTCTTTAGCTACTGTTCATCATCTTGAATTTAATGATTTATTGGTGGTAAATTTATTTTGTTATGCCTGTTATTATTATCCTAGACAGTTATTGTCTGTAACTATTGTTATTGTTCTTTTTATGTAAAACAAATCATTCCTGTTCAGCATTTACCCGACCTTAAACTGTATTTGAACCAGCTTTATTAATAAATCTTTCAGCTCATGTCATGTGTTCAGGACTACTCTTGAGTAATGGAAAATTTGCAGATAGTTTAGAAAATACAGAACCAGTTTTTTAAAAATGCAGGACATTTTAAATTATGATGACATGAAAGTAGCAATACATAAAATGATAAGAAAAAAAGTAATATATGCAGAAACAAGTTCATTAACAGTTTAATATTGCAAAACATATACACCACTACAATGTATCATATGTACATACTTCAAATATTGGGGCGCTTTGATAGCACTGTGCTGTGTTACTCCAGATTGTGGGTTTGAATCCATCTCATATCTGTGTTTGTGGGAGTTTCCCCTCGTCAACTTGTTCCAGGACCGAGGCCAATAAACAAGTTTAAAAGAACATTGCAAGAGTACTCGTCTTCCATATATTTAGTACCTTGTTTTACTAATTTAGTATTTAACAGTATTGGAGAATAAACCTTTCTTTAACTCTGCTTGAAACATGCATTGTTTATGATGTATAATATTCTTTAATATCTATCAGTTGTTACATATCAGTTGATGACTGTTAAATGACCTATGAACCATTTCTAATAATAGAAGACTTTATAAGTTATTGTTTACCTGTCGAATGTAGTAAAGAAAATATTTCGTTCAGTGAATTAAATGTCAAAGATATAAAGAAATGTTTTTAATCATAGATTGCCTTTTAAATATTAAACCACTTTTTACATGGATTCAAAATGCAAGTTTAATATCATGATCTATAAATTATTGAACCACATAGGCTGCATTATATGATCACACAATATATATTGGTTTCATTTTAAATTTATGTTATTATGAAAAAAAATGGAAGAATAATTATTCATCTGCAGTATGTGTAGTAAGAACATCGCTCCTTTTGATTTAGAATTTAAAAAGTATATGAAATATATAAACATGTTCAGTTAATATATGAAAGGAAATGCTACCATGTTCAATGTTAGTATATTTGGACTGACACAGAGAACCAAGAATATATATCTGGCAATGTTTTAAACAAAATAAAAATATTACAGTACATGAGCATTAATCCAAATTAGACTAAAATTGCACAATTTATGATTTTAAGATAGTAGTACATTTAATAAATATAAAGAATGACTTGTTTTTGTATTATAAAATTTTGCGCACACACACACATCTACGTGCCACACTCTGTAATTACTAATGTGGATAAATATGCTAATTCAATGTCTGTCCAAACTAGATTATTTTAAATAATCTTGCATATACCGGTAGTAAACATGTACGTGTTCTTGCCAGTAAAAATATTATCAGTACTAAAAGTTGTTTGGAATTTAAAAAAATATATCACACAAAGTAATTGCTTGGTTTATTCTTAAGGATGCATCAAACTAAGTACAAAATAGCAAAATATAATAAAATATGCCATTTTCCAATCAATACTGTAATACTGATAACAGGTAGGATTACCCACATTTGAATGATTTATAACAAACACATCTGTGGAGTAAAACATGGATACTACAAAAAACCAGGAAGCTACTTGAAGTGTTCATTATTCATGTTGGGTAGTCAAATATTCATGATTTATGTTGGACAGGGAAGTGTCACATCACATACTATAACACTGTATTATTAAAATAATAACAATAATAAACATCTGCTGAAGTAGATCAAAGAAAATGTAAAATTTCTGAATTCTTCAATAACGTGATAACATCACTGCAAATCAATCAACTTTCTAAAACAAACCAGCAGATTAACAGTATTATTGAAAACACATTTTAACAAATTTAAACAATTTTCTAAAATATTGCACACCATTGTCACAGTGTCAGAAATATGGCACTGATTATGTCTGCAGAATAAAATAACGTGTGGTTAGTACAGTAGTGCTTTGTTTGGATCAGATGGAACATCCTTGTTACTTAGAGCAATATTGGTCCTTCATTGTTACAATGTACTCTGGTGACTTAAGTTATTTAGGCCATGACTGTAAACCAGTCTAACAGAGATACTAAAACATATATATATTATACACATGACCAGTGTATTATTAATACTTACAGCTCATCTACACATCTCAAAATGCCCAAATGAAAAATCAACAACATGCTGGTATGCATGCAGAGTAACAAAAGCAAACTCGAGGCCACTAAGCCTATTGTACAAAGCACCTTATAACCTTAAAATACTTTCGGCATCATTGGAATGTACTATTCATTACTGAGAGTGATTACGGTCACAATCTGCAAGAGTTATATGGTCGCTGTTACATCATAATTTCTTTGTCCATTTTCATAGTTTATTTCAATCTGAATGGTAATCATATCTTAACACTGTGTTTCAACAAATAGTAAACCATTCATGAAACTGGGATTTAAAGCAGCTTCATGGTACCGCATATATCGTTTCACTGGGCTTAACTTGAGCCTATTAATTATCCAAAAACCGTGTAAGTATGGGAAAGTCATTCAGATGTTTCACAAGTGACAAATACACATACATCAATGGCACTCTCCCATACTGGGTATTACTTGCATAGCTATCATTCATAACATATGACTAAGCACAGAAATAGATTATAGCCGTATGAAGATGCTCTCTCAAAATAAAAATAGATAATAGGCATTACTTAGTTAAATACGGATATATAAAATCAGGTGGTACAGGACATATGAACTATTTGCTGCTAACATAGGACAACTGTTCTCATTTTACTTTACTCATGACTAGAGTATTATGCAGTATATCTATTTAGGATGTTACATTCAGTGACTCAATCAATAATAGATGAAAGGCAGTGCACCTTTAACGATTGCTTTGCAATATCTCTATAATAACTTTATAATATTCGCTTAATTAAAATTCATAAAACAAAACAGTGTAATGTCATCATAGTAGTACAATGGCTTAAAGAATAATCCATGTCATATGGCCACTGTGGCAAAATCCTAACCTATAATGACCAGAATGGTCAGCTACTTGTTCTTCACACTGAGCACCAATCATATCAGCAAATGGGCTTGCGTATACAGTGAAAATACATAAATGTATCTGAACATACATAAAATAATTATTATAATACATCACTTACATAATAACAAAGGCACATATTCACATTCATGAACTAGGACAGATAATCTCCAAAATGCTAATTTTGTTCTTAAACACACTAAACAATATCTGATCTAACCGGACCACCAGTGAGGTTTAAAACTTCCATACATAAGTAAATACCTTTTATTTAAACATGATATGGTACAGGATTCATTATTCTGCAGTTATTCTTTACATCCTAATTAGAACTGTTGGAGAAATTGAACACCCATTGTTTAACTTATGTTCGTTTATGAAGAAGAAACAAAATGTGGAACATGACTAATATAACCTTTCAGGTCATTTGAAGGTAACATCGCAATATAGGAAAAGTTAATACTATAACCATAATACTTTTATCAAAACATCACTATCATGGTAATGCCATACTGCTGACAACAGTGCTCAGTGTATGCATGAGAGTGTATGTGTGTGTTTATGACAAGAATTGCACAGCAGCCTTTGTTCTTAACTATAATACGCCAACAACTGGCCACAAACATTGCGTAAAAAAGTCATTTGATGTCAAACAACTAAACAGAATGATCCCGACGAAATATCTAAGAAACTATTTAACCTTTGATGCAGTAGCCAGAAATGGTTCTTTACGGCTCAGAACAACAGTGCGCAATTATAAACTGAAAATGTTTCAGCCCGTCACAGAAAGAGACTAATTACAGACAAATATACCAAACAAAAATATTACCCTACCTAGATTGTTCTGTATACAAGAATGACAATGATGGCTCAAACACATGACACACTATACAGTGACAATAGTTACTCATCTGACATAGCACTAATAAGCCAAATAATATGAAGTAAAACATTTACTAAAACTAAAGTCATCATTTAGTCGTCCTGTACCTAGTTATCTGAACCTCTCTGATATAACTGTACTTAGGTTACCATCCAACAGATATACAGTGAATGCCTGTTTGTGTAAAACGACACACACACACACAAACACACGCATGCACACACTACCACCACTGTGCAACAGATTTTAACTATACTGTTAATCCTCATACCAAATGATATTATATATATATATATATATATATATATATAGCATGTCATGGTTAATATACAGGTACAAACATACTCTACAGAGTGAATGTGTACTCTATTAAACAAACAAAGTTGATGCTCAGTGTTATAATAGGAGAGGTTAGAAGGTAGCCTTCTGGTGGCCTTTTATGTAATTACTGGCAGACTGAATAAAATAAATGAGTATCTTCTTAAATGCGATATATTTCTCAGAATTACACATCTATGGCTGATAGTTAGAAATGGTAGACTCTTTGGGCAGCTCATGACAACACTAGATGGTATAGGTTTAAAACTAGAATGGCAAAATTTTAGAATAAGAACCGAGCCATAACTAAAATAAAGCTTTTAAATGAAGATAATGTCCTTTTCCTTGCAGAAAAGATACTTTCTTATATCAAACTATCATAACCTAATTTTTCTGAGTCAGGTTTGGGAGCTGAGGTGAAATGTTTAGCCTGAGCACTCGTCACACCTATAGAACATATGGCCAAAGGAAAGAGTCCATACAGAAACATCCCATAAACACAGGTATGAGTCTGTTTCATACCCAGAACCAGGAGGTTTACAGTGCAATTCCCGACCCACTGCACGAATTAAGTGCTCTGGTTGGGTTGGGGAGACAAATGGCACATTGACACATACAGGGCTTCTCAAAATAAACATCCTAGAGGGTGTTACACATTCCTGGCTCATTCCAGAATTTAGTTAGTTTATCCTAGGTGACCGACTCATGCCCTCAAATAATTCAAAATTCTGATAGTGAATTACTGAATCAATGCATTAATCAATCTGAATGTTTCAAAAACATTTACAGGGACATACAAAGAATCTTACCACTTTAATAAAAGCCAAGTTTGTTTATGTCTGATATATAGAGCTACATTTAAAAGAAACTACACTTTCAAATTCACTACCAAACCATCAAAACCAAAGGTGATTTTTCTCCCGATCACTAAATTTTAATACGCTATACCAACCTCCATATTTGTCATATGTCACACGGACAACCTTTGTTGGACTTTGTTTTCTTTTCCTCAGCAATTCATTGTAAACTATATTCACCATGTTCCAGGTCAGATTAGTGACACACCAAGAATTATTTTTGAAATATTATGGTTTTTGTTCATCCAATTTCTGATGATGATGCAATGTGCAAGAAGTCTTGCTCACGCTTCTAACTTGCATTCAAACAGAATGTCTGAAAAACTGGTTAATGAGGAGATTAACTGAACACTTATTTTAGCAGGCTAGTGGTTAAACGAATGTAAGAAAGCATAAATTTTTGCAAATATAGTCCTGTATGTTACATAGATTAATTTCGTTTTTAAACAGTTAAAATAGAAACTCTATAGGGCAACATAAAATCCAAGAAATCTAATGATCGTGGATAGTAAAATAGCATTTTAAAAATCCAGGTATTACGTTCAGTAAAATGGCATGCACAACAAACTACAAAAATTATGAATACGGGTAAACCGAAAGCAGATTATTTAAATTGATCCCTATTAAGTGAACCAAAGAAACGAATGCAACCTTATACTGCACCCCAACCAATACTGTAACATCTAAGCCTTTTGTCATTACACCATTTAGTGTGTGTTTGTTTGTACGTGTGTGTGCATGTGTGCTGACAATAGAGAATGGGTAATTACTGTTAACAGGTTTTTACAGTATGAAAATACAACTATATTGTATTGTACACATTTCATACACCAAGCACCAATTAATAAACAACCTACAGTGATTGGAAGATAAATTCTGGAGAAAGCTTAAATGCACACAATTCAATCCTTTATCATCTTCTTTGATATGTATAATAAACTAATAAATGTATAGAAAAAAATAGCTAATTAGTGATAAACATCTTTGTAATTATATTATGTAAAAAAAAATTATAACAACACACACACACACACAGTCTAGTTGCTTTGGGTTAAAATAGTTATCTGATCATTAACTAGAATACTGAACAAAACTAGATTCAAGATTTTCCATATCTATCACAGACTCCATGACAGTGGAAGAGATTTGCTCATTTGTGAAAAACAAATTTTATCAAGATCAGAAACATCAATTAACAGAAAGAAACCAAACTTAATAAGGCAATCAATCATGCTTGCTAAACCAATGACAGCTAATTGGGAAAAATTGTATCAAGTGACTGTTTGTAGTCTAGATTTCCTCAGTTACTTGACATAACACGAGAAAGAAGAAAAACAAAATACAAAACATTTGTTCTGAAAATACAGTCTGAACAATCTCCATGGCAACAGGAAGAATAGGAGAGAATAGGCTGTAAAAAGTAGCAAAGCAAAAACAATTTTAAACTTTCAACTGATACAAGAAATAGTTCTAAGTAATCTCAAAGCACAGTTGGTCTACATGTAGTAAACATGATGATTGATTGTTGCAGTCTAGGAAATAAAAAATATTTTGCTAATAAAAGTGAAGCATCCACAATACTGGTGAAGCAGTGACAATGTGTAATTGTGAAGTGACTAACACATTAAATGATTCATTGGTCTGGATGATTCTTAATGTAATTGTTATAGACCATTTTAGCAGAAACTACATCTTCTACAGCCATACCTGAAAATTATAATAATATTATTAGAAGTTTTTTAACATGTTATTTTCATAGCATCAGACTGTTTTTAGGTGTTTTTTATTAACTTAAAAGTTATGGTGAGGACTAATTAAGTTAACATATTAAATATATTTGACAGTCTGACTAAAAAAATAAATGAAAATGGCTAGCTAATAAAATTATACTGCACCATTAATAATATTACAAAGGCAAGACAAAGACAAACTTATACCTGAACACCGGTCTAAGAATATAAATATATTTAAACATTCATTGAGACACTGATAATCATAATAAAGACATCACTCCTAATGTGTAATCTTTATGAGAACAAAGTAAAATCTTAACGAAGAAATATTCTGAATAATGTTACTTACCAACTGATTTAAAAACCGTTGTTCTTTCCCAAAGTGCCTCTTTCTGACCCATTATAACTTCTCCTAATTCTGCATATATCTCACACTAAAATGATTTACATTCTAAATATACTATATAACCCATACCATCATAAATTAAAACAGCATAAAGACGAAAAGGTCTAGAATTCATTGACATTAAAACAGTCTGTGGATACAGTCTGTGGATTACAGTCAACCAAATTATACAAACCTGTGAGACTATAATATCGCCAGACTCCTTGTTACAAGCATCCCTACTATCACAGTAAACAACTGAACCACGCATCAGATCTGATTCGAGTTCTTGCCACTCCGGTACGCAGGCACCAATAGCTAGGAGGAAAAATACATCGATTGTCATGATAATTGCTTCCCAGTGAAGATTTTCAAACATTACAAGTTAGATGCTACATTCCGATAGTTCACATTTAATGTCTGATAATTATATTTGCATTATTTCAACAGTTCATTGTGAGAAGAGTTAGGAATATTACCAGCACATTGAAGATCAGCAATTTCAGTAAGTTTTGTATGCTTTTCCTGTATTAGTAATTAAAATGAGATGATAACATTTCACTGAGCTTGTTTTGAATTTCTTGACAAATGTGATTCGGCGCACAGTTAAGTACCATCTGTTAGTAAAAAATACGACAGGACTTCCACTCCATAATTAATTGGAGACGAAGGTAAACACAATCAGACAAAATGATAAATATACATTTACATGAACAAAACACATATTTATATATTTATTTGCTCCACTAACTGTTACCATCAATAGAAGATACATCACCTCTACCTATGACTTTCTTGAGATTAGATTTTCTCCCATATTAAAATTATGTAAAACCAGCATTAGATACCATTCCTCTATTCAGTGAAGAATGAGGTTATTCTGTTCAAGGACTTTCATCTATGGCAAATTTACTGTCAATCATTGGGTAATAAGGCTATCCTCTAATTGCAAACAAGTGTTGAATGTGTTATTTGATTGGGAGATTGGTGCAGAGCCATGGATTTGGGGCTGTATCAATATACTTTGCATGTAATTATATACAAAGTCATATTCAAGTTGATTAAGTAGACAAATATATTTATGTCAACCAATCTATTTTTATCAGTCAGAACACAATTATATATATATATATATATATATATATATATATTGTTTTAATCATGGGTGATTAATTATAAATGCAACACACTTGATAGTCAGTGGAATCAAGACATTACTATTCCTCTCTATGGCCATCAACCAAACATATGGCTCAGGGATGACTCTCTAGGGAAATATCTCACAAACACGGGTGTGAGCCAGATTCCAACCCACAACCTTGATGTTTGTAGCTCAGTGCTCTAACCACTGTGCTATCAGAGAACACCAAACATAACAACAGAAACTTCCAGATCAAATTCCTAAATAACACTCTGTCGGGAAATAATATCAATAATCACACTGTCCCAGTGTCAGTACTAAACCAAGGTAACGTGGTAAATACAATCAAATATATTGAATAGATTTGGTGAAACAATTTGCAGTGTTGGTAATATACTCAGTGAACTTGTTATGTCAGATGATCTAAAGGATTGTCTTAATATGCTATCTGCCAGATTGGTTATAACAACGGACACATCCAGTGAAATTTGAGGCAATTCCATGGTGGACTGATGTTTTTAAAATTACGATTTAAAATTACGATTAAAGAAACATCTAGCATTTGTAATCACTGACATAATTTCCATAATAATCTAAATGCTAACTGTAGTAGCTTTTTGATTCCATCTATGCATAAAGACACTGGAAAACTCTCATCCCTGTGTGATTTAACTTGCTGTACATTTGTCATCACCCTCAATTTTTCTCTAACAGAGTAGGATTTTTTCCAGCATTTTCTTGCTTAAGCTCTAATATTGTGTTGTGCATTCAGTATGGCATTCAAAGTTTGATTTGATCATTAATGATCTTCTTCATGAGATTTCGGGTAGAGATATCTGGCTCTCACCTACTGGGCAAAGCCAACGGATGTAATAATGTTGTAACTTGTTGAAGTTTGGGGTCTGGCTGTTGCCTATTGGGCACAGCCATTGTAATAATGATGGAAATGCAGTGGTTTTTATATGGAAATACTTCCTGTACATGTAATTAATAAAGCACAGATAACAGGTGTGAAATGAGATATAAATAATTGGAATTATATCATGGGTGAAGCCAAGTGTGATGGATGGTCATGATTGGGTTATCAACTGCAGATGAAACTACTCACATGAATGTTTTTCATTCTAATGTGTACTTAAGTTCCATTTAAATGTTAACTTCTCTAGCTCAAATTAACTAATTGGCATACCGAATAATTAGTGAACGTTGGTATTGTTCCAGATTATAAAAAAATTGTGTGAAAACTTTGAATCTGTGTGAATGATAGAGCCTATGATATGGAAGTATTTTCAGTGAACTTGCTGCAAAATATCACAAAAATATTTTATATATTCAATCTAAATATTGGATGGGAAGCACCCCCCCCCCACACACACACACACACATTATATCTACTTCCATGGTACACAGGACTTAACTATAGTGGAGTGAGACAACAGAAGTAAGACTGAAATCTGTCAAAAGTTATCGTATCATCTGATACATATGGTCTCTTACCAAACCATAAAGGTCTGTTAGAATTAGATGTTAAACATTGTGCTATTTTAGTGCAACGCTAATTTATAGTTTTTGTTAAAAGAACAGTCTGATTAACAAATAGTTCCCATATAGCTACATGTCATCCTCATTGGGAGGTTACAGCTTATTTTTTATTAGTTTGCCTGACCTCCATATATATACATTATATTCTTTAATATGAATAAATCAGAATTACACACACACACACACACACACACACAGTGAGAGAGAGAATCAGTGAATAAATATTTACTAATAACATAGTTCAAATTTTATAGTAGAAATTTCTCCCCATTAATTTAACATCACCATGATCTGACATGTTCAAACAATGTTGACCCAAACAACTAAAACTTAAAATGTGAGGTAGTCTCAGTATTACTTATGAGATCAATGATTACCCGTGGATTTAAAAGCCAAACAAAAAGAAACTATAATGCCCGGAATGATGTACCATCTATGAAAGCTTTCTTTTAAAAAATTAGTAACTGTAACCAGTAATAACAATAATATTAATAATAAAGTAGATTTAATAAACCATCCCCATTATGGGAAACCATTCATGCTTGAAAATTAGAATCCAAATGTGAGATACCTAAAATATGTCTTAAAACATTGAAGGGTTATTATTATTTACCAAAAAAAACAAACATCAATAAACAAACCTCTGAAGAACAGATTTAATAATTAAGTAACTTATAATTCTAACCATTGAATTTGTGTACTAAAGTGTAAAGCCAACAGTTAATTAGAGAATATTAATCAGTTGATACTAACATACTGATGCATAAAGAACAAGTACAGCATAATATAGTTATAACAAAACAAATAAACACAAAAAGCACATGGCTATTGTTAATTGCCAGGTTAGCACAACTCTCCCCTTTAAACTAAATACTGTTGACCAAATAATATTTAATATTAAAGCAAATACTGCTCCAAAGTTTGAACAAAATCTCGCTTGCCCTCAGCAAATACAGAATATATACACAAGAAGGAATGAGTGATGTACTTAAAATTTATACATAGACGTTTTATGCAATATTAAAACAAATAAATATTTGTATTTTAACGGTAAATTCACGATGATTCCAAAGAGATGGCCAATAATGTTTACAGAGATGTTTGAATGGTATTTAAATTTGTTCACAACTGTATATAATATATTTATAAACAATGCAGGAATATACCATACCACAAAAGGGTGTAACTAAAGGATGTTGTAAAATAAGTTTTGTAAAATAATGCCATATAAGGCATGCTGGAGGTACTTTCATATAAATAATTAAACACATCAATTATAATTTTATTTTGTTTTCATAAACAAAATGAACAAAATGTGATACAGACCTTCAGGTCATGGTTCAAAACCTAGTGTTACCTGTGTCTGTTCTTATCTCATTTCTCTAGGCAGTCACCCCTTAATTATATGCCCCAGGTGTGACCAATGCTATAGCTAAACAAAACACTCACACACTTACTAAATTCACACACTCACTCAATTACTTGAATAGACTGTGGACCTTGGACAATGCTGTACAATTATTGATGCCAATAAATATATATGTTTTGATGCAAACATACAGATACACAAATTAATCATTTACAAAACAACCACTATGAATTGTATTATCAAATATAAGGATTGGATGAAGACACAAAACAATAAAAGTGAGACTACTTCCATGAAATAAAACACACAAGTACAATAAGTCTTAGAATAGTCTCCAGCCATAAGTTCTTAGATCAATTTCCATGACTGGGTCAGAAACCACAGTTTTAAAAACAATTGGTTTCTTTGGCCAAATAATCAAGTGTTTTTTAACTGAGGAATGACAAGCGTACCTACCAAACAAAATAAGATGAATAAACAGTTGTGATTTCTTATATTTTAAACTATAAAATGATAAAGATGTTGGATGTTTTACAACCACTTTGGTCCACACGGTGGGCTAAATGGGCTGAGCTACCTCCAAAGGTGATGAGATGAAGAGAAAGATGAAACACCCTTTAGACATGCCCACAGTGAGATTTGACTTCAGGTGGTTCGGATTTGTGGCCAACCGCGCTACCAGTTTGACCATGGAGATTCCCCAGAGACTGTAAAATGAGTATATGGTTTAAGAAAGCTTTTGTTAGATGATGAGTACACATAATAACAGTTTAAGCTGTTATGGGAAATTTCATTTGAAATAATAATTTTGTTCTCTATGTTAGTGTATTATAACAGTTACCAATTTAGTGTTCACCCTAAAACAGCAATAAACAAAACCAACAAAGCAAAACAACGGATTTGTTTAATTCTGTCACATATTTAATTACCCGGTACCACATTAAATTGACCTTCCTAGGGCACACCAAACAGTGATTGATAAGATCCATGTATCAGCTTAAAATGTGTAAAACTGTGTGTGAAGGGTAATAACAGCAACATGTGACAACAGCTATATGTCCAATCTAACAGTGCATATATCTGATAAGTTTACCCAACCTCATATAAACTACCATATATACTCGCATATAAGTCACACTGGCATATAAGACGCACATGTTTTTAGGACCAATAAACCCCCCTGGAGGCGGACCCGTGTATAAGATGCAATAAAATTAGCAATATTGATTCAAAACCATCATAATCATCATCATCACTCTCTTCACTGAACATCTGTTGTATCTGTTCATCTGTCATCATATATCTTGTCACCTTCTTCATTGGAGTCAGTATCAGATTTGTCATACTGTTCAGCCCACAATACATCATCTTCCGTGCCATGTAAATCATTGCTGATAGAGCACTTCTTGAATGATTTGGTAACGATGGCGGGGTCAATTTAATCCCAGGCTATTTTCACCCACTGTGTGACGATAGCTGCTTTAGGCTGTCTGCTGCTGTGCGTTCGTTTCTGTAATCCTTTTTGGAGTAGTTTATTAGTAGTTCCCATGTGCCACCTTTGGAAGTAATTAACAGTGTTTGCTCTAAGTGTAATCATTTTCCTTTGATGTGGCTTCTGTGGTCATTCTTTGTGTGGCCTCATTTATTGTTCATATATTCAATATTAAGCTTGAAAAACAATATTATTTTATTTCCCCCTAAATTATGCCAAATATTACCTGCCCTTTTAGTATGACCTGCGTATAAGACGCACTCGATTTTGACGTTGATTTCGGAGTATAAAAAGTGTGTCTTATACACGAGTATATACGGTAGTCCTTTTGTCATAAAAATATCACAAGAAGACATTACACGAAGGAAAATTCTTAGCCAAGTAAACACCACTGACACAAACCTGTCAATGCATGCCAATCCCCAATTGCTGCACAAATAACAGAAATTAGGTTTCGATTATTGTTAATTGTTACACAATAAATACACAAAACACTTCATGCATTGTCATTTAAAATGACGGAGAGATTTGAACATATTTTAAACCACTGATAATAATACCCACAAACAGAACTCTAATATGTAAGTGCTTATTAACATTTTATTCAGAATATTCATTATTGAGCAAATTGTTCATGTTTCATCAAATGTTTTATGTATATACCATCAGAATCTGTTAATCCGACAAAGTTTGTCACATGATAATATGTCAGATAAATGTGACTGTCAGAGTATTGAGTCCATGATATAGTGGTAGTCTGTGTCACACATGTTTAGATCATAAATACATGCTGTTGCATGTAACAAAAATAATACGCAAAATCCATTGGAACTGCAATGACGCTTATAATCTTGTGGTGTATTTATTTATTTTCAACAATTATGACAATAAATGACCAGAATAAAAATCCAACAGAAAGGTCTGTTTAGCAGAATTAGTTGATAGATGTAATGCTTTTGGACAGCGGAAATATCAATATGACAGCGTTTTATCACTGGACTTGATATATTGCTCTGTTATTATTTTGACAGCCATAGAAGTGAATCTGATAGCAAGTATCTTCTTGTTGAAATATGGGATAGAAAGTAACTTTTACCTCTGTATTTAAACCAATATGCAATAACTGTTGAAGCCATTGATCATTTTGATGTTGTTAATTACAGACATTAAAAGAAATACTTGTATCACTTTGTCCATCAGATTGCCACAGGCAATAGAAGCATCATGTGTATTGGTGTGTATGACCAAGGACGGTTGTAATTGGTTATGATAAAGCAATTATCCTGGGTGGGTGGGTTAATTAACAATTACTGACAACATGTCAGTGTGTCTTGCATGACTGAACTAGTGGAAATATTTGGCAACATTTTCGTGTTTTTGGATTATTGAGGTCATATTACATTTAAAAGTCACATTCTGTTGGCAAAATGAATTGTCAGAGTCGAAATGTGGAACACGATTTTTCTGGATTAAAAAGTCATTTATAATGGAGCTAAATCCATCACAGACAATAACGTGTCGGAAGATGGATTTGTCGGATAAAGATGTCTAGATTAACAGATTCTGACTGTGTGTGTATATATATATATATATATATATATATATATATATATATAAAACACATACATACATTCATACATACATATAAAAATAAGCCTATACTAACCATTGATATGAGCACCAGGTTTAACCCATGAAGCGTGTAGGATTGGCGTTGTTGCAAATGTCACAGTACAGATAACATCAGCATCTTTAACTGCTTCTTCTGCTGTTGAGCAGACTTTTGCATGAATCTCCTGAGCAAACTTCTGTGCATGGGCATGAGTTCTACTCCAGACCCGAACCTATCCAGATATAAGCACATACAGATTAACACATCAAACAGTCAGCTAAATGAATTCGAATTTTACAGGTGTGAAAAACAACAGCCACTAATTCATGCACATTTTTTAAACACAAGATAACTGTACAAATAAGTTCTTCGGAAATACAAATAATCTATAACAGAATACAACTTCAACAATGGAAAAAGGGAGAATTTAAATCAAATTAAATAAGAATTAAAGATTATTTAATATGTTACCTCATCAAAGTTCTGAACAAGTGACAGTGCCTTGTAATGACTATGTGCCTGAATGCCTGATCCAAGAATAGCCAATATTTTTGAGGCAGGATTGGAAAGATGCTGTGGACGATAATGAACAATATATTTACCAAGTCTGGCTTAAATATGTTAACGATACTTACAAGATATATTATTTGGTAACAAAAATGTATCCTCGTTGCTTTAAAATTTAATGGAGACATTATGGTCACTGTTCTACATTTCATTAAAGGCAACAAATATGATGATGTTAAATTGCTTTTTAATGTCAATGTATTTGTTAAATCCTAATCATTAATTCGCCAAACCAATTAGAAAATACAATCCAACAAAAAAATAAAAGAACAGCTTCCAGATATATTTCCCTTTAAGTTTAAAAAAAACTTTAAAAATTGAACTGCATAATGCAGTATTTAAAATTTAACCCAGATTTCATCAATATGAGGGGTAATCTTTCAAATGTTATTTCACACTATGATATAGATGGGAAAATAACAGACTGCATCTTCTGACAAGACGAATATCACTATGATCATGTTAACAATGAAGGTTGTTATTACATAACATATATCACATTCTTCTTTGTTACACTTTACAATTACAAATGATGTTAGATGGATTGCTATAATCATGCAGAAAAACTCTGAATTAAGTAATAAATAGAACAGAGTTAAAATCAGGAAGAAAGTGTTTTATTACAACAGTTCATATTTCTGTTAGTCCAATTCAGGCTAATTACCTTTACAAAAATTACAAGCATCAATCACTGAGAAGCATTTATGATATCTCACAAGCCAAGTTAATAAAAACACAGCAAAGCAGACTAATGTAGATTTACCTTAGTTGCTACAGCAGATGCCAGCGCTGTACGTATCGCTGTAATAGCCTCACCATCAACAATCTGAAAGATACACAAAACATATTTATGACTAATACAGTGTGTATGATGGGTGATACAAAAGACAGCAACACCATGGGAGACAATTCCTCTGTGGACCCCTTCACTTTAAGAATTATCACTTGGAAACTAACATATACAAATATTCATGAATTAAATTGGTCACCATGAAGCTTAGTTCAGAGATGTACACCAGAAAACATAGTGATCATCAGCTCTCTATAAATATTATATTTTATATGTGAAAAATTACGTCAAATCCAACAGGAATAAACTAAGTGTTAATAAAGATAATGATGATTGATGTTTTACGACCACTCTTGGGCACATGGTAGGGTAAGTGGGCCAAGTGACCTCCAAAGGTAATGGAGTGAAGTCAAAGATGAAATACTCTTCAGATACGACCATGCCGAGATTCGAACTCAAACAGTAGTGATCTGTGATCCAACATGCTACCAGTTAGACCATGGAGATGCCCAAGTGTTAGCAAAGATATTTTGTTGAAGAAGGAAGACCCAGTGGGTTTTCTGCTAGCCATCAGTTCTTCCCAAGCTTCATGCTCATTGGTTTATGCAGCCAATAATTAGTAGCTGACTGGTTAAGATGTATTCTCACAGATTACCTATCTGAAATGTTAATGATAGCAGAATTTTGGACACAAGATAGCTCATCCAAAAAAAAAGACAACTAAGCTTAATATTTATATTGGGCATTAAACAATATGATTACATATCCTTTAGTTTGCACTTTACACATATCAGGCCAACCATCCTTGTAATAAAACAACTCAGCTCGAGTCAAGAGATCTTGGTTGGTGCCAGGCTCTATTGGAACAAGGGAGTCTCACACACCAAAATGGTGTGTTCTGTATGCATGTATTCACCTATAATAACAATGCTACTTTGTGCAAATTATTAGTAACCATGTCCTGTTTAAGCTTAAATTGTAACTGTCACATGACACTATAAATGCTATGACTATTTTTTTTTAAATATAAATTCTTCTGGAATAATGACTGACATAATAAACAGTAAAATGTTGAAATTACAACAGATTTTTTCATATGTCAGTTTTTATTGTGATTTAATGGAAATATAGGGTCTTGGTAACAGAGAGTAGTAACACTGTTTTAATGTCAATTAACACATTTAAAACAGACATTTAATGGCATGCACATTTCTAAAGTCATATCAAATAAGATGTGTAACAAGAATGAGGATATTAACATTCCACCACATGCTGCTACTTCATAGTTACTTCTGGCGATGACTGCACCATCTAGTGAACTTCCGTTTGCGGTTTGCATTTCACCAGGGGTCGCTGAACCACATGATGGAAACATTCTTTTATCAATCATGAGATCACAACATGTTTCATATATTGATAACATGTCTATCACAATTCCCAACTTGATTATTTATTTTCAATAACATGTAATTTTTCAGGCAAAAATAAAGTGTCAACTTTCCCCATACAAATAATCTTATCTATTAGTAAAAATAATTCTACGTTATATTTAATAAAATAAAACTGGTACATGAACTTGTAGATCAATCTAGTTATGTGAATCCTCCAAAACATAAATTTACAAACAATTAGTGAATTACACTTCTTGTTCCATGCTACTAAATGGCTTCACTGACCCGCAAACCACAGTAGCTGGGGACTGTGCATGCATCGCAGAAATTGTCTATTAGCAAACTATGAAACCGAAGCCAAATTTCAGTTATATAAATGTAAGGGTTGGTTTTTATGGCTACTTTTATGCACACAGTAAGCTGAATGGGCTGCACTACCTCAAAAGGTAATGAGTTTAAGGGAAACACTCTTTACACATAATATGGCCATGATTTGAATCCAGGTGCTACATGAATGTACGTGATCAACCATCTACTAGTTGGCAATATAGTTGAACTGGGTTATTTAGCTTCAGCACTGGTCACATCTGGTTGAGGGGCAACTGCCTAGGAAAACATATCCCCAAAACACAGGTATAAGGCAGATGTGAACCCACAACATGGAGGTATGCAGTGCAATGTTCTAATCAGTAAACTATCAGAATGCCCAGTTAGGCAGTGCATGTCTTAAATTCCAGTTATAACTTAAGAAGGAACATTTAGCAGTGATTACCACTAAAAATGTTAATGATGTCATAACTAATTGTTCCAATCACTTCAAGAAGAATATTTTGTATAAAACTCAAAGAAATATGTGATTATCTATTGATCTATTACTGGAGAACTGAGGGTGTGGGGTGTAGTTGTGGTAACATGGCACACAAATCATTGACTACCCAACATATTCATACGTGGTGAATACAAACAGTGATGAGTAAAGTGAGTGGTTTGTTTGGTGAAGACTACTGTCACACCTTGATCTCATGGCTTGAGGGACTACTCTCTATGAAACATCCTGCAATCACTTGAACATATTCAGCTTTGAATCACCAACTTGGACTGAGGGAGTTTTTTTGTTTAACCTCAGCACTGGTCACAATGGGACCTTTGACAGCAGTGTGAAGTCTTTGATGAAATATCATACAAACACAGGTATGAATCAGTCCTGAACCTTGACCAGGAGGATTGCACTGCAACGTTCTAATCACTGTACTATTAGAATGTTCAATCCTAGACTGGATGTCTGCTACACTACCATCTGTTCTAAGAATGTACCCTAAGGTCGATACAGTGAAACATTTAGCAAGTAAACTTAAAATCCACATGTAACTTGCCCTGATTAGAAACACTGAAATGTCAATCCTCTAGCTGAAAAGAAGTTGAACTAACTTCATTATCCAGATGACTTTTAAAAGGTTGAATAAAGAAAAACAGATTCTATAATTTATAGGAATATATTATTGCTCTATGAATTTATTTCCAACCAGTGGAAATATTCAGTGAAAACTCAGATGGAAGATTGATCTAGATATTTAATTCAATTTATTCAACATTACCTAGTTATGAGTCATAAATTTACGCTCATGCTTCTTGTAAATAAACTCAATAAAAGTAACTCTTAGTCACATCAAATAGATAACATGGTCATCAAGTGGTTCAACGAGTGTTCAGATAACTAATCTGGCATAACAGGACCCAAACTTGTTTTTGCAACAAGGCATTCCATCAAAGACTCATTTTGCATTTATAACATTCTTCACTAATATTATGAATTATTCAATTTTTTAGTCAATTATTGATATGAAACTATGATGATACATTTCATTATACATATTAAAAACATAAACAACACCAATTAAGAAATCATGACAGTCGTTATACAGAAGATACATACTTCAAGGATGTGAAATGAAATACTCTAAAATCAAATGATGATCCAGACAATCAGATGATAAAACAACCTATGGAGAACAAGCATGTTTCAGAAATGTGTGCTAAAAGATGCCAAACTTTTATGAAACGTTTATACATGTGCCTTGTTTGTTTTATTTAAAAATACAATTATATTATTTGAAAAAGATTACTTCATTATAGTTACAGTAATAATAATAAATATTTTTATTATTATTACTGTAATAAAGTAATCTTTTGATTAACATCAACTCTCAGATGCTTAAATTGTGATGGATTGCAATTAGTATCTCTTTAATATAATAATGACTAAAATGGCAGTTATTTTACCATGAGTAAGGAGTTTCACGCTCTAACCCATGAGACCACAGCGGTGGTTTCTCTCTGATACTAATATCACTTCTTACTCATCAGTCAATATGAGATAGTCTATACTCTTTAACAAATGATCACTATTCATACAAACAGAGTATATTTTTCCTACATATGTTCATTTTCAATGTCAACATTGCTAAATCTTCCCATTATTCACAGCCAAAAAAAGAAACTTCTGGAGCATTTAACTGTAAAAGGGTATTAGATCATGTGTGTGCAGTGTAGAGTATATATATGTTTTAAATCAAGAACATCTGCACAATGCATTTGAATATCATTGTGCAACAATTCAATATCTGCTGAAAATATTTTGGGATTATAAGATATTTGCCATAAACTTTTATTTCCACTTTGACTGTATTTATGTCTTCAAAGTAAAAAAATAAATATTTGGATGGGTATTGAGGGGATAAGTGTTATAATTACATTTTAACTAGCCACACTGTTTAATGCTACCATAATTATTTTGCAAACAAGACACTGAGTGAATTAATAATTTATTTTCAATATCAACCTAAATCTTTACAATATTAATACAATGCATTTAACATTATTTACAATTTATATCAGTGTAATGTGGATTCCAGAACAAAGAACATTATAATAACAAAACATAGCATGCCCAAAATACAACTTCATTAATTACAAACAGATAACTAAAGATACAATATGTTATAGGGCTATAAAATATTATTAACAATTATTAGTAACCGACACTAGAAATTCCATAAAATCAGATATAAAACTACACATCATATTGTTTACTGTGAAAATAAAGTACTGGGTAACCTGGATATTACATATATATTTGATTACATCACTGACTTATATTTGTTACTTACAAACTTAAAAGCAGCACTCTGAGGCCACGCCTTTGGCCCCATATAAGTGTTTAGGATAATTTAAAAAAATAATTAATGAGTAAACATAATAGTCCCAACCAATATCATATTCATCACCTTTAAGCCTCTATTATTATAATCTTTTGCCAACACATAGACAAACAAACAAACAAACAAACAAACAAACAAACAAACAAACACACACACAGCTACATTTGCTTTTATTTATACTTATTTTCATGTGCACTAACTTATTTAAATAAATCCATCTGCTTCTTTGTCCACCCTCTATGACAAAGAGAGTAGGACTTTCTTACTCATGGTCATGCTGTACAGATTTGCCTCATACTTCATTTTTGATTTAAAGAGTTCCCCAACATTTTGCAATAAATGGATAAACATACCGGTTAGTCAAAGGAACAGTGCTAAATAAAATGTGGTGAAATTAAGGCTAGCTCAACATATAACTTAATGCACTCATTCCTAGAGGTTAAATTACTTGCTAATCTACAGATGCTCTTCTTGTTTACACAATAGGCTCAAGACCAAAAATAATGAATAATATAAGAAAGCAAAACATTATTGCATTAGTTAAGTTTGTCAAAAATAAATCACAGCCAGACATGCGGTCAATTCCATTTCCACATAAACTTTATCAATTCCAAATCAATTCCAAATTTATCAATTCCAATTCTATTTTTCCCTACTCTTTTCTACCATGAGTAGGTACTCCGAGTACCTACTTGGAATTCCTACTCTGAATAGTTTATATTCCAAGTAGGATTATCATGGAAGAAATATTTCTGAATAAAAAAATTAAATGGTAAATTAATTTGTGGAATTAATTTTTTGTAGCAAACTTCAATTCCAATTTTTTTTTAAACAAATCCAATTCCAAAATTGCCCATCAATTCCAAATTTGAATTCTGGAATTGCCCGTCAATTCTAATTCCGGAATTCAATTGACACCATGTCAGATCACAGCCATGACAAAACATGAATACAGCCTTTTTAAAACCACATGCATTAGCTTTTACTAAATATTGGATTACTAGGATATTGAACTCACAGCTTTTAATGATCCTGTTGGTGGATCCAGTAACAAGATCCATGCCTGATGTGTTGGAGTATCTCTGTTCTCTGGGTAAAAGGTTACTACCTTAGTAGCCAAGGCATTGTCATAACTACTATATGCTGGCATAACACCCATATAACTGAAAGTAAATTTTATGTAATTACTTTTATACTCTTCATAAACAGTTTTAGATAGTAAAATCAAGTGGCAAGCATTGGAAATAAAATATATTTATGTTGTGTCTAAATATGACGCAGGAATTAATGCAAGATATATTCATTACAGAAATTAACTGTTTAACCATTGTTTTACATGAACAGCTGTCTGCACAATGACATATTCTATTTCACAGAACTTTACCACCAGGACAATTATATCAAATGTCATAATTATGTCATATAACCAAGTATTTTGTGAGGATAAATTTCAGCCAGCAAAAAGACCAAACACTGTAAGCCATAGATACCTAATGTGGCATATATCACCAATGGTCACATTAACATATATCATAAGAATTTTATTCAAATCATTTAGTGTGTATTTTATAAATAAGCCTTTTTTATGCCATTTTGTTTTGGTTTGCTAATAGACTTATACACAGAATCTATGCAATTTATTTTGAAGTAACTATAAATACAAAATGTCATATAAATATATATATATATATATATATATATATATATATATAATTTTTCTCTTATACACAAGTATATAAAGTAATTAAGCTAGAATATGTAGTGACAAATTAAATCCAATGATAGACAACAGGCTGTAAAAAATTATCTATTTTTCACTATTTGTATCCACAATTAAGCAAACCCAGCCATTAAGCCAAGGTCGTTTTTAGACTTAAAATATCACAATTTGTGGTAGTACCGTCCATTAAGCCGACCTAAAAAACCTAAACTTTTCCTTGCAGTATTTCCAGGTGACGTTTTGAATGCAGGAAATAGTTTCGTTTTCATAATTCATTCCAATGTGTTTTGTATACTGTCAATAGATCAAGGCAAATTATAATGATTGTTTACACAAACTGTTAGTGCATAGGTAGGACCTCAAACTTAAATTAACGGCATGATTAAACACTCAATGAACCGCATATAAATTCAATGACTTAGAAATAATTAGATTTAGACATATTGTCAATTACTACTGAGTGAGCTTTGATGGTACGTTTTGGTCACTTACGCAGCAATAACCAAGACAATGTAAATTACCGGTTAATGCGGTCAGTTAGTAACTAACTCTCTATTGAAAATAAATGAATTAATCAGTAATTATCCCATTATTAGTATAAATATGCCCAGACAAAATATGTTAAATTTTCTCCCAGTGACTGGATTTCTTGATCATTAAGCTGAGCCCCCAAAATAAGGGTCAAAATGTTGACACAAAATATTGGCTTAATGGCATACTGAAATAGCTTGCTAAATTTATAATCACCCCATGGAAGCAACTTTTAAAAATATATATTTACTGATATGTCTACTCTTAATTACCAATTTACTTATGAGAAAATATTTGAAGTATATAAGTTTTAATTAAAAACACCCAAAATAAATGGTATTTCTAAGGACTCATCACAATTTCACCCAATAATTTGTTTTAAGGTAGGATTACAAAACATGATTTAGGTTTATGAAGTTCCTCTTATGTCCCTGGGTTATGGCTCCTCCGTGATCTAACTGGTAGCACACTGGACCACAGATCACTACCACCTGACTTTGAATCGTGGCATGGGCATATCTGAAGTGGCCATAAAAGATCAATCATCACCATATGTCTCTGGGGTCTGTCAATTCAGCATAATGTAAATTGTAATGAACACCACCATGTCTTTTAAGGGCAACTGAATTAGTTATTTGTGTAGACTATGAGCTGGTCTTAACTTGAATATATAACTGAGGAGCTACTAAGTTATGGCAACATCTAACTAATGTGCTGTAAGACAAAGTCTAGGCTGGCGCTGTCAATCGCCATAGGCGAAACCAATTTCCAAGTGGCGAAAGAAAAAAAATGGACCCTTCACCAAATTGACGAAACACAAAAACCACAACAACTTAAGCTGAGATTCAATATATGCGGTATGTGAATCCTACAAAAAAGGAAAACTTGTAAACATATTATGTGATTTCACATGTGCGACTGTAAAATTCTGGATTCTAGTGTCCAAGTAGGATTTCCCAAGAAAAATTGGTCAGAAGGTGAGATGGGTATCTGAAACATATGGATACCGCAATGTCACATTCGGATACTGTATTACACATACATGGAATCTCTGCTTTACTTCATAAATATAAATACTGCCAGTACTGGGCATAACTTTTTTACCTTACAAATCAGAAAGGCAGAGAGTTCCATATTAAAGATTAAGCCGAGATTCCATATACGCGGAATGCAACATACAATTACTGTGCTTCCATATTAACGAATATCAATGCATTTTCAGGATTCAACCATCTGATTCACATGAATCACTACATTGAGCGATCTGTTTTGTTGCACATGCAGTTGCACATGTGTAATTATGCTCATATGTTTACAATTACATGTGTTACATTTCTTGTCATATTCGCATAGTGCATATCATGTATATGGAATCTCAGCTTTATGGGAATACGACAAGAAATGGAACCCATCTAAATGTACGAGCGTGATTCCACATGTGCGATGTGTGAATGCGACAAAATGGATCACTCAGTGTAACGATTCATGGGTATTGATGGTTGAAACATGAATTTTATGACAGAGCCAGACTTTCTCAAGGGAAATAGGTCAGGAGGGGAGGGTGTCCAAAAACAAATGGATACTGCAATGTCACATATACAGTGTATATCGAATTTCAGCTTTAAGATTCCATATAAGCGGCATAAATGGAAAAGTGTGTAAATGGACAAGGGCTTCCATATGTCCGGATGTGGCATACGATTTGTCCTGCAGCTGCTAATGAAATAAACAGAAACGCTCAAGCAATTCATGCACCAACTTAGTTAGTTAGTTCAAATTTTAATGTGGAATCCAGAATATGAGGTCAGGGACGAGTCTTTTCCAAACAATTTGGCAGTATTTCACAATGAAAGACAATAATCTTCCTCCATGTAACATAACACCTGAGCAAACTGATCTCTGGTAAAACTAAAGTATTGTTGGAATTTCTCCCCATCGAATTGTAACTCCTTGAGCAGATTATGTCTTTTTTGCTTTATACGTTTCCACAGTTTTTAGCAGTTATCTGATCATAAATGTGTGTTGTTGTGGAAGGAATTACGTTTCATGTTGGGTTGTTGGTTAATATTATATATGCTTCATTCATCCCCACTTCACCTGACACATATCATATACTACTTTGATAATGTTAATAATGGAACACATCATAATGGTTATTGTGATTGCATAGCATGAATTGAAATATTTTTGTATGATTTATGAGGGGGGATACTTCATCAATAAAAACAGGATTATGCTATGGATCAGTTGTACAAAGCTGCAATTTGGACTGATTAGACATGTTCTTGACATGAAAATCATTGGCCAAATATAATCAAAAATGTTTATATGGAATCATACAAATCACATCTGGCATATATGGAATCATAACTTCACTATACAGCAGACATTTTTTTTCAGACTCTTTTTTGCCTAATATTTTTTACCATGAGTAGATACTCCGAGTACCTACTTGGAATTCAAAGTAGTTTATATTCCAAGTAGGAATGTCATTGTAGAAATATTTCTGAATTAAAAAATTAAATGGTAAATTAATTTGTGGAGACCACGGTATCCAGACCATTTTAATTGGTTAAATGCACATGTACGATGACACAGTCAGTTTGCATATTTGATATAATATATATATATATATATATATATATATATAAGGAACCAAAGTTCTGGATCAATTTGGTTCCAGTTTATTGGTAACAGCACATATAAGTGTTAATTCGGTCAAATTAGCCCAAGCCTAGCCACAAGGCTCTTTTAGTTAAAGAGGTATTATATCAAGTGGTGGATCATAGTCTTGGGTGCATCCCCATGTAAGAGTATATTTTCTAATCATCAAAGGTGTGTTTATATTCTACTGCCCAGTAGGAGCCTTGAAAAGAATGTATTTGCTTAGCTCCGCCCAGCAGGGGTCAGACCCTGTATTTACTTTCACAACCCTGCTGGGTACTAAACTAATGACATATGGTAAGTTTACAAAATCTCTCAAATGGCTATTAAACAGTTTGGTCTGGGGACAGGCTATAGTAGTCACAGTTTGAGGAGAGCAGGGGCAATCTTTGGCTCCAGATTGACCACGTTAAATGGCGCTGCCGTCTCCACTGAATTATTTAAAATAAAGGGGGACGTTAAAAACCCCCCTGAGGACGTAAAACACTCTGGCAGTGACCACCTTCAGGGTATTTCGGCTCCATCTTTCCGTACTGCTCCCCTGTGAGTGGTGGGGGAGGAGGTTTCTCAACCACTCCAATATAGAGGCTGTGCTGATTAAGCGACAGCCTGGGGATTCTCCCCGAAACACAAAATCAATCAATCAGGCTGTGCCAAACAAGCAACAGCCTGGGGATACTCCCCAAACTACAAGCAAGCAATATATATTAAGGAACCAAAGCTCTGGATCATTATGGTTCCAGTATATTGGTAACACCACATTGTAAAAATGGTATATTAATTTTTGGATTTAATTTTTTTGTAGGAAACTTCAAATTCCAAATTTCTCAATTCCAATTCATTTTTTTAAATAATCAATTCCAATTCTGGAATTGACCATCAATTCCAATTCCGGAATTGAATTGACCCCATGTCTGCTTTACAAGTTTGTTCTGATATGTTGCTGTTCGCAGGAATTTATTATTTATTGACCGGTGTTTGTCATTTTTATCTGTGTACATTTATATAAATTTATTAATTATAAATCAAAAGCTAAATCAGGAAAGGACAAATGGAGAAAAAACTAGCAAAATAGTGAGCTACCAAAGCCACGACTTATAAAAGCTGACTTGTTAGTCATCTTTCCTTGGTTAATTAATAAAAACTGACTTTTCAGATGCAACATAAGTACCAAGACGTCAAATGTTTTTGTCAGTGGTAAAGATGAATTGGTTAACCACCAAAGATGAGCAGATGATTGGTGATTGGTAGCTTTACCAAAATGGCAAGGATTACTATAGTATATGTCACCATTATAGACATTATTTATGTGTTTCTAAATTTATAGCTTAAGTTTTAACATGTTGGATGTGATGCAAAAAAAAATGGCTAAACCAATTTTCACTTGGCTAAAATAATTTTGGCACTTTAGGCAAACTGGCTAAACGAGATATTAGTCCAGCGCTAGCCTAGAAAGTGTAATGTATGCTTGGGGTCAGCTTACACTACATAGTTATATAACACCCAATACCGTCTCTACAATCAGTGAGCTCTGGTGGCCTAGTGGTTAAGCACCCGGAACTTGGTGCCAACGGTCACAGGTTCGAACCCCATAAGAGGTCGAAACTTTTCCAGGTATTAATTTTTCGGCTCACAACATCGTGGGTGGCTGACCACGTTATATGGCGCTGCCATCTCCACTGAATTATTTTTAAAAAGGTGGATGTTAAAAAAACCCTGAGGACGTAAAACACTCTGGCAGTGACCACCCTCAGGGTATTTCAGCTCCATCTTTCCATACTACTCCCCTGTGAGTGGTGGGGGAGGAGATTTCTCAACCACTCCAACATAGAGGCTGTGCTGAATAAGCGACAGCTTGGGGATTCTCCCCGAACAATAAAACCATCCTCTACAATCTGTATGAAATTACGCATAAAGTGCTATTAACTATGTCATATGTTTAATATATTATCATGTTATAATGTGTCAAACAAAAATTCTTTGTAGCTACTAAAGAGTGATGGTTGTAATGAAAACACTTAATTCTTAGTAATTATTTCTGTGTGCCACAAAACATTCACTGTCCCAACATTGTAATGCGCAATTGTAAATTAGTAGTTTTTGAAGGTAAATCATAATGAACACACTGCTATTTATACATTTTTGCAATAATTAAAAGCAACTTATTGAGTTAATCAGTTATTCATTAAATGACAAAAACACTGGGCTGACTGGCACCGCAGTGTTTTCATCGGTCATAAACTCAAACAGTCGGTGTTCTAAACATGTCTGTAATTAAACATGATTAATGTCATGTCACTACAAGTACAACAGGCTGCAAAAAGCCGTTGTTCAAGTTGTAGACCTCTACATCTCTAGATCTAATAGGCTTAGTCTAGATCTAGATCGAGACGAAGTGATCAAACTCAAAGTCAACACCACTCAGCCCACTGCTTATATTACCCATGATGTTTGTCCACGGGGATCACCGTCCGAACCGGTTGAACTACGCCACCATCTTTTCCCACTGAGAAATGGCCGAGTGCTTTTTCGATTGATTCCAACAAAACTCTCCAATCGAGTAATTTCTCCACTTCAGCAGAGTCAATGTACTTTAACGACGACATTCTGTGGCTGAACAGATGATTTACGACACACTGCGGGGATCATATCTTATTTAAGTGAATAAGAGCTTAACGAATATTAAAGATAATAATTTTCTTGCATTTAAAACTATAAATTCTGATAGTTGTATAAGTTAAATTATAAACTACGTGACATATGTTACATAACGGCTTGCATATGAATTTAATTTATTTAGTTTTGTTGACAGGAAAAATAATTGGTCCCCTTGGAACTCTTTATTATAGGTTTTTTTTCATATTTCCGGCGGCAAAATGGCGGAAAGATTAGAACCGACTGAGGTGTTGGTGAGATGTATTATAAATTATAAAGTGGCCGATATATTACCTCGTTCAAAAAACTGTTCCTTGTTTCTAATGAATCAAACATAATTTTCAAGTACTTGGACTTTAGCGTTTGAACAATGTATAGTCAGATTAATCATTGCTTTTAGTTTTACCGTTAATAAATTGTCCATCTAGACTAGATCTAACCTAGATAGTAGATCTACATCTAGAGATCTATTCATCTAGATTCTAGTCTAGACCTTCTATTCACCAGCCTGTGACCAGGTATTGACTATTCTCAGTTCTATCAGATTCAGCGTTATCACGTTATGAAATATTCGCCCTGGATATAAAAAAAGGCATGGTTTGTAGTCTAGATCTTGCTGGTCTCACGGAGTAGCTCCTTTTCATCAAATTTGTTTACAATATTATAATTATGAACATAATCTAGATACGTGCGTATAAAGTTATAATAAACGGCTCTTGCGTTCAGGATCATGGACGTATCCTCTAAGCCTGCACCGCAGGGATTGGCATTTCTTTCGGGGGGGTACCCTCTTTCATGAATATTCATGACGCGTATACAGGTGTTCTTGTTGGTTTGACTGGCGGATGACGTCAGGGATTTTCCATGATTTAGCCTCATTTTCGAATTTTAACGATCGGTTAAAGATTGAATTAACAAAGTGGTTACATATCTGAACATCGGAACCTTGTACCTCAGTGTTATAGGTCCGAGCACTCAATATGCATGTACAAATTATTCTTTGTTTGCTATTACTTCTGTTCAAATATGGCGGCCAGGCAGGTAGTAGACTCTAATTATATTTGGGTTGAAAGTCAAAGATGTTTTTGATAGTTTTGAACAGGTACAAAAGAAAATCAAAGAAATAGGCGATCGATAGAAGAGCTGTGCTGCTTTACAAATAGTCAGGGTTCCCAGGTGTCCTAGAAAACCTGGAATATAGCAAATTCATTTTCGCGGTCCTTGAAGTGTCCATGAAATTGCTTAGATTTATAATAATATTGATGATGCATATGTTCAGATGCTGACCTTTATCACCAACAAACACGATTATGATGCTCTGCTTGCTGTTCTGCATCTGCGCACCGGAAACACACAGAGTGCTCCGACCTTTATCACCAACAAACACGATTCCAATGCTTGGATACTTAACAACAGCCTTGAAATTCACCTAGAAACATGTGCATGGTTGGATACTGGCAAACAGACGAAAAACATATGTATTAGACGTTAGTTAGTATTTAGATATCACTTAGTTATTTAGTCGTCAGTTACTTATTTAAATATTTAGTCATTTACTTTTTTAGAGATCAATTATTTTTTTAAACATCAATTAATTATTTAGATATTAGTTAGTTATTTTGATATCATGCAGTTAGTTATTTAAACATCAGTTACTTATTTAAATATTTTGACATTTTTTTAGACATCAATTAATTTTTTAGACATCAATTAATTTTTTAGACATTAGTTATTTATTTAGATATCATGCAGTTAGTTATTTGCCATCAGTTAGTTATTTAGACACTAGTTACTTATTTAAATATTTAGTTTTTTAGACATCATTTAGTGTTTTTAGACATTTAGTTTTCTAGAGATTAGTTCGTTTTAATCACTAGTTAGTTATTTAGATATCAGTTAGTTAGTTATTTTTTTAGGCATCAGTTATTTATTTAGACATCATGATGCAGTTACTTATTTAATTATTTGGACATCATTTAGGTTTTTAGACATCAGTAGTTTTTTAGACAAGCTATTTCATTGAATATTAAGAGAGTTATGAAAACAAATTGTGAAAATTGGATTTGAGGTCACAGACCTTCCCATTCATTTCCATGTTAGGTAGGTAGCCATAAATCTGACATTCTTGAAATAAAAAAGTCTCTAACTCCCTTAATATTTGAGCTATAATCATGAAACAGTTACCATTGGAATGTTTAATTCTTGTTCTTCAATTAGTGCTTTATCTTTTATTTAGTTTTTTTTTGTCAAATACCTACGTAATCATCCCACAATGCAAAGATGTTTGTCTGTTAGTTTTTTATATTTTATGTGTTACACCCAGTTAAATTTTTCATCACCAATCAACTGCGCTTGCACACCCACTAAGCTGGTCTCTTGGTAGAACAATTTAACTAGCTTGTGTATATGTGTGTATATATATATATATATATATATATATATATATATAATATTGTATTATATAACTCAACAAGGATGAATAATCCCTTTTATTAAGGGAAGATAACAATAAAGGGCGAATAGTCTTTTATATCAAGGGCAATTGCAACCAAAGGTAAATAGTCCATAACCCAAACAGGGATAGCACACCAACATTTAAGCACTTATTTCCAGTGTGGTCCCTTTTATTTAGTTGCTGTTCATATCTTCTCCACTACTTATATTCATACTAGTCATAAGGGAGAAGTACAGAAATGTGCTTGCGAAATACCTAGAGGGTGGTCACTGCCATTGTATTACGTCCTAAGGGGGTATTTAAAGTCCCCCTTTTTTAATTTATTCAGTGAAGATGGCAGCACCATTTAACATGGTTATCTACTATGTTGTAAGAAATTAACCACTGGAAAAGTTTTGATGTGTTTAAATCTGTGATCCTTGGCAGTTAGAGCAATTCTACCCTTTAACACAAGGTGCAATGTGCTTAATGGCTAGACTACCAGAGCTCACCTTGACTTGATTCTTGAGCAAGACTCATTAATCTCATACTATAGCAGTTATCATGACTGATAATTTAAAAACCAAGAAAACACTAATCTACAATGGAGTTTGATTCAGTAATATTACACTAAAATTGGTTATATGACAGTGTCTGAGTGTGGGATCCATATGGAGACCTAGTACATGAAATTACAAAACATTGTGGTTTATTGTAATACAGTATATCAGACGTGGAGTCAATTCCATTTGGTCAATTCCACATCAAATGTATCAATTCCATTTTTTACCTACCATGAGTAGGTACTCTGAGTACCTACTTGGAATACCTACTCTGAGTAATTTATATTCCAAGTAAGATTGACATGGAAGAAATATTTATAAATTAAAAATTTAAAAGGTAATTTAATTTGTGGATTTAATTGTTTTTGTAGCAAATTTATCTTTTCCATTCCCATCAAATCCGGAATTAAATTGAACCCATGTCTGGAGTGTATATTATGCAGTCTTTATAACACCACCCTCATTAAACATTAACATACACAAGCTCAGTACAGCACAGAGTCTGGTCTAGCACCAGGTTATTCTGAATAGTACTCCAGCTACCAGACATGGGGTCAATTCAATTCTGGAATTGGAATTGATGGTCAATTCTGGAATTGGAATGGATTATTTAAAAAAATGAATGAAAATTGGAATTGAAAATTTTGAATTTAAAGTTTCCTACAAAACAATTAAATCAAAAAATTAATATACCATTTTTACAATGTTAACACTTACATGTGGTGTTACCAATATACTGGAACCATAATGATCCAGAGCTTTGGTTCCTTATATGTATCAGATATGCACACAGACTGTGGCACCCCAAGTGAGCATTTAACCAATTAAAATGGTCTGGATACCATGTACTCCACCCCCACTGTGACACCACCACATAGCATACCTGTAATCTATATAGAGATAATACTACTATAGCCTGTCCCCAGACCTAACAGTTTAGTAGCCATTTGAGAGATTTTGTAAACTTACCATATGTCATTGGTTTAGTACCCAGCAGGGTTGTGAAAGTAAATACATGGTCTGACCCCTGCTGGGTGGAGCTAAGCAAATACATTCATTTCAAGGCTCCTACTGGGCAGTAGAATATAAACACACCTTTGATGATTAGAAAATATACTCTTACATGGGGATGCACCCAAGACTATGATCCACCAGGTGATATAATACCTCTAGCTAACCACATAGCATGCCTGTAATCTATATAGAGATATTGCTATTTAGGATTTACCCCCATTTAATGTTTAGAACAGGCAAAATTAAATTAAATCCACAAATTAATTGACCGTTTAATTTTTTAATTCAGAAATATTTCTTCCATGACAATCCTACTTGGAATATAAACTACTCAGAGTATGTATTCCAAGTAGGTACTCAGAGTATCTACTCATGATAAAAAATATTAAGCAAAAAGAGTTGGAATTGAAAATTTTGGACTAGGAATTGATAAATTTGAGGTGGAATTGGAATTGACCAAATGGAATTGAGTCGAATTGGAATTGACAAAGTGGAATTGACCCCATGTCTGCCAGCTACCTTACTGCATGATGACAGTCTTGTTGTTCAGCTGGTTCTTCATGATGGCCTGATACTTGCCATGGCATTTGTCTAGCCCAGTTTGATATCCTTGCTTCTGTGATGGTGGGCATTTTGATCTTATTTCGCAGCAGTGCAGACTGAAAGAATTTTCTCATTTGTCAGCAAAGCCAAGACAGCTTTCTGCCACAGCATATCCAGCAAAACTCTCAGTGGCTTGATTGTGCACAAAGTACCCCTCAGTGCCAAAGGCACAACATGTCCTCAACAGAAACATTCCAATACTTTTCTGGCTAAGGCAAACGGCGCTACCTATCAAAAATTCATGAAAAGTGGCACTCCATACTCAGCCGTTTCATTGGTAGCCAACGTCTGAAGCTATAAGTTGTCTATTTTACAGTCCCTCGTTGTCCATTTTATCAGCTGAAAATCAGTGTTACTTTGGTTTTGGGGAAAAGGTGGTCTAGAATGCACCAAATACTCCATTTTCCAAACCTTTTCAGGGGAGGGCCGCTGCCCTTCCAATGGAGAGGATCCACTACTGTGTTATTGAGATTACCACTACCCCATGACCTTCATTACTCACTGCTTCCCTGTGGCAAAGGCGTCATGGTATTTTTACTGACCACCATAGGTTAGGTTTAGGTTATGTTGTTTGGGAAGGATCCCCAAGCTATAGCTTAATCAGTACAGCCTCTATGTTGGAGTGGTTGAGAAACCTCCTCCCCCACCACTCACAGGGGAGCAGTACGGAAAGATGGAGCTGAAATACCCTGAAGGTGGTCACTGCTAAATTGTTTTACGTCCTCAGGGGGTTTTTAACGTCCCCCTTTATTTTAAATAATTCAGTGGAGATGGCAGCGCCATTTAATGTGATCAGCCACTCATGATGTAGTGAGCCGAGAAATTAATCCCTGGAAAAGTTTCGACCTCTTACAGGGTTCGATCCTGCAACCGTTGGCACCAAGTGCTGGGTGCTTAACCGCTAGGCCACTGGAGCTCACTGTAGGTGAGCTGCTGCCTACTTTTTATAAAGGGTCGTCAGCTCTATTCCTCACTGAAAAGGTTGCATACTATACAATGTTAGAATTGAAATAACATTATATGCAATATGATTTGATTTTTAGTCATTTTTAAAACTAAATTAACTGATAAATAATACAGCAATCCTAAGAAGAATTTAGTATAGTGTAGAACATGTAGGGTGATCGTGTACTGAAATTGTTGAATTTTGAACACTTAATTGTGATTAAATGTGGGGAAATATGATTAAATGAAAAAAGTAGTTGAAACCTTCACAAAATATTAACTATGAATTGTTTTGGTATCGATAAATTACATGGTTTTATGATGTATGGTGTCATGTGAGTCCCAGGGGTGGCTTCATGGTCTAACTGGTAGCGCATTGGACTACAGATCACTACCATCTGAGTTTGAATTTTGGTATGGGCATATCTGTATGGTGTTTCATCTTTCAGTTCTCTTCATTACTTTTGGATGTCACTTGGCCCATTTAGACTACCATGTGCACAAAAACTTCCATAAAACATCAATCGTCATCATGTGAGCTGGAGGTTATATTTTGTGCAAAAATTATAACTCTTTCCAATTTTCAAATGTTGGCAGCTCTGTGTAATGATGGTTGAAGTACAGTTAGCTTCTTCTGCTACCTAGGCTTATTTATATACCATTCATAATTGTATCAGAAAATTTTATACTCAGGCGATGGAAATAAAAGTTATAACATTATGTTTTTCCATAACACTGCAAGATGAGTTGAAGAACTGCTTTACAAATTAATGGGTGGGGGGGGGATAGAAAACAGTACCCCAGATGTCCTGGATTAGTAGTGTTTTGTGCTTTTGGCATGCGACTAGTTCAGAACACTAGCTTGATTGGGCTTGTGGCTTTTTTAGGCAAAATATGCCTGAAAAATTGAGTAATTATTAATAATTTAGGTAGATAGTAATGTATTCTAATATATTTTTAGATTTTGTTTGAAAAGATCTTTTATAGGAGCCAATCAGGGCCTGTTTTCTCTTCACTGAACATATGTTGTATATGTTTGTATGTCATCATAAATGTCATCGCCTTCTTTGTCAGATTTGTCATACTGTTCAACTCACATTACATCATCTTTCGTGTCATCTAAATCCTTGCTAATAGAGAACTTCTTGAACGATTTGGTAATGATGGGGGGGAGGGGGGTATTTAATCCCAAGCTCTTTTCACCCACTGTGTGATGATACATAATGACGGCTGCTTCAGGTTGCCTGCTGTTGTGCGTTCGTTTCCGTAATGCTGTTTGAAGTAGTTTATTAGTAGTTCACATGTGCCATCTTTGGAAGTGATGTGGCTTCTATGGTCATTCTTTGTCTGGCCTCATTTACCGGTCCATTCAATTACACATGCTCACATATTTCTGTAGTAATGACAAGTCTTTGTGAACACGTCACTAATTAGAACATCTGATTAAATAATCATTACTATTGTATTTCCCTCTCAATTATGCCAAATAGTACCTTCCCTTTTAGTATGACCTGCATATAAGACGCACTCCATTTTGGCATTGATTTCAGAGTATAAAAAATGTGACTTATACGCGAGTATATACAGTAATTAGTGCATATGGTGGAAAAGACTGGGGTGGAATTTTACCTGTGCCATGTTCTAATCATAAAGTGTTTTGAATGATTTTTTTTCTCCAGATTATACCAGACAGGCAGTGTGAGGTGTTTGGTTGTCTGTCAGAATGGGGACTTGGTAACCAGCTATTTCTTTGTGCACATGCCCAACATGGAGAAGATGGTAAGTGACATCACTTTGTGATTATAATTAATGAGATTTTTGGTACTATGCTTAATCAATTTTTATTGTGAATCTATAGTTTTCATTTATATGTTTACTGTGTGGTGATCTTTTAGATAGAAGTACAGGTATGGCTAGTCCTTTCATACATGAAGTAAAGTGGGACACAGACATGCATGAACCCACTGCAAGAAAACTGGTTAATGAATCACTAAGTAAGTAATTGTCTTCAGATTGTTGTTGAGCATTGTGTGTGTGTGTGTGTGTGTGTGTGTGTGTGTATTCTCTATCACGAATCCTTTTAATCTTTCTCTAGGTATATTCTTGAAATTACAACAACTAGGCTCTGATACATCAAAAGACAAATCACAGTAAGTAATAATAATAATAATAATGTTACAATTTTAATCAAACACATTTGTTAACAGTTGCCATTTAGAGGCACTGCATTAAAGACTTCAGTATGAGGTAAATGCTTTACAGAGTGGGAACTGTCTTATGAATCAGGCATTTAAATAATTTTAAAGTAAAGTCAATAGCTTGAGTAATAAAATACAGTTTCATGTGTACAGATAACTGATAAAATGTTATGGTCTAATAAACTTCTGTGACAACTTTATTATCTGCTTCCAGGATGGTTAAGATTAGTAGGGAATATCGATCTGTTATTCAAGCTTGTTTATTGGAGTTACAGCAGTACTGTAGTAAGTGTAAAATATTTGATATGTTGTTTTAGTATTTAAATTGTGTAGTTCAATTTTTAGATTTGATACTTGATAAGAGATAGTTTTCTACTGGTTAAAAATTTGAAAAATTCTGCAAGCCAATACACTTATCAGTGCCCTTAGTTGCACCAATTCAGTTCAATTAATCAAATGTCAGTTTAAAATGCTTGATTTTTAAATATTTCCTTAAAATTAGAAGTTTGAATCAATGTTAAGTTTATTTGTGAACTACAATTCTACCAATTCAGATCAAATATTTGTTACAACTTGGTAGACAAGTGACACATAATTATAATAATATTGTATTAACTTCAATTTCTCACTTGAAGTGGGTTGATATTATTCATTAGTTTGACACAAGGTAGTCATTAGAACTTGCTGAAGAAATAAATTAAGGTTTTGGGCAAATATTTTGACTGAAATATGTTAAAGACAAAGGCACTTACAATTATATTATCATGTGATATTTGTGACTGTTGATATATATATATATATATATATATATGATTGCATACAATATCATATTCTAACTGTTCAGATTTTGTAAAAAGCCGGTAAAGATTTCAGTATTGTTATTTGTCATATAATGAAGAATAAGATTTTTAGCATAAAGCATCTTTTTCCTGTGTTTATCTAAGTCTATGCATGTAGTTGGTTAGAGACCTGAGTAATGTCTGTCCTTTTCTCTATTAGGACAGAAATGTAAATATCTTTCCAATAAAGTAACTTGTTTCATAGACCAAATATCATGTTATTTGAATTCCATTGTTTCAAATCACTCAGAGGATACTTAATTTGGATAAATCCTGTCATGCACAATCCATCTCATTTACAAAGCCAAAGAATTGTATACATGAACATTTTTAGAACCGAAAGACTATTGTAGTATCATTTCTGTCAGTGGTTGGTGTTAATTGTTTGACATTGAAATCAAATCAATTTGGGGGAAGATGTGTTTTATTTACGCTGTAACTTTCATTACATTTTAGGAAATGGAAAACATGATATTGATATAAAACCAAAAGAGATCCAGATCAAGTTATTCGAGATGATTGAACTACTCTGGAGTCTTGCAGAAATCCTATTTGTTGAGATTGCACCAGGTAATAATAAAGGTTCTGATAATCTCATTGAATTGGTCTGATTTTTATGTTCTTGATAAAGGAAATGTCTTGGTACGCTACAACATTTAGAAGTACTTGTTCCCATAAACTATCAAAAGTGGCCATAAAACATCAATCATCATCCCATAAACTATCATCAAAAACATAATAACTTCAATTATTTTTCTTTCGATACAGGTGGTCTTATCTTGAATCGACTATTAGACTGGATGAGGTTACATTTTGTTGAAGGTACTAAACTCGCTAAAGAAGCCATGCAGGATGAAAGACCGGACTCACACCCTAGTTACTGGCCAGCTGTACGTAGTTATATGTGTAATGAAGTAGTTATGTAACAGAAATTGTTTTGAAGAGATTTATAGATTGCTTTGTTCTCTTAAGAGCACCTGATCCTAGTTTGCAAGAAGTGGTTTTGAAATTTTTATCTATGGTTACTTTTATACTGCCATTGTAAATGGTTACTTGAAGGAAGATATATTGGTGTTAGAGATCTTTACGGGGTGCCTCCGTGGTCCAACTGGTAGCACGTTGGATCACAGAATCTTGGCATTGACATATCTGAAAGGTGTTTCATCTTTGACTTCGCTTCATTACCTTTGGAAGTTGCTCGGCCCATTTAGCCTACCATGTGCACAAAAGTGGCCATAAAACATCAATCATCATCTTGGAGATCTTTAACCTTAAATAAAGTCCAATCAGCTGTATTATAATGATTGGATTTGAGTTATTTAGCCTCAGTGCTGGTAACTCTATGGGATACATGGCAATGGGACAACTTCCTTGGCAAATATTTCACAAACACAGGTGTCAGCCAGATTACAACCTGGAAGTTGGGAGTACAATGCTTTAACGTCTGTGCCATTAGAGCACCCTGTATTATAATGAGGAACCACTATACACACACCTATTGTCATCTATGTGTCAACAACAACATGATTATTAGTGCATTGGACCACAGATAACTACCACCTGAGTTCAAATCTTGGCATGGGGCGTATCTGAAGGGTGTTTCATCTTTGACTTTGCTTCATTACCTTTGGCAGTCGCTCAGCCCATTTAGCCTATCAGTGGCAATAAAACATCAATCATCAACAAAAACATTACTATAATCACTCACTTTTGATTTTTTTATAAAAAATATTTTTTTATTATCTATTAATACCTTAAACAACTGATGTGACCAATAATTAGACTACCAATTAATATAAAACAGACCACCGTTACAATTTCTTTTAATGGTGAAACTTGTGAGCAGACTTTATGTTCTGAAAGAATAAACAGCATAGAATAAATGGCACCCAAATGAAGTTCACCTTTTTAATATATACTCAGAAGACAAGCTATTTATATACATTTGCTGGGTTGATTGTGAAAGTAGATGGCGAAATAATATTTGATAAATTAGGTTATGTTTATGATTATCACTATTGAGTTTTTAACAAAGTCCTTTGTTAATATAAAGGAAATTGAGTTGCGTACTTCAGGGCATTATCAAGCCATTCAGACTTGTCACAATGTGTTCATATCTCCTTTATGTTCACATGTGTGCTAAATAGCTTTAATTTGAGGCAATGTGCTGTTTTGAAAACTTGTAATATAAAAAGGAGGCTTTTGTCTTGTTTATTGAAATGGAAGAAATATGAGATTTATGAATAATGATTCATTCATTAGAGTACACATATGTCATAATATAACTACTGCATGTAATCATCTGCTGTGTGTTTGTATACTGATTACAACAATATGTTATCAACTTGTGGTTGCATTTAGTGTCTTCTAGGATTGTTAAAAACAAGTATTTGCTGCTTTTAAAATCTAATTATGTTTTAGATGTCAGAAAATGCATCAATTTATTATCACCTAAAAAGTGTTGTGGTAAGTCCAGTACTTGCATCGTCTATTCACTTGCCATGCACATATGAATAAAACATTAGTCTTTGAGCTATTTCAAATACTATCATCATGTTCATGTTAAAGAAATTCTCTATATTGCCTTATGCTTCACAGCAATTAATTATTTTAAACTGTAAAGTAATGCCAATTTGAAGAAGTGAAGAAATTAAAATGATACTTGATTTTTGAATGACTATCTCTAGACAGTGTTATTGTGTAATGGTAATTCATAGTTATCATTGAATGTGACATTCTGGAACAGTGTGTTGGTTATTGTTGTCTAGGGACACTAATCCTTTATTGTTGTTTCTGTCCAATTAGGTTTATCTGTTGGCGCTACATGGACGTCTGGAAGATGTACGCCATATGCTCTCCATTCACAGTGACAGAGACTCAGAACCTATGATTGTCATGGACACACTGCTTCACAGCATGCCAGTTTTTGGGGCAAGTTCATTGACAGTTGAACTGGTTCAGTAACGACTCTAATAATAATATTGTGGTATCAACGCTAGTGAATTTCATTTTAACTGTGTAGAGAGTACTGCTCAAGTTGATAAATAAGAATTGGTATAAAGAATATTTACTTTGCAATGATAATTTATAACGTTATAGGGTAAACAGTTTCTCTTCTCTTTTCTCCTCATCCCTCTTGTGCTCTTATTTATATTACATCTTTAAATTATGATTAACGCTAGTATTGTCTCCTTCCTCTCAGTGCTCTGATACTCTCGAACACCGCAATCATCCCTCATCCATCATAGGGCCAGTAGTAAGATACCACTAATGGTATACTGGTCCTCTCAATTTTCATTTTAATTATTCATTCAAATCAATATGTAAGCCTTGTGCTTAATATGTGATGTGTGTGTATATATATATATATATATATATATATATATGAAAATCAGAAAATTTACCTTACCTTACTAATGTTGAATGTTTGTGACAAAAGTAGCTGCACTGACTGAATGAAAACTACAAGTTTTCAGTCTGTAAAATAATATTTCTGATACATCCTATGCGGATTTACAAAGTTTGTATCAATCAGATTTGTTTTACTTAAACAGGTACAGCCAAGTCTGTCAACTACAGAATTTGATATGAAGTGGCAGCGATGGCAGCAACAATGTCAGCAAGGTCTTGATGAGGAAGTGTTTGCTTCAAGCGATAATCTGGAGATTCTCTGTAAAGTATGTATACCAGGCTAAATTTGTTACTTGTGTGTGTGTGTGTGTGTGCATCCACATTTAATGATACCAATTGAAAAGCTGTACTTGAATCAGGCAGCATTTTGTATCATTTTCTGTATCATTTTTTAGGAAAGGCCAATGTGCACTCATTTTCTTTGTCTGCATAGAGGACAGAACTGATACAAATATGTTCACACAAAATATAAATGATGTCACGATCAAAATATGAACACGATCAATCACATATTAAATAATCCAGTTCAAAGTATTAGTGAATTGACTAACTCATCTATGGGCACCACCATTTTTAAGTTTGACATCACTAGGTATAAGCTATTTTTAAGACTCACTTGTAACAATGTAAATAAACAGTCTAACGTAATAATTTGGTAAGAGAAACCTATTACGAATATTACACTATAGTTTGTTTTAAGAGCCTCGTGTGTTAATGAAATGGCTAAAGAAAACTACACAGTGAACTTCCTTATGAAGATTGTTTTGTACACTTGCAACACAAAGTATCTACTGAACGGGTTTATGTAAATGAACTGAAAACTGCATTATTTAGGAGTACATAGGTTGAGCCCTGGTGGGCAGTTAAAGTCACAGAGATGGCTATCCCAGAACTACATGATCAGCTACATGATCTTTGTGCTCATTGAAGACATCAGGGCGTGTGACTTTCTCCTTCTCACTGTACAGTCTGACATTCACGAAAGCCATGGTGGCAACTCTGATAATTTGTGGTCTAGTTGGTAGTGTGTTGCACCACAGATCACTACCACCTAAGTTTGAATCTCGATGTGGGCATATCTGATGGGTGTTTCATCTTTGACTTCGCTTCATTACCTTTGGAGGTCACTTGGCCCATTTAGCCTATCATCTACACAAAAGTGTCCGTAAAACATCAATCATCAGCATCATCATCTTTGGTCATTTTTATTATTTATTTGGAGTATATCTGTGATAACAAATATATTTTCTGAATATTAATGTGAGATCTTGGATTACTTTTATTAGCATTACACATTTAAATTACGATTTCTGAGAGTGAACTGTTCCTTTAATTTGAATCTTGAAAGAATGTTCTGTGTGATTTTATTCATGTTAATTAAAACCATTTTGTTTAAGTGTCATTTGTAAACTATGAAATTAATATTATTTACATTTTGAAATAAAATTTAAAAAAAATTGAAACTTGTAGTATCATTGTGTGTCACTTGGTTTTGAAAACCAAGCATCATTGGGAACCTAATGCACAGAAAAGCCATTTTAATGTAAATTAGATATTTCAACATTCGGGTTAGGGATTTGTTCAGAAATAAATCTTTCACAACTTTAAATAGATCAGTCTACAGTACTTTGTTGTTTGTCACTTTTCTGTGTAACTTTGTCTATTTTATCAAGAAATTCTATCATTTGTTCTTAAACTGTCTCTTAGTATAGTAAGTCTGTCTGAATAAAGCTAGATATCCTCAGTTTATAATTATACCTGAGTTTTTTAAAGTTAGTTGTTTGATTATTATTATTTATTTTTTGCTCATAGTTTTGGTGGTAAATGATCAGAATTGTAATCATAACTCAGTGGGTGTTTTTATAATGTAATGTCTACTTCTATTTTAGATACTCTGTGGAGAAGATGGTGTATTTATTGATCTACAAGATTTAATTGGTAGCTGGTACTGTATGCTTATATCTCGACTACTATATCAGTGTCCAGTTATTAAAATGTCAGAGATGCAGTACCATACTCAGGTGTGTACAGTTGACTGGATCATTTTTCTTCTGGTTTAAGGTTTATCACTAAGCAGTTTATACATAGATACAAGTAGTTACCCAGGAGGTTCAAATACATTTGGCCATCAGCAATATTTAAAACTTAATAATAAATTATTCAAATACACTGTATCCCCCTTCTTCAAGTTAACTGATTCTGTTTAAAAATGATTGGGAAATAAATTTGAGTGATTTTTATCATTTTGCTTAATTCACACTTGAAATAAAATGAGTTAATTCCCACACAGTTCTGTATAGAAGTGTTTGGTGGCCGATCTTGTATGCAGCCCTGGGACTTAATTCTGCTGGCTGCTTTTGAGTGTGATGTACATCAGGTGATTAAGGATAGCAGCACAGTGCTTGGTAATTGGTGGTTTGTGGCTCATCTTACTGACTTGTTACATCACTGTGGAAGACTTCAGTCCCAGTCTATGCAGTAAGTCTTCATACCCTGTCTCAGTTCATTGTTAAAAGGGGGTATCAAAAAGTAGTCTTGCTGCAGTCAATTACAGATTTGTGCACATCGATTTGGGACAATTTAATGGCTATTTTATGGTGGTATTTATCTAGAGACAATGAAACTAATCAATTAACATTTATCGCTAAGTTTCACTGAGACATTACATTAAAGCCAAGTAGACACATCATGAAATATAACGGAACTAATTGGTTTAACGTTTGTTTCAGGTTTGGCTCCAATCTTCGTGAATTTCTGTTGCTTGAGTATGCTTCTACAATCCTATCTCATGACAGGTAAACTTACCAGATAGCCTCTGTCTGGCTACCATTTGTATTTTTCTCTCTTTTATCAAACATAAACATGCACAAAGAGCAACATATTTTTATTTGTTCGATCGCTCCGTTGTGATGTATTTTGTTGGTTATAAAAACGCTGTATTGTCTTTTGACAGTTTGTGGCAGGTTGGCGTATATTATTTGGATCACTGCCAAAACTTTGGCAGGTAAGTTATGTTGTTTTGTGTAGTTATGTGTTGGAGTGATTTACTGCTTTGATAAAGTGGAATAAAAATAGATCATTTGTGAATCAGTAGTGTTACTTTGTTGAACAAAATGTAGCCTTAATTGTCTGTAAAACACATGGTGATTATTAATATGATATATATATATATATTTACTTAGAATTGTATATAACAGAGGTAAACTTGTGTTGGAAATTGTAACAGGATGTTCAATGGTAAGTTTTTATCTTCACTGAACAGATACCATCTAGAACAGTTTGTTGAACATTTTCCATTAGAAACTGAGAGGAAGGCACAAAAGATTCTACGTATATGTGAACGCAGAGATATGCAGGATCAGAGTAAGTGCTAAGTATAGTGAAATCAAATAGTCTGCTCAAATAGTCCTGAATTATACAGGTACACCTATATCCAGAAATATCTGAAGAAATTTGTTGGAGCCAAAAAAAAAAAAATTTCAACAGCTCTCTGCACAGTAAAATATCTTAGTTTACTGAACATTACCACCAACACAATTATATCACACACTATAATTTGCATATAATCACATCATATATGGACAATTCTCATACAGTCTCCTTATAAATGTATTCTTGGCATAGTCGGTGCACAGTAAAAATGGTATGCCACATGACCATGTATTTTGCTGAGATAAACTTTAGGCAGGAGAAAATGTAGTGTTTTTGTTTTGGTCCACACCTTTTACTTTTTTGATTTGAATGGGATTGTTGTATATTAAACAGTGAAAACAAATGTTAACTAGGCTACATTACACACACACACACACACAAATAAGTATATCATAGGAGAAAATGTCAATTCCATAGAGGATCAGTACTAGATTTAAACTATCTACTTGTCTGTCTCTTATATATATATATATATATATATATATACACACACACAGAGCCACAGAAATTCAGTCTATACCAAAACCTGTTCACATATCATGCAACTGACTAGTTGACATTCTAGAATGCTGCTGTCTAATTAACATTTCCTACTCCACACAGTGTCATCTGCAGCAAAACAAAATCTTGCCATTTTAAACGTAGCAAAATTTATGATGATATCCCTTTTTGCATCCGTGCTTATTCCCTATTTATATCACAGTTTTGTTCAACCCAAGGGCTGGTTCCTTATGAGGTTATATATATATATATATATATATATATATATCCCATCATTTTGTCTATAAGCCATATGTCAATGTTTGAAAATTCATATAATCATGCGTGTGTGTGTATGTGTGTGTGTATGTGTGTGTGTTTGCAAAATATTTTTATAATTCAGTAAGTCGTTTATTTTAATACCTTCTCATTATACTATATATATTACAATATTGAAATTTAACTGTCAGAGCAGACAATATTGAAAATGCTTTATGCACCTAGTTCAATATGTATCTCTGTAATGTATCAGCTGAGCAATAGGTGTAGTTTTTTGTTACTTATATTTCTTCCAGTACGAAGCATATGCAAAGTGATGGGAATGAAAGCATTACACAATGGTCGTCTTGGTTCAGCATTATCGTGGGCACTCAGGTCGAAGGTCAGACTATTGTTCAATAATGTGATTATTAAAGAATGGATTCTAGTGCACACACATATACATGTGTATACATAACATTTTTTATTGTAATGTTTCAGGATGTCATGTTTGCCAGTATAGTAGCTGAAAAGTGAGTAGATTTGCTCCTATTGTTATTGCACATTATTAATAATTAAGTAATTTAGCTTTTTGTGAGCAATTATATATACCAAGTGTGCAATCACTGAATTACTACAGTTTTCTCTCTGTATGTGTGTGCATGTTTGTGTCAGAGAGAGAGAGAGAGACATTACATCTACCTGTAGGATTATGATCATTAATATTTATTATTCTTTAATCATTACAGGTTATTGTTTGAATATAGTGAAAGTGGGGGATTTAGTAACTTGGACTTAATTGACAATCTTGGCTCTTCTATGTTAATCTGCAATAAGCTTACATTCCTAGGTAAGTTGACCTATACAGCGTAGATATTTTCATGTTTAATCTAAGCTGATGTAGTTATATGAAAGTTACTTGTATTATGCACGCTATGTATTTTACGTGTTGCTCTGTTGACTGTTTGCAGGCAAATATCGTGAATTTCATAAGTTGTACGAAGAAGGAGAGGTGAAGGCAGCTGGATCACTTCTACTTTCCTTGCTTACAGCTAAGGTAGCACCAAGAAAGTAAGTTTATATATTTTTTTACTGCCTACCCTTTAATATTCCACAAACCAAATGGAATTGTTCTTATTGCTGTAAGAAAGTGATACATACTTTATAAATATTGACTACTATTCATCTTGTAGCTTATTTTTAAATTGAATGTGTTGTTACAAAGAGATAATTATGACCTTTTGAGCTGACAATTTGATTTTAATGCTAACATCTAATCTGTTTAATGGAGCAGTATATTGTAGAATGAAAGCATAAGTTCAGATATTAATTTATCCAATTCTTCATTCTAAGTGAGTGAATAACAAAAACAGCTAATAAGTACATCTATCTTTGGGATTATCATTACTATTAATAATATGATTGATCTAAAATACTACCGGTTGAAATAATTTGCTACAAAATAAAATATTATAACAGAGATTACATTGTGTATGTAAACAGTTTCATACTGTAGTGATTGTTGTGTTAAGCAAATAGAATTAATGTTGAAAACAAGAATGATGTGAGAAGCACAGTGTGTGGGTGTGTATATTATGTGTGTGTAACATATGTATATTAATCATCAAATTCTAGATTTTGGCCTACATTGTTGCTGGATGCTCTGCCATTATTGGAAGCTGAAGAGGTGAGGTCTTTTTAAATAATTTTAAACCAGTCATTAAAACTGCTGTTAACAAACTACAATTGGTGGAAGGATGGATATCTGTCAGGATGAGACATATCTGTGTCAGGATGAGACATATCTGTTACAAGTTCAGTCATGTGTTTTTTCAGGTTGTATTTACCAGTCAGCAAACCTATGAATTAATGCACTGTATAGAACACATAGGCTTGGATCATAGGCTCGAGTTGATAGAATCCAAAGATAAAAAGAAACACCAAGGCCAGCCAGAGGTCAGTTAACAACAAGTTCTTTGGTACAAAGTGATATACTAATTGGAATTGTTGTGTGAATGTAAAATCATGGGAATTAACTACTGATATACAGCATTATATGTCTGGAATGACCAGAAAATATGTTCAGCAGAATATCCTTTCTGTTAATGTATCATAAAATTGGTGTGTCCATTGCCCCAAATGAATAGCTTCGCTGGCTGTCCAAAGATTTCTCTAGAATTTGATCACGATTGATTTTTGTTTTTCCTCGGTTTGTTCTTGAGTATGCTCTCGACAGTTCAACTTTCACCCATTTTAAGCCTGAACTTCTTAGTTAAATAGTTCAGTACGAGAGTCTACTTTGCTGCAGTTTTGTTTAAGTTCTCATTTACTCAGCATAATTATACACTTAGCACAATAGCAAAAATTGTTAATCAGTTATTTATTCTTATAATTATAAATAAAACATCCCTATTATTATAACCAGAATAGCTGACTCTAAATATCTTTGCTGATAGCAGTACTTTTATTTTATTTGCTTGTAATCATGATTTAAGTCCGCATTGTCAATATTTATTACTACGGCACTTCGTTCTGGTACAAATTGAATAGAACATCAGTGGTAATTAGCTTACCTGATTGTTAGTCAGAGAGGTTACTGGTGTCATGTTTCATATACCCAACCACCTCTCTTGGCCACTACATTTGAGAAAAGTACTAATTATGGCAAAAGACCCCTTGTGACCTTGGGGGTTTGAATTAGCCCACTGCATAGATGAGGTAATACTAAACAATTTTTTGTGACAATGTGTGATCATGCCCTACTCATTCGCTAATTGTTTTTTATAAGAGCACAAGAACTATCCAAAAGAAAACATATCCATGTTGCATTTTGAACACCAGTTCACCTTGAAATCCTCCAAAGTTTTTTTTAGTGTTTACTCAAAAACCCTTTTATGGCCTGTATTTTTGTTGTTGAATGTTCTATTATATCATAATTAGCAATTTAAATAGAAACACGGCATAACTCGTCTTGTTTAGTTTTATGAAAAAATATTAGACATTTATTGATTTGCTTCTGATTTTATGTTTAATTAAGAAAAAGATTAATCGTCACTGGTTTCATATTTATATTCTTTACAGGTATGAGTGTGGGGCATAATTAAGTTATTTTGTTTTATGTTGCAGACTCCAGATGTGATCGAGATGGATCTGATGAAGTTGGCTTTAGCAAGAAATTTAGCCAGAGCTATTGTATGTGAAGGAACAACACTGACATCCTAGTTAAAATCAGTTTATAAGTATATTATATTTTTAACATGGTCACAAACATTACCAATTTATTTCTTAGATTGTTGATTATTTTTCATTTGAATCTGTACGGGAAAAAATAAATATATTTGTTTGATTAAATAACTATGCTGACATTCATTTGCTTACCTACACTAGAATGGGGATTTATATTAGGATGTAACAAGAGTTTTGTCACCAAAATTCATGGAAGTCAAGATTTTTATGGTCCAACAAATTATTTATCAGGTTTTGAGTAGATATCTGTTCAAAGTGAATATATTTTGTATGAATGTAAATAAATTCTTTGTTTAAAATAATTTGTATCTTATTGAATTAAAACTGCAGTTATTACTCAAAATATTTTATTCCATATACTGTGTACAACAATGAACTAAAAATGAAATTATATAAAAAAATTAATTGTATCTTCCAACAAGAATAACATTCCATGTATATTTATGGAGTTGACAAAAAAGAACACGTCCTCAACTGGTCCATAATTAGGAATTTCTTTATCATTTGTGACAAATAGAATACAAAATGTGACTTGTATTAAAAAAATACAATCTCATACAAATAATTTGTGACAAATACAAATAACTAAAGGAGAAGCAGATAACCTATTAAATCAGCTAATATGTACATTACCTGAAATGTTCATGTAATATACATGTTACCTGATTATACAGATTAATTGTAATGCACACACATATTTCAGGTAATGTGTATTAAATCTCAGCAATAGATGTATTACCTGAATATTTCAGGTAATATACATATTACCTGATTATACAGATTAACTGTAACATATATAGTTATGTAATTTTACAGAATAGGCTATTAACTATATATTAAATGCGTTGAGGAATATTAAGACATGATATTAGCTTGAAAGTGTTTAGCTTGAATGTTTATTTACTCCAAAACAATATATATATATATTTGTTCAGGTTACAAATGATGGAAACACACTATCAGGATATTAATAATGAATCCAGCTGAACAAGTGACTTATTGCTATGAGCATAATACACATGACAGCCCAAACAAAAACAAAGACGATCCAAGCCTTGTGCCTGAAGGGTGACATATGACTGCTGCTGGGAACTGATCCCAAGCAGGATTTTATGTCTCTTCTTGAGAGCAATACAAGACTAGCTGGAACAAAATATTGGATGCCGGAACCTGCAAATGATCCTGTGATACCAACCAGAAATTGGATGTTGTCGGTGATGAAAGCAATGATGATGGGTGGGATGAGAGCTGCCAACGGGAAGACTAGCCGATCCACAAACCAGCGATATGATCTTCCCTCCTTATGGAACAATGTTTTTAGATTATTCCTCAGTGTGACACCAATTATAGGAAAGTTAGTACTAAGAGTGAACACTGGAAACAATGCCAAGTAGTACTGTATGAAAGCTATGTTTGTGATGGGAAGCATCTGATGATGGCACTCATTGTCGCGCTGGAAGTCCAGTGTGTACAGATCCTTGAGGCAGTCGTTTGGGAATGTGAATATACCAGTGAAAGACAGCACACAGTAGAATCCTAATATCAGCAGGTAGTCGAATGCAAACAGGGAAAATAGTCTTGACTTGTTTTTGATTGGTGTCGCTAACGAAGGCAATGAATGATGACACATGAAGGAGTAGACACAGACACCAAACAGGTTAGGCACTTTAGTAATGTCAGCAACCTTGGGTTTACCTTGACCATGACCATTCACCAGATATATAATACTCAAGCTGATCATCATGGAGAATGCTGAAATAGAACTTAGGTTTTTAACCCATAGCTAAATAAAATCACAGATTTGAAACTGAAATATTTAATAATTAAACAATAATTTTTAAATTATGAAAAATATATGCATTTATTTTGTAAAATAAGGTAATTAACTGACTTTTATCAACTCTCTTCCAAACTGTTAAACAACTTTGATTATAACACCTCAAGAACTAATATCACTGTGTTAACAAGAGACCAATCCTACTATAATTATTTTAAGCAGTATAAAAAGTTTGATGTTCGGTTAGTTTTTTTTTTACAACAATGAAAATAAATTAACATCTCATGTTAATTAACTGAGTACTGACATATAATTAGTTATATTAGAAACCATGGTATAATATTAATATGTGACATTTATAATATATAGTGCCGTATTCAGCTAGATAGCTGCTATAAGGCACTTTACAATATTATTATCCCTGACTCGGACCTGTTTCCACCAAGCACACATCTCAACTCCCAAGGAAGCATACAACGCATGCTGCCATTATAGGCGCAAAGCATTACTCATACAGATACCCATCACATCCTGTCAGGTTCTCTTTTTATGGATGAGCGAACCAGTCACCACAGGACGGCATTTCAGCTCACAGAGCCTCGAACCTGCGACGGTTCGGCTACGAGTCCTACGCTCTACCTAACTGCACTATCAAGGCTCGACTAATCCCTTCCATGAATAAATTATGGTCTAGGTAGGAAAAGTATTATGTTTTCCCTATGCTCTAATATTAAGCAGGTGCTAAATTACCAGCAATAGCCATATCACAGTCTGTGCCAGCTTGTTTACATCTAGCTATAAAAGTGGGAGTTTATTTTCACAAGTCACTCAATAAGCTAAGGCCTTGATCACATGATATAAAATTTTATAGAAGTCAGTTTTATATATAAACCACAATCAATTTTGAATTATATATATATATATATATGTGTGTGTGTGTGTGTGTTTTAATAAATCACCAGAAACTGTATTTTATAACACATTCTCTCTTCTCTCTCTCTCTCTCTCTCTATATATATATATATATATATATATATATATATCTTTGTACTGAAACATACTATCCATATTTGTAACAGGTTCATTTATCCAACTATGTGGGAGGTTTTCTAAATTGACCAAACTTAAACAAAATATGAACACTCAAATTTGCTTTGTGTCAGTCCATTGCCTCTGAAGTTCAGTCGAGACATCTGCTTCTCACACATCACTGCCATATGAACATAAATACAAAAGAGGCATAGCAAGACCAGTGTGTAACATCAGACCTCCATTTCTGAGGAATGCTAATTTGATATTACATAATTTGACTTCCAATCGAATCTTTGCACACCCCTCACAAGAAAGATAAAACCATAAAATCAAGCCAAATCTCTAAATAGCAGTCTACTAATATAGTAACTTCATATGCTCAGTTAACACGCAGAAAATGCATGCAAATTAATGTTAGTCTCAAGAAGAGGAAATCGCTCTCCTTGGCCAGATACCCCCCCCCAGGGCTTTTTAACTCTCCTTTAGTTTTCTTAGTGAAAGACTGAAACAAATAAGAAAAGAGTATTTACCTAGCCAACGCATCAGTGTTGTAAAAATCTGCAAATATTTGGTTTTCTGTATGTTGAAAAATACAAATGGACCTAATGTGACAGTAAAGACAGCCTAAAATATAAAAATAAATATTTCACATAGCAAATTAAAGCAGTTTTGAATAAACAAATTACCCACGATTATTATTTTAATTAAAACTAATAAGTGGAATACTATTTTGAATAACATAGTTATTATATAAATCACCATCTTTCAAGGGAATATAAAAACCTAATTAAATGAAATAATAAAATAAGAGCATTTATATAGTACCACTTTTCAGTTAAAATTTACCTTTAATGAGACTAAACAGGTGAATACATAAATTTAAAATCTATAATATTTCACCAATTGTGACATTACTCACCAAAAATATCCTGTATGCCTGCAACCTGCTCACTGATTTTACATTTGGCCAACAGGGGTCACTGTCGGTCAGTTTTCTTGTAAAATTTTCATCACCATGACTACCATTAAGTCTGAAGGTGCTGCGGTAAATAATTATAAAATATCAAGATAAACAAAAACAAACAGGTTTTAATGGCCCAGGACATTTTCAACAAAGTTCCAGAGCTCGTTCAGTGTACACTTTAGCAAATTTTGTCCCATATATAAATGTTAATGTACTCTCTAATTTAACATGAATTCAGAAATAATCTGGCAGTTCCTTGAATTAGTACAGTCCCTTGTGAATAATCAAGTATGGGTTTTTATAAGAAATACACTTTACACAATTATTGTAGTTGAAAAGAAAAAAATCTATCTAGGCATTTGTGCATGATGCAATCATGAATATGCAGATTCTGTACGTTGTTCTAGCTCAAACAACCTAAAACTGGGATATTTCGATGTGCGTAAAAAAACGGAATTTTCACATCAGAAGGTAAAAGGTATTGAAAGCATTAAATATAAAACCAAGTGTAATGTAAATAACCAAATTATATATAAATATATGCAGACTATAACATGGATTCCAATCTGAATATATATATTGACTTACTTAAAAATACCTTCCAGTCATATGTATACTAACTAAAGAACAGTCTGACAAAACACAACAAACATGTTCTAGGCCATACCAGTCTAAATTTAAACAAACTGATATCGTATATTAAATTTTAAATTCCCGAACAACTATTTATTTACATTTAAGGAATATATCTTATCGACGAGTCAAGTTCATATATCTATGTTTGTAACCAAAACATACCTAAAAATATATGGGAATTGTGGAAATTAAAAAAAGGAACTGCTGGAGTTCATTACCAGCAATCTCTGAGGTAGAAACATTATATATGAATTTTAAACATTATGAAGACATTTAAAGGAATCATGCTCTTGGTAGTAATTATTTAATACTGATTACACATATAACATATACTGTAACTAAACATTTCATACCAGACAACATCTCTTAGAGACTTCGGTACAGCTGCTCCATATATAGCCAGATCACCATACAGGTAGACAATTAGGCTGATGTAAAATATATTTTTACCTACTGGAAAGAGACAAAATCACAAAACTGGTAATATCTAGGTCACCTAACAATTCAACACTAAAATCAAATAAAAGAAACAATAAAATAAACAATTAGTGATGTCACACTGTGGAAAACTAGCTAATCTATATAAGTAGTATATTACAATTACTTACATCGACTAAAAAACATGGAAGCCATCTGACCCTAAAAATAACAATATTTAATAATGTGAAACAACCAAACTAGCAAACATAAAGAATTTGTTTTAAATACTGTTAAATCTTGGCTACTATCAACTATTTTAGATAAATACAGAAACAATCACATCTCCCTGACACCAACCATTTCTAATCTTTCTGTAATTCTGAACAATGATGGATTTGGACCTGGAAGATATAAATACCAATATATAGGCGTAAACAAGAAAATTGTACCAGTAGTACCATATATACTCGTGTATACATCGATTTTTTTTTGTTAATGAAAAGAGAGCTTCCAGAAGCACCTCAACTTATACGCCCTACTTAGTTCCTGCCAGCTGAAGGAAATATTTTTTTCAGCCATCCTAGACACACAACACTACAGGATTCAACCCAAAAATACTAGAGTCTGCCTACTAAATCATTGTTATTCAATAAATAACAACTAATTTTCACCAAACTGTTATTTGGATATCACAAACATGCCGGTCTTTATATAATGATACTTGATAGCCACGCATTGTTACCTACCAGTACTTCCAGATGTGCTGCGAAACAATGAATTAATAACACTTGCAATCAGGCGTGTTTGTGTGAGCCAGAGTTGGAACAAAATCTCTGCCTACTAGTCTCATCCAATAAATAACGATTAAGTTTCACCAAACTGTTATTTGGATCTCACAAACATGCCAGTCTTTGTGTAATAATAGTTGATAGTCACACGCCATTAACTACCAGTACCTCCAGATGATTAGCGATACTATAGAAATCACTGTTCACATTGAGTGTTTGGTGTAACAAGTTTGTTTATTAGTTATAACATTGTTTATGTTGTTTTTTGGGGAGAATCCCCAGGTTGTCGCTTATTCAGCACAGCCTAGTTATAACATCAAAGCGAAATCCGTAATATATATATATATATATATCGCTGCCGGTGAAGATATTGATACTGATATATTTACGACGCACTTGTCGACACCATGAGTTTGAAACCAAAGCGAAATTCGTACGATGCACAGTTTAAGTTAAAAGTCATTAAGTTTGCCGAAGAAAACAACAACTCTGCTACAGACAGACATTTTGCTGTTAGTGAAAAACTAGTGAGAGACTGGAGAAAACAGAAGAAATATTTATTTGAAATGCCGAGGACGAAACATTACAGAGTTAGTCTGTACATCAAATTAGAGACAGCTTTGAATGATTGGGTACTAGAGTATTGTCACAATGGATATATTGTCACCAGAATGATGATACAGATACAGGCTATCAAGTTTACTCTGGACAAGCAATGTGAGGTAGAGACTGGATTCAAAGCTTCACCGGGATGGTGTAGCTAGTTTATGAATTGGTGTGGACTTACACTCAGACAGGGGACGCACGTGAGATTCTGGATTACGACTGGGTCAGCTTTTTCGTGGATGATGAGAATGATTCAGATTTTGAGGGATTTTAAACCAATACCATAAAATGTCTGAAAAACCTAGTTTTGGTGTATAACACGCAGGAGAAATAAGGATAATCTGCAGCTGGACTTGCGCATCATTTTGTCTGTAATTATGTACACCCTCCGTGTATGACAGCGTGATACAGATTTCATAATTGCTTTGATGTTGTAGTTAATAAACAAACTTCTCTCAATTGTGAGCTGTCATTTCTATTGTTTTTCTTTAAAAAAAGACACCTTTAGTTCTGGTGTATAAAGCGGAAATTACGGTGGCAGAAATAACGGTAATTGACCTTGACTTATACAGTGAGCATAGGCCTGAGGAAAGAATTACAGGGTCAAAAACTGAACTCGACTTATCTGCCGGGTCGACTTATACGCGAGTATATACGGTACTTATATCTATGTTAGAATCTGAAAATCATGACATCAGTGATCTTCTACTAACATTCACTGTTGATAACCGAACTATGTAGAAGTGGTCGCTGTTCATCAGCCAGTGGGGAATCCTCATGCTCCTGAACAATCCCCTGATCTGATGGCTGTAAACCCTGTGAAATGAAAAGAAGACCAGAAAAATAACAACAAATAAAAAAAAAAAAATAACAAAGAAACTTTGGTAGGGACGAAATAAAATGACGCAGTATATCTTGACAGCCACGACAGTATAACTTAGAAGGTTTGAGAATCTGTCAAAAATGGAACATACAAAGGAATTTAGTTCTTAAGTACACGAGTATGGTGGTTCAATGGTAATCTGTAGGATCAGAAATTAAAAGGTCTCAGTTCCAATTAACCAATCAGCTTCTAATCAGTCACATAGTCATGCAGGTGGATTGATTCAATAATAAAGAAGCGAATTGTTGTGAACTGGGTGCTTCACTTGGTGACATAGAAACAGAACCCTCCCCAATAAGTTGATAATGACAGTGGGTTGTAAATGTCCATACCAGAGAGGAAATTAAAATGGAGACAAATAGACTCATAGCTCCAATCATTATCAGGTATTCAGAACTTTGGAGTTGGATTCCAATCCATAAGATGATATTAATAAAATTAATAAAAATGTCTGAGATGGAGTCTGAGGATATTAATTATTTCCATATATATATAAAGGCCAAAAATGATAAACTGTATTCACCCATATGACATCCCCAGCACTCTGCATTCACTGTCAATAAGTGTACAATCTGGTACATTATCTGCTGAATTGCCCAGCCCACCTGATGTACCAAAGAAGACTAAAAGGTCATCTCCTCCCTGAAGACTACAAACTCCCAGTGGCTTTAATTATAAGGAAATAAACATTCCAACCAGACATCATAACCAGATTACTCTTGAAAGACCCTTATAAACACCACCATCAACAATAAGGAAAGAACAGAAGTCAACACCAGGTGGCCGTCCCCAATAGGTGATAGCCAGGGGTCTCTACTCCAAACTTCAACAAGTACAAGATAAACTATATGCAGATGTGGCATCACATTGATATATTAAAATACTACAGCATGATCATTCGTATTGCACAAATTCCTTGTTAATCTCTTCTGTACTCTCTAGATGATTGAGTTATGAAATGAGTAACTAATTATACGAGATCAATTACCGTAAGTAAAGTGCATAAAATTTACTGTTAAAATGGAAAATAGTTGGGGGGAGCTTGATAAATGATAGTACCTGCCATTGCAGATCTAAAAAGCTGTATGCTATATATCTGATAAAATAGCAAGAAACTGCTCTGCTAGGCTAGTGATTGTTGGGAAAGAAACTTTCCAGCTGTAATCCTGATTGAGAAGAGGCCCAGAAAACTCATTAACAAATTGTTATAACAGAGAACCTCCAAGCAACAAAACAATCATTCTAATCACCCTTTTTGCTCCCCACATGATTGCTGCTTGCATCCAGTGTGTTTTGTTCCTCTGTAATCTCTGATGGTCAATTTTTCATCTCATACATGACAACAAATGTCTGTAATCTCTGACAAATTGGCATGGTCAGATGAGTTATGATAGTCAGGTTTTTTCTTCAATTATCTTAATAATTATTGTGAACCTGTGCTTAAGGGTTAATCTGCTAGAAAAGCTAGTTAAATAAAAACACCTGAAATAGTAAGGAATATTCTTCATTGGCATAATCTTCAACTAATAATTTATGATAAATTATTATTCAGCATGTTAATTTCATAGTGTAAGAACTTTAAGAGCTTTACAAAATCAGTTATATAATTATGTGCCTGAGTAAGTTACAGAGTGAAGAGAAATACCCAATGTCAGAGGTCAAACATATTTTAAAATTATAATTTATAGAAGTACATGAATGTGTTAATAGACAAATCTTCAGATTTAGTGTTTTACCACTTAGTGGATATCACCACTTAAGCAATATATTGCATGTAAAAGCAAGTATCTGATTATAGAAGCTGGCAGTATGAGGAAAAACAAAATTGACACACTTCTATTTTCTTCATTGGAATTAACTTAAACTGAAGCATCCATTATATAACAAACTATCTCGTAATAATATAGAATTTACACAGCCAAGAACCTGTCCAAGTTAACCAGCATAACAAAAGCTAGCAATTCTTTTCAGTTAGTTTACATTGTCTTTGGAATTTTTATATATCAAATTATTGGATTTTGAAGCTGACCTATAATAAAAACATGCCAGTTGTTCACACCAGAAGCAGCACTTTATTAATGGTAGGTGTGGTCTCCTATCTAAATACCAAGAATATTTTATAAGCATTATCTCTTTTTTGTTTCACTAAAAGGCAGTGGATAATTTTGAATGCTAACTAGGTCTTCTTCGGATTTTTCTATAGTGAAATATTTTTTGAAAGTATTAATTTCTGATTAAAAAAAAACAAGCAATTTCAGCATGGAATTCTGTGTGGTGGAAATAATCAACTATCAGAATATCAGATCTCAAGTTAACACAGCGGTGTAAGGCCAAGAAGGCTGGAAAAACAATTGTAAACTTTGAATTGTCAGGTTAATGTTTCTCTCATTCAGACAATGACAAAGGAATCAATGATTAAACATCCTTCTACACGGTTTGAGGCTATCAATTACATTTACCAATTAACTAGTTAACCAGGTTCTCAGTAACTATTAAGCTGCAATATTAGGCCTCCTTACTACAGTTTTTGGTAGTATATCATGTCAATGCCATCTAGTGGGATTAATCCAGAATTCGGCGAGATAGACAATAAAAACAGAATTCAGTGACAAGACCTGTAATAAAACATCTGTGAAACTGTTCATGCTATAAACAGTTCCATGAATGTCAACAGAATAAGGTAATATACCTTTCTTATGAGGTAACCATTTATTATATATTAATTACAATAAGGAAATCATCACCTGCTAACATCAAAGAGAACATATGATAACAGAATATTCTAAATGATTTAGAAGTGGTAACGATACCTTTCATTATTTGAGTAACAATTTGTTTTTTATATATTTAATTAATAAAGCCAACCTCTCGAAGAAGTTCCAATCTTTTCAGTCTTCTTACTGCATTTGCTGTAGCCATGGCTTCTATGACAAAGGTAGATGTTAGATAACTGAAGAGAAAACAAAATAATACAGAACTATATACCATATAACTAACAAAAATGTTCATGTGCACTTGTAAAAAGCGGTGGTTAATTAGGACAGTTTTTGCCTAAACTGGAAGTTCTGCAATTAAGAATGGAGTGTGTTAGTGAAAAGAACTACTGCTTATATTATTAGTTGTTGATGACATGCCTTTTTTAAACCATATGCTTCTAATGTGTAAAAGATTAAGTGTATATACCAATTACATGGATATATGGAAGTCAAACAACTTAAACATACATGTGTGTTTTGTATACACATGTTTGATGAATAACCTGACATTAAGTAAGTTGTTCATTGTTGACTATATTCTGAATTATACCATTATATTATACATGTTTCTGCTCAAATAAAGGAAGACAGTCATTTTATTAACAATATTACTAAGTTCTGATATCACATAGGTAATTAGTCAATCATGATGACATATAATAATTTAACTACCACTAGCAAAACTTTAATCTACTGTCTCCTGGTGTATACAGATGGTTAAATGGAGCAGATACACTTTATAATAACACAACTATCCATTAATCAACTCCAATCTTCTACACAACCACTTTTATACCCATCACACTATAGATAACTGGGTCAATTTTTATGCATAGTTGTGGCATAAAATATTTGAGCTTATCACAGAACAGGTGCAGAGCAATTCATCTTAAATCTAATAATATGAATTTTTATTTAAACTCTAATTATTTTTACATTATTAATTTATTGAATGATATTAAATTTTTGTTTATTATTTTATGTATCATACATATACTTTCATAAAGACATAGCTATAAATATTGTAATATAGTTGGTCAAAAGAGCTTGATTTGTTACTGGAATGGCTAAAAAATAATATACCATGAAATTCCTTATCAAGATTGTTTTGTACTCTTGTAAGACAAAGCATCTACCAAGATGTCTGATTGATGTAAATAAACCAACTGCATCAGTTAGCAAGAACTAGCAGGTTGAGTCAAAGATAACAAGGATGGTTAAGTGGAAAGCATCTGTGACCTGATTCGATCTGGTTAGAGAGAAAGTAGGAAAATCCTCACCAATAAAGTAGGAGAGTGGACAAATGACCACCAAGAAAAAAATATTATAAGAACACAAACAATTCTTTTTTCATTTGTTTAGATTTCCATTTTAATCTATCATACATAATGTATGATAGTGATTTATCAACATTTTCAAATATTATACTCCCAATACTATCACTAGTATTTTTGTCAACTGACCTTCAATTAAAGCAATAATTTTTCAGTTAAAGTTCTTTACTATTGAAATTTAAAGGAAACCTTTAGAACCCATGTAAATCAAATGCAATGAATTTGAACTTGCAGAGTAAAGTTTTTCTATGTTGAAAATGATTGATTCCTTTATTAAACCATGTAATCTTTAGGTTCTTTATATCATCAATTGCAACATTTTATATTGTCCTTTATAAATTGTATCCATGATTGCAAACATATAATATTGAGGGCTTCATTAATTCCAATCATGATTCTGAATGTAAATAAATGAAAAGAATTATGTAATTTTGTTGTTTATTCATTTTTTCTTGGTGGGCATTTGTCCAATCTCGCAATTTATTGGTGAGCATTTGTCCAGCGGGCATTTGTCCATGCACTGGATGGAGACCATGGTATGATCCTTGTGCACCTTGACATCGCAGCATGTGAATCTCCCCATTCCAGATTCCCACAATACAATCTGGCATTCAAGGAAGCCAGAATGGTGATCATCCCAGTAATTTTGATCATTTCCTTTCATCTATGATATCATGTACGATTTGTAATATAATTATGGGATTTTGGCTTACTTTTATAAGCATTACACATTTAAGTCATTATCCAACATACCCCTTCATACTGCATTCCTTGATGTGGTGAGGGGGCTTGTATGTCTTAGTGACTCAGAGAGCTATACCAGTAAGAGTTTTGGCTTCTGTTATGGACATCCAAGCTGGACTGGTTAATGGGTAAAGGCTAGACTGATATGGACAGAAACCTAGAGTGCTGAAGTTAGAGGTATCGGGCCACATGGCACATCCTAATACATCACAATACCATGCATCAACAGCTATTATAAGAATATTTCTGGACAATATTGACTTGATCAGTGCTAGCCCTGTGATGATTCAACAGGCAGGTGCAGCACCAGGCTCCTTACATCAAGGTTACATCAAGGGAACCACCCTCAGCTACTGGAAGTCCTTCCTGACTATCTCATGGAATCAGGGGATAAGGAAACTACAGCAGCTGAGGGAGACTAAGTTGACAACTACAACAAGTATTCAACAGAAGACAATATTGTTCATAGTCACTACTGGCCTCAACTTATAATCAACAAGTGAAAGAAAAGAAGAATTATCTGACAGCAACTAGTCTGATAACTAAAATCAAATGGCAAGTTCAACCATAAGTGGTGAAATAACTGCAACTAAACTTATGAGGCATTCCAACCATGAGCGCACATAACTTAATCATATTGATTAAGTTATGCGCATTTAGAGAGTAAAGCTAGGCCATTCTACCCATAGTTAGTTCAAAAACAAGTAAGACGGCATCTGCCTTCAGATACTAACCTCATAAATGCCAGTGTTCCAACGCCAATAATACTGATTAACCATCCTGCTTCGCCAAATGCTTTCGGCATCGTCAGTGCACCAGTGCCAACAATCAAGTTGAATATGTAAATCAGCCCTACCTGGAATGATATAAAATTACATAGAAATCTTCATCACACACAAAATATTTGAATGCTTGGTAAGATCATTAATATTTATATTATATTAATAATATATATATATATTAATCAATTTAATAGTTATTTATAATTTACTGATAATGTAAATCTTGAGAGTGATTATCATTACTTGGTTATATGATAACTATATAATAATAATGGCAATATCATAACGGCTGTGAGTTGTTTTGTCTCTACTACCAGTTCATCCCCAAAAGAGGTTTTTCAATGCCAATTAAAAGTTGTTTTGTCGTCAACCAAAAGTCATAGCACGGATAATTCACTGATATCTAACTATCAATTGACAGAAATAGGACAAAAAAGGCACAACTGAATAAAATGGTTTAATAAAGGAAGCACAGGTAAAAATTGCATATACTAGTCATAAACAACATATAATAAATTGTAATCCATCTTGTTCTTTCACCCTAGTTTTACATGTGAGAGCTACATTTCTGACAATCTGTTACATAGGTCCTCTTCTTCAAAACTGTGTAAGCAAATCCAAGAGAATTTGTCAAATGGTCTTGTCCACGTTTTGTAGAAGATTTTATTCTGGTCCAAGTCACTTTCGTATTGTTCATTGTCACATCAAGCAGTGGTGGCTCTTCATTTATCACTGGAGCCACGAATGGTATCGTGCCCACTTTGGGCATCCTTGACAGATTTGGCACTGAACGTTCCATCTTATGATAGGATCGATCCTGGTGGATGCAAGATTGGACATGGTGGAGATGTCCAAACATGACATTGCTACTACTGTTGACTGTTCAGCTGGGAACACAGTTATTTTGCATGGTTCACATATATATGGCAGCTTCCAGTCTTCATGTCTAGCCATCATATAGTGGTATGGAGTGTAGCCTGTACCACAAGTAGGGTGACACCAATCTTTACACCCATCACACTCAATTCTCTGATGTTCTCAAACTGGCTACCGACACACAAAACGTGGGTAAAATGTTGGACATATTTTCTGAATACCTTAATTGTACTGGTGACAGACATATATAGCTGTTAATTTCCTTTGTTTTGCAGTTCTATGTTTTGATAAATTATGAAAAAGTAATTGAAACACCAAACTGTTGGTGAAAGCTAGCTTGAAATGTTAAAATTTAAATGTTGCTATTTTACAGCCAATTTTGTGTACAATTAAGGTACCTAAGGTAGGCTAAATGGGCTGAGCTAACTCCAAAGAGAATGAAGTAAAAGATGAAACACTCTTCCGACATAGCCCGGCTGCGGTTTGGACCTATGCAGGTGCTATAGATCTGTGGCCAACTGCGCTACCAGTTAGGCCATGGAGGCGCCCTGAATGTCATTATATATCTACTTTATTACCTTATATATAATGTGTATTAATATTATAATTTGATGTAAATAAAAAAAAATTATATATGTGTGTATGTGTTCTAGAATAATTACTGATGATGACGAAAAGAACGACAAGAGATTTCAGTAGGCGACGAAACAACTTCTAGTTGGCGATGAAACTACCTTTTCTTTTAGTGACAAACTGGTAGTGGCGACGAAATGACCTGTTACCATTAATTATGATCATAACATAACTAAACATTTAGTTTTTAAATTTAAGTCTTTAACTGTTTAAGCTATACAGTAATGTGAATGTTCATTGTGACTATTGTCTATTACTAGATATATGACTTTATAAATAACTAGATTATAGATATAAATCAGTAAATGTGACATAATGATAATTATACTTGTTAAGTTGTTATAATATAACAATAAGACTTGTGGTTAAAGTTATGAAAATTATTCTTATAGTAGATCTACTAGCCGTAACCAGGTTTAAACTAAGTAAGTTATAGTTCTAGTCATCTAGTCATATATTATATATAGAGGGGATCTAGACTAGACGTCTAGAGTCTAGTTATACTCATACTCATGATACTGTTATTAGTTAGAGGTCTACTTATTTACTAATTAATAATTTAGTTATTTATTTGATCTAAGATATGGTACAAACCGGCGCTGAATACAGGCTCCCTGTCTCTGTCAAAGAATCAGCCATAGTTGACATAAATTGGTACTTAGTTACATTTTATTTACTTTTCACAAAATTACTGAACCAAAATACTACGCGGTTCAGTTATTAGTTTGACAGACAACTAAGAAACTAACATCACAGGATATCACCCTCGGCCTCGGCGCAGGAGCATTAATTGTTCAACCAAATTAATAGTTATTTTGCTTCAACTAGTCTTTTTTCTAATGGGTTTTGATATTATTTTAGGCAGTAAATATACGTCAAGCATAATACAGATAAATACAATATAATACGCATACGTAATTTCTTTTTCAGTCAACTTATGCTCCCTTCGAGTTATACCAAAATAACTATAACGGACAGTGACCCTATGTGAATATCATAGTCAATATGTCTAATCTGTCTGCCTGTGTGTGTGTGTGTGTATTATGAAAGCGTTCCTGACTACCAAAACTTTGTTGTAGTAGTTTTAGTTTATAATTTAATTATAAATGGATGCTGTTTAATAAATATATAAATATCAGCACACTAAAACACACGCACGTATACGTACGTGTGCGCATGAGTGTGCAAAATTCATTATCAATCTAATGGACTAGTGTACTCAAGTAGTTATACAGTTTTCTTCTTGTGCGCGATGGTGCAGGCTCGGTGGTAATTAAATTGTTTTGTAGACATTAATTTCCATGTAGATCGGCCCTATGTCACTAGTATGTGAAGATATATACTACATAGCTTAATTATATCATGAAGACAACGGCTACGTTTTATATCCACCAAAGAATCGAAGTTAGAACCTGCATGTCTTGTGAGAATGTTTGGGCACAGTTTTGTTTAATATTAGCCTATATTTGAACATTAACAATATGTAATTACGCAATATAATTTCTCAGTAAACCACAGTCCGTCAAAGTTCAGTAAAAATATGTTAATGCAAAGAATGTTTCAGCGATTATGTGCGGCGAATATCTCCAACTACATGAAGTGATATAATACCTCCATTGCGAAGAGTTCAAAAGATGTCTGCGTTCATTGAGCAGTTATAACGTGGTCAAAAAATCATTGACGGCAATTCGACAGGGAATAACAAAAGGCCGATAAGCGAAATATCGGATAAATAAAAAGTTGGTAGCCGAGACTGAAAGGCGCAGACCCTTAAAAAGAGGTCTGTTAGTATATAAGAGGGGTTGGGGGGTTGGGTTTACCTTCGTTGAGAATGTACGCGGTGTTGAGACACTATATTTTCGGGGCTACAAATTTAGATCAAATAAGTTGGTTAGCGAGAAGACCTAATTATTGGAAGTTCTTGGTACCCTCAGTGCAGAGTTCGCGTGACCGCTGCCAACAAGAAATGTCAGCATTACCCAGCCCAGCAGCACAAGCATGCATCAGACCCATTTCTGATGCTTGTTGATGCATTTAAGGTCAAACTCGTCCACCCGGCCCAACACAGAAACCACACCTATTCCTAAGATATATGGTGGTGAGATTGCCAACCCGAGGAGGAACCACCATGCAGGTTGTTCCAGACGTACTTCTCGTAGAAATGCCACGAAGACCATTATTTATCGGCATTGACAAGAGTCATTGCCCCGTCTGCCGCAGACCCAACACGAGTTTGCTCTCCAGGACGATTGGACGCGCACAGATGATGATGATTGAAGTTGTACGGCCACTTTTGTGCACATATTGGGCTAAACGAGCCGAACGACTTCCAAAGGTTATGAAGCGAAGTCAAAGATGAAACACGCTTCAGATATGCCCACACCGAGATTCAAACTCGAGTAGTAATGATCTGTGATCCAACGCGCTACCAACCAGACCACGGAGGCACCCCTGGACACGCACAGAGGGAGATGACTCATGGCTGGACCGAATGGATGGAGAGGATCCTATACGAGGTGAAGCAGCCGGACGATCACTGCATGGAGATCTCTGACTGGCAAGAAGTACAGGAATATCGACACCAGGATCCGATCACTGAAGGACAAGCTATTGAACAACGCGCTCACGGATATGGAGTATACCGACCACGTGACGGAGCTTTTACAACTCAACTGAGTGGCGAGACAACCTATGAGACTTAACCAAGTGACACGTTTAATTTAAAATAAAATTACAGGGTGCTGACCATGCAACTTATCATCCTTATGATGCCTTTGTTGATTTTGATATTATATCGCCATATGTGGTTGAACTACTGAGTACGACATGTAGTTTAACATACTTAAATTGCATGTCGCCAGAGTAATTCTTACTTAGTGTTGGCTTTATGAAAGGTGTCGGACCAGTTTTCCGAAAATACCGAATGTCCGAAATAAACCAATCTCACCCTTTATCGGATTACTGAAAGTACATTTCTATGTCTGATCTCTAGTTTCGTATACTCGGTTCATAACCCTTAAAGTTAACTACAGTCTCATAGCATAATATATATATATATATATATATATATATATATATATATATATATATATAATGTAATGCTAAAGTACGAGAAGTATGATTCAACTGGAAGGAAAATATTCAGAGAATAAGCTATATATGTTAAACACACGAAAGATCGACATATAAGACATTATATATTGTAAGGTTTTAATGGTGAATGCTAATTGCGTATAGCTGTAGGTTGAAAGAATATGAATTTCAATAGAAAAAAAAAATTAATGTTCTGTATTTTGAAGTTTGCCAAATTTCCTGGTCCATTAAGATTCAGCACATAGGATAAGCTGTCAAGTAATATATAATGTGATACAGATATTTATTATGCTTATAGATGCAGTGCCCAGAAACGTCTTAGGTATGGAAGATTTAATTAAAGTGTGGGATTATTCATATATTAATTATTCATAAATCAAGTCAGGTGGATGTATAGAACAGAACAATGAATAAACAACCACCATACAACCCATTGTAACTTAGATGTGTAATCCCGACCCACCCCCTCTCTCTCTCTCTCTCTCTCTCTCTCTCTCTTATATATATATATATATATATATATATATATATATATATATATATATCATAACTTCAGCATTTATCTTAATTATTTTATATTATGGTCAGATTAGTATTTCTTTAATTTCTGAAGATATTTTATATGTTTTGTTCGTTCATATGTTAAATTATGCTTATGATTGGATGCTGTAGTGGATATTTGTATAAAGGTAATATATATATATATATATATATATATATATATATATATATATATATATATATAAACATGATTTCACTTTAAATGACATATATGAAATTCTTTTATTAAGATTCTAAATATTTACATTAGCTGTTTATAAAAAAATTCCACATTTGGAATCCTAACCTAGAAGTATAGGTTTCTCTTGCGCAGGTCACTTTCCTGTTTCAGTTATAAACACATCCTAGCATTTTTATAAAGGTTCATATTAAGTAAAAGTATATTACCAATTTACACAGCTGTATAAAGTTAAACAAAGAGTTGATAAGTCCCATATTTACATATTATTGTGTAATTTAGAAATAAATATTGGAAGATGTAATTTGGGGGTTTAATCAAAAATAGGTGGATTAAATTTCCATTTAACACCTGACATGGATTAAATATGAAAATTGCGAGGATTCAACTTTCAAATAGACAACAATTTTTATATGGAAACAAGGTCAGGGTCTCATGTGGATTCAACGTGTATTCCACATAATTACATCTATACACAAGAAAGTTGCAACATTATGCGTAAAACGGCATGCGATGAGCGAACGATGAGGGATGCCATATATAGATGGTACAGAATGTTTAACCAAACCGTGATGCCACTTACTGATTAAAAGGCGGGTTAGGTTCTGTATTTTTTTTTTATAATAAAATATATTCCTTGCATCCTTCATTTATAATAAGTAACGCTAATTTGTGCTATTAGATATTTGATACAATTCGCATTGACGGTCTGAATGGGCAATTGTACTTGTTCTCTTGCCACACCACTAATATTTTAGCTATATATGTTGTGTGTACAAGTAAACATGTTGCTCAAATGAAGTGCATGATGGTATCTCGCTGGAGTGATATAAAGTAATTAACCTGTAAATTGTTTTTATATGTAGATATTAACTGTTCAGGTACCTCTCTTTTCGTTCGATCTATCCCCACCTTTTAATACAGTATTATTTAATATAGTTCGTATCATGTTTGTGAATAATAGTGAGAAATTACAAACGAAAGACGGCTAGGGGTCTAGCTGGGTGCAGTTAAATAAAATTTCCGAGAAAGTACCTCTTTTACAATGGCAAAACAAACAAAAACTGTTCAACCTACCCTGTGATCCAAAGACAGCGCGTGTTTGCTCCGAGGGAAAGAACAAGAATTTGTAACGTCCATTTTAAATTGAGAACAGGTTGGGACATAAGAACCAATACTTTGTGGTACATCTAAATTCTAAAGGAAAGCAGAAATAAATAAAACATTTGTAATCAATAAAGAATATTAGTTGAATTCTGTGTCGGTGTGATGGCTACGCGAATTAACAAGTCAATTATCATAGCATGTTTTCAGCTATTGAAGGTATACAGGGATTTTTACATTTTCAACAACGGGTCAAGAGTCGAATGGATCGAGTTATTCTTTTAATGTCAAATATTACGTAGACAACCCATTCCCCTTTTCAATTATTGAAAGGTTCAGTATTTTATGGGCAGTAAATGTTTTGCGAAGGAACCTAGCTATGCCAATGTGATTCATAATTTTTCACATGAAAACTCAAATGTATATAGGTTTCTCAAGATAATTCAAGCATATCGGAACACAATAGTATACATCTTTTCCAAACAAAATAACGCCAAAACTAAATTTTCCAATTCTTTTTAATACAAGTTGGTCTACTATACTATTCGATATTATATATCCCAACATGCCGTGAATACAAAGATGCCGAGATGTATATTTCGCAGATGATTAATAATGGTATAAACAGCTGTTCACAGACAGTTTGCTCTGGTAGCCCACCGGGTGTAAACCCCCAACGTTGGAACTATAACCCTCCCCCCGCCGATTATACCTCACTTCTTAGCACCTTGCTTAGGGCTCCTATATTTAGGCCAGTGGCTATCTCGCTATCGTTATATTTTAGAGTACCTTGCGGATCAGAACTGGGATACCGCAAATAGTTTGTACTCAAACCAATTGTTGAAATATGCAGCCAAAAGGAAACATTGTTATGCGTCTTAAAGCTTGTTACCACTAAATTCGTATCGAGCTTGTCAGGCAGTAGATCGCAAGGGATGCCTACAACATACTAACACATATCCTTCGTGTTTAGATAACATCAGTGTCCTCCTATACGGCCTGCCAATCACACTGATGACACGTCTATGGAGTACAGAATTCAACTGCCCGACCGGTCACCCATATATTACATCATTATGACCATAAACACTGGTCGAATATATATACATATCAAAACCTTAGTGTGCGTAAAATGCACTTCATAGTACTACCCCGCAGTATTATAACTTCTTGCGTATAGGCCAATGGCTCAACATAGCCAAGGAAATATTATTTTCCAGGACATAATTAACATTTTCCAGGACAACGATTTAAAGGTATGTGCGAAAAAGCATATATTTAATCGATGCATGATCAATTATTGACATAGCCCCCTCCTCGCCCCTTCTAGCTGTTTGATCCACCCACTTATTTAAATTTGAACTAAACATGGGATATCAAGACTGTTCCGGTACACTTTTCTTCTACAGATATAATATTTATTCGCGAGCTTTTTTGTTCCGAGAGGAATTCCAGGACATGACTGTTATTTTTCAGGTCGCGTGGTAACCGTGTTTTGTCGTACAGCCTCCTGCTCAACTCTTCTAGCTGTCTGGTTCACCCACTTATTTAAATTTAACTAACATGAGATACCGAGACTATATACCAGTACTCGTTTTCTTCTACAGGCATAATATTTATTCACAGGCGTTTTGTTCTAACTGGATTTTCACAGGTAATATTTATTCCAGGACATTTCCAGATTTTGTTAAATTCAAGGGCATTTCGGGACCTGGAAAATATGAATGGATCGCTAATTACTCCTACGTCGTTAGCCGCGAGCCGCTCAACTGTTCAAGTCGCTACGCCTCACGGTGCTTTGTTACAGTGAAGGACAGCGCTTAGAACTGTGATATTGAAACAGAACAAAGCCTTTTATACTCATAGTTGAGATACTAATAACGACAATGTCTGAAACCAAGTTTACTTCTGAGGAAGCACACCTACATGTAAGTGCATTTAAAAGATGGACAATCCGGAGGATCTAAAGCAATGGATGGATAAGTATTTGAAATCTCAGGAGGACAATGAACATGTTCATGGAAATCCAGAACTGGAAGATAGTCCAGAACGATCATCACGTCGTTCCAGCACACATGTGATGCACCAACCAAATATAGCCGTGTTCACTGGTGATCCTGATCAGATCAAGAAAGGTGTAATATATGAAGCCTGGAAGTTTGAAGTCCTGACCTTGAAGAAGGAAGGGGTGTACTCTAGACACATCATCACAACAGCAGCAAAGAAATCACTGCGTGGTGAAATTGCCAAAGTTTGTCGACGACTTGGGATCAATGCCACAGTAGATGATATCCTGGACAAATTTGAGGGTTTATATGGAATTGTAGAGGATTCGGAAAATTTATTGGCCCAGTTTTACAGCGCACCTCAATTGAAGCATGCAGTACGTCACCAGTTTGACAAAGTCAAGGAGTTCGACGAGCTGTTGGTGGCTACAAGCAAGATTGAATTTGAAGAATGTAAGTCCAGCACTGATCCATATTCCAGTCATATAAACCCTAGGAAGGCTGAATTTAAGATGGCAAGCGCTACAGAAGATGCAGTTGGTGCTACATTGGAGTCTATATCAGGGATGGTGTGCTCATTGGCCACTAAGATGTATGAAATGCAACAACGATGGGATAGAAAACCACCACCACAGCCATTCCAGAAGAAAAAAAAACTAGTTGGAAATCAAGTCCCATCCAGAACTCTACAGTTCACAGGAAATCTATAAAATAACCCACTCGCTACCGCTGTGGAAAGTCCGGACATGGTGTCACATACTACTTAACAATCGTGATTGTGTCGCATTATTAGACACTGGTTCAAATGTCTCGACCATTAGTCAGAGCAAGTATATGGAACTTTTTCCAAATATACCTGTTCAACCATTGTGTGTTTTTTCTTTGGATATTGAAGGTGCTGGTGGTCAACAGCTTTCTTATTCTAGATATGTTGAAGCTAGCATTTCTGTACCTGGATTACTTGAGAACATTTGTTGTTTAATGCTGGTGATACCAGATACGCACAATCGTTCCAATTATTCTTGGCATAAAGGTAGACTTACCTGGATCATGGGAGTTAGCGTTCAAGAGTTTGTGTATCCAACGTAAAAAATCAGAGCGTGCCAAGGGTAGATTGTGTGTTGTGAAATCTGCTGCAGCACAAGAGGTCATAATTCCAGCAAATGGTACAGCAACCATTGGTGGTAGAATGGATAAGCAGGTTGATTTGCCCCCGTGCATTGGCATTACAGAGAAGCGTGATAATTCTGTTCTACCATACGGGGTGGAAGTTGCACCTACGCTTGTGTCAATTTTAATTATCGTGATACCAATACACATATATAGCTGTCGAATCATGCTACTCATAGTGTTTTTGTACCACCAGGTAGTATAATATGCCAGTTACACGTACGTCAGCTAAGCAGTAAGGCAGAAGATCACATCGAAAGACTAACCAAGGTGTTGTCAAGATTCCGTGAATGTAACTTGAAGTTATCTCCCAAAAAGTGTGCGTTTTTAAAGGATTCAGTTAAATATGTTTGACACATTGTTTCATCCGCTGGAATACAAACTGATACAGACAAAATTAGTTTTGAATTAGCCTATACCACAAAATATTGATGAGTTGCGACAGGTTTTAGGATTTATGGGATTTGTTTCAATGAGTCACGCCGAAATCAGAAGCTACTAGATGGACGTAAGAGGAAGCTCAAGTGAATGCTTTCAGCGCCATTAAACAAGCGTCGGTGTCGCCACCTATATTAGCCTATCCAGACTACTCCAAGCAGTTCATTTTGCATACTGACGCAAATTCTCTGGGGCTTGGAGCTGTTTTGTATCAGACAGGTGATGGTGGAAAGCAGAGAGTTATCTCCTATGCATCTAGAGGTCTAAACAAAGCTGAACGTAATTATGCTGTGCATAAACTAGAGTTTCTGGCTTTGAAGTGGGCAGTAACTTCCAAATTCCTTGACTATCTCTATGGTAACAAATTCATTGTGTTTACGGATAGTAATCCCTTAATGTATGTGCTTATAAGCGCTAATATACATGCCACAGGTGGGTGTCGGAGCTCAGTGCATATCATTTCTCGATAAAATACCGACCAGGTAAAAGGAATGGCGTTGCTGATGGGTTGTCGCGACTGCCTCAGGATACACTCATATCCGACTCATTCCACGAAGTTTCTCAGGATACAATGAGGGCTTTGTACCCAGGTCACATAACTACAAGTTGTATTGAAACTGTGTGTATGTCAAGTGATGTGTTAGATAACATGGACTCCGTCAATAATTCATTTGATCTTAGGAATTGGCGTAAACCTCAGTTGGAGGACGCGGTAATTAGCAAGTTTCTTCGCTCTGTCACCAACAAACAAAAACCCACTTCCGATGTTAGCTGTCGAGAAGTTAAACTCCTGTTGTATGTGTGTACTTTACAGATCTACTCGGGTTGATGATCAGGATCGACATCAGTTGGTTTCACCTAAAGAATTCCGACAGTTGGCTCTTAAATGCGCCCATAATGACATTGGACATCTCGGACGAGAACGTGGAATTCACATTTTGCGTGAAGGGTTCTATATGAACTCTGATTTTGACGAATGGATCAAGTCATACGATCGATGCATCAATCGGAAATCCCCAACCAATAGATGGGGTCCGATGGTAAATGTCGTGACTAGTCAGCCACTGGAACTGGTGTCAATGGATTACTTGACATTGGAATTGTTCAAAGGGGGGTATCAGCATATTTTGGTCATTATGGATCATTATACTAAGTATGCTGTGGCCATACCCACACGGAATCAAACAGCCATATTCCATAATGTTATAGTACACTGGTTTTCCCCAGAGGCTGCATAGTGATCAGGGTGCAACGTTTGAGAGCAAGGTCACCCGGGAGCTGTGTTCCATGTCAGGGATGTCGAAGTCACGAACGTCTCCCTATCATCCTTCTGGAAATGGTTTGAGACAGCGTATGAACAGAAAGTTACTGGAAATGTTAGGAACTCTGTATCCGAGCAAAAAGCAGGACTGGAAATCTGGTCCATGCTTACAACTGCACCAGGCACGAAACTACAGGCCACTCGCCTTATTTACTTATGTTTGTCAGACAACCAAGATTAGGCATTGATGTTGTATTGGGACTAGCTGGTACTGAGGTATTTGACAAGGATTATGGTCAGTACATTGATAACTTACGTACTAGGTTACGTAAGTCATATCAGTTAGTTTCAGTTAAGTCAAAACTGTCACAGAAACATAACTAAGACAGGCGAGTAAGAGGATCTGTCGTGGAGCCTGGGGATCGAGTTCTGGTAAAAGCAGTTGCCTTTGATGGAAAACACAAGATTGCCGAGATGGGAAAATGAAATGTATTGTGTACTGGATCAACCGTCTCCAGGTATTCCTTTACATAGGAATTTGCCAGTTCCTATTAACCATTTGCCACTCGACGATGGAACGACAAATGTCAGTAATACACCAGCTCACCCAAATAATACTTCCGGTACTGTCACACATGCTGTTAATGATGAAGAGGATTGTAGAAGAATCTGATGTCTATTCAGATCAAGCTGATATGGTACCGGTAAGACCCGCCATCGTACCTGAATCAGTTTCTGTGGTTCCTGAACGTGTTGCTGCTGAGCCAGTAGTACCCGTATCGGCAGAGGTTCCACAACCTGCTCTACGGAGGAATCTTCGACAAAGGAAGCCTCCAGATTGGATTTCATCGGGTGACTTCGCAATGTCACATCACGTGAACCTGATTGGATCGCTAGGGTAGATCAGTTGAAAGATCTAGCCAATGATGACAAATATGCTTTGCCAAGCTATGATTGACATTACATTGAAATAGTTTGCATGTCTGCACATCTTATTTAAGGTTGCACATTAAGTACATTGCTAATCCCATTAATTTAATGTCGGGACATTTCATTACAAGAGAGGAGGCTGTAATGGTAATGGATTTTGTATATACTAGATGTTGCTGTAGTATAAATTTAGTTCACCAGAGGTCAGTGTCGTAGTTATTGAAAGCGAGGCTAGGTTTTAAAAGCATTGGCGGGATATCAGTTTTTTTGTCGTTACCTGCGCGTCCAAATCTAGTATTTGCTCGTAGTCGGTGTTCAAGCAGTTGGCTGACGACATAAATGATCGAATAAAACCCCTTTTATTAGTTCCTAGGGCGAGTTATGTATCTGTGTTGGTGTATGCGCATATTGAGAATTTCTAAACTCTGAGCATAAGCGCATGTTCCAGTAACATGGCCTAGTGTAAATATATTTAATCCATGATGATTGCTGTGTTTGTTACGTACACAGTAGTTCCCATATTATAAGTTATCTTGTAATATGTTAATTATTATATTTAATTAATATTACAACCGATATCCATGTTAATATGTTTTATCTCTAGCAGGTTTTTTTTTTAAATTTAGTAATATACGTTTCATGTATACTATATCTGCATTGTGGTCTAAATAAACCACCCAAACAAACAGTGCGTTTCTTCAAGGCATGCACAATCTGTTACAGATACAGCTCACATTTCAAGTTAACAGGTTCTTTAGAGGACGATTTATGTTTTACTGCCATTATTTTGTATATGGTAGGCCCGAACAATCTCCAAAGGTAATTAAGTGAAGTCAAAGATGAAACGCCATTCAGCTATGCCCACCGAGATTTGAACTGCATGACGAGGTATTAGTGATCTTTTTAAAAAGGATGCAACCAGGAACATTTTTTACGGACTACCAGAAGGTAAAAACCAACCATTTCAGCTCCTATTCTGAATATACTATGTACTTAGCTGTGTATGTTTTAACACACTTCTGCAACATCTACATTATTAAGCGCCTTCGAGTAATCTTTCATATTCCTCAGGTATTTTTAAGTTCAATTACTAAACTTAATAAAAAAAGGTAGCTACACTTCAACTCCCATCTATTCAACTCTGTGTTTGGGGTAGACTTATAAAATACTTGCTTTTCTGCCTACACACAAGGTTTGGACACTATCTAATTAACTGTAAATGAATCTAAAGATATCATGACTGCTTTTCCTTCTTAACGAGACAGAATTATAGAACATAAAACATTTATGTGACTTCACAGGTTTGAGGTTGTTGCCAAATAGCATCATTTAAAAAAGATCCCAACCATCAAAATTGCTTTACCTGGAATTGATAAATACGAGACAAAATTGACAACTTTCAGTATTATGGATTTATTCACATTACTTATGTAACAGCAATGCTAGTCATAATTTAATCTTCATCTTCATTATCTGCAGCAGCACCAGTACCTTTCTTCATATTCTTCCTCTTGACACGACCTGAAGATGAAACAAGTATCCACTGAACATTTCAAACAAACTTCAACAATAACCTGTCTATGGTACAAAGTAACACAAAGTTAATTTAACAAACACAATTACAAACTTAATACACACCTTGTCTGCCACCACCATAAGGTGATCGCAGTGAGAAGTCAATGTGCTTCTGAGAATCCAGCCTCACAACATAGGAAGGGATGTTCACCACCTGTTTACGAACTCTGAAATAAATTACACATGTAAGTTTATAAATGTTTTTTTGGGATGAAAAGCCAGTCTTGTTCTCCAAAACAGACACTGTGTCAGAGCGCTGTGAGAAATAATCACAGTCATTCATAAGCAGAACTGGTAAACAAAATTTTCATCATGACAGTGTCCAGGATATACTGACCAGTTGGTAACATGATCTAGACAGACAAATCATATTTATTTAAAAATGTCAATCGTATTGTTTGAGATACTTACCCTTCCCCAATATTAACTAGGCAGATACTGACTATTATTCTTACCCCATCCCCCATATTAACTAGGCAGGTAATAAACATTATTTATCTCACCACTCCCCGATATTAACTAGGCAGGTACTGACACTATTATTCTTACCCCCTCCCCAATATTAACAAGGCAGGTACTGACACTATTATTCTTACCCCCTCCCCAATATTAACTAGGCAGGTACTGACACTATTCAGAGCGCTGTGAGTATATAATCATATCTGATCATAAGCAGAACTGGTTTGTATAGTTCTCATCACAATAGTGTCTACTTTAACAATAGCCCAAACGTTTACAAACACATCACTGTACCTTAAGACACACTGTCAGACATGGGGGCAATTCCAATTTTACCTACTTTGTAGCAAACTTCTCCAATTCCAAATTTATCAATTCCAATAACGAAATTAAATCGACCCCATGTCTGCTCCCATTAGGTAGTTTACACAGTCAAACAAACCAGGCTGTTACCTGAACATATTGTTCTGTTCGACATGGTTTCACATTGCAAATACACAAACAGCGTTTTATCGAGCTGACTATTATTAGCTATGATTGTTCGGGGCCAATGGGAAGACAGCTTCGGCTACATTGGTCCCCCAATTTCTTTGTATGTAATATACTTGTAAAATTGCATTATGTATACGTTATCTGATATTGAAATTGGAAATAAATACTACTACTAATACTACTACAAGCGCCACCCCGTCCCCCCCCCATGACTAGGATAGCGAATGCTAACTTGGATGTTACTAACATTACCCATTTAATACATTATTAACTGGTGAATCACCAGGTCAATATTAGTAAAACATACATTTCTCACCACTCATTAAAATTCCTCTCTGAATCAATTTTCTCAATGATAGGCGTATGGTATATACCAAAGTGGCCTATCTGAAATATTTAGATATCAATGGAAACATCCACAGTAATGGGTAGACAGGTCCACCCACAGTATTCATATTAATATTTTCAGCTGTAGGAGAAAATGTGATAAATATCCATAATGAACACACTATTTCTGACAATGAAACAAAAGAAGGAGTAATATTATTCATCTGCAAGTTCAACCCTTAATACAAGACATACCTGATGTGGCGTTGACGTATGAGGACTCTAGCATGATGAATACTCTTTGCCAATCCCAGCTTAAAAACCTGGGTCTGCAGTCTGCGTTCCAAGAAATCCTCAAGCCGCAGGCCTAGCACATAATCCAGCTTCATTTTGGATTCATCAAGCACTCCAGTACGTACAAGACGACGCAGCAAAGCATTGCCTTAAAGATTTGAAAGAATCTAACATGCTTAGGATTCCAGAAAATAAATAGCTTTAATCACACTGCTTTAAAGCATCTTAAAATAAAAATCCTTTCCCCATTTTTTCCTGGAAAAAAGTAGGTATGCAGGCTTATTTTGATTAATTTCCAAAATCTGTATGACTTTCAAACACTTCTGTATTTTGTTTCCTCAGAACCACTGTTGTTTCATATTTCTGTATGCTATTAAACCCATTTAACAAAATATACACCATGAATGAACGAACATGAGTTCGTACAGTTTGAAGTAATAAAAATAATAGTGCAACAGGAAAATAAAACAATTCCTAGGTGTCCCCTCAAAATAAGTCAGTAATGGGAACTTCAAAATACCTTCAAAGAGACGCCTGGGGTCTTTCTCATCCAAAGTCAACAGTTCTCTAGCTGCTTTACGAATCTTGGCAAGGGTGTATTTTACCCTCCACACCTCACGCTTGTTTCTCAGACCATATTCACCGATTAGTTTTAACTCCTGGTCAAGACGTTCCTTTTCAAAAGGACGTCTAGGAGTGGCATACGTTTTATTATACACTAGTGGTATCCTCGGCATGATGATTTAAAGATGGCACCTAGAAAACAAATATATTGGTAGTATTGGCTTCATAATGCTGCTCAAGGATGAAGACTATCCTACCCTCAGAATTCACACATTTAACGTGGTCATTCACCCACAACAGCACAAGATACCATATTACTTGCATGTTACTTTGGCACAAATAGTTCAGCCATGAACATGGCACATCCAATAAAATATTTTATTCTCAATATTTTATTTCACTTTTTGAGATAATTTATGTCAATTGCCATTCAGACTAAACCTTTAGTTTAGGCTTTACTGTTGGTGAATCATTTTCTACTTTCTAAAAATAAAACACGTGCATGTCTATTATCTAGCTTGAATACAGCTTTCTCAGTTTCCGGTGCCCTACTCACGTAATTCAGAACAGGCCACAGGCCCGACAGGACCATACATTTAATACTGCCATTGGCTAGTCGTCTAGGTCAGACTAGTCACTAGGTTAGGTATAGCCTATTGCATATCTTGATAATTCAAATCAAACTGCACACTCATAGATAAAAGTTATTTACAATTGATATATTTTGGAAGAAATGATTTAGTTAGATACATTTTAGTTTTCGATGTGAACCGTAAAAAGTTGAGTTTAATGCAGCAAAATGAAATTAACAATCACTAAACAAATTTAAACAGACTAGACTCTAGACCTACAGAGTGAGATCTCATTATTACAAACAGTAGTTAATTATAATTTTTAGACATATATGCATCCGATAGCCACATTACGGATTCCACCAGAGTACTTGATATAGACAAGACATATTAATTATAATACAACAGCAAGCACGTTTGCTTCAAATCTCAAGAGTAGCGAGCACATCAACTCACCTCCTGGAACCACATGGGCAAAAGAAAGAAATAGTACCAAGTGCCGGCTAATGTAAGTCAACTTCCGATTGTAAGCCTACGCACCGAAGAAGCTAAATACCATAATAGAATAAATGGAGTTACTTTTTATATTAACATTGTAAATAACTGATTATATCAGGCTGGTATTTTGCTATTGGACGAAGTATGTTATTTGCATTCATGGATGTTAATAAAAAATGAAGATTTGTGTCTCATAAAAAAAAGTAAAGAAATTCTTGGATAAAGGTGAAGGTCATTTAAGAATTGGCGCCATTATTAGTTGTTGATGGTACTATTCTCCTGTTGTGAACGAAAAAGAGATCTAATAAGTTAGGGATATATATACCTATTAAAGTATTAGTACGTAGATATGCAAGGTAATTTTATCGCGTTGATAATGGGGGTGATAGTAATAAGTGTTAAATAACAATGTACAATAGTAAAATTAGACTCTGTCTAATTAAAACCAATCAATCATTGAATCAATTCTAGGTGAGTAGGTCGGATTTTAGACCTATCGTCCTAAGGGCTAGTAAGGATAATGTGAACTTAGATCTAGGTCATTCTACATGTCATGTACTGTTTATAGATAAATGTATTATATTTAATATGTTGTATTTCTTACTCTTATGGGCATAATGATATGGCTATGAAAATGATTAGATCTATCATTTTGTGAATGTCACATTCTTGACTTTATCGTCTTATGACTTCTTAAACCAGTCTTAAAAATAATCTTGTTAGGGGTTAGTGGTTACTCGACCGTATGACTCCAAAAACCGCTTATGACGGTATGGCCATATGGAATTGTGAAGAAATGAAAAACACATTTGAACTATTTTTTTCATTCTTAAATTGTGTTTGTCATTTGATTGGTGTTTTGCTTCGATGGCCTGCTGAAATGTAATGGGACGCGGCCGGCCGGCCCGGATCTCAGCCGTAGCTAATTTCTCTCTTTCAAAACTCCGAACTCATGTGGTCTCGAATCTACTTTATTCCTCTACTCAAAACTGTACAAAACTATACACTCCTCAACTATATACTCCAGAACCACCACACCTACTCCACCACTTCAGAGTGGCAGAATTGAGAACAATCCCCCACTAAAAACTTCTTCCACACGTCCAGACAGGTATATAAAGGGGAATTCTCCGCCCAGCACAATCAGCGTGTTATCCAGTGGAGACTTGCATGTCCCTTGATCCATTCACCGCTGACTTGGGTGTACCATTACAAACGTTCACTGACAAAGCTTTCACACATTCAACTCGTAACATGAATACAGTACAAACCCAGTGGCTATGACACCTGTGCGATCCCAACAACGGGCCGGCCACAAATCGCCAAGCGGCACGGAACGGGTCAACACCAATTTCTCTCACACATCAATCACTCAAGAGCACTATGGTTTCACACCCATTGACCCCACAATTACTAATTCTCCCTAACATCAATCAAATTGTTAACCGGCCATGACTTTACACAGCACAATGCATCAGTACTTTCTAAATTTCAGTAATACCAAGTCCTTTTTGGTCATTGAAATATCAGTTTATTTGTGCTTTCTTCACTATGTGCATATATGGGTAATTGGCTTGCTTTTGGGTGACGTTATCTATCAAATGACATTTAAACCACATGCAGATATGATTATCTGCGGACAGAGGAATATTTGTTAAAACAAAGTGGTTGCGTAGCAGAGCATTGGAACTGTGTTCAGTAACACTAAAGGTCCAAGCACTAAATGTGCTGACTCTCGATGGTGGCAAGGACTTGTGCATGTGCTAACTCCTAAACCTTTTAAGTTTTATCTCTTTTTTTTAAATATGGCTTTGGTTCTAAAGTTAGGTTGAGGCTTTCAACATCTTTGAAGATGTTCAAACAAGAATAAAGGATATAACAGATATCACATCTGTCCAACTATATCGATGTGATTGTAACACGTTGGCTCGGATCTTTTTATATCTGTGTTGTTTTACACCAGCATATACGGTTCCACGTCTGAGCACGGGAAAAACACAAATTTGGGGCATGTGCATTGAGTGCTCGGACCTTTAACACCAGCGAACACGGTTCCAATGCTTGGCTACGTAACAACATCCTTGTTAAAAATCTTTCAACAAATCATTTGGTTTATGTACATTTGTACTACAACAATAGCAAGTAATACAGGTAGATTGATGTTTTCCTTATCAGGCTGAATGACCTTGAATGAAACAATAAATTTTACCACATGCAGCATATTTTGTGCTCCACATTATTCACTTCAAACGGTTCCACACATTATCATATTCACCACAAGATGGATGAACGAAAGCTAACTCATTAGTGGAGATATGGCTGACGGTGGGGGGAGGGGGCAATCCCGGACGATATCTGTTCAAAAAACATTTATTTATTTATTCATAAGTATTGGTTTAGAAAGGTTAACAAATTTTATATTCAATACGTTGTTAGTGGTTTTAACAAATAATAGTGATGTTACATTTATGTGTAATCATCTGATCGATGACGTAAATATGTCGTGACGTCATCAGAACTCACATGCAGTTTCGCAGTATATTTTCCTTTTTGGCGCCAAATTTGAAGGTCCAAAACAATGGTGAGTTGCCCTTTATGTGATGATGGGGAATTGTTAGTATTCTCCGAAAAACTATTGAAAATACTAGTTGAATTGAGTGAGTCTATATCTGAAACAGACTTATAAGTTGTATGATATCTATTTAGTCTGAATCATTACTGACATTCGTGTAATTGGATGAAAAAACACTTCATGAACAATATATTCCACTAGGCAATCTATAAAAAATGTATTAAAAAGCATTAATTTCTACCTACTGTATGGATTTTTTTTGGCCATGTAACCCCCAACCAATATTTTTTCAAGACTGGCCTTATTAGATTAGGTTCTTTCGGGGTGCTGTCGACTCGAAATAAGGAAAAAAACTCATTCAGCCAGCGAGTGGTTCAGGACTGGAACCCATTATTAGATCTCTCAGCCACTACCCTGAATTCTGTTAAGTCTGTTCTCGACAAGCACTAGAAAGACAACATGTACATGACGCCATAGACTGTATAACGAGTAACTACAAAATTAGTCAAGACCGGAATATCCGACTGGCTACTTAGTAGCCCTTTATTCCGTACTCTGGTATCTTGGATCTACTCATCTAGGACTAGTTGGTATAGTCTTATAGAATATACTATAGAGTAATAGACTTATCACTTAGTAAAGAGTATAGTGACAGTCATTGAGGAACTTTACTTTGTGATGATTATTATTCTCTGTGGAGTGTGGGTTCAATTTCTTTGTAAATTTGTTATCATGACATGCAGTCACCAAAGTCAAAGACGAGTACTATACCACATTACCAGCCTTTTCAGTAGGGAATAGAATAGACAAGACCTTATAAAAAGTAGGCAGCAGCTCTCTTGTGGTGGCCTGTAAAAAGACAGCGACACCATTACACCAGCATTGATGGAGGGGGGGGTGTTGCTGTGAAGGGCTGGCTGTGGGGTAGTGGTAGTTACACTGACATAATAGTGGCACTTTTCCATTGGAAGGGGTGGTATGGGGCTCTCCCGTGAAAAAGCGGGTATTTGGTGCACAGACATGGGGTCAATTCAATTTTGGAATTGAAGTTTGCTTCCAAAAAAATGAAATCCACAAATTAATTTACCATTTAATTTTTTAATTCAGAAATATTTCTTCCATGACAATACATCTTAGTCTAAGATTCTTAGAATATAAACTACTTGGACTAGGTATTTCAAGTAGTGCTTTGGACTCTATTAAAAAGACTGAAGTACTCTAACTTCTTAACTACCTACCGTATATACTTGCGTATAAGTCGACCCGACAGATAAGTGAAAGTAAATATTTTACCCTGTAATATTTTCCTCAGGCATATGCTCACTGTATAAGTCAAGGTCAAGTATTGGCTTAAAATCCCTCAAAATATGAATCATTGTCGTCATTTTGCGAAAAAGTTGACCCAGTCATTCAAACTCATGGTGTCAGTAAGTGTGTCGTGAATATCAATTTCTTCACCGCAGCTACACACGCATGCACACAGATTTTTTTGGGATGTTATAACTAATATAAATAAACAAACTTGTCACACCAAACACACTTGATTGTAGACTCCCTTCAACTGACAAGTGTTATTAATTAATTGTTTCACAGCAAGTGGCCAGCAAGGTTTGCAATGTTAATAGTGATTTTTATATTATCGCTAATCATCTAGAACTAGTAGAAGTACAGGTAGTTAACAACCCGTGACTATCAAGTATTATATTACATACAGACTGCCATGTTTGTAAGATCCAAATAACAGTTTAGTGAAAATGAATCTTAATTTATTGACTAAGACTAGTAGGCAGAGATGTGGCAATTTTGATCCAACTTTCGCTCACACAAACACGCCTGATTGTTACTTCAATTGGCAAGTGTTATTAATTCAGTGTTTCACAGCACATCTGAAGGTACTGGTAGTTAACAGCACATGACTATCAAGTATTATTATATAAAGACCGGCATGTTTGTGAGATCCAAATAACAGTTTGGTGAAAATTTATTGAATAATAATGGATTAGTAGGCAGCGATGTGACGATTTTATTCCGAGTCTGGCTCTTATTGGGTTGAATTCTGCTGGTAGGAAATATGACGGAGGTGTAAGTCAAGGTGATTCTGGGAACTCCCTTTTCACTACCCAAAAAATCGACTTATATACGGTGGTCAATTTTTTAAAACTAAAGATTTTTGGAATCTGTATGTCGAACACTACAGTGACAGTGTGCTAAAGATATAGTCATAATAACAACTTCAAAACCTAATCAAAGTACCTATGTAGGCCTAGATTTATACAGGTAGTTGCTGACTTGTAACAATAATTGGGACTGTAAGACAGGTCTTTATTATTATCATATTTGCATTCTCTCTCTACACATCGTTTTGTTTCTTATTATTATGTTTGTCCAGTTTAAGTGAAACGCTGCATACTAGAGTACAATTGGTTTAATATTTGGTGTATAAACTGAAAAGAATGGATACAATATTTCTGAAAAATTATTTTCAAGCTTTTTGACAGCAATTTCCCGAGTAAAATAGTATTTAAATAACAAAACAGTACTGCAGAGACAATAAGCCTTTGTCTGAATACTCGCCATCAAGTTGAAGCTTATGAAAACATTGTACTGTACTATAGCTGTAAATTCATTACTACCCAATTAAGTTATCTACCAGTTAACGATTTTCTCACGCATTAATGCATTTATGTGATGGCATCTTTTCATTAAAAATTTGGAGATACTGTTTTTTGGATATTAAAGGTCGAAAAGTTTCCTAGATCATAAGTGAACAACTAAGTCATAAGTGGCATAGGTTGTAAGTCGATGACTACCTGTATATTTATTTGAAATTAGTTATTTCATTTTAGAAGCCATGACAATTCATTTTGAGGTATCCCTTGATAAGGTAATAGGCTAAAGGAAGTTAAGTTTACTCTTGTCTCGCAGTGCTTGATAGTTTTTCCAGCTAAAGTTTATCCTGTTCACCAAATATAGAATGAACTTGTGATGAGTTTTTCTAGGACTATTTCTTTGTTTTTTATACGATTATATTATATTAATTGAAATACACTGATATATCCTGATAAGAATTAATTTTCACTGTTTGTGGTTTTGAAATGTAAAACTTGTATTATTTAGCTACTGATCAAGGATTGAAAAATTGGGAACATTATATCATATTCTCCACTGGTATAATGAGAAATGCAGCTATATAATTTCATAAGCATAATCTATTGTATTGTGAGAGAAGGGCTTGTCTAAAATCAGTTACTTAATCACAATTAAGGAAGCTCTAAGTCTAATGACATGGCATATCTAATTTCACTGATTGGTTTTATTTGCAGATATATTAACTGACTGATGTTTGAAGTTGTGCAGCAATGGCTAATGATTCGGAACATCTTTGTCAGGTAACTTACAATCTGAGCATTAGTGGTGTAAGTTGTATTACTTGATTGTTGACCTCTAGATCAGGATTCAAATCTCAAATGTTATATCTGTGTCTGGGATAGACATGGGGTCAATTCAGTTCCGGAATTGGAGTTGATTATTTAAAAAAAAGGAATTGGAATTGAGGAATTTTGAATTGGAATTGAGGAATTTTGAATTGGAAGTTTCCTACAAAAAAATTAATATATCATTTTTACAATGTTAACACTTACATGTGGTGTTACCAATATACTGGAACCATAATGATCCAGAGCTTCATATGTCATTGGTTTAGTATTTACCATTTAATTTTTTAATTCAGAAATATTTCTTCCCTGACAATCCTACTTGGAATATAAACTACTCAGAGTTTGTATTCCAAGTAGGTACTCAGAGTATCTACTAATGGTTAAAAAAATATTAGGCCAAAAAAAGAGTCGGGGGAAAAAACGGAATTGGAATTGATAAATTTGAGGTGGAATTGGAGTTGACCAAATGGAATTGAGTGGAATTGGAATTGACAAAATGGAATTGGGATAATTCAACTGATAATATAATTTTCATAGAGGGTTATTTCTCAGTTGTATGTCGCAGGTGTAGCTAGTGCCAAAGCAACAGGTTTCTTTGTATTTGAAATACATGAATAAATGAACTAAGCTCTATCTTTTTACATAGCAACTTTCCCTGTTTTCTACTTGCCCAATAATGAGATATGTCATCAAAAAGAGTTTAATAGATGGCACTGCTAGTGCTATGCAACTAGTTTGTAATTAGTTGTTCTCAAGCTAGGAATTATGATTTTGTGTGTTTTCTTTTTTAATGTACAAAGAACAAAAAAATCAATAACGTATTCTATGGTAAAATAATAAAATAATATGATTAATTAAATAATAGATATAGGTGGAAATACTTTACAGTAAACAGAGTGTTAAAAGCCCAGAGTAAAGATGGGTTAGTGCTCAATCAGGTTATAGATTTCCAGTAGGTGTTGGTTATTACATATTTGGATTTATAATTCTTTAAATATTTTGATGTAAATTATTAGTCAGGTTTGAAAAGAATCTTTATTTAATCATTAAAGCCAGGACAATTAAACTTTACATGGTGGTGCTATAAAATGTATTCTTACTGTTAGCTATTGTGAGATCTTGCAGCAGCCAGGCAAATTATGTACCATAATCTTCTGTGTATATTAACACACACCTTTTTTACTTTTTTTTTGGCGGTGGGCATTATAAACCATAACTAAATTTGTCATTTTTTTAAAGAATTTTCTTTTTGACAGACATATTTTATTGCTATGGCAATTGTTTTTTAAATACTTGTTTTACAAAGCAGCTGATCACAGCTGAAACCCACAACTGGGAAATAGAATTGACTTTAATAATATGCTGAAGTGAATTAGGTTACCACGCAGCCTAATCCAAGATGGTGACAGGTCACTTCCACTTCAAAATTATTTCAGTTATTTCTACAGAAAATCAGTCTTCAAGCCTAGAAATCTTGTGAATTTAAACTAATTATAACTGCCCCCTCGCTGAGAAGCACATAAATAGTTCAAACTTTGTGGAGATATGCTTAAAATCGTCATCGAAAATATTGGCGTGATAAGGCTAGTACTGATAAAAGAATATGTGCATTGCTATTTATAATACTGTAAACTTAATTGAACTGTTTTAATTCATGGTTATTATAATAAATCACTTAATATCCTTGTGTCTTATTATTATCACCTTTAATTACCAAATGATCAAAAGGATCATTATATAATAATAATAATAACAGTAGTATTTTATATAGTGCCTTATTAAAGGTGTGAACATAAATAAACCACCTTAAAAACTCACAAAGATCTCAACAAATTTGGAGCAAGTGATGGGTATAATGACAGATAGTCCAAATGTAATGAAAGGCAACAAAAATGGTGTATTTAGGCACCTGAAAGACATGATTCCCACATTACTGGATTAGGGATGGTGTAGTTTTCATCATGTTATGAATGCAAAGGAGGCAGGTGTCAAGGAAATGCCAAGAGCAGTTGACTTTACTAGTTATGCCTACTATTATTTTGAGAATAGTAGCACATGCAGAACAGACTACAAGGAGGTGCAAAAAGAAGAAAAACTCCCACCACAAGATAAAAGCAACAAATTTCTTCGTCCTGTAGCCCCTCATTTCCTATACTTTGAGCCAGTGTGCCAGTCATTGCTGGAACAGGAGAAGAGACTGAAATGTTGACTCTAGATACAGTCAGAATTAATCTACAGTCACTTGTTTTTTTTCTTTAACAAATTTAATCCCCTCTTTGAACTCATACCCATGGTTGCATTGTGGCCACAAATAAAGCTACGATTTTATCTCCTTTATTTTCATTTCAAGTCTGTGGACACACTGCAGTTAAGTATGTTACAGTTTGTGCTACAGGATGGATTTTCCCTAACCACCACATATTACAGGTCTGATACCATTAAAAGTTTTCCAGGTATTAAATTCTTGGCTCACAACATAATGGCTGACCATTACGTTACATTCTATTTAATTATTTTTAATGGGTTTCTGGACACACCTGGAAAATAACAAATTCATTTTCCAGATCCTGACAAAATCAGGAAATGGTCCTGAACCCCCATGTGAAAATAATTCTCCTAGAACCCCCCCCCCCCAAAAAAAAAACAAGAGGAGGTCGTACCATAAAAATATCAATAATCAGTCATACATTGAATTAATATGATATGCTTTTTCGAACATAGTTTGATTTATTACCTTTAAATCTTGTACACTCTGTCCTGGTAATTGGTAAATTTGTCCTAGAAATGTCCTGGAAAATAATATTTCCTTGGCTGTGGGAACCATATTTAAGAGGTGGGATGTTAAAGATCCCCGGAGGATGTAATACACTCTGGCAGTGACCATCCTCTGGGTGTTTTGGTTCACACTTTCTTATGCCAATGATGTTTTAAGTCAGATCACAGATTGTGAAATGAAAGATTTCAATCAATAACCATTCAGTTAAGTTGTTAAATCGTTTTTGAACAGCCAACATGTTGTGCATGTTGAGCAGCTACCAATGATTTAAAGTTATTTTTTCTTCAAAATAAACTTTTAATTGCATTTATAATGCTACAACACCATTTAACATTACACATAATGGAATAAACTTTATGTATATGAAACGTTATTTGGCCTAATGAATTACTCTCAGGATTAGGATAGTTTTCAAGTTATTAATCTTGCAGACTAGTAGTGGATTCTGACTAGCTTCTAACTTTGCATGTGGGTCATTATATCTTTTTCTGTATCATATCTGATAACTATTCGCTTCATTATAAATATAATATGACTGTCTTTGTTATATTTTCTTAATATGTATAGCCTAAATTGTGCCGATGTGTCGTTAAACAACATCCATCCATCCATCTTAATATGTATAGCATTTTTAATGGATTCTGCTAGTAAGGGCATTTTTGTTAATTGTTTTCATTATTATTATTAAACAAAGATTTATCTATGTTTGGAATGTTATTATGTCAGTGATGAGAGTTTTCTGGTTTGGAAATGGGGAGAGTGTCAAAATAGTGGGTTGAAAAAAGATTCTTGCAAAAGACATGTTTTCTTTCTACTCAAGTAGTCTCTGATTGTTTTCAGTATGGACAAAAACCCAACTTTTTCTCACTTCTCCAGGTACAGGCTCATTTCTAACACTGCTTTTCAGGGTTTTTTCTTCTTCCAAATGCCACTCCCATGTCTGTTATATCAGTGTACTAAACCTAGTACCATGTGGTATATAGAAGGTGCTCCGAATTGTGCATTGTGCTGCTAATCTCCAGGATGTAAATTTGAATCAGACTCATACTCGTGTTTGTGGAATGTTTCTCTAAAGGTTGCCTGTTGGCTATATGTCTTAAGGATGACCAGTGCTGAAGCTAAACAACTCAACCCAACATGCTGTATAGATTATTTATGCTTCAGAAAGATTATATTGTACATTGACTTATTAGATGTGAATAGATATTATTCTGAGTTTATTGTCCTAAAGAACTACCCGGATTATGTAGTACTTATATCCTGAAATTAAAATGTGGCCATCAAACTTCTGTGTTCAGGAAATGGAGTTTAATATATAGAGATTTTGTGTGGCAATTTTGAACGAATATCTGTTTGTACAATTAAACTGAATAGGTGTTATGAACAAAAATTAAATCTGATCTGTAGCCCAATATAGTTATAAATGAATAGTTGGCTAATTTTCATGCTTATTTAAATAGCACACAGGGAACCAGCATTTATAATTTAAAATTCACCACAAGAAAGGTACTATTTCAGTATTTGCTATTCATCGCTAAATATTTCATTCTACTCACAGGAAGAACAACTCATAGACAAGGCAGTGAAAGATAAACCGTCTGGCAAACTGGCACAGTTGACCGACTTCTTCAAACCATTGGTCATTAAAACTTGTAATGAGCCAAAAGTGACGAGTAGTGTTGACGTTTCTACAACTGATAGGGATACATCAAAAGTCTGGAACAAAACTGATAACAACAATGTTGCAGCTCCAACAACGAAACGTCTGTACAAAGAAAGAAAGAAATGTGGCCTAAGAAAGAAGACACATTTATATGGGAAAATGCAACGCAGTGAAAAAAGTGATCTTTGTAAAGAAGTAGGTGATGATGATGATGATGATGATGATGAGAATGGTGAAACACAAATGAATGTCAAGGTTGAAGAGATTTCCTATTTGGATTTCCTAAGTCAAAACAGCTTACCTTCGAATGTTGATGGAATCCAACAAGATATAGAAAAGGTTGTTAATAACAGGGAGGCTCAAAGTGAAGAGACAAGTGAGGAAATTAAGAAAAGTGAAACCTCTAATAAGCCATGTAAGCTATCCTGTAATAAGGATGAGGAAATGTTCACTGATATTAGGGATAAAATTACAAGTAGAGATGCCGATGGAGTATTAGCTGAAACAATATGTTGTAACAATGATCATAAAAAAACAGCCGGCTTACAGCCTAAAATATGTTTTGGCAAACAACAACGTACAGATCACTCAAGTGTGGAGGAGAAAGAACAGACAGTCTGGCAGGATGTAAACACGACAACCGAACCAGTATCGGGCCCAGACACAGAAAATGCTGGTGATGCAGAAGATGAAGCCCTGCCGCTGAAGGCACCGAACGGTTGTGCTGCCATAACCAGCTTCTTTGTGCCAAGTGCCAAAAAGGTTCCTTCACCAGTAAGGAGAAAAACAAGAGACAGTGATGAGGTTATAGTTATGGCGGAGGTTCATTCCCCATCACCTATATCAAAATCCACCTCATCCGATATTCTTAAAAAGCCAAGTCTAATGCTTAAGAACAGTAAATGTAAACGGACAAAGAAACACAAGGTTAAGAGGTGTAACGCTGTTGCTGATGAGGAGGATCTGGACTTGACAATAACTCATATTGAAACAACATTTATTACTTTAGAAAAACCTGTGACAAGGAAGCAGGATAAATGTGATCAGAATGGTAACAATGAGAATATGAAGGGTCAATTAGATAGCAAAATGGAAACGATTAACGATGATGAAATTCAAAGGAGAACGTCCTCTTCTACGGAAAAGAAGAAATTATCAGTAAAGAGAGGAAAACTTTCACTGGATGAAAAAGAGGTTGAATGTTCTGTGAAGCCATCAGGTAAGCTACAAGATAAAGACGATGAGTCACTTCTGACCAAAAAAACTAGATTTATTGAAACAAAATCTGGGATTGCTGAATCTGCCAAGACAAAGCAGTCTGTTTTGAGTTTTGGCAGCAAAGGTGGCACACCTTCACCAAAAAACCGAAGCCAGTTTGGACAGATGTCAGATGTTACTGTCAGGTCAGATCAGAAGTCATCAAATTGTCACACAAAATCAGTGGAGGGCAAATTAATTAAGAATTCTACTAAAAAAACAAGAAGGGTGAAGAACAAGGCACCAGTTGAGGTGACACCTCCTCAGACGACATGTAGAAGAAGACTGAGAATACAAGAAAATGATGCAGAGAGTGAGATGAGATCAGCTGAAGAGGGAGCTAGTCATACATACAGGGCTACTCTCATTGATCCACAAAAACACAAAAGTGGTACACCTTTGAAGATGAAGTTTACGAGGTAATTATATTTGTAAGATGCCTAATATAATTAGAGAATGTGACAGAATTAGATCCAAAATGTTCATCATTGTTAATCTAATGCTAAAATTCACTACCTTCCACTATTGGTTCATGTTGTAATTATGGTTCTACACATTGGTGTCATAATCATATAAAAGGGCTAGTCATGAATTTATTACTCTGCACAGCTTAATTGACTATAAAATATTGCAACAGATACAGCTATGTTTTTCAGAGTAGGCAAACACAGTGCTAAGGATGAAGAATTGTTTACCCCGAAGTCAAGGTCGAGGAAACAGGTGAATGTCTTGTACATAAAACTTTGAGTTGGATGTGTGGATAAGTCTTTATGTGATTGAGATGATGCTCTTCCTGCCAATATTTCAGTTTCTTTGATGTTGTAATCAAAGCTTCTGTTTCCTTGAATATGGCTCATATTTTAAAATTTGTTCATGATATCTTTAATCTGGATAATGGCCATAACAATTAGCTTATTCAAAGTTGCCAATATTGCTGGGGGGTTCATATTAGTTTGGTGAAGCCTGGTAGGAAAGTGGGATTCATTTGCTTGTGTACAGGTTGGGCAAGTACCTCTACCTTTGATTATCCCATCTCATATATTCTATACTGGATCAGTGTCACAACCTGGTATAACCAAAAAAATTAACCGTCTTTAGGTTTTGGGGGGATTTTCTTAGTGTACAAATACTGAGGGATTTTCTATAGAATTATTTGGAATATTGCTCATATAAGTTATTTTAGAAGGATTTTAATTATATATTTGTAAATGTTTTTGACAATATTTGATATTTGTTACTGGTTTTTGCAGAAACTGGAAATGCTACCCAGCTTATTCTTGATAGAAGTGTATGTTGACTTTGGATTTTAGGGGAAATTTGCCCAAATTAAGATAATCATTAGCTTTACAAATTAGCTAATAGTGTTAAACGTTGTGGTTTTGACTCCAAAATGTATGTAATGCTCATATAAATATGTTGGTTCTGTCCAAACAAATGTGACTAGAGATCACTAGAGCCCAGATCTACACTATATTATTTGTAGTTATTCGTCTAATATTTGTTATTTCTTTTTCAATACAAAGTTTTCTTTAAGTCACTAGCTGAGGATTATTATTTTATTCAGAATTATTCCTTGTTTTCCTGTTACACTGATTGGTTGTTTAAATTGGCAATTAATCTCGTACAGTTTCTGTATCATCTGTTTTATTGTTTAATTTCAGTTTAGCAAAGCTAATAAACTGCTGCAGAAAGCAATATCTTCTGCAAAAGTGAAGTCGGATACTAAGAAGACGCAAGTGAAATTAAAACAGAAGTGCCATACATCGTCAAAGATTAGAAGCTTAGAGACACCTAGTAGAAGAAGCTCCAGGGTGTCATCACTGAATGCAAGTCTGGCAATCCAACTTTTTAGTGAGGTAGATATGGTTTGGTTGATTATTTGTTTATCAATTATGATTTTTCTATTTTATAAAAGTTTACATAATCATTACCAACAGGAGGTTATGAGAATTTTAAATAAGGTGGATTCTCGTTAATTTTAAGTCCAGTTGTACAAGTGGCCCATTAACTCACGGTGATTGATTGATTGATTTAGCCAGAAACTCTGGGTTATATAAGTCAAATTAACACTATCAGATCTAGTGTAATGTATATATAATGTAATGTATATAATTATATATAATATATATCATTGTAATATATTTAGTTAAAGATATTTAACTACTTAAACATAAACTTGAGATGTTTATCTTGGTAAATCGAATTTCTTTATCAGCTTATTTCACAAAGGTAAAACATATAATCAACATTTGCTCCATTTCTGGTCACAGCACATCAGATAATACTTGAATTGTTACAACTATTTATGAATTATATATAAATATCAGACTTGCTCTCATCACTAGTACGAAGAATCATAATTACATGCAGCTGTTCAACTGTAGATATTGAAACAGGCTTTACACACTGACTAAAAGTAGATAATACAGTGAAGGTTTGGTTGATAAGCAGTGTAACATATACGTTTAACACCTTAGTACACTGTCCAATAAAATAAAGGGATTGACTGAGTTCGGTAAATTCAGGAGGACAACAAAACATGCCAATATAGAAGTTTACAATATTAGTACATAAACACATTTGCTCACAGCTTTCTTCATTCAGACCCATTTCTTAAGCCCAGAAGCATGAAGATGATATAGGTGAATGCTTATACTTGTAGTTTTCTCATAATTGCTGTATGTAATCACATGATGGTATATTTCAGTTATATTTGCTGAAAACAAAATTGCAGATTAATTCAGGTTTAATTAAGAACCTTTCACTGTATTTGTTTCACAGAATATGCTGCATATTAATTATTATCACCTACACAAACTTTGTATAGTGATTAAACGTGCACAAGTAAATTTAACACTCAACAGTTACTTTTTATCTGACATCATTTGGCATTTTTAGATAATGAAAATGAATTTACATAAATTTACTGGTTGATCATAACCATTGACTTAGCAAATCAAATATTTATAAACATTGAGAGAATCCGTGGCATCTCTTATACACCATAGGCTATGACATTAAATGTCATTTCAAAAATAAGATAGATTCCTCAAATGCTGTTTCAAAATAATGCAAATTCTGTTTCAAGTAATTAATGTTTTGGGGTATAATTGTAAATATTTTTTAATGCTTGAAGTATACCTTGCTTTATTATGATCAAATAAAGAATATTATCTTGATGTAGGTAGTGAGTCTTTTCTGAGTTAGGGTAAGACTTAGTGTTAGGATTGGTCTGTAGGTTATCTAAAACAAATTGAAAGAATTGCTAAACTGAACAATTATTTTACTGAAACAGTTAAAATGAGATATGCTGGTTCTGACTATTATGGCCACTTGGATGTATGTGTCTTGAAGGCTGTGAGTGCTTCCCCAAATGTATAGTATAGACCATTTCAGGCATGACAAGAAGAATAAAAACTCTGAAGAATAAAAATTAATAAAGGAAATAAATAATAATACTAATTAGAATCCTTGGTAATTACCCATAAACTGTAACAAAGCTCAATGTATTCAGCTTTAGCTTATAACTAATCCATTTTTTTATTAATTCCAGCACATTCTAGAAACGTAGATTCGACTTAAAGTGACAATATATTTTTTTTAAATATTGGGGTTATTGGCAATCTCTTTTGTTATTAACTGTTCAGGGTGCAAAGAATGGAAAGAAAAGGTCACCTAAAGAAGTGAGGAAGAGAAAAATCCAGGAAAATATTTGCAACAAAAGAACAACAAAGGCTGTAATTAAGAGAAAACAAGAAGGTTTGAAGAAAAAAGAAAAGAAAACATCAACAGGTAATGTGGTTCATAAGTATAGGACAAAATAACGCCATTAAATAATCAATTCAGCTTTAAAAAAGCTCACTTGGCATCTCAGAAATGTTGATTGTTTGGCATTAGCCAGACACAAAGATAATGCCAAATAAATTTATTTCCAATTAACATTATTTGGAATAACTCAGTCATAGTAAAATAACATTTTTGAAAAATAAACCATGGAAAATTAAGAAGAATCAGACATTGAACACTACAATTTAATTTGTCCTCAGTCACCTTTGTATGGCCAATCTATATAGATAATCACTACAGACACTTGGAAAATAGAGAGGACAAGGGAAAATTTGTTAAGGATTTGGTATGCCATGAATAAATAAATGGAGGCCGGAAGCTATGCTAAGTTGCTATATAATATTTTGGTTTATTCTTGCTGCTGACCAGTTTATAATTGCCAGACGCAATTGTCACTTTGTATGACCTGATCATTTTTTATATTTCTTAATGCAGTTGTTAAGATCGCGCCAATATTTAAGAAGACTGTCACGCCAACAATGGATGTATCACTGATAGAAGAAGTGGAACTGTCTGAGGAGGAAAAACAAATGCGATCTATGCGTCAGAAGTTCCTCATGAGTGGTGTTCCACAAAAGCTGAAAAAGCATTTGACTACAGAAAATGGCACATTTATATCTGAACATGCACCTCTGCCAAGGTTCAGCCATGTTCAACAGGTTAGTTAGCAGATCTTGTAACTTTTTATAATATTCAGTAACATCTCTGCTAGAAGGAGGTTTTGGCATCCATTCTTGTTTCAATTTAAGTATATTTGCTACTAGCTAAGTTTCTTCAGATTATCAGCTAGGTCATCAAATTATATTAACCTTTTTGTGTATTCATATTATAAATTATACAGTGTGAATAAGGCACCCACCCTGTGTGTGAGACTGATAAAACATTACTGGTAACTATTATAAGAAACCAGCTGATATATAAATTTAGGACAGTTCTGATTATAAGTATATTATTTAATGTTGATATTTTAACTCAGACTGGCTGTGGGTTGATATCCACTCTAAACTATAAGGTTTATACTTTGTGAGTTAATGTTCATAAACAATAACATGTTGATGACTTGTGAATCTATCATCAGGAAATATTATGGTAGTTTAAATTAATTCAGTGATTTAATATGTTTCTGTTGGGTTTGGGTGTTAACATCATTTTTTTTCTGTTTGGGGGTGGTAGTTAACTTCATACAAACAAAGGCATCATCACCATGATATTTCAAGAAACAGTCAGTCAGTCAGTTGATTTCTCTGCACACATATGTGTGTGTTCATCAATATGAACCAAGTTCTGAGTGTGGAAAATAGAATAAGCTATTTTCTAGTACAGCCAACTGAAGCACAAAATCTGCTTATTTCTTCACACTATCTAAATTGCAATTACTACTGTTTTTCATGGTATACATTTGACCAAAAAGGGTAAAATTTATATAACAATTTTCTAGTAATAGTAATAATTCAAGATGAAAACAAACAACATCTGGATACAGTTATTCCAAGTCTGGTATATAATGGTTACAGAATTATTGGTGCTGCTATTTACTGAAAGCATATCTTTGTGTAACTCCTTGTGGATGCATCGTCTTATGCTTTGGTGTCTTTTGGCTACGTATAAAATGTGAACATTCTTCTCTCTTCAGATTTCTTTGCAATCAGAAGAAAATGAAGATGTCAGTATGTGGAAGTTAGAAGAACACCCATTGCATAACATAACCTTAAAAGTAAAACATAAAAACGATCATATTAAGTTAAATGGAATACAGACTGAACTGGATGTGAAGACACTAACAAACAGTCATCTGAAACATTCACCCAAAACAGTTAACAAGGTAGGAATTAGTTTATTGTGATAATAATAATTATGATGTTAGCATTTTCTTTATGATGGTTGATTACAATAAAACATTCCAGTGAATGTGTAATGTTATAATATATATATATTATAGTTTTTCTTGTTTATCACAGAATATATTTGCTGCAGTTTTTTTGGCATTCCTCGTTTGTGTAGTATTACTGTCTTTACTTCAGGAGCTAATCCATAAGCCCTTGATAAAAGAAGAGTTAATCTTGTATCTCTTGGCTGAGATAGCAACTAGCAATCCCTTGTTTCCTGTAAATCATGTTTACAGACAGCTTTTATTGAAAAAGAAGCCAGAAGAGAAGAGTGCTTCAAGTCTTCAGGGTGAGATTCTTAGTACAGAATTATAGTTGTCTAAAACCGAATAAAACATTATTGTTGTGTTTAGTAACTTAATAATGCTGCTGATGATTATGCCGAATTTTAGTTAACATAATCACGCAACATGTGACTAAGTTTAGGTGAAAACATCGTATAATGTTGTTGATGTAAAAAGTATTATGTTCCATAATAATACTCCTGTGAGAACATTTAATCCCACATTATCATCGATGTTCATATTTTACAGATTTGTTTAGTGATGGTGAAAACCAACCACCGAAGGGTAAGAAGAGAAAGAACAGAGAACAAACTGAGATGGAAACCTGTTCTCGGAGAAAGCGACAGAAGCCAGTTGATGATATCAAAGAGATTAATGTTGATGATTTGTTACCAAAAACTGTTCGTCAGCAGAAGAATAACAGTTCTCAGAATTTTGATGTTACTAATTGTCACAGTAATAATGAATCATCAGAAAAACTCACAAGTGAAACAGGTAAATATAATATTTAAGATTCTGCTTCAAAGATGGATAACAAATATTAAAATCACCCATTGATGGGATGAATATTTCCATATTATTTATGTTCAATTATTTCATAATAAATATCATCTTGTGATGAATCCTTTTTTACGATATAATATCATCAGGGAGTGATTTGCTTTGGACTGAGAAATATTCGCCTGCCAACTCTAGTGAAGTACTTGGTAACAAAGGCGTTGTTAGAAAAGTATTGTCTTGGCTTGTTGAGTGGAAGAAACGCACTGATATGGAAATGAGAAAACTCTTGAAGGAACAACTGAAGAAGGCCAAAGCAGCCGGGAAATGCAAAGAACAGCCTACTGACGGTAAGTTTGAGCAGTTTAATTTCTATAACATCAGCAAATCTGAGTTTTCTGAAAGAGCCGTGAAACTTAGCATCAGTGTATTATTTCTTAAATAGACTGTTGACACTAATATGCATCCCAGCTTAACATAATAGTTCACCTTCATTTCAAAATTTCAGGACTAATACAAATATGCTAAACAGCCTCATATGTTACTGAAATGGCTGAAGAAAGCTATATAGCAAAATTCCTTAAGACATATGTTTTGTACATTGGTAGCAAGAAGCATCTCCCAAGCTGTCTCATTTATGTAAATGAACCAATGACGGTTAGTAGTAGTTAAGTTGAGCAAGGGAGCGAGTAAGGTCACAAAGATGACTAAGCCAGAGCATCTGTGATCTGATTTGATCAGGATTGAGATGGATACATAATCCTTGTGCCATCTGAGGTCAGAACATGTCCCATTTTTCCTTCCCACCATACTATCTAGCATACGAGGAAGCTGTAATGGCTTCCCTCCAGTAATTGGGATTATTTCCTTATATCTATGACATGAGGTAGGGTTGGTGATTATTATTGTTGGATTATGGATTACTTTTATAAGTAGTACACATTTAAATCATATTATCTAAGGGTGGAGTATTCCTTTAAGGTGAACTCGCTACTTTCATAGTAATTTAGGCTCAAAGTATCAGGAAAACTGTACATTCAATAACATTAATATTGTTTGGAAAATTAGACTTAAGGATGAGCCATAATTAAAGATTGCTCGTGGGTAAAATGCTGTGAATTAATAGGGTCCTAGTATAATTTTCATTATGAAATCAAATAGATATTATTATGGCTATCTTTGTTATCACAATTAAGGTACCAAATGTTATATATATTTTATATATATATATATATATATATATATATCAGAATTAATTGGTACTAACTTAAATTATGCTAGTTTATCTTACTACGGTTAGAGTTTCTTAAAGTGGTGAAGATATAAATTTTAATTTGATTGGCAATATAAATTGTGGCCTGTCAGTTATTAGCCTTTCAGATACTCACATACTGTATATACTTTTGTATAAGATGAAAAAATAATCCTAGAATCTATCAGACATAAGGCTATTCATCTTGTATGTGAATAACACCCAAAACCCAAAATATTTGATGGGATTTATTGAGGAACAAGCTAAACTGTCATGGGTAGTAATGAAGAAAAAAAACGTAAATCACTGATTGAACACCATCTAATTTTTATCACGTGCCATCTTTTGTTTATAATCACAGTTTTTCTGTCTAATATATATTTAAACTCGTCATAAGTTCATTTTATATCTGGCCAGTACATACTAACATGCAACATTACGTGACCATTATTTTAGCTCGAAAACATTAGGCAGCAAAAAAATGAAGCACCATTAAGTCAAGAGCAGACTTAATTTCTCAGCCAATTAGCTGACAAAATTATATCTGTAAATAAATTATTACAGCTTCTAATTTGAGTGGATTCACTGTCCCTTGGTGCCAAGTTCATGTCAAAATCCATTTTGTTCATAGCTAAATTGACTTCACTTAATCCTTTTTGTATTTATTTTCTGTATTTATGCTACAGGGACAAATATTGTATCACACATGATGAGGGCGCCTCTGTGGTCTAACGGTAGTCCGTTAGACCACAGATCACTACCACCCATGTTCAAATCTCGGCGTGGGCATATCTGAAGGGTGTTTCATCTTACACTTTGCTTCATTACCTTTGGAGGTAGCTAGGCCCATTTAGCCTATCAAGTGCACAAAAGTGGCCGTAAAACACCAAACATAATGTATTTGAGAAAAAAAGTGTTGGAAGGGAATTGATTTTATAGATAATTTTGTAGAATTCTTTTGGTCCATAACATTGTTAATAAATTGATATGAATGGAGAAAAAAGAGGAAATGAAATTGTTTTGGCAATTGTCTTGTACCTAAGTAAGGTGTCAGAACAAGCTTTAGTGTGAAAACGTGCTGTGTAAATATGATATCTAACATTGTTAAAACAATAACTCAGGATGCTTTATTTTTATATCAGCCAGAACTTCACACGTATGGGCTTTACCTTTGGGATGTTTTAGCAGTATTCCTTTGACATGGTGATAGCCATAATGAATCAGACCACAAAGTGGGTCATTATTCTCATTAGAAACTCATCGTTCTGGTGACTGAAGAAACTGTATCAACCATGTTGTTTTGAATGGTAGTGTCTTATTAGTGATGTCTTTACTCAAACAGATTCAGCATATGATTTTGATCTTGATTTTGATACCCGTGAAGAGGATGGAAGCAATTCGGATAAAAATGATGAAGATTATGATGATGATAATGATGACCGCTTATGCAATACAATGTTAATCACTGGACCTCATGGCTCAGGAAAGACATCCCTGATTTATGCCTTGGCACAAGAACTTGGATATAAGGTATGTGTTTTGTTTGTATTATTGACATGACATTCATGTTAATACTGTTTGATCATACTAATGTTATATTTAATAGAAGTCCAGAAGTGGCTAGCATCTATTTATTATTAATGTTATAATCCATTTTTGGAGCTATTTTAAGAGCTTGTTGTTATAAAGGAGCAGTAATTTTATTATACTGGTAAGACCTAGTTTTTGACCAAATTAAATCTTCACAACTGAAAGGCTGTACTTTTTATGTTGTTGACTCATTTGGCTATAATCTGTACATTAAAACGTGACACTAAAACAGTATATACTTGACAAATGTTTTGATTTGATAATTGATTGCTCCACAGTCTAGTTATTTCTCATTAATATAATATAAAGTATTTTGATATGAAATATTTAATGATCTCAGTGGCTCAGAATATTAGCAGTTACTGCTTATTTTGACATCCTTACCTTTGAAGGTCACCTGGCTCTACCATGTGCACAAAATAGTCTTAAAACAGCAACTTTTACATTCATTCCTTCAATGCCATCGGTTTTTGTTTACTTTTGTGTGCAGTAAGGCTGTGTTATGGTTATGGTTATGATATTCCGTCTATATTAAGTACCAAAGATGTGAGGTGAAACAGAATGGCCCGTGAATATGACCTCGTGCCTCTTAAACTACCAGAATAGCTTGTCACCTGAAAGCTGTTTTTGTATCATTCCAAATCTATGCCACAATTCTTGTTGAGATTTGTTTACTGTATATATTCATATATAAAATGTGAAAATAGCCCAATAATCAATTGTACATCACGATACATCTTACAGACGAGGAACACCCGGAGCTAAAAGTATTTGATGGAATTTATTAATGAACAAAATAGCCTTTCATGTACACCAGTAGCTGCACACTATTATACAGTAATACCCCCACTTTAAGTCATTTGTGGCTATGTCAGATTCAACTTTACATCACTTTTCTAGAGTAAATTTTAGTTCAGCAAACGTCATTACATTTGACCTTACACCACTCATCTATGTCATATATGTCATAATAAAAGGACATGAAATAAATAAGTTAACAAGAAAAGATAAAAGAAACTAAAACAATTTAAAATGCAATAAAACATAAAAATAGTAATATACCGTAGGTGTCCGGACATTAAGCCGACATTTTGAACGCAAGAAATAATTTTGTTTTCATAATTCGTACCAATGTGTTCTGTATGCTGCATATAGATCAAGGCAAATTATAATGGTCATTTACACAACTGTTAGAGCATATGTAGGACCTAAAACTTAAATTAACGGCGTGACTAAACATTTATTAAACTGCATATGAAGTCAATGACTTAGAAATATTGTCAATTACTGTGTCTGACTCTGAGCCTTTGATGGTATGTTTTGGTCACTAACTCAGCAATAACCGAGACAATGTAAATTACTGGTATATGCAGTCAGTTATGCATATGGGGGCACCCTTATCAGTAATGTCTATGCCGCCAAACGAATGAGATACAACACTCTTGGGTACTGAATGTCTTGGTTATGAGTTGTCTTGTTATCGACCCTACCGTTGAATTGAAAATGACAGTTTTGACAGGGACATATGTTTTTCATGATAAATGCTGGTTTGTCACTCAACTAATGCATGGGTTTGAGGCAATTTCCTTCAATATGGCAATAAATACAATGTGGCTTGGACACCAGGTTGTCTCTACATGGTCACTTATGGCATACAGGATGTACAGAAACTGGATGAAACCCTAAATGGTTGTCACTTCTGTTGTCTATGATTGACATTGCCTGTAGTCCCTCTTATTTTAACTGTGTCACTGAAACTGTTTTTCACATCTAAGCATTAATAGGTAGTTTCATTACATAATTTTCATTAAGGACACTTTGGCAGAAAGCTGGATGTGTGGTTGGCCACAAACTTCATGGACCAGGGTTCTTATATATTAGCCTGTGTTTGAGGAGTGTTCCATCTCTTGTTTAGCCTCAGTTCATTACTTGATTGTTTGGCTCACTTAGCCTGCCAGAGTGTGCATACAAGTAATCATAACAAAACAAGTCATATTTATATACTTCATTGATTTATGTTTCAGATATTTGAAGTGAATGCAGCATCACAGCGTTCTGGAAGGCAGATACTATCTCAGTTACAGGAGGCTACTCAGTCACATCAAGTGTCAAAACACAGTGTTAGTGATGTGGATGGCAGGTGTCCAAGTGAAGGTTTGCTTTTAATTTTCCATGTTAATAGAGGTTCAGAGATAACACATGTAATTCTCTTTTGTCTTGTGATACAGCGGCAGTTTGTAGTCAAACTACTTTACTACAATGAAACACCATAGTTACATTGACATGAGGGAGAAGTTAATCACCAAAACAATAAAGAAATATACTGGGATTCAGATTGGTGTAATGTATTTACTATTGACGCTTAGTATAGAGATAAGTGACATCTAATGTTCTGTGTGTCCTTGTTTGTGTCCAGGTTCAAGAATTGAAAAAACATCGACAGAGAAAAAGCCACCAAAAGCTTTTAGTGCTTTCTTCAAGCCATCATCCGCGCAGAGTTCACAAGGAAAGAGTGATAATTGTGTGACTAAGCTGTCAGCTGGTGGTCGGAAGTCTGGACATCACAGTCAAAGAAAGAAGAAATCTAAAGGTTAATTGTAGTGCTTCTGGTGCTTTGTTTGATTATTTGTTATAGAAGAAGACGAGGTGATATCTGAAGCTCATCTTTCTCTCGTGTCTGTTTTTAAATATTAAAGGACCTGTGTCTACAATTATAATTTTGACTTGTGCTAAGGTGTGCCACCCACTATGAAGACACACATAATCATTTCAGGTTGTTGCATTCAAGTTAGTTACCCTTGGAGATATACCAATTTGTTTTTATTAATATCTAAGTCACAGTTTGTTTTAGAAATTTATGATCTGAGTTTATGTTCATTTTGAATATTCAGTCTGAATAAATTAAATAATTTCCCTGTAAATCAGACATTATGTTTATATCATGATACTTGGCATACATGACTACATAATTACCTGTTTTCTTCAGCACAATTTTACGTCACCACGATTAATATCTCTCTCTCTCTCTCTCTCTATATATATATATATATATATATATATTGTGTGTGTTTGATAAAATATCTACAAGTCTGTGTGTCTCCCAGATTAGTCTGTCTTTCTACAATTGATATATTTATTGTTGTTGACATTTTCTGCCTGTATCAGTCCATGTTATTGTGTACATTTTTCCAGTAGCCACGACGAGTTGGACTGGTGCAAAAAAGGAGGAAAACGATATTTCAGAGATGACGAACAACTCAAAGAAGGGGCTGAATCTATCCAATGTTTCATTAATTGTCTTTGATGAGGTGAGATATACATCTAATATGGTATCTGATGCCTTTTCTGTGCCTCTGTTTGTCACCTCTTGACCGTATGTCCCAGGTGTGAACAGTGCAGAGGTTAAAAATATACCAACCAATCTTTTTTTGTACAATATTAATTGACAAGTGCTTAGTTTGTCATTTGTGAAAATTTTGTCACATTTCTTATAACTCTCTCTTACTGAAATTTGTTCTTCAAAGGCTGATCTAGTGTTTGAAGAAGACAAAGGCTTTTGGGTTGCTATAGAGACATTTATTTCCACAACCAAGAGGCCAATTCTTCTGACGGCAACAGATCCACACTTCAGAGAGAAACTGAACAGAAATGTCGAACAAGTGATATTAAAGCCACCAGTACAGGTAATTAGTTATAGGCATATCGTTATCATTACATGACAACCAAACATCATATGAACGTTTAACTATTAAACTTTTTCATCCATAAATGTTAATCATTTGTTGATGTTGGGAGGATGTTGGGAGTATCTAAATAAGTCATTCTGATTCTGATCTTGAGTTAAACTGACCACATAATACTAGATATATGTAGTAGTAATAATAATAATAATAATTAACAATAATAATATAAACAATTAATAGAACATCATAATTAATTTATATACAATTACCTTAAGCTGGTTCAAAAGAATACATGCATAATATATACTAGAATAATTATAATACATACTGTAGGTCCTGGCCATTAAGCCAATACTTTAAGTCAATATCATGACCCTTATTTTTTTTTTTGGGGGGGGGGGCTTATTGGTCGGTGCTATTTTAGGGTCAAGAAATTTAGTAATCGGGAGAAGAAATTTAAGTGTGTAGGCTTAATGGCTGGGGCCTACGGTAATATGTATTATGAATGCACAATGTCTAAATAAATATTATCCTGAGACATACTTTTAAACAATCCAAAAATTATATGAGCAGTTAAAAGAATGGTTTTGATATTTTTTTTCTTTCTGGTGACTAGTGGAAAATTATTCCATAAGGTAGCAGATATTTTCCTGAAACACGTATTATTGTATGTTACAATTTGTTTTCTTGGCATAATAAAAAACTGATTTGTGTCAGAATCAAACAGATTACTTGATGTAAAATGAATTACTTTCTAAACTATGTATGTTTATTGTTTGTTTTGATGATGTACAATAAAAACATGTTTTTTACATTGTATTTTAATTACAAATATATAAGATGACAGTCATACGGAAGCTGGCCCATCTGACTAGTTAGAATACTAAATTAATTAATTGTGTACAGAAATTTTATTAAAGAATCAGTATCTAACCAGCTCATTTATACTGTCATTATATAATTTTTGGAATGAAGAACAACTTTTCAGGGTTGCCAGTAATGAATTCTTTTTCATTAATAAAAATGTCTGCTGAGACGAGAACATTTATTCTTCTAGTGAGTTCTGGGAAATGAAAACACATGTGCAAAGTGCTCTGCACTCCAACCAATTTCTTGTATTTTTCAGGATACTCTCACTACCTACTTGCAGCTGATATGTCTTGTTGAGAACTTGCGTACATCCTTTCATCAGTTATTTCCCGTCGTAGCGGCCTATCATAGTGATCTTCGTAAACTACTGCTCTCGTTACAGTTTTGGGCAGAATCAGGTGCCTCTTGTTACATGTGCCCTGCAGACATTTGTTATAACAAAAACTATTTGAAACACTGTGAACAATCTATGGACTCTGTACTGAACATACCAACTAATACATTACCTAGTGTGAAAGATGTACAAGTGAAATTGAGAACGTTGACCGATCGAGGAATTGATGATGAATTTGAAGCCCAAAAATCACGAAGGTGTTGTCACAAAGACAGAGATAATGTTAGACCACACAGAATATCAGGAATAGAAGATTCTCAGACTGCACTGATTAATGGAGATAGTTTCTGTCAAGATAGAAAAATCTCATGTTCACGATATGATAGTGTTAATGATCAAGAACTAATGGTTATAAGACCATTTAATCAAGATACACCAATGTTGGAAGATATGACCTTTTTTAGCATTACTGGAGGATGCCAATATGTAAATAAATGGCAGCCTAACAGCTCAGGAATACAGGTATATATTACTGTCCAGGAATGTCATTACAGGAGTAAACATTATAAACAGTAATGTTGACCTCAAAAAGTATCTTATGATCACTTTAGACAAACATTTTAATATTCAATTACAGTTGAGAGAATCTATGTAATTTATATAATACTATGGTTGGTTTTTTGTTATTGTCAGGTATTTTGTCATGAAAGTCAGCAACATTTAAGCAGAAGTCTCCACACTTATTACGGTGATCAGCAGATTGACCTAGTCCATGCAAACCTGGCACAACTTCTTCCTTTACCTAAAATTTCATCTCCATTGTTAAAGACGGATAATGCTAACAGCATGTCCTATAACAAAGTTAAGAGGGAAAGACATTTGTTAGATGTAAGTGAGCTTTATGACAGTGAGGGATCATCGACAGATGATTGGATAACGTTAAAGGCTGGTGGACAATCCGAGAACACCTCAAGCATCTCGACTAATGATAAATCGGGCCAGAAAGTGACAGATCCAAAAGTGAACCGATTGCTGATCGATTCCCTCAGTGAACTCACTTCTATCTGTGACACATTCTCTTTTCTTGATTCACATCTGGCTCGGCCAGCCGATGATGTTGAAGGTCCATGTACGTCAAAATATTTTCTCCCAGAATTTGGTTGTCTAGTGTCGGGACAGCTTGATGATGAAACTTTCTGTGACAGCAGTCATTTGTCGGGTGATATTAGGAATGATGTATGTGCATGGATGTCAATTGGTTGCCTGAATAAATCAAATAACAAATTAAAATGTTTGCTGGATCATGTGCAATCATTGGATCATGTCAGCAGGCAGGAGGCTGAGGAAATGATGTCAATACCTGTCAGAGATGCAAGGGAGAGACTACATGTTGATGACATACAGAGTTTAACACACAGGTAGGCATTCCATCGCAACCATTTATTTATGTTTTAACACATATTTGACATTATGGGATGACCATGATGAAAAACTAAAATGTATTGAAATGTTTAGCATGGAAGTTACATAATCAGAGCTCTGGCAGTTTAGATGTTAGAGAACAAAACATTTGAGATATTCAGATGCCTCGTGCCATAATGTTTCTGTATAGAAGCTCGCAATGTAGACATCTGAGCATGTTCCTCGTGGAAGATGATTATGTTAAATGTCACTGCTGTTTTGTGGTGCCTCCGTGGTCTAATGGTAGTGTGTTGGATCACAGATCACTACCACCTGTGTTTTAATCTCAGTGTGGGTATATCTGAAGGGTGTTTCATCTTTGACTTTGCTTCATTACCTTTGGAGGTCGCTAGGCCCATTTAGCCTATCAAGTGCACAAAAGTGGCTGTAAAACACCAATCATCATTATTGCTGCTGATTCAACTTTTTGTAATGCTCTGAATATGTAGCAGAAGATGATGTGATATCAGCCTTTCTCTAATAATTGCTTAATCAACACTAAGCACAATGAAAAATCACATTTGATACATTACTGCAGATCACTTAGTTGAATACTCCTCTGGCAGCTGGTGAAGCATAGGATTGCAGACTTCAGTCATACAGATATGTTTAGAAACATCACAAAACTGCAGCTTTTCATGTTTAAAAAAAATAGAGCATCTCTTTAGTTGATGAATAACAGTATGATGAATTAAAATAATTAGTTTAGTACATTTTCCAAATTGATTCGAAATGCTTTAAAATAATCAAGGAAGTGACAATGAAATCTGGGATCATATTACACGTAGAGGAGATATTTAAGAGAAGAAATAAATAAATACAAAATAATATGTTGTTCCTGTACGAGTATTTATTTTAAAAGTTTATTTTTAGGATTTTGTTTATTTCTTTTATTTTTATAATAACGAGTGTGTTTTGTTTTATAGCAATGTTAAGTCTGTTAGTCATGTGGCTACCAAGGTAATACAGATATTGCCATATTCCGGAACAAGGACATCAATAGCAACTGATTATCTACCTGCTGTGAGATCTATTTGTAGAACAGAACAATTCAGAATGGAAGCTGAAAAAAAAAGACGGTAATATTGATTTAATGTGATGTTTAATAATAAGGAGTTATACTATTTCTTGTTTGAAAATGAAAATGAAACAGTTGGAAGTGTAATAATATTTGGCTTAGGATAAAAGACTAAGCATTAGATCTAGTTCTAAAACTCTCTGTGCGTGTGTGTGTGCAATATTAACAAGGAATCCATTGCTGTGCAGAAGTGATTCATAACATATTCCATTAACAATGAAGTAGTAACGAGTGAAGTGCATCTTATCAGTGAAAATGAATAATTTTATGCTATGTTCTCTATCAATGGTGTAGTTTGACATCTACATTTCAGACATTTGGTGAGTGCTCAGTTGACAGTGATATGAACTAGTAAAACCAAAACAGTATGAAAGATTATTATTATTTAAATTTTGTGCACAGACAGCAAATGAAAACGTCACCGTTCCATTTGTCATTAATTTTTATCTGACCAGTCTTCATCTCCCTTGCACAAACTCGAAGCAGTTTTGTATCACCTGTTTTTGTTGTTCAGATCAGTAGCTGTTCATATGCTGCAATTTTCAATTTACAGATTTTTCCACTATTTGGATGGATTAGTGAGCCAGATAAAAGAGACTACGTTATGTACGTTGTGTTCAAGTCTACAATAAAGATGCAGATAAGGACCAGTGACCTTTTGTGGAATCATACGAATTAATTTTAGTTTTGCCAGTATGTTTATTACTGACACTAACTGGTGTTATAATTGTAATATTTACAATCTAAATTGAATTTAGCCAATAGTTTTATTTATTTAAGTAAATTGATTAATACTGGCATATTTATTAATTAACTTTTGTGTAATTTTATTCTCTCTCTGCTAGATTTATAGATGTGTGAGCAGCTTTTGCTGGATTTGTGTGATAAAATTATCTTATTTAGTAATCATTATTCTGTATAGATATCAGCCATGATTTTATTTATTTATAATCATAATTAGTATAGTAGTTTGAGTGAAATAGAATAAATACAGATCACAATATATCACCAGTTCTGTTATAAGTTGTTACAGGCTTTAGTCCAAGGTCTTATCTTTTCTTAACTGGACTGTGACAATGCATTGTTATATGATCCCTCTCACAAACTATGACAAACTGCTTACAGAACTGAGCTATAAAGATGCTCTTGCAAAGGGGGCAAATAAAACGAGTTTTGTTCCATCTGCACTGGCTTTCAGATCACAATACAAGATTCTGCTTCACACAATCAGAGAACACAACTGGAACAGCACCACCTGAATATTTTTGTGGGTGCAAAAAAGCCACACACAGCAATATATGGAAGTAAATTTTTCTGTGGAATAAGTTGATAAATCATATTAAATTTGCAGCAAGTAAAAACAAATTTTGTGAGGTTCTTAAAATCCACTTATTTAAATTAGCCCATATTTACAGGGTTCCCACACATCATGGAAAATAACAAATACATTTTCCAGGTCCTGGAAATGCCCTTGAATTTGACAAAATCAGGAAATGTCCTGGAAAAAATATTGCCTTTGAAAAAATCCACTTAGAAGAAAAAAGCCTGTGAATAAATATGGCTGTATAAGAAAACTTTGATTGTAGAAGAAAAAGGGTAACGGTATGTAGTGTTGATATGTCAATTAAAAGTGGTTGGATCGAACAGCTAGAAAGGGTGAGGAGGAGGCTGTAGCATAAATGTGTCAATAATTGGTCATATATTGAATAAATCTGATAAGCTTTTTGCTCATATGTTTATTGATTTGATGTAGCTTTAAATCTTGTATACCTTATCCTGGAAAATGTTAATTTTGTCCTGGAAAAAATATTTACTTGGCTGTGGGAACCATGATATAATATCTATAAACTTGTGTATATATGTATAAAATGTGTTTGGTCTATGTGAACCAGAACATGTTATTCTTTTTTCTGGATAAAAGTACCTTGGAGCAAATATAATTGATTAAGGTGCTATATAAAATATTCCACTTATCAGGTTGGTGTATTGTGTATATTTTGGCAGAAACTAGAATAATATTTGATTTCTATATTTATTATTTTATAACAGTTATTTTCACCAGTTAGTCTGTAAAGTTTCGTGCTTTAGTTGAAGGGCTCAAACTCTTGAGCAAACATCGTTTTATATATATATATATATATATATATATGTGCATCCTTCACACAGAATCAGTCTTCCATATATTGTATAAATAAAATAGAGTTGTGACCCATCAAATAGTACAGTGGTTATATATCACACGTGTACATCACTCACTTATAAAGTAAGAACCAAAGAGGACCAAGAGCATTTTGGCTTTAATTGTATTTGCCACCATTACATTATTTCAGATCTCACAATTTTTGGTATAATTTGAGATTTCTCACTGTGAATGCTCCTTTGATTAAGTATACACTGATGGATGTAGACCTTTATGTAACTTCATTAGGATTTAAGATCTTTGGATTAACTGGATCTATGTGATGAATTGTTATCGTATGAATACAATATTATTGTTTCGTCCACAGCGAAAGCTCATGTAAAAATATCTAGTGTCTCCTAGATGAATTTTATTCCCCAGATGTGTCTGAATCTAATGGCACCACAGTGTTTTGCTTATTCAGACCTTTTAATTTTTGAGGCAACATAGTTCACTTGGATGCTGCATACTGTCGTAATTTATCCGGGGACACTATATTGCCCAATGCCGAAATAGGCAATTCATCCAGTGGACAATATATCCTTATACATGTACCTAGGTTTGTAGGCATGCAACAAATCACTAACTAAAACACAATCTAGAATGAATATTATCACAAATGCATACTTCTGGAAAGCTAACAGATAATGCACATAAAATATATTTAGTAGCAGACCTGCTTAAAGTATATTAATCTGAAATATTTTTATTGTAAGTACATGGCATACAAAATGAGACTACTCGACAAAATGGGAGCAATTCATATACAGATGCCATATTTAGTGGGAAATATTAGTGAGCTAAATTTTAAATTATGGGTGGTTTGGTGTAATAAAAATTAAAGTCTGGTCAGTCAAGAAAAATTAATATTAAATTGTGGGTGATGGGGGTAAACAAAAGTGCCTTCTGCCACCCCATACAACTATTTCTGGAATAGCTTTCACATGCAGAAAATCAGCCTAATGGATTATGCTGTTTAGAGCTGACAGACATTTAACATCAAAAGATGAACCCCAGGGTTGGTGATTGAAGTACTCAATGTGATGTATAGTGTAGATGATAAATTATGTACACAAAAATAATTACTGAACTGACATGTACACTGTGAGAACCAATTAGTGACGAATTAACCACACTCTATTATTGATAACTGGAGGTCTACATTTAGCAGCGTTGATGAACAATAATGCAGATGCCATGGTACTGTTTTGGATGAATCATATTAACTTAGTAATGCATACCTGTGCAAAGTGTGGTTTGTAATGTTTCGGTGCACACAACAAATACAATGACAGTCACTTTATGTTGTGTATGTTTTTATTGTAAATACAGTCAAATACACTATATACAATGCAGTAAATGCTAATTTACCATACTAAAGAGCTAAAGCTATCTAAACTCTATCTAGCAACAAACGACATCTGAACATTTTTATCCTGTTTACAAACAATGTACTTTATTTATAGACCATTATAAACATACTATCAACTGTGTACCACATCATATATATATATATATATATATATATATAATAATCACACACATACATAGTGGTAAGAAAATAAGAATTAAAAGCAACATTTCTTCAATCGATGCCTTATTAAGTTAATAATAGCTATAACATCTAGGCTATATTTCAAGATTTAATACCTGTATATGTAACAGGACTTCACCTCTAGCTGCTGCCTTTTACTACAGATTTGCATGAATTAGTGTTACGTTATAGTGAATGGTAGTCATATTACAGATTATTCTAATGTACTTGTGGTCATTGACAATTTGTCGAGTAGTTTAGCCTCAGTGTGAGATATATGGCTGAGGGGCTATCTAAGGAAACAAATTACACAAACATAGATATGAACTGGATTCTAACCCAGAACCATGTATATTGACAAGTAAAGAACACACAAAAGAAAGATTTCTTTCCAAATTCTGACAGATTTCACAGCAATAAGATGCACCTCTTACCCAAGCTCTGATAGCCACATGATAACCTTTCAGCCTTGTGTTCTGGCTGAGTCTGGGATAGGCAATTATTTGTGTCACATAAATCACTCTATGTGATTATCAGAATGAATAAATAATTGTTCAATATATGATGGAAAAAAGAGCAAAGCCATTTATTTACCATTATCAACTAGTAGTAGTGGCCACAGAAAGCTTGGAGATTTGCAACCAGAAATATTACATAATAGGGATGACAAAGTGTAATACAACAGCAGCAGTGTGCAACTCTGGTTGAGTAATGTAATGCTATTAAAGATCTTACTGAAGACAAATCAGCCAATAGATGTCTCATAGAGTGTTTAATTGTGTAATATTACAAAGAAACACCCAAGCTATCAGAAAAATGCACACCAATAATAACTATTAGATAAACAGGTATATAACCAAAACATTAGCTTTATCAGGTATACCCAGTTGACAAACAAAGATGTCAAAATACATTAACTGTATAGTAGAGTTAAATCCTAAATACATTTGTAACATAAAGAGAAACATTAAAGTGGGTGCACGTTCACACATACTTGCATGAAGCAGTCTTATTATCGTAATTTGCTCAGATAACAGTGATCAATGAAACACGAATTAGCGTTTGCTTCAGAGACAGAATAAAAAACGTGAAATGAAGATAGAAGCCGCCTTCACAGAAAAAAGTTGTTCTTTAACCCATTTTATACATCATCACCAGAAAATATGCTAAGATTGAAACTCATTTAGAAATTACTATCTGTATGAAGCAAACTAATGAATGTATTTACAAATGAGGCAAAATAAGCATCTTGTGATAACTTACCTCCACTGGAATTAAGACACAGCTGCATAAAAGAGATAAGGTTACATTTAAAATGGAACTAAAATCCAATAAATCAACAGTGCACACCCAAAACTGATGACTGTTCATCTCTGGTCAATTCTCAACATCTTGCTGTTAAATTATTGATGTTACAATTCCAGATCACAGATCAGTTGGCTCATAATATCAAAATAGCTTGGTTATCAACCATCTTGTCACGGTCTGTTTTGTTATTATCATGATTATGACTTCTGTGACTGTAGGGAAAGAGTAAAAACATCACACATGCATCAACAACATGATACAATTAACGATATGTTAAGTGCATCAAAACATTAAGAATTCTCCATTAAAACAAACCCCCAGTCTAATGAATTACTAAAGAACTTCAGACAACCGGATCATACAGTCAAGTAATTACATATCAGATACTGATTTAAGAAAGTCAACTATACATTATGTCAAATTTCCTGATGACAATATTGCTATATTTTAAGTGTCTAATTGCTAAAAATAAATACAAACAAGCAATCTACATGGACCATTTATAGCAGAATTCATGTGACATAAAATATAATGAAGCCATTCTGCTTGTTGGGAGAATTCCCTAACTTTTTTTCAGGCATCTTTCATCGTAAAACATCACCTGAGATTATCCATTTAAAAACTTCAGTAATAGGATGTCACTCATAACATGTTGCCATATCATGCAATACCCCATTACTCTAACACACACACACACACACACACACACTCTTCATCTGTAGCACGTAACAAAAATAGGCTTTTGTTCTGCTCCATTAGAAATAATAATGAACTACAGTACCATTAAACATGCATCTGTACAAAATATTTCATCTTAGATACCAGTAATGATCCTTCAGCCACTTCTAACCTAAATACTGAATAACAGATACGAGATAAATTGGCCTATTTATAAACAAAAGACAGCTGTAAACAAACTAAACCAACACAATATACTGTAACAAAGATTATGCAGGATACTGAAAAAGTGGCATCGAGCTATTCAATTACGAAGATATGGCATCATGTTTCACATTTGAAGATATACTTGTATCCTCGTCTAAATCCTGTCTGTCTATATCTAGTTCATTATCAGCCATAGAGCCAGACTTTAACAATGACACATCAACGTCTTGTTCTAAGGTATCCAGACTACTCGATGATCCAGCACTGGAGTCATCTGTGCTGGTGTCCGAGTCCAAATTATTGTAGACTTCAGCTCCTCTAAACACATATCGATTAGGAGGCATAAAGAGATAAGTGTCCTCTGTAAAATTAAATAAAGTTAAAGACTAAAATATCTATAAAGCATATCAGTTAAATATTATATTGAATCGTTGACTAAACAATCATATTTATTATTATTATTATTATAAATGAACAGCACCTCTGAACAGCTTGTTAGAGCACATGACTGATGAGGAGCACTCAATAGACCGATCCATTTACCCCTGGCGCCATCATGTGACTGAATTTCATACTACAGTCTGGGGTTAGAAGTCTAAGAATCAATGTGTTGCTTGTTGATTTATGTATACAATCGTCAATAAATGTCTTCCTGAAAAGCTGTATATAGGCTATTTATCAGGTATATTTGGATTTTATTTATAGTCCATTAAGGGTATGTTATCTCCAGATCATAATTTTGCATTTAATAGGAATAGCATAGACTTCATCCAATAGATAGATATATGCCACTAAACTAAGTACTGTTCTGCGCAATTTGCATGGCTGTTATGGTCCAGCCTGTCTAGTTCAAACTTCCATTCTAAAATATAATTTTTTGTAGAACCTTTGCAATCTTACATGACAATGTGAATCAATGATGACATAGATTATAATTCAGTGGGTGATTGCAATTACTGTAACATTGGTATTTATGCATGGTATCTTGCATAGAAAGTGAACTGTCTTATTTTCTGAATCAGCCACTCGTGCAATGTTTACTACATGTAAATGTCAAGGGTGTTTATACCCTAATGTAATAAAAAAATATTTAATAATTTACAGGTGATACATAAATAATTTGTTCCCAGATACAAGTAAAAATAATATTTCCAAAACAAATTTCCCTTTATATCTACACTAAATAATAAAAAAATCTTCATTAAAATCAATTTACATCCAGCTAAAAGTTGAATTTTAAATTATTTATTTAATCCATTGAAACTCACTAAAAATTCCCTATGAATCAACATGAATAATGAAGGCTTAGTCATGTCATTCATCTGGAAAGATTGGTCGGCTCAATTATTGGGCTATATCCTGATAAATATTGTGTTAAATCATTTGGAAAGACCCAATCGTTCAGCTGAAATACTAGTCTCAGTCTCCATGTAATATGAAATAATTTGCTGAAAGATTTCCAGTGGGTGCCATAGCTGTTTCTAACCCGAGACCCTAGATGGCAACTGATGCAATGCATTTTGCCTGGACCGATCTATTCACAAACACACCAAACTGGATTTTTGTGGTTGATTGTGCTCATATTTTGACATCATTTATAATTTCCGTGAACATATTTGTATTAGTTCTAAAAATCTGATTTGAAAGCGAACTGTTCCATTAACACATCAAATAAAAATTTGTCCTTACCTTTAAGTTTAGCTGCTAGATTGACAAGTTTGGGCTGCCAACAAGCTCTCAGCTCCTCTAGTTGTCTTTGTGAGCAACACTCAGCCAAATTACTGGCCATTTCTGAAGAGAAGTGCCTCAGGTCTGCATTTTCAGTACATGTATGATTTGATTCTGTTGATGATCCTGCAAGTTTTGTGTCTTGCTTCTGTTCAGACCCGACTGACAGCTTGCATTTGGGAGCACCGATTTCTGATGTGGTGTGCTTCGGCACTTCTTTGTGGTGATCTGTATCAGCGCTGGCTAACTTTTCATACGTTTCATCATTGCCAGGATGACGACCAGTCTGTCTGGTGTCACCATCATCAAAACTCATGCTGGAGTCTTCCCTAGTCGAGTACAAATTAAATCCTATGTTTAGGTTTCTCTGGCCATGCAAGCTAGTGGATGACTGAGGTTGTGATGCGCCTTCGGTATCCTGTATAACAGACATCCTACTGTTATTGTCATCGGAGCTCATTTGGAATGACATACGAGTGCTTTCCTCACTATTTGGTGGCGTCGGATGATGAACAGGACTCTGAGTGCTTGGCGTCAACACCTCATCCTGGCTAACCTCTACGGCAAGTTCCGTCGACAAGCAGATTGACTGCCAACTTGTCCCCAAACGTTTGCAGAGTTCCTGGATGATAATGTCACAGTCTCCAAGCAGCTCCACATCAAAGTTTAGATGTTTCAGAGGCTCTCGGTTGATTAACACCTGTGGCACGTGGTCAGGCAGTGAATCTGAAAATAAACAAAACATTTGCACCTACAACTTCCCAAAACAAGCTTCCAAATTGTTTAATACACAAAATGATGGATTGATAAAGAAATTACTTTCGGCAACATTAAGTTAATCCAACTTAGAAGAAGTGAAAACCTAGTTCCACAAGAATATTTATGTAATTATTTAACAGCTATTCACTTCTGGATGATGTACTTACTGGGTATCAATGCAACAGGTCGGACTTTTAATGATGAGCCTATGACAATCAACAAATCACAAACATCTTTATCTTGATCCATCTGGTGATGGAACTCGTTTGGTAAACTCTCACCAAAAAACACAATATCTGGTTTCAGGATAGCTAGCAGCTCATCCGGAGGACACTTTGGACACCTTGGTATTACCTAACAGGGGAAAAATATTACCCCCAAATGATACTTGTTGTACTCAAACAGAACAACAGCACATCAAACTATACAACACATAAACATGCGCCTCAAAGTAAAGCAGCAACCGGGCCAAGAAAATGCACCGACCTGGTTCATGATATCATCCCGTACACCATCAGCATCTGTTTTGTATTTACAGATCATACATGTTGCTGTGGCAAATGATCCTACATGAAGCATAATTAAGCAGAAAATAATTATTGAGCAGAAAATAATTATTAAATAATAATCATAAAACTCGTGTACGTATCTGTTTGACATCATTATTAAACACCTTTAACTGCATCAATATTTGTTTTGGTCACCTATAAGGCAAAGCCCTAAAAATTTGTATAAACACCATTTATAAAATTAATATAACACATCACTGGGCCTTTTAGGAGAAATGGCAAAAAAAATAATTATCTACAAACCATGACACTGGATGACATTTTTTATTCCAGCCACTTGTTCTAGTGTGTCTATGTTCTGCGTATAGTTCTGAAGTAATTTGTTATGGTCTTCAATTAATTTGATAAATTTGTGGCTTCTGGAAGGCTCGAACTGACCAGGATAAATCTCCTGAAATGACATGAAAACAAAAACGGCATTAATTAAGATGAAACCATGATGAATTTACATATAAAACTGATAAAGTAAATTAATCTTTGATTAGATCTAAGTATATTTAATTTAACACATATATTACAAAAATGGGTAACATCTTAAATATTTATTTAGAAGTGACTGTTACTGTTAGTGAATATTTCAAATGTGTACAGAAAAGACCCATTCTGTTCAACAATGTATTTAGAATAAGGCCTAGAAATTAACTGGCAGCAAATGTTTGCTGTCATTTTCTCAGGCAGCAAATGTAATTTCTTGCAGTAAATGTCATGGAAATATTTAATTTGTAATGCATGTACTAAAACAATTAAATTAACATAATATTTTGTGATCTTTATGTATATTACAGATAAATAAACATTGATAAATATTGTATTATTTGATATTTGTGTATGTTATGTGTGTTAGAAGTACCTATACCGTTCACACATACATTGTAGATACATGTATCTGGACCATGACAACCACACAATTTTTTTCTTCTTCTTATAACTTTATAAGTGATCAACAGCTTTGTAGCTTTCTCGTTTATATGGTTAGGACACTAGCTTCTCAGGCCAAACTGGAGTATTTAATAATACAACAAAACAATTGATGCATAGTCACTTTCAATAATATAACACAAATATTGATGCATAGTCACTTTCAATCATTGAGGCAACCTATAAAATTAAAAAGCATGCCCTTTGCCAAATCGTCCTTGTCACAAACAGGTGTCCTGGGAAAGCCACCCAAATACTTTTAACATGCTGTAATAACCAAATTTGAAGTAAGCACATATACACTAACCAATGTGATTTGTTTTGGGCCTATTATTGTAAAAAGTAGATTATAACGTCAACATGTCACAACCTATGCAGGTGTATGACAACTAGTGAGTTTCATATTTTTAAAATCCACTGATTTTAGGAGTCCGGCATGATTTGATTACCGTCAGTATTTTACTTTGGTTTGTTTTAGTAAATATTTTCCATGAAAAATATTAACATATAAACATGTATTCATGTACAATAGTTAGATTTCATTAAAACATTTCTATCTTCTCAGTATACAAACAAATATAGATGCTTAAATCTTAGTATAAATGTTTTTCTGTTCTCAGTAGACAAATAAATTAGTGTACAAAACACAACTTTATCAATTTACTGATAAAACTAAAATAGTATACTGTGAGTCTAACACCAAATAGGCTTCAACAAACAAACAAAGCATAAATCTTTATATGTCAGAGCTAATTCGTAATATACTACAAACCTTTGCAAACTTGAAGAATGGCTTTTGGTTATTATGGAAGTAATGAATGTCAAACATTGCTTGTGGGTCAGGTAGATCTGGATACTCAACAGAAAGTCTTGCATAAATGCCATTTTGTGATCTGAAATCTGGTATACCACAAGACACAGAAACCTGAATTGGATGAAGCAAAACAGAATTTAAACATATAAGTGAAGATTTACCACATAATTACAACCATAAGAATAAAAAATAATGGAAAATAGATATTTACTTGCTAACATTGGTCTAAATGTCATTGCTTATGTACTCACACCAGCACCAGTAAGGACAATTATGTTATGACATTCCTTTATGAGGCTGACAACCTGATCTAACGTGTTAATGTGCTTCAGCTTTTTTCTCGGTGGTGGCTCAGACAAGATGTTAATAATGAGCTTCCACAACATCAACTGATCAAGGTCATCAGGTACAGTAGTGTGTCCAGGAAGAATGTGTCTTAATATTTCTTGAGGATCTACACCCGATGACATCTGGTGCTGAACCCAAGAAAGTGGACCTGGAAAATTATAACAACACAAGTAGAATGACATCTCTTTCTCTCTGTCACACACACTCACATCTGTCCACCCATCATTTGAATGGGCAGTGGTGAAAATGACACCTTGCACCTAATGCATAGCTGCCAACATTTGAAAATTGGAAAGAGTAATCATTTTCGAATGAAACATGACTATGGCTCACACGACACCATATATCATAAAACCATGTAATGTATCATATTTATCTACCATAGGTCCCAGCCAATAAGCCGAGACTTTGCGTCAACATTTTGACCCTTATTTTGGAGGGTCGGCTTAATGGCCGGTGCTATTTCAGTGTTACAAAATCCAGTCATCGGGAGAAACAAATTCAGTGTGTTAGCAGCCGTCTAGATCTAGATACAGACTTCAATCATCATCTTGATTTACACTAATGCAGTCATGGGGTGAAAGTAGAAGTAAAACAAGTTGATGATAATTATACATGGCTTTATAAAGAAAATCAGTATTTATATGTAGAATTATCTGATTTTTGTAATTATGGATAAATGTTGTTGGACTCAGTAGCGCATTTCACGACTTTCAATTCAAGGGAGCATCAGTAACAAGACAACTCATACCCAAGAGCATCGTATCTAATCACATTGTATATAATTTTTTCAAATTTCACTTCTAAACATTATTAATTTTTTTCTGATTGACTCACCCAAAACCCGGGAATTAAATTTTTTTTGTGGTTTTTAAAAAGACCCTAAATTAAAATTCAAATTTTTTAAAAATTATTATAATTTTTTTATTTTTATTAAATTTTTAAAAATTTTAATTTGACTTTTGGATTTGTTGGGCAAATGAAAACCCAAAATATTTCCCTTTTTCCCTTTGGAAAAAATTGGCATGTTTTTCATTGAAATTTAGCTTAAAAACCCAAAACACTTGTAATAATATTATTTTTTCTAACAGTATACTGAGATCCAAAAAATATCAGGATTATATTTATACATTGATGAATCTTTCATTATCTGTTACAGAACGCCATTATACAGAAGTACCTACTAACATTTTAATAACATCTACTGTCTAAAGGAATTCTTGACACAGAGGCCTTGTCTGTCATCCATGATTTTGTTACATATAATATAGGACACCGTCCTCCCTAATATTATTTTCCAGGACGAAGTATACAATATTTAATGGTAGTAAATCAAGATATGTGCCAAAAGCTTATAATATTTATTCAATGTATGATCGATTATTGACATTTCTATGGTACAACCTCCTCACCATCTGATCTACCCACCTTTATTTAAATTTTAATTAACATGGGATATCAAGACTATGTACTGGTATTATTTTTCTTCCACCATTGATGTTTTCTTCTGCATGCATAATATTTATTCAAGTTATTTTTTGGGTTCTAAGTCGATTTTTTCACGGGCAACATTTTGAGGACTTGGAAAATGAATCTGTTATTTTCCAGGATGCATAGGATACTCTGAATACCATCACAAAGCAATTCTGGGGGATTTTAAAGGGGGTATGCCTTCTTTGTGGCCCGATTTTTAGATAATATTTGTAGGAGAAACTGAAATCAGCAGAAATTCTGAGGCCTGAATAGGTGATACTGACAATATATTTATGGTACAAAATAACAATTAAAATTATATAATTTAGATCTTTCCAGGAGATGAGTAACTTTGTCATGTTTGGACTATAGATGAGTTTACTAACCAGCTAGTGGTCTCCAGCCAGCTGTTTCAGAATTACTGTCTGTAAAATCATCATGATCAACTTCTTCATCAGCCTGTAAACAGATAGCAGAAATGTAATCATCAAAACATCATAATCAATTGAACTGTGAAATCAAGTATTTGAAGAATATTAACACAATAGTAACATCATTTATGCCAAGAATTACAAGTGTGTGTGTGACTAACATATAAACTACAAATCAAATTTTAGAGCAGGTGTTTAAAAAGCTAACCACATTAATAAATATACTAACTTATCAAAACTTATATATATACATCTACCTACTTCTGTACTCTGTCGACTACCATTATATTCACTTATAGTTATATCATGGCCATTTCTATTCAGCAGATCACCTGCAAATACAAAAGAAAAAGTTATAGAATTAACAGAAATACTGATCCAGATGAGTAACATACAAATAAATATTTCATGATTTGTGACTGGTATTCTGAGAATTATCATATTTAATAAATATATATAGTAATCATACATAGCTCTCTGAATACAAGTTACACTGTTATACTCATGGTAACATATTTTTGTGTGAAATTCTATGAATACTGGACCAGTTGCCACCAGTTAGGCAGTTTTCCCAACTGTTTGCTAGGTGCAGCATCACTTTTGTCATATCCGGTGAGGTTGGCTAATCAAAAACTTTGAAAACAACAAACAAATCCTACAATTTAGATCTAGTATGGAATATATAGGCAGATATCTGCCTTTGTTCTCACCAGATTGGCTTCACATATATGGAGTTTTACTAAGAATATTCCTGAGGGCCTGATTATAATGGAAAGTATATAATATAGGCCTATCGGAGATCCTGGGAAACTGTGTTTGTTTACAATTATTAATATCCTGTTAACATCAATGACATCCATTTAAAACGAAAAGGAAGTACATTTTCTATATTAGCTTAAATGGTATTCCATCCAAAAACAACAGTCAATCGCAAACAAGTTTTGGTAATTGCGAGTAACTAGCGGATTATTACAAGGCATTTTCAGTGTTGTTGATCCATCAGCCTGTCAAACCACATGCCACTTGGGGGCTGCCAGAGCTGTCAATTCCAAATTTCTGACACTTTTTGTGTAAATACTTTTTACCATGAGTAGGTACTACGAGTACCTACTTGGAATACATACTCCGAGTAGTTTATATTCCAAGTAGGATTGTCATGGAAGAAATATTTTTGAACTAAAAAATTATATGGTAAATTCATTTGTGGATTTAATTTCTTTTGCCCATTCTATACATTGAACGGGGTAAATTCCTAAATATCAATATCTCTATATAGATTACATGGAAGCTATGTCGTGGTGTCCGGTATCCAGACCATTTTAATTGGTTAAATGTGCATATCTGATATATATATATATATATATATATATATATATATGGAACCAAAGTTCTGGATAAATTTGGTTCCAGTATATTGGTAACACCACATGTAAGTGTTAACCTGGTAAAAAAATTTAAAAGCCTAACCACAAGTCGCTTTTAGCTAAAGAGATATTTGATGATATCAAGTGATGGAGCATAGTCTTGGATGCATCCCCATGTAAAAGTGTATTTTGTAATCATCAAAGATGTGTTTATATTCCATTGTCCAGTAGGAGCATTGAAACGAATGGTTTTGCTTAGCTCTGCCCAGCAAGGGTCAGATCCTGTGTTTACTTTCACAACCCTGTTGGGTACTAAACCATTTACATATGGTAAGTTCACAAAAGATCTCAAATGGTTATTAAAACAGTTAGATCTGGGGACAGGCTATAGTAGTAACAGTGTTAGGAGAGGCAAGTTTTGGCTCCAGATTGGCATTCCAGGTGAGTTAGTAAGTTAATTAATTCCTAAATAGCAATATCTCTATATAGATTACAGGTATGCTATGTGGTGGCACGGTCTGTGTGTGCGTATGTGATATTATATATATATGGAACCAAAGTTCTAGATCATTTTGGTTTCAGTATATTGGTAACACCACATCTAAGTGCTAACATTGTAAAAATGGTAAATTAATTTGTGGATTTAGGTTTTTTGTAGGAAATTTCAATTCCAATTACGCAATTCCAATTGTTTTAAAATAATCGATTCCAATTCCGGAATTGAATTGACCCCATATCTGGTCAGAAGCAGTTTAGCAAGGTCTCATATAAAAATATATATTCAGATATAATTTACATTTGTACTGGTATGTTTCCCCTGCTGGTCAAAATTGAGCAGGGAAGATGACAAACATGATCTTACACACAGGTGGATGTCCGTCAACGCCATTTATCATGACTCGTTGCAGCTAATAATGGCCGGTCGGGGTCACTTATCTTGTTTACATGCCTTTCTAACTGACCTTTTAAATCTTTAAAACAAATTTCACAACAAAAATGCAGAGTTTACTGGTACGATGTAATGCATGTCGGGTTGATTATGGTTTTGGAAAAGTGGTGTTATTTTCCTAAATGTGTGTATTGGTGTCTGGACAGATCTAGGAGGTGGAGCGCCAGTCATTGACCTCGCCGGAAATTCAGACAGACCCCCAAGCAAAATATATTTACCATTTATACAGACTGGCGTACTTAGAATTATACCATTCCAACAAACTTTAGGCAGCCAAGATATTTTAAAACACCCGACTACAATACCATATAAGGTGCTTTTGTAAATTGGAGAATACAGGAAAGCAGAATATCGTCAACATAATCAGACTCCTCAGTGAAGGCCATAATCCTTTTCCTTCCAATTCATTATCATCATTTCCCTCCCTCATTCCAATCTACTTTGCTTATTACAAGGCTTTGTTTTTCATTCAAATTGCTAAGTTTGCTTTTGTCTGAAACACGTTGCCCGTAAGTGCATATCATCGGAACATTTCTGAGTGAACTTGTGCTTGTAAAATCACACTTCTTAAAGTTCTTATGGAGCTGGTTGTGGGTATACATCCATGACTGAAGCAGTGCCCATATTCAAAGCAAATGTTAAGTGGTTTAATCTACTACTTTTCTCTTCATATTTAACTAGATCTATACTATAGTAGGCACTTTCATAAAAAATTAGTTTGTTAGTTTGATAAAAAAAGTACAAACATAAAGAACTCAGTTTCTATAACCATATACAGTTTGAATTATGTTAATAGGCAACATGTAAAGAAAGTTATACACATTTTAATCAAATAAATATCATGAATTTATGTCACCAATTACTATTTATTAGCATTGCTGTAATTGTGACCATTATGATGATAAAACCTGGGAGACTAATTCAGAAGTTAACATTAATAACGTTTATTTTCTTGTCTTCATGTAAAAAACTACTTCATCTCCTCATAAGTGGACAAGGACTTTATTACTAAAAATATCAACACCACATTTTTGTGGCCTTTGGATGAATTAGTGCGTGAAACTGTAAATTATTAAAAAGTTGATCTTTGGAAGGAAATAAATCTGAAAAACGTGTCAGTGACATTATTTTTGTTGTCAGATGGTTATTTATGGGATTAATGAGCATCCGATAATATGCTGTACATACATTTTAACATCAAATTGTGAAAAATGTCGGTATTTTGACAGATAATGAATCAGACGATAAAGTTGTTTATTTACGAAAATGGCAACTTGTATGTGATTACATCACAGAAACAAAGGAGGTAGCCAAAAAATCTGAGAAAGTGTTCCTAGTGGTGGTCACAGCCTGCCATTGCTTTATTTGGTGACATTCGGTCATGAAAGTGCCTAACTATAGTATATGAAAAAATCTTGACAAATCAAACTACTCAATGTTATTAACTAGGCTGTTGTTACGTATCCGGGCATCGGAATCCTGTTTGCTGATGATAAAGGTCCGAGCACTATATGCGTGTGCACCAAGTTTGGGTGTTTCCGATGATCGGACGTGGAACAGCAAGCCGAGCATCAGATTCATGTTTGTTGGTGATAAAGATCCGAGCATTTAGCATCAGAACCATGTTCATCAATGTTATTATAAATCTGAGCCATTTCATGATTGTTTTTTATTTTTTATCTACTAGCATCAGTTTCAGTGATGGGACCTGGAAAATGAATTTATCCAGGTTTTCTAGGACACGTGGGAACCCTGATTATTTGTAAAGCTGCCCGGTTGTTTTATCTTCTATTTCTTTGGTATTCATTTGTACCTCTTCAAAACTATCTAAAGCATCTTCTACTTTCAACCTAAATGTGAGGGTAACTACTACGTTCTCGTCCTCCATATTTGAGCGGAAGTAATAGCCAACAAAGAACAATTGGCACATGCACATTGAGTGCTCAGACCTATAACCCTGAGATACAAGGTTCTGATGCTCGGATACGTAATCACTTCGTATTAACTAAATACCAAATTATTTAAAAATATCTTAAAAAATTGTGGGTTTAGCGAAGTTAATGATAATAAAACAAATATTTTATATCTGGCATCACCACATTGTGTTAAATCCCTAAAGACACCAGCATTACAGATGGATGCATCTTCGATTACCCCTAATGGGTCAGTAAAAAATCTAGGGTTATTTTTGACCAATGTATTAACATGTCACAACTCATATCAGTATGCCGAGCTGCCTACTACTACTGAGTACTACCATCTTAAGAACATCCACTGTTTAAAAGCATTCTTGACACAAGAAACACTTGTAACTGTAGTCGATGCCTTTGTTACATCTTATATAGACTATTGTAACTCCCTGTTATATGGCATATCTGATTATAACATTAATCACCTTCAGTGAATTCAAAATAGTGTAGCTTGTATTGTAACAAATACTAGAAAATATGATCATATCACCCCAATTCTTCAAAAACTACATTGGCTACCTGTTAGACAGCGTATCCATTTCAAGATTCTGTTAAACTCAGGTCATCCAGTCAGATACTATTGCAGGTGCCAGTGTCTCGGCTTAAGTCATATGGTGATTGTGCATTTAGTGTTGCAGCCCCCACTTTGTGGAATAGGTTGCCGGCAAATATTAGAAATGTGTCGTCTCTTGAAAATTTTAAATCTAAAAACACATCTATTTAAGGTCACTTTCACAGATAAATAATTATTATCTTTGAAATCATTACAGGGTTTTTACAGACATATTATTTGGGGTATTATTATATTACATATTATTTGTACAGCGCCTTTGAATGGCTCCTGCTAGTAAGGGCGCTTTATTAAATATGCATTATTATTATTATGTGTACTTTAATAATAATTTAATAATAAGCAATTAATCATTTAATAGATCTAATTAATTTAATGCTTGTTCAGAAGGGAAATTTAGCTTAAGTTATTTAGTTAATGATCTAGTCATTCTAGAATAAGACTAGATCTACATCAGTACATGACAGTCAGATCTGGGCTACATACCTTCGATCTCCCCCGGACCAATAGTGAACGATGCTGACTTTTGGTTTTCCCTATTTGAGAAGTGGCTGTTATCGGACTCATAAGATGGTGTAGCTACACAGTCCGATGTATTGATGTCACAACTAGATCTAGACCCTCTAGGACTAGTTCTAGGACCTGTAACATCAGATGAACTTCTTTGTAGCTCTTCTTTTCTAACGAATTCTTGTTCACTTCGTGATCTCTTGGGAAATAGCAAAGGTGGTTCAAGAGTATTGCAATCCCCAGACACGGCTGATTTCTCACCTGGCGATTGACAGTCCATCCAAGAACGCTTTTGAGAGAAACTTTCAACAGAATTTCCAAATTTCTCCGCCATCTTAAGAACGCCCTTCAATGCGCATGCACCAATTGCCTTCTGAGAGTACTTTGTCCCCTTTCCGAATCAATTGAAAGTCGTTATAGCAAGGATTTGGATTTAAATATATGTCAAATTATATTCAGTACAGCATATTAACATATAAAAGATACTTTTAGGCCTAATATTCACACAATAAAAGGGGATTACCTAAAGCTGTAAATTCGCCATGGCACGATGAAAATCATAATGTTTGTTCATCATAATGGCCAACTAAACGATGTGAACTGGTCTCTGATGGACAACTTGTCAGTGCAAGAAGCATTGACAATTTTTCTACACCACCTATGAGAAGGCTATGGAATAGTTCATCCCCAAATCTATGCGAACAAAGGATCACCAGAAAAGGTTCTGGATGAATCGCACAGCTCTATCACTACATAAAAAAGAAACGCCAGGCATGGATGAAATATAAACAAAGTCACATGCAGACCACGTAAGAGCAACACAACTGAAGAATGAGTTGTCACGACTAACACACTCGGTGTGTAGGGAATTTGAAATGGACCTAGCTCGCAATGTTAAAACCAAACCAAAGGCATTCTGGCGGTACTGCAATAGCAAACTGAAGAATAAGCCCAGACTAGGAGACTTGAAGAACAGTGAAGGAACAGTAGTCCGGGGAGATAAGGAGAAGACGGATCTGCTCAATAAGTATTTTGCTAGTGTTTACACACAGGAAAATATTGAGAATCTGCCACCACTAGATACCAAGTATGATGGTCCTCCACTCAGCAAGATGAACATCACAGCTGATACAATAAGAAAAAATAATTACTTAAGCTGAATGTGAACAAAGCAAAGAGATCAGATGGACTTCACCCACGTGTTCTGAGGGAAACAGCTGCTTTAATCTCAAAACCACTCTGTGTCATTTTCCAGAAGTCACTAGACAGCAGCTGCTTGCCCATGAGCTGGAAGACCAGCAACATAACGCCAATACACAAGTAGGCTAGCAGAACACCAGTAGGCAACTACAGACCAGTCAGTCTAACATCAGTAGTAATCAAAGTAATGGAATCAATTATTCGTGACCATCTGGTAGATCACATGATGAAAAACAAGTTATTTTGTTCCAGGAAGTTCTTGTATGACTCAGCTACTAGTTGTCATAGAACTGTGGACAGAGATGTTGGATTCTGGTCACCCAGTTGATGCCATCTATCTCGATTTCAGCAAAGCATTTGACACTGTACCGCACCAAAGATTGTTGAACAAACTGAAGGCGTATGGTATAGTCTGGATATGACTGGATAAAAACATTTTTGACTGGGCGTACCCATCGAGTCGTCGTCAACAGTAGTCTGTCATCGTGGCTGGAGGTGCTCAGTGGCACCCCACAGGACAGTGTCCTGGGACCAATATTGTTTGTACTCACTCACTCAGTTCAACCGTGAGTGTGTTGTAGAACCCAAAATCGACGCGCCTTGTGATCCAGGGCCTAACTCAATACCGCTTTCTTCTCCGTCTCACCAGTCTTCTCCTCATCAGCATGAGTTGGCCATGGGGCTGTGCTTGTTGGGCTTGTTGTTTCTGCAGCTGGAGACGTATTCGCTGGATCAGACGTGGTCCTTAGGGGCCTAAAAGAGCTATGATGGAGCCCTTCACCCCTCAGGACTCTGGAGATCTCCAATTGGGGGCGCCTTTATACGTGGATCTCTGGTCATCATAGGACCATCGTATGAATATCGGCGATTACCAGCTGGGATCGCCCTGTTCGTACTAGATCGGCATTAATCGGTAAATGTCGTGCGCTGATTGTGCGACACTCGTGCGAGTGGTCGGCTACAATCGTACGTGATTGGAATTTAACGCAGGTAATCAGGATCGGTTGTACGAACATCCTACAAGTGTCGTGCGACCAGTCGGCATTAATTGGGAGCAGTCGGTTGTCGGCGTGCATAAATCGTACGGTGATCGTACGGCAGTCGCATGCGTACGATTCAAAACCCCCATTACTTAATCAGGGGGTGAATCTGACTGGTCGTGCGATCACACCGTCATCGTGCGTCGTTCGTGTGACCATCGTACGTTGGTTCAGCCGATTGTTACCGATCTATCGTAAAGTAGTCGCAAAGTGGTCGTAAATGTGACTGCTACCTCAGATTTCATCACGAATCGTACACTCGTCGCAGTCAATGGGCCATAATCGCCAATGTTTCGATCGGATGTGGTCGGGAACTGGTCTTAGGTGCAGTGTGACTGGGGCTTAAGGATGGGCCGCAGCATCTTACGCCCCCTATCAATATCTGTGGGAAGCTGTTCAATAATATAGAGCTAGCTTTAGTTCGACCGTATATCCCTGTAAGTTTTTAGCTTCACGAAGAATTTCTGTGCGATCTGGAAAGTGAGTGGATCTCACAACAATGTCCCTTGGTCTTCATTGGTTATATGGACCTGGGTGTCTTGGCAATCTGTGGCATCTACCTAGCATCATGTTCTGAGCCGTGTTCACGTGAAGAACGTCTTCAAATAACTCAACAAGAACATTTTTGACATAATCTTCACTCTCATTCGGAGCTTCTGGCATTCCAGATATTATTAAATTATTACTGGTGCTCACGCACTCCAGTTACAGCAAACGCTATTTTAGCAGATTATTCTCCCATTACGAAAAACTGATGCGAGGCTTTTGTTTATGGGTTTTTAGTGTAAATTCAGCGTGTATTTCCTTTTTTAGATTCTCAAACAACTGTGACGTTTGATCTTGAATGCTAGTTTGCATTTCCTTAGCCCAAACAGGTTGGCTTATTGTGAATAAATAGAAGGTGTAGTAAATATTTCGGCCACATAATGATGTGTTTGTGAACAAGAGGCGTACGTGACCTTTCACTGCACGTGTTGAAAACAATGGGTCTCGCAGTTACAAAAATGGGCGTACCAAGTTCAAAATTTCTTCAAATATTCTGCCAAAGTTACCAATAATATTCAGTATAGTCAAAACCTACTCTGTGTTGATGGAATATATGTTCATATTTCTAGCCATTCATATATCAATATCACAAATAACAGCTAGTACTCCATTTAAATATTCCATTTATGCTGGAGTGCACGGAAATCACAACTCACGCTAGCCAGCCACAGAGTAAATATATATATTAATATATATACACACACGGAAAGTTATTAATAGGAGGATCTTAGTGACTCCCCACAGATATATTAACAAACCTGGACTCAGCAGGTTTCAGGCTGCTCACTCCAGTTTTCTTAACATAAATAATAGGTAGAACGAATAAGATATCTGTGAATAATCTAAACTTGATCAACAATTACATCCGTAAAGGCAGTTATAGAACATCAAAATTTTGTGGCCGAGTTGTGAGCTGAGACAAAATGTTTATGTGTGGCTTTTACATTCTTAGTTTACCAGTATAGTTACCGGTATGTCATATGCCCAATAAATAGTATGCTGTAAAGTGACTTACATCAGCTGGTGCTTCATCATTAAGGATAAAATTTTGTTTGTCCAGGCTGATATGTTTTGAAAATAAATGTCAGATTGTGAGGGACAAGACTTGCTTCTCAATAGACTGTAGATGATGATTGGTGTTTTACGGCCACCTTTGTGCACATGGCAGGCTAAATTTAATGGGCCGAGCGACATCCAAAGGTATTGAAGCGAAATCAAAGATGAAACACCATTCAGATATGTCCACGCCGAGATTCGAACTCAGGCGATAGTGATCTGTGGTCCAACATGCTACCAATTAGACCACGGAGGCGCCCGCAATAGACTGTAGATAATGTGCATTACTTGAGGACTTTAGTGGGTCTTAAATCATGCACATATCTTGGTTTGGGTCTTTCAACACTCAATCTATTCGATGTTACTAGTTGACTACATAGAAATGAGTCGATATATTACAGTATTATTAAGGTTAGTGTACTAAACATACTAATACTAGTAATAGGCAATTTGTGTATTTATTTTATGTATCAATTATATTTAGGATGTGAGCAAAAGACTGGATTATAGTTCAGATAAACTCAAGGTACCGCAGTGTTGTGGGATCATTGCCGGGGAGTCTTTCTTCATCCAATATGACTTAGGTGTAATGAGCACTGAAGCTAAATAAACCACTCTTTCATTCACTAGAAATAGGATTAACTTGTATTGGAATAAACTATATAACAGAGGTCAGTAGATAAAGTTTGAAAACATTAAAATTACCAGTTAGATGTAGTAGTGCATTTCAACCCATATGTACGTATATATGCCTAAATGTATGTGTACAGTATTAAAGGGTTTCATCATATAAATAATTAATATATAATATTATTTCGGCAAGTTTAAAATAAAGTCAGAGAACAAACAGATGATGATTGGTGTTTTACGGCCACTTTTGTGCACATGGCAGGCTAAATTTAATAGGCCGAGCGACATCCAAAGGTATTGAAGCGAAATCAAAGATGAAACACCATCAGATAGCCACGCCGAGATTGATCAGGAAATGATCTGTGGTACATTCAAAAACCAGGGGGGCCCCCTGGAGATAATTCAATTAATTTGGGAAATTGATGGGCATTCCAATTCCGTAATTAATTGCTTATTTAAAAAAAAATTGGAACTGATAAATTTGGAATTGAAGTTTGCTATCAAAAAAGAAATTAAATCCACAAATAAATTTACCATTTAAATTTTTAATTCAGATATATTTCTTCCATGACATTTCAACTTGGAATATAAACTATTCGGAGTAGGTATTCTAAGTAGGTATTCCGAGTAAAAAGAGTCGGTAAAAATTGGAATTGATCAATTTGATGTGATGATTAAAGATGATGATTGGTGTTTTATGGCCACTTTTCTGCACATGGTAGGCTAAATGGGCCGAGTGACCTCCAATGGTAATGAAGCGATGTCAAAGATGAGACACCTCTTAGATATGCCCACACGGAGATTTGAACACTGGTGGTAGTGATCTGTGATCAAACACGCTACGGTTAGACCACGGAGGCGCCCCTTGTATGTTAGCATTATTAATATTGTAGGAAATACAAGAATAAAGGAGGACTGAAACACCATAACAACACTTACTCATGTTCATAAAGGATAAACAAATGTGTGATAGTATTGAGAATACACAAGAACATAAAGGAGTGCCTACTGTCAGTAAGCTCCATAGTGAAGGAATAATGCCCACTTTTGAATTTTCCCTTGTTTTATATCCCGCCACACTCCCCAAAGCACTCCATAAGTTGAGGCAGCCATAGAACAAATGTTACTGGATTTGAACAGTGTTACTATAACACTTATTTTTCAAACACAAGATATTACAGTGACAGATATTACTAACATAATAATATAGGGTGTTACAAAAATTGTGTTTTTCGTCTCCTTGCAGTTCATTTATGGCTATGTAAAGACAATTAAGGAGGAAACCCATGCCCACATATCCCATAACACATGCAGGTTCTTTTACTTCCCATATAATATAGGCATGATACGAAATGGACAGGGTGTTACCATAAAACTAAACATATTAACTATTCATCACTAAGCAGGATAAAGCTACTGTGACAATAATGTGTGCCTTTTGGGCACAGCCGAAAAACTGAACATCTGTTCGTGTGTCATCGTCTTCTTCCTCGGAGTCAGTGTTGGATTTGTCATACTGTTGAGCCAACAATACATTATCTTCTGTACCATCTAGATCATTGCTGATAGAGCACTACTTGAACAATTTGGTAATGATGGCGGGGTCGATTTAATCCCAGGGCCGTTTTCACCCACTGTGTGACGATAGGTAATGACAGCCATTTCAGGTTGTCTTCTGCTGTGTGTTCGTTTCTGTAATGCTGTTTGAAGTAGTTTATTAGTAGTTCCCATGTGCCAGCTTTGGAAGTAATTAACACATTGTTTGCTATAATTGTTTTCCTCTGACGTGGCTTCTATGGTCATTCTTTCTGTGGCCTCATTTAGGATTCCGTTCAATTACACACACTCATATTTCGATAGTAGATCTAATGACAAGCCTTTGTGATCACGTCACTAATTAGAGCATCGGATTAAATAATCATGCCGGTTATCACAATTAAGTTTGGCTTTGAAAGACAACAGAGAAAACACACCTAATAAATTTGTTTATTGTTCATGTATTTATTATTGTTCATGCATTTACAATATTATTGTATTTCCCCCTAAATTACGCCAAATATTACCTTCCCTTTTAGTATGACTCGCGTATAAGACGCACTCCATTTTGGCGTTGATTTCGGGGTATAAAAAGTGTGACTTATACGTGAGTATAAATGGTAGTTGCTGTTGATTCCTTGTTCCTGCAGTGTTTCTAGAACCGAATGAGCTTCCACAGAATCAAAAGTTTTCTCGTAATCCACAAATGCCATGCTGAGTAGTATGTTGTGTTCCAGGCATTTTTCCTTTAGCTGGTTTTTAGTATGGATGTGGTCGAGAAACTTCTTCTGGATCCGGCTTGTTCGTTTGGCTGATTGGTGTCTAGGACACCTTCCAGTCTGTTGATCATTGCTTTACTAAAGAATTTGTAGATGTCCCATGTTATGCCCATGTCACTGTGCTTTAAATAAATTCAACATCAATCCTGCTGGTAGTTTCGTGTAATTTCAACAATACACTTACTTACCCCACCCCACACACTATTTTCGTCAGCTATCAGACAAGAGAAAATACATAAAAGTTTCCACAGTAGAATCCACTGCAAAGGGAAGCAAGGCAGTAACTGTCTATAAAAGAAGAGTAACTTGTCCAGGGAAGCAAGAAATACCTACATTAAATAAACTAGTTCAATCAGGTCACTCTCACCTGATGTATTTATTTGTTTCAGAACTCAAAGAAACTGATGTTGAAGCACACACTTGTGACATATACTCAAAAATGTGAGAAATTAGCTTCAAAAATATACATCATAAGGTAAATTTATTATTATTTTACACAAACCATTAGCTAGGTGGTGGAAACAAAATACCAAAAATAAGACGTGGTAATGCATGGAATTAACAGCTTACATGACTCAATTCATGAAGACAGTGGTTTTTTTGCTCAAAAGTTGTAGCTGAATAAAATGTTGTATCACAACAGTTATTATTGATGAGAAAATTATTCATTTAATCAAATAGATAAATCAAATAAATATTACTAGATACTTAAATACAGAATAATTAATTATGAGCTTAGGAAAATAACAAACAATTTACAAATAAAGAAAATGAGAGCATTAAACTGTAAACCAAGCAAGCAGTCATATTTGCATACCCTTATCACATGTTGGAGCTAATTAACACAACTTGAGGTGACAAAACAGCCATATACCAACAGATGACAGGATAAACCACGCCAAGGTACACCTTTCTCTACACATAATATGTGTCCATTTCTCATGTATTATTAATTTGGTAAAATCAACAACAGTATATGATTCTTCAGAAAATTAATACACATTTCAATAATGATAATAATAATTAATCTAAATATTTCCTGAGAATCTAACCTAGAGAAGTATATAGTAGATAGTGAGAATGCACTGTATGTTATATTTATTTCTTTGCAGTATAACAGATTTCTTTAAAACAAATTTATTTAAAGGGAACTTTTTTCAACATTGTTCAGCTGTATTAGTGCATAGTGACAGCATTGGTTTATGAAGAAACACTTGTAACAAACAAATAAAACTCTTAAATATTTAGTTTGAAAGTCCTGTTATCCAATAAAAAGCAACAGGAAAGACACATGTTACACACTGATAACTGTCCATTAAGTCTCAAAAATTATATTTAATAATACAAAAATACTTCATAAAGACAGATACTTGTACAAGTATAAGCCATAGGTACACATAGCTATATTTATGTAGACTAATGTGATCATTTTAACATAGTTCAGCAAGTAATGAAAACATTCTTAAGCCAATTTACAAAAAAACACTAACCCATAATTGAACTAATTTTATTACAAACAGACAAATTAACTGTTAACCCTCTCGTGAACAAGTAAAACAAAATGAATCCTGTACAGTGGAATGCATATCCAACGAGAAAGATGTGGCACATGCAAAATAGTTTTGATTTAACACTCTGATCACAATATAACAGAGCTCTGTGGAAAGACAAAAAAGGAAAATGGGCAGAGCCCAAGTGAATGCCAATGGACTGGTTCAGACCTTTTTTAAAGATATTATCAGCCAAAACTCAATTAGCATTTTTAAAGTCACATTTCCCATAATTCTTGTGTAATGAACACACAAGACTAGTACTGATATTTCATGGGTACTACCCTGTTAAGAATAACAGTCATCATATTGACTGAAGCACATTTACAAACATATAAATTAAAATTTACATTCACCTTTTTGGTATAGAAGACAGGTACAAACAGCTTCTACTACTTCACAGTGACACAATTAGTACTATATATATATATATAATAATAATAAAAAGGAAGAAAGCTGACAAACTTACATGAACACAAAGAAGTATACATGCATACCCAAATGAAAGACTGACCACATGACCCAAAAGATCATTTTCTCTTTTACTGCTTGGAGATTTTAGTGTCTGTATTTTTTAAATGAATACTGCTAAAATGCAGCATGTTATAAAAATAATCTGTAAATTACAAACATAACAAGTACTAGAGTTGGTCAATATCCTAACACATGAAGCACAACCCATAAGGTAATCAACATCAGTCATTCTTCCTCTTAGCTGACTCTGCCTGGGTAGATGGGTTGATGAGCTCTTCATATGTGCCATTCATCACTTCAACAGCACATCGTCTTGGAAACCAACCTCGTATCCGCCTCGTCCCTAAACAAAAACCAAAATCAGTCTCAACATAGGTGAAATGCTTTGACAAATAGACCTAAATGATGCAGGTACTGCAAAATTATTATCTTTCAAAATAAATACCTTAAAACATGAACTACAGACCGATTCAATCACCGCTGGTACCACCATGCGGCTGAGTTTCACACTAGGGTCTTGGGTTAAAAGTCTAAGAAACACTGTGGTTCATGGTGATTTAAATGTCTTATTAACAGCTGTAGTTAGGCTATTTACCATCTACACTTGGATTTTATCTATAATCCACTAAGGGTATGTGATCTCCAGATCGTAATTTTGCATTTAATAGAAATGGCATAGACTTCATCCAATAGATATATGCCATTAAACTAAGTAATGCTCCGTGCGATTTGTATGGCTATCATGGTCTGGCCTGTCTAGTTCAAACCTATTTTTTGTTGAAACTTTGGCATATGACATGACAATGTGAATGGATTACATCAATGATCACATAAATTATAATTCAATGGGTGATTCCTATTACTGTAATATTGGTATTTATGCATGATATCTTGTATTGAAAGTAAATGGTTTTATTTTCTGAATCAGCCATTCGTGCAACGGCTGTTAATACTCTAATGTAATAACATTTTTTATTTAATAATATAGAGGTAATACATATATGATTGGTTGCTGGGTACAAGTAAAAATAATATTTCCAAAACTCTACATTAAATATTTTTTAAATCTTCATTAAAATCAATTTACATTCAGCTAAAAGTTTAATTTTAAAATCATTTATTTAATCCATTGAATCACACGCTAAAAAAATAATCCCCTACAAATCAACATGAAGAATGAAAACTTAGCTGTAGACTACCATTCATCTGGAAAAATCAGTCCGCTCAATGATAGGGTTATATCCTGATAAGAGTTGTGTTAAATCTTTTGGAAAATCACAATCGTTCAGCTGAAATACTACTCTCAGTTTCTGTGTAATATGAAATAATTTATTGAAAGATTTCTAGTATTTACCATTAGGGAAAAGATGCCATCCCCTATTAACAGTGGGCACCATTGCTGTTTCTAACCCGAGACCACAGTTAGTAACCGATGTAAAGCATTTTGCCTGGATCGGTCTATTGTAGTATATGGTTCTAATGTATATTAAAAGCAATTTTTAACAGTTGCATGGACTAGTATAAACAAGGTCTTTTTAAAGGTGATTCAATATGAATTAAATGGATGCAATTATCCAAATGTTGTACCTTGGTATGTTGTTAAAAAATTCCCAAAAGCCAAGATAATGTTTGTTGAATCAAGTTTACAGCAGAAATGAGGTCAATTCAATTCCGGAATTGATGGTCAATTCCAAAATTATAATTGATTATTTAAAAAAAACTGGAATTGATAAATTTTGAATTAGAATTGAACTTTCCTACAAAAAATTAATTTTTCAATTCAGAAATATTTCTTCCATGACAAACCTACTTGGAATAAAACTGGAATTGATAAATTTGATGTGGAATTGACCAAATGGAATTGACCCCATGTCTGGTCCACAGTACTCACTTTTCAGTTCATTGTCAGTAATTAGTTTATCGCCATACAGCCAACGCCTGAAATAAGGGTAATTACACAAAATAAATTGAATACCTAATTATAATCCATATAATTCAGTTCTGCCTTCACTAGACATTTTCAAGTACCTAGATTGGCTGCTTACCAATGAGGTCTTAGCTATGTAATATGTAATTTTATTTTCTTTATCAACTAATATCTCCGCTGTTTACCTTGTAAACCAAAAATAAAAAGAGCAACCAAGAAGAACCTAAATTATCTATGACACCTACTTCTTCCAGCGGGTAACAACAATCCTATCACCGGGATTCACTGCAATTCTAGGTTCATCAGTACAAGGCGGGCAACAGCACACTTGAGGTCCCATGGTTATAGGGAAGTAACTACCAGCATACTTCTCCTGTATTGTGTACTCGACGCTACGCTCCTTCTTCTCATGTTTCTGTTTGATCTGTTCTATCTGATGATTATACACCAATTAGACTGATAACAACAACCATGTATATAATAATGTTAATTGTTTATGCATGACTCAACCAGTGGGAATATAAAACTGTTAGCTAAAATAAAAAGCTTCGTTGTTAAGAATTAATTTTGCAGATAATACTAACAATTAAACATTGTCAACTCTGTATTACCATATTATTGCTATCGTTAATTAATGTTCTACAGAAGTTCTGTCCATTGCACAATAACAGACACACAGTGATGCCCTGACTGACTGAAGATCTTTCAGCTTGCCCACATATTTAATAAAACCATCACATTTCATACACCGATATTATTCAAATAGTAAGACAAGCCGATTCTAGTACTTACAGTAAATGTGTACTGGTCACAACCCTCTATAACTGGCCACCAAATACCATTTAACTCTGGCCTTCGCTTCCAGTGAAACACTAATTTAAAGTTATTCCACTTTCCTAAGTTATATGGATAGACAAACTCCGGCTCACCCTCATCCAGATCTCTATAGTAAGCCTGCAACATTAAGAAAGAATCGTTAAAAAAGACAAATAATTAAAACCAATCCAGCACACATTGATTTCCATCTCTGTACACAAGGTTCTACCGATTGATTGTTTCTGGCTGTTATCCTAGCACTGATCTCAGCTAGAACTTGTAGCTAAGGGCCACTCCTAAGGAAAATAATATTCCATGAGCTGGAGGTTTGCTGTACAGTCTGCAAGCAACTGTAAAACAAGAGCTCCTCATATAGCTCAGTTAATTATGACATATTAATTGGGTTGATAGACATATTGTAGAACTACACTTATGTATTCATTGGGCAGGATGTTGACAAGAGGTAGTTCAACTACCTGGTTATCAGCAGCACAATTAGAAATAATTTATGTAACAAAAAATAATAATGGCCGAAATGGCAGTTATTTTACTTGGCTGGCTACTTCAAATGAGGGAGACAAATATGGCCAGCAAATTTCTGCTTCACCAACGAGGCTTATTCTAAACAAATTTAGAATTTATGATTGATATAAAACACATTTGAATTACTGAATATTGCTGACTAAAACTATGAACAGTATCTGTTTATTTAAATATTTAAATTTAACATTAATGTCTGATCATGTTCAGTATAAAAAAGAAGAATATTACTGTAATCTTCTTTAAGGGATTACAATGATAAGAACACACCTTTGTCCCAGATTAATTTCATTTTTATTTACCTACATCTAGCTGGTTAGGAAATATATTTTGAAAATAATATATAATTATTTTCAAAATAATTTACCTTTTCTATGATCCATGATTCAATCCCTGTCTCGTTCTTCAAGATACTTTTCATCTGGAACATATTCATAAAATTAAATGGACTCATCCATGTGTCAATTTCATTTGGGTAATTAAAAAAAATCTAGCTTTTATTCATGAAACAACGTATAAGTAAACTATTTACAATTTGATCAAATACTGAAGAACATAAACCGAGTGGCACTAACTATGAAACAAGTAACAGAGAATGATGATCTAACTCTAGATGCTGAAAATTAAATGATAAGTGATAACTGCCCAATGACAAATACTTACCTGAATATAAAACAATGCCCCTACAGCTATGATCACCCCAATAGCCAGTCCCACAGCAAACATACAGCCTATGAAGCTTTTAATACCAAGCTGGACGAGAGGTTCTCTCCCACTACCATAATATATGTAGAAAGTCTGAGAAAAAGGAATGCATATTCAACAAAACCATGGACAAAAACAAAGCAAGTTTCATGACCTTCACCAGGCATGGAAAGTGGGTGGCGGTGACTATGGGGGAGCAGCACGAAGTTGGAACAGTTGATAATCATTTGCCGACGGACAGTAATGGCACCACAATGAAAGACAATGTTAAAGAAGTAATGCAGTAATAAAAAAAAATTGAGACCATAATTAAGACAAACAAATAAGAGAAACCATAATAAAGATCACACTAAACAAAATCACACCCAAGAAGAGAGAAGTTCCAAAAAACAACAAAGTCACACACAATGAAAACTGTGGTACACTGGCCTGACATGCGCTTATAAGTAAACACTATGACATTTAGGCTTGTTTGTGTGTGTATATGTGTGTGTTTGTGCATATACACAAACACACAATAATCGGGATGCACACCATATAACAGTGATATCTATTCATGCAGACAAGGTGGCTTCCTATATGCCACAAAACGTATAATTTCCATAGATCTATTTACCTGTATGTATAATAGGTAGCCAACAGCAAAAGTGACACCCACTGAGAGACTCACACTGAAGAAGGATACGACAAACAGATCCTGGCTCAGACCAGATGAAGGATCTAAGTAAACATTTGTCCATACACTGACCTCCTGAGTAGACAGGAAAAAAACAAAACACAAAAATGTACTATGAAACCATACAACAAACAACAAAAATCTAACATCCAAATGGGCCATTGTCACGATATCAAAACTCAATTAAACTGTTGGAAGATTTGCTCAAACTTGACCTCAGAGGGAGTGCAGAATACAACAGACTATGATTTCAAATAATCTATGAAGACATAAAGCAACTGGTTCTGGGAGAAACCCCACTTGATCAATCCACACCTCAGCAGTAATCAGAAAATGCTGCTAACTTTACTTAACAGTGGCAAAGAGAAATCACAGGAGACAAAACCACAGTCACATAATAGTTATGATGGTTGACCAATAAACTGTCGACAGTTTCACAAAAACTGGAGGCGTTCAGAAGCCCATCATTATGTTCAAGCCATGCCAGGTGAAAAATCATGAAATATAAAGTGTTCAATAAATGGAATAAACAATTATCAAAAAGTTAATGTCACACATTTACTGATTATTCTGGAATAATGAATTGGAAACTTTTTCTATTTTATATATAAACAATATTTAAATAACTTATGCTAATTGTGTGCACGTTACTATCAAGAAATATACCATTTATAGCAAAAATATATCTCTTTTGTTGAAATATACGTTTTTCCAAATTAGTGAAGTACTCATAATAAAATGCAAGATTAAAAATGCTGACATCAGGTAATATTACCATGATATTACCAGAAATTGTATACATAATGGAATATCAACTTTCTGTCTTGACACACACACAATTCCATGACAGTTGTTTAATTAATATAATCATATGCCATAAAATATACTAGACATCATTAGGCCAAAGCTGTAACATGACACTATATTGTGAACATCTATTGACTTCTTTGGGTAATAAACAAATTAGTTTTTTGGAGATCATAATGTTTAGTTTAAGAACTGTCAAATCTATTGGAGTTCAACTTGGCTGGAAGTATATTATTTCTATCTATTAGTTATAGATTCACCAGCTGGAACCTACATTTTGTACATGAATGTCTGGATACAGTTTCTTTGATGTTATCATTGGGAATTAACAATAACTCTTATGGTATCATTTCATAGAAAACCACCTGCCTAAAGTCAGTAAAATTATTTAATCCAAGGCGCATTACAGGTGATTATGTGCAATGAATACGCTCAACTACCTGTGGCGAATAAGTTCGGGAATGCTGCAGGCACCAAACTAGAAATTCCACACCAACATCTTCATCATGAAGAGCATGAAAGACATCTGAGGATATGGGGCATATTGTCTTTGAAAATGTTTGAAGGCAATATTTAAAACAAAGCCTGATTAGTGGAGAATCGGGTTAAGTATGAAGATGGCAATCTGCAGTGCTAACCAAACCAAAAGGGATCATTCAAGCAGAAGGAACAGACACTGTTAAAAAGACTGTGCATATTATATTATAGATAATTACTGACGATCCAGCTTTTCCAACCAAGTTCTTATTCAACCATTAATTAACTAACTCTTCCACTGAACACCACAAAACAATACCTAACCGCTATAGCATAGAAATAACTGTAACTGTATTACTGATATAAATAAGAACAAATTACGAGTATTAAAATTCTACTGGAGATACAAACTGCTTTGCTCTATAATAACCAATGCATATAACGTCAACAGCAAGATCTGACAAATTAAAAAGAAGGAAACACATCTGCTTCGTTCTTTCTCAAACACAACATCTTTGTTATGACAAGACTACAGAATTGAAAAAAAAATCCAGGAAAACACAGACTGATATTATGGTTTGATAACAGTGAGTAAATTATGCCTACAGAACATTTCAACTATACTTCTTTCCATTTCAGTCATTGAATTAAGTGGAAAATGATTAATCTTGCAAAAGACAAGATAAACCAGAGTACAGGTTGCAGAAGGATATTAGAAATGTGTTGCCTTTTTGAAAAGTTTAAATCTGTTCTGAAAACACACCGATTCAAGGTTGCTTTCACAGATAAATAATGATTATCATTCAAATCCTTTATGGTGTTTTTATAGAAATATTATTTGGGGTATCACTAAATTTGAATGGTTCCTGCTAGCAAGGGCGCTTTTACAGCCTGGAGGTTTGCAGTATATTTCTCTAACTACTGTACCATTAGAATACCCTCTATAAATGGTCATGGTTATTCAAGTACATATTTAACTCATAAGTGTAGAGTGAAATGCTCATTTGGAACCCTGCTAAACCAAGTGGGCAAGAAGGTATTTGTGTGTACTACTCCAAACAGGAGAACAATCTGGGACTATTATTAGAACTAGCATTAAATGACTACTTAAAGCAGCATTCAAACACAATGTATTACCATCAATTGCATTATTAGAATACTTCCTGCAATCTGTTAAATACATTTTGCTCTGTAATTTCGTTTTCTAGAACTTCACTCAATTGTCTCTGCTATTTCTGTTCACGATACATGTCACAGGTTTGTTTGGCCTAATGTTGTCACGCCCTTTGATCAGTAAGAACAGTTCGAATGGTTAAAGACCAAATCGGCATACTGACCCTGTTTATGGCTCTGTACATGGCTGGTATTAGTATAGCGAGGGCATGTATACAGCCACACGGTGCAAAGAAGAGGAATGCTGTGAAACTGCCATGGTTACGATGTCCGACACAGTTGTTTATCCACGGACAGTGATGATCCATCTTCATCACACAGCTGAAATAGGACACAAAAATAACATACTGTAAGAAAAATCGGATTTAAGCAGATGCTTCAAACTGACAATTTTCATTTTATTTGAAGAGATAGACTGCTTGACATATAATACCTTAAAACAGAAGAAAACTATTCCAGTAAATAAAGAATGGTCTTAACATATTTTTTAAATTATTTTAATTACACTTTGGTCAGAATACACACCGCTGACATTTCCTACAATGATGAGATCGGGGGGCTTTGTATCCTTCACACTGATTACAATACTGGAGATATTTTAAATCGGATTCCTTTTCCTATAAACAGATAACCAATAAACATGTTACACAATGTGTCATGTTGATACCAGTTGCTACTATGCTAGCCAATTTAATACAAATGTATTCACTAAAAACAGGAAATCATCAATTCACATCATAAACAGCATTGTATGTATGCAGTAAGATCTTATACCGAACACAATACGCAATTGGTAGCCAATGTAACTCCAACAGAATAGGCTCATAAATGTGGGCATGCCTAATTGTTCTGCTTATCAACTATACATGGTGCTTAATGTGTTGTAGTTTACTGATGGCATTACTAGGGAGACCATATTATAGCAGACAATAATAAAGCTGTGATGTCACCATACTGTTGACATCCTATGGTAATACATACACACACTTTGTGTACAAACGTGGAGTGCACAAGAGCAAACAGTTTTCACTTCAGAAGAACCATAACTGATACAGAATTACATGAAAGTATCAAAGCTAAATAAATGAACATGAATGATAAATCGGTCTGACGCAGATGTTGTAGCTTCTCCATTCACAGCACAAATGGCTACCAATTCAAGTAATGTAACCAGATTCCGAGCATCTATTAAAGAGGGGCTAGATCCAGCCTATTATTAATTGTCTAAACGTGTGTTGAGGCCAAACAACCACTCACATCAAATTGTCATTAAAATAACTGTTGTTTTGCCAGTGAAACTAGTTCACAATTATAAGAGCAGACTATGTTTAATAAAGGCTTCTTTTGAATTTGATCCACCGATGACACTCTTAAATCACCAAGATTAAAATATGGTTGATAATGAGGGATAAAACTTTATCATCGATTATTACAGGATCAGCTGTAGCAATAAAGGTAAACATTTCTAGTAAAGATAAGGATTTAGTAGTCTTTAAAATAATTAAATGCCAAGCACTATATATTGTTACTGTTAGTGGTGTTTGATTCAATGAATAGTTATCACGGGAACTGGAATCATGAACAATTTCCTCACCAACTGCTTGGTGTACCTCACTGAGGTCACGAGACACCATATATACTTGCATATAATATAAGTCACACTTTTTATACTCTGAAATCGATGCCAAAAATTGAGTGTGACTTATACTTATTTGGTTATATGCAAACAAATCTCAAGACCAATGCTTCATATTTTAAATGCTTTTATTTACAAAATTATTGGATTTTTGCTTTTATTAGCAGTAGCTAGGGGAAATGAGAATATCAAATGAAACATTTCGCAGTCACTAATTGAACCAGCAGTCTGGAGGTCTGCAGTACTGAGCACAACCAATCATATTATTGGAACCCCCCCTCAGAAGTAGTTTTTATATATCTAAATTACAGAAGGTTATAATGAGACATTCTACATGTCTGTGTACATGTTTAACACACACATACTATAAATACATTAAATTCTTTTAATTAGCATAATTATTTCTGATATGCCTCTATCAAATCTATATTTGAATCTGTTGTCAAAACCACATGATGTTTCATACATAACTACTTCAGGATGGAAAAACATTTATCAAATAATTGTCTCACTATGAGTTGGTATATTAATCTGTTGTGTTGTTAAGAAATAAAGTACGGGGGTCCAACAAAAAATACCAGGGTCAGATATTGGTAGGCATCAAGGGCATACAATGGTCCAAAGTTGCATTGGAAAACGAAAGTAGCCAGATCTCTACAAAGTAGTAGGTGGGTCAAATGTCCCAGCTTCTAACAAGATCACTATAAAGCCTAATGGCTACCAAATGATATGGCAGAAAGCAGACTTTCAGCTAGAAAGTTAAAGTAGGGTGTCCACTTTTGGTTTAGTGGAAAGAAATAAGGTCGTCAGTTCCCCAACTTTGTACATGTGTTCTTAAGGTTCTGCTTGGGAATCTACCATTCTAATAGTACTGAGTGATGATGATGATTGATGTTTTATGGCCACTTTTGTGCACATGGTAGGCTAAATGGACCGAGTGACCTCCAACGGTAATGAAGCGAAGTGAAAGATGAAACATCCTTCAGATATGACCATCCCGAGATTCGAACTCAGGTGGTAGTAATCTGTGGTCCAACATACTACCAATTAGACCACAGAGGCGCCCTAGAATCTTGAGTGCAAGGTAATAAAAAATATTGTGTTGAACATCAGAATCATGACTATCCACTTAGTCACGAATTCTATCAACTTTGAATCTGGCCAAGGCTTTTGATTAGATCTCAAGTTTTATTTAAGTTATGCTCCAACTGGCAAAAACTTATTTTCCCCAACCAGGTACTTACAAATTTCAAATCAAAATAAGCAAAGGGAACATTCATATGTAGAACATTGGAAGAATTGTAGGTTGAACTTATTGTTCATGCTTCATCACAATCAGATTTCTATTTTGGATGTCCAGGAAGCAAATTTTACAGATTAACACTAAAGACAGCTGAAGTAACAATTGGTGTAAATATAATCAATAGTCAGGCCTATAACATGGCCACAGAGGGACACCATTTAGCAATCACACACTGTGAAACAAGATTAAAATAAATGATATAGATTTGATTGAACTAAATTCCACTAATTCATAATGACACCATTTAATCAGCAAACTACTTCACACATGGAAATTAGAGCAAGTTTACTACCAATTAGATCTAAAGACATGTCTGCTGTAAGTCTATTACAATAAACATGTCTTTAGTTGATCTGCCTCTACAGGGTTGATACTTATTTTGACAGCTCAAATTCCAGGACCCTTTCAGCGAATTCATGAACTCTTTTAACATGCGATAATATACACATATTTTCAATGAAAGCAGTGCTACCATGGATGGACATTGAAATAATACAAACAATGTAGGTCAGTAGTGTTCAATAGGTGGTGTAATGACTGAATTCCTGTATGCTTATGATTAGACATATTGATCCAATATGTCCAAATTCCAGGACTTTCAAGGACCTCCACACTAACACAAAATCCCAGGACCTTCCAGGCCTGGAATCCAAATTCCAGGACTTTCATAGGACCTGTGTGAACCCTGCACCTTTTTAACCTGACTATATTGTTCACATTGGGTGCCACTATATTAAAAATGTAATTGCTATTCTTATGTTATCTTTTATTTCTTACATTTTCTTATCCAGTTTCTCAATTTTGAGTTTATCAATGAAAGAGGGCCTCAGAATACTAATAACTTTTAAATACTTTCTACATCTCATAAACTTAAAGTAATATTTTAACACAGAGTAAAATCAATGAATTCTGGACTTTTTGAAATTATTATTACAAATTTTAAATTACATACAAATAAACAAATGCATGGAATTCAAACTGCAGCATGTTAACAATATTCGTCTCTGTAGCATAAAATAAATTATCATAAATTAATTTATCATAAAGGCCATTGACTAAAACACATTTTCAAGTACTCCTGTGAAATTGATGGCTTCAACATCTTACAGCAATCATGCATTATGAAAGACCAAACGAATACTGTTGATGGTATCATCTTTAAAAAGATTGTAACAACAGTGTTATCAGTTACTGTAGCATAAAATAAATTTGTATTTTCATCCATATTACACCAAAAAAATGGTGTATGCTAGTATTGGTAATTATGCTGTGTATAAATTACTCAACTGCAGTATAGGTATTGAATATCAAACACAAAGTATGGCAGCAATCAATACCCAAAAAATTGGCAATGAATTATCACTAATTTGCAAATAAGCCAGATGATTTGTAACACATCAAAGTTTTTGTGAATGCACTACTTAGACTTTCTGAATGTTTCAAGCCAGTTTGCCATATACTTTCAACAGTGTTTTTTACTTTTTATTCTCCGACGTTACAACCGTTGTGGTTAAATACCACAGAAAGCAATGAGATTAGGCCCACAACTATATTCAAATAAAGTACAACTGATGTCAGATGGAAATAAATAACAAAAGTATCATTTAGTTGGGAAAGAAAACCTGAAAATTGGAAAAATTTAATTTGGGTAAATGTGAAATGAAAGTTATTTAAATTACAGTCTTTACACAATGTTAATACACATATAAATAATATAACTTACAGGCTTCCAACCAAGTGGGACATAACCAGGTCCAACAACAGCTGATGAAAACAGGTTATATAATGTTAATACATCCCACATTAGGAATATGGCCATGTTCACAGCACCACCTAGTGTATATATTGGCCACCACTGAAGCCCACAGATGATTGCACTGATTGATATGCAAGAAATGACACCCAAGGCCAGCAGAGGGCCCCAGTGTATCATACGCAGCATCCCTTGCATTCTCCTTCTGTAGATCTCACAATGAAGAAAACATCAAATCCAGATATATCCACAAGACAACTGAAGAAACAAGAAAATGCATGTTAACAACATGATTATTATCATGGTTATTTCTTAATCTATATTTCAGAGAAAATAAAAATGTATAAACTAATATCCAGGAATCAGTACTAAGAATCAGTAATCCAGGACTATTGTGTTCTGCTTTTGCGTTAGTGATTAGACCAAAACACTAACTCAAATGAGCTAGTAAATCTAAATGTTGCTGTTTTATGGCCACTTTTGCGCACAAGGTAGGCTAAATGGGATGAGCGACCTTCAAAGGTAATGGAGTGAAAGATGAAACACCCTCCTGACACAGCCGGCCAGGGTTTGAACCCAGATGCTATAGATCTGTGCCCAAATGCGCTACCAGTACCAGTTAGGCCATAAGAATTAAGATAAATACAAAATCTATTCACTATTTCCTTGGTCTTTCACTATGCTGCATCACTCTAGCTGTAAATACTCGCATTGATGATGACTGAGTTACCAGTATTATATTTGGTGATAGTGAATTTTTAGAAGGTGAGGGGTGAGATAGACTTGATCCAGCTTTTTCAACAGTAGGTGACGTCTGAGGTCGTCTATTTTACATTCTCTCTTCACCTATTTTATGGACAGTAAAATGGTCTGCAACTTTGGTTTTGGCAAAAAAGTGGCCTAGAATACATCAAATACTCCATTTTCCCAACTTTTTCAAGGGAGAGCCCTTAACTCCCCCTTCCAATGGAGAAGGGCCACTACTGTGTTAGTGACTACCACTACCTCACGGCCAGCACTTCACTACCCTGCCTCCTCCCTCCAGTAATGCCATTGCAGTATTTTTACAGCCTACCACAGGTGAGCTGCTGCCTACTTTTTGTAAGGGGTCTTCTATTCTATTCCCTACTGAAAAGGGTGTTGACCCCGTAGTATTCTTCAACAGAACAGTTGACAAACGAACCAGGGGACTTAGTAAGAGATTTTTCATGGGGTGCTGCCGACTTGAAATCAGGAAACTTGTATTTCAGGACTGGAACTCTTTATTGGAACATGCTGTCATAGCCTTTACCTTAATTCTTTCAAGTCTGGTTTTGACAAGTACTGGAAAGATGACATGTACACGATGCCATGGTCTGTATGATAATACCTGCATATATAATGTACAAATAGTAAAGCCTGAAATACCCTACAGGCACTCGACTTTTTAAAATTACAAACTCATGTAAATTAACCAGGGTTATTCCACTCAGATGAGTAACCTTGTCGCCTGTGGCTGTGCATTAGACAGCTCAGCATTGTCGGCGATAATACTGGTACTAGGTACAGCAGTGCGCTAAACTAATGTGTTGAATCATCGAAATAGACCCGAGTATAGAATAGTGACATATCTGAGGCCAGGAAACGATGAAACAAGAAATATAGTAATAGCGTAATACTAAAGTTGAGATCTAATAGATCTAGATTCTAGGACTGAAAGTAAACTTTAACTTGTGAAAGAGGGTCGGTCACCCGATCAGCTCAGCCGTGAGTTGTACTTACGGGAATAGAAAATCGGGATATTGTTATAATACTTCTTCACTGGCTTTCATATTGTGCATGATAGTCGTGATACAGTTCAACTGAACAACTATTATAAATTTCTTAAACACGCCCCAACAAATCGTGTAAACGTCAAACCGCCAACTTCGACATCTGCAAACCGGAAGTCTGCTACTCCACCTAACAGTCCGATTCGTCCCTTTGTTGATTCGTACATAAGCAGAATTGCCCTTGCTAAAATACATCTTCAACAAATTAATTTTATTCTTTATTGCTTTATTGGCTGTCCTAGTGCATACTATTGTATTTATACTATTTTATTCGGTTTATAACAGAAAGTTTATCAAATTTTATTCTCTTCTGCTTAATAGTAGGCTGAGGTGATCAAGGCTGTTGAATGTCAAACATCCATCAAACTTAGTAACTGTAATAATAATAATAATAATGGCCAAAATGGCAGTTATTTTACGTGGCTTAGCTACCTCAAACGAGGGAGACGCATATGTTTTGTAATTTACTGCTTCGCCACGGGCACTAATTCGAAATCTAACATTATTAAAATTGAATCCATGTCATATACTGACACTATTTTCACGTAGAAATTAGGTTGAGCCCACTCACGATTTCCAAGTAGAAAGCCTTGTTTCACTTTATTTGAACGTCGATTACGTACATTTCACTATTTTAACACTGATCCGAATTATATTCTGATTTAGTTTCTTCATGCAATATGTAACTGAATACATCATTTTATAAATAAGATAATTATCAAAACAGTACCTCACAGTTATAATGTCATATATGTCATATATGTATTTTTGGATAATTGGGGTGATCTGATAATATATTTAATTATTTGTCACTATGCGAGCTGCACCATTCTGAATTCGCTGGTTGTGAGAGATATTATAATCATATATGCCATATAACAGGGAATTATAATGACCTGTACATCATAGAACAAAGGAATAGACCACACTAACTGGGGTTTTTTGTTTCAAGAATGATTTTAAACAGTGGATGTTCTTAAGCTGGTAGTAGGCAGCTTATCAAACTGTGTGACGTGTTCATGCATATTAGTGATGAAGCTATTTAAATTGATAATATCTATTTTATGATAATTTAAGTTTATAATACAAGTGATATTTAACGCCATATCGCTGCGCAATGAAGTCAAGAGAACGTGTGCACATTGTGAAATGCAAAGGACAAAGAAAGGGATATTGTGATCCAGCAGATATTCATGACAAATCATTAGTAAAAATATCAGTTCCAACTGAAAACATTTAAGTGCTTTACATGATAGACTATACACGTCTTTCAACCTGGAGAAACGCATAAATACACCAGACAGATTCAGAGGAAAAAGTAATTGACAAAATAGTATCACTTTGAACCCGAACTATTGCTGTTTCGGTAGTGCGACGACTTTTATATTCATTAAACTTATTATTGAATAAATATTTGTTGAGACGGAAACCAACTGCCCCTTTATAACTGAATATTAATATGTTAAATTGGAAACAGGTCTGGTTAGACCATGACAAACCAAACTGTTAAAAAAAAATTAATAGTTTTACAAGAGCATTTTTCTTGGTTCTTGATAAATCCCCAGGGATAATGATTTATTAACTATGATTTTAATTTAGCTGACGAAAACATCCTGGTACTCTTTTACAATATACGTAGGAAGAGGATAAACTGAACAAAAATTACGCAATATTAACAGAGAGTCAAGGCTAGACGTTATTTCCACTTTAAAATAAAGTTAATTTCAGTTATTAACAAAAAGGAAAATTAATATCATCCGATATTTATTTTTATAGCTTACTTGATAACATGGAAATATTAAACATAGATTTATTCATAAAAAATAAGTTGATTACTTATTAAACATGAAATATAATTAAAAAAGAGTGATACTCAATGAAAAACATCCACTGTTTATAATAAGTTATAAACAGTGTATAATGTGTTAAAATAATGTGGCGATTTAATTACTGAATAAGGAATGTAAGATAAATGTTGATAATTATTGATTATGGAATAAATATTAACTTCCCTAATATTGTTAAATAAAATAAAGCACATCAAAGCTAAGATCAATATTCTTAAGTATATAATAGTATATAATAGTATGTATATATTTTCACCCAGAGTGTAGTGTCCAGGTTTTGTATAAATGTCTACCGTAACACCCAATCATAAATATAATTTAATCTATGCACAAACCAAAACCCAACTATGCACAAATACATGAAACACCTGAAAGCAATGAAATACTACTACTACTACTACTACTACTACTACTAATGACGATGATGATAATAATAATCTGATCATGCTCTAAAACAAGTAATACAAATTCTAAAGGGAGCACTGGAAATGTATTATTTTTACCATTTTGAAGAACTCCGAAACAGACCTACCGCACTGGACTCGCCAGACATACAACAAGCAGCAGTGGATCTATCCATGAGATGTGACAAGCCTACCAAGGAAGAAATCAGGAGAGCCATAAAGGACCCGAAGAAAAAGTAAAACAGTAGGACCAGACAACATCCCAGCAGAAACATTCAAGACAGACATCGAAACGTCTGTGGAGCTATTGTGCCCCTTCTTTACATATATTTGGGTAAAGAAAGAGGCGGCATCAGACTGGAGAGAGGGATACCTCATAAAACACCCCAAGAAAGGAAACCTCAGAAACCGTTCCGACTACAGAGGAATCACACTTCTGTCAGTGCCGGGAAAAATCTTCAACAGAATAATCTTGGAAAGAATGAAAGGTGAAATTGACCCATGGCTGAGAGATCAACAAGCTGGATTCCGCCCAAACAGAATATGTGTGGATCAGATTATAACACTACGCACCAGAGTAGAGCAATCTTTGTAATGGAACTCCTCACTCTACATCAACTTTGTCGACTACGAAAAGGCGTTTGACAGTATTAACAGGGATACAATATGGAGACTACTACGATATTACGGCATACCGACAAAACCGGTCAGTTTGATTAAGAACAACTACGACGGAACAGGTTGCAGAATAATCCACGGAGGACAACTAACCAAACATTTCGTGAATACTGGAGTTATATAAGGTTGCTTGTTCCCATTCCTCTTCCTTCTGGTCGTCGACTGGATTATAAAGACATACACAAAGCAGAGACTAAATGGAATCCAGTTGACACTATAAAGGCACAACTTGAAGATTTGGACTTTGCAGAGGATGTGGCACTGTTGTCGCACAGCCATCAACAAATGCAGGAGAAGACCAGTGAACTGGCAGCCATCTCTTCACGAGTGGCCCTAAATGTACACAAAGGCAAGACAAAAAGCCAAATGAAGCCAGCCCGGAGCCAGTCTAACCGGAAGGAAATAAAATTGAGGAGTTAGAGATATTCACGTACCTGGGTAGCCAGCATCAACTATCACCAGTCTGGTCCGAACATGGAATCCATAAGGAAGAAAATAAGGCGGACGAGGAAAGAACACGCGGAGAAGGGATCTCCAGACAGACAAAAGGAGGACAGGTGACAGCTGGAGGGAGCTCGAAATAAAGCCCAGCACAGAAGTCGCTGGAAGACTGTGGTCAATGGCCTATGTCACTGGAGGGACGAAGGGTATAAGTAAGTAAGTTAACTGAACGGAGACGTCTAAATAGAAGCACTTAGTCTAATTTCATGAACATATTATAGTTATATATTGAAGTGATCTTGAAAAAATGTATTGAAAGATATGAATGACGATCAGACTATATTATTTTAACCAAATATTATTATAACACACACACAAAATAAAGCTGAGGTCTGTGGTGTCGAAATGTTCTATATACAGGTTTCTATTGGACCACAGAAAATTACTGTTGAATGTAAACTGTTGTGTCAAAGTAGCTATCTTATGTATTCAGTAACTCGCCATTGAACCACACGCACATGTTGTTTACTGCGAGCTGTGGTATCAAATGTTATGTTTTATGTTCTTCTGCTTACGAAAAGCGAATTAGCTGGGTCCCACAGGCTGATAAGTAGCCCAGACGCATGTATAAGTCTACGTATATATGTATCGATATATGGAGGTGTAGAATATTTTATATTTATATTTATAGAGGTAGAAGTCGTCTCAAAGGATGTTGAGAGATGTTGATGTTCTGCGCCAGTACCACTATATATATATATCCTAAAAGACACATTGCCCGTGCCAGACATCATATCTATTTCGATCCAGATTCCTTATTACACCAATGTAAGAAAGTTATGTCGTTACTACAATATGTTTGAGTTTATTAGCCTTGTTATGTATAATGTATAATCTATATTGTTGTCTTCTTATGTGGTCTGGCGAAACGATCTATTAGTTCATACAATGCTGCTTGATGGATTTATACCCCTGGAGTCATTTGTTACTCAGGCAGTTAATTTTCAGACGAATTTGAGCATGCAATAAATTATTCAGAGACCGATTTGTTTTGTATTTTCACCTTTATTATCTGAACTAATAAATGATTGTCTTCCAAGATGTCACGCAGTTAAGGTATGTATTTGTATGTGTCTTGTTTTGTGGTTATTATTATGATACGGAAGGACATCTACATGATCTGCTATTTTAATATATTCCATAGAACCGACTAAAGTAGAATACAAATATGAGCAATTTTAATAGCTGAAAATATGGGTAAATATTTTAATTTCACATACATGTATCTGCATAAAATATAATTAAATATTAATTAATAAATTCATTCATTTTATATAATATGAAAGGCTTGTACTGTCGATAATGTAATCAAAGACTGATGTTAATTTTCAGACGAATTTGAGCATGCAATAAATTATTCAGAGACCGATTTGTTTTGTATTTTCACCTTTATTATCTGAACTAATAAATGATTGTCTTCCAAGATGTCACGCAGTTAAGGTATGTATTTGTATGTGTCTTGTTTTGTGGTTATTATTATGATACGGAAGGACATCTACATGATCTGCTATTTTAATATATTCCATAGAGCCGACTAAAGTAGAATACAAATATGAGCAATTTTAATAGCTGAAAATATGGATTAAATAAGTACATCATGTTAAAAAAGTTACGTACCGCCATGAGTATAGTTTTTATGTAAATATTTCACAATGTTTCAGAAAATCTTTGTTCTGGGCAATCTTCCTGGTCACCAGCCATTGAATGGTCTTCTTCAAGATGATGGTAAAGCCTTCCCTGAGAACAGAACAGATCCTATAACAGCAAGGAAAATATATTAACTATGCCATACAGTAGTGGTACCAGTGGCCAACCCAAAAGTGTTATGTTAACAAGTTACAGTACAGCTGCTAATATAATACAACTGAGGTATCTCGTGTACGCACACACGTACGCACGTTGTACAATCTAGTCTAGAGATTTTTCAGCTAGGATCGAAGTATGCCTTTGTGAAAATTCTAGTGTAGTTTTTTCTGTTTTGCAGAATCTGAGTAATATGTTTCACATGAATACGGTCTAGTATCACATGACAAAAGTATAGAATTTAGGTAATTTATAAATTGTTATTTGTATTTGTCTACAAAGTTGTGATTAACTTAAATGACTATATTGAATGACCATATAAAACTTTAAGCATAATGTCGAAATAATTTAATTTTAGGCAAATCTGGGGTGAGGTGTCTAGGAGCGAACTGATTCCTCATTCAGTGGATCCAATCTTAGTAATATTTCACAGCTGAAAATAAATAATCAATTATTTGCATATATACACAATAAGCTTCATCGGGTCAGTGTTTGATGGGAAGGTCTGTATACAGAGGGAATAATAGAATTTTAATTTATCTTTTCATGCTTTCACCTAAGTTCTTGAATGGTACTAAATATCGGATGATTCAGACATCTGTCAATATTAGCTGATTATAATATTCTATTTGGACGAACGTCTGTTCCATATTGTCAAATATCTTCGAGACGCGCTCCTCTTTTATACGCTGCATCATAACATATGTCCAATAATCTAATTATAAAACAGATTGTTTTAATTAGATGTTTCGTTTGAGGAGACACCATTATACAGATGCAATGCATTCAAGAGTGTAATGCAAAAAATGTCTAAAATAGCAATTTGTATGCCTATCTGAATTATTTTATCAGTGGGATATCATAAAAAGATTATTGACTGTACTAACTTCTACGATAAGCATATAATCTATTAGATAGAATTAAAGGGATAGTCCACCTTCATTTCAACATTTCAGGACTAATACAGCTATGCTCACAAATATCATAAATGATGTCCCACACATTAAATAATTCAGTTCAAAGTGCTAATTAATGGACTTTAATGGCCTGTGGGGACCGCCATTTTGAAGCTAGACAGAGACCGGAAGCTCCTGAGTGCTGACGTCATTTGAACGGTAAACAGACAATTCCCCACTGGATAATTCCCCACTGGACAATTCCCCACTTGGACAATTCCTCAAACAGACATTTCCCCACTCGGACAATTCCCCACTCCACGAATTAGTATTTTTTGGTTAAACTTTAACGAACAATAATTTTCATTAGTATTGACATATAAAACGTATTTATTTACTTAAATCTTACACAATGGCTAATGCCCTTAAGTAAGTCTAGGACAGTCTTGCTGTTGTCACGCCTGTCAGTGCACAGTTTGTGCAACTTTGACTTGAATTTGTGGGTATGGCGTCTTACACGCTTTGCTGGTGGCTCCCCACGCAGTTCACGTAGTAGGGCAGTGGCAACCTGGGCCTGATCTTTCCATATGCTATATTTGGCTCTCCAGATAGTAGGGTGTGCATGCCCAAGTAGCTTTTCAAAGGCATTGTTCCATCCCTCGCATATGTTGTTGGTTCTTGATCCCCCTTCAAGAGTAATGGAATTGACGTTCCATGTGGGTGGAGGCATGCGACGCATCCTAAGTGGAGGGATGGATCCATCTGGAAGTTGTGGCGGCTGAATACGACGGAATGCTCCGGACATATAGGTGTTGTCAAAGTATTCCAGGAGAGGTTCGAGTCCTTATGGTGTGTGTTCCCGTAGATATGTTATACCTTCAGGAACATCATACACTGGTAAAAAGGCGAGTCCATCTTGCATGCCACAGAAGAGTTTCACCTCCTCCTCTTCTCTATATCATTGTACAGGACCAAGAGTATGGATCTTCCTGCATATGGCCTGTGCTAGGTAATAGAAGCATCCATGTACGTTGACTTGAGGTCCGAAGGATGACATCACAGCATTAATCACAGTTTGCTCGATGTCAAGAGTGATGGTTGTGGGATCAGACTGGAAACCGAGTTCTGTACATCTGTCTTGTACGGCAGTGAACAGTTCCTCGTAGGTGGACTGATACTTATTCGGCAGGAACGCATACTCATTGGTCTGGATCATATACAGCTGAGTGAACAGTAGTGGTGCAACATTGAATGTTCCGTCCATATACCAGGAATCAGAACTAAATATATAAAAGACACTTATAAAGAATTAAGAGTGGGGAATTGTCCAAAATTGTCATTATGAGTGGGGAATTGTCCTGGATCCCACTTGAACACAGCAGTTTGATCGGAAGTCTGTAGAGCCCGTACAAAAGCATGTAAACAAGAGTGAGCAAAGAATGATTCCAGAACATAACGCATTTATCTTGTTAAAATTACGTCATGAATGACAAACAACCATATCAGTTTGAGCTAGAAGGAACCTTAGAAGAGGAAGATGATTCTGTGCAAAATTTGAACTGTATTTTAGCTAATTCAAATGTGAAATGTATATCACAACATCCCGAATAGCTGAGATATTAACGCCCAAGAGAAACTATAATCCGCGTCAGTCTAGAGAGGGTTCATATGACATCAGAGCATTTTAAGTTTTCTCCTTCCCGCGTTCGAATCGAGCTTCCGGAGCAACCGTAATGGCGGCTCTCTCCAGTAATTTGGATTATTTCCCTATATCTATGATATCAGGTTTATTTTATGATTATTTTTGTTGAATGTTTGGTTACTGTTCTAAGAATTACATATTTAAGAATTTGTTTCTGAGAGTGAATTGTTACTTTAATGTATTCTCATCATTAATAGATTGTATTGAAAACTCTGGAATCAGAATATATTACAAGAAATACGTGGGGCTAAATACAACGTGTGAGCATGTGCTTACGCGTTTGCCTACACGAGTTACATCAGTTGCATTATATTAGCAATTGTGTTGTAACTGGTTAATAAAACACCTTTGGGATGGTGACAGGTACCACTACTGTATGGCATAGTTAATATATCTTCCTTGTTGTCATATAAGATATGTTGCAGGGAATGTCTTATCGTGAAGAAGATCAGCCAATTATTGGTGACCAGCAGCTCCGCCTAAAAATGTTTTCTTTCTAGCATAAAATAAGATCACCACAACATATAATACAATCTTGCATTAAATTATACAATGATATATTTAGTTAATACTGTCGACAGTTTAACTTCAAGATTATCCAGTTTTAGCATATTATGCCTAATTTTATAGAAGTTGTATAGAAATAAAACGTCGTATCGAATTAAAACCATCCATAGAAAATATTTACTTAAAACATTTATGGCCGTTAGTGACATTTGAACATGTTGCATTTCGTTATTCATATTTTAAATTACCAAAAGTTGAGTATGTTAATACCTATTCTAAATTTCGTTTGAAATCTTTCAGTGACGTTGATGTCCAGTCTAAAATAGAATATAGGAAAGGTTATTTATTACACATGAATTCATTAATGTACTTACATTTGTGGCAACATGATACTGTTATTACTGTTAATGGACAAACCCCTGCTTTGTACGACATTTCATGTACTGGACGTGTCCCATCCGCAAACTGGCTCTCGCAAGAATATGTAAGTCTGAAGTTTGGAATAAACGAAGTGAAACAGTTAAACATTGTTTTATATAGTACCAAATACTACAACATGGTGGCAGCGGTAACTATACCATACTAATGAACATTTAGAGAACGTCTACGAGTGCCACTACGACAGAAAAACGAGTTACATACGTGATTTTAGCATCGAATACTGAGTATCCTTTAATATCGCTCAAACCGCGTGGGTCTGACGAAACAGTTGACAGCCATAGATAGCACGTGTATACTCTGTCCGAGGATAGAAACACAGGATGGCACATCATATACCTACAATGGATTGGTCTTCACAGGATATAGGTGAGGCTTTATGTTTATACAAACAGAAGATGGAACTATATCTGGAAGATGTAAACATCGTTGACCCGGCTGCGAAAGCTCGCAAGATTATGAGAGGTATCGGGGATGAAGGACTCAAGAGGCTCAATGCTAGTGGATTGACTGACGACCAGAAGAAGATTCCGACAGAGTTATGGACGTTTTTTGAAAATACGTTGAAGGTAAACGTTAACTTTCGGATACACCGTCTTCATCTCATGAAGTATCGACAACAAACAAACGAATCGTTGGACGCATTCGTGATAAGAGCACGTACACTGGCTCTGAAATGTGACTTCAGCGAAGAAGAGATGAGCGAACGTATATTAGAGCTAATTATCGCGAGTACGCCACATGAAGAGTTTAGGAGAGACTTGATCGGTAAAGAAAAGGGCTATGCAATAGCTCAGATTCTCAAAGAAGGCCGCAAGTTCGAAGCTATGATGGCTGATCGTGATCAGTTACAACAGATGGAGAAAGGCTTAGAAGATATACATTTTATTCGGAAGGAGATAAAGTGCCAGAATTGTGGGAGAAACCACAAGCCACGGAAGTGCCCTGCGACTACAACATCCAGCACCGACCGGGCAAAGAATTATTATTAGCAGACGCACTCAGCCGACTACCAAATCCAAAGAATAATGCAGCAGTTGAGCTAGACATAAGAGTTGACGAATTCACCACTGCTATTATTAATTTTTCGGTAGGATGAACTCCGTAATAAAACTACAGAAGACAGTGTAATGAATGAGTTGAAAGAAATCATTCATGAAGGATGGCCAAATAACATCAAGGACTTACCCACAGTAATAAGGCAGTACTGGTCATTTCGCGATGAGCTAGCAGTAGAGTCTGGAGTTATATTCAAAGGGAGACAAATATTGATTCCCAAATCACTACAAGCAGATATATATGGCAGAAATATGGCAGCCACTAAACAAAGTTTGATGAAGTAATATACTACGTTTTTCTACCTTCCTCGGCAAATGTACGGATGAAATAATTGGATATTCCTGGATATGATATATCATAGCATGGATATTTGATGTATTCCTAGGATTATTTTGTGGTTACATAGGAAAAAGTTGATTATTTGACAGAAAGTTCATTTGGTCACGCTCCATTGATTACCTTTACCAACACGTAAATACTGTTAGGTGTGCACTGGTGACGTCACTTGGTATTGACCAACGTTTAAAAACGGAATATGGCTACCTGTACTAGAAGTTCAACCTCCATGTCTGAACCACAGGACTCTGACCCTTTTGAGGTAGCTGTTCAGAAGCTCATCACCAGTAATAAGGCAGGTAAAACTCCTATTACATTGGAAGCTATGGTCCTGTTATTACGCGCCCAAGGACAATCCCTCAAAGACAGCTATGAGAAGCGTCTTGCGGAAAAAGATAGTCAGATAGCTGATCTGACAGCCAGAACCCGAGACCTTGAACTCAAATGTGATAGGCTTGATCAGTTTGACAGGAGAAACTCCCTCAGGGTTCGTGGCATTCCCGAATCCAAGGATGTATCATCTCCTGAAGATATGGATCAAATGGTGATTGATCTGGGCACAACTTTAACCCTTAACATCACCAGGATTGACATCGCCAGATCGCATAGAGTCGGCAACCGTGACCGTGACAGAGATATTTTGGTAAAATTTGTTAAATTTGAAAACAAGATCAAATTTATGAAAGCAAGAATGAGCCTGAAGGCGAAAAAGCCAGGAGTTTATATAAATGAAGATTTGACGAAGCATCGTGTCCGCTTATTCGCCCTGGCCAGACGTTTGAAACGCGAGAAAGTATTATTGGACACTTGGACAAAAACAGGCGCAATATTCGTGAAGCTACAAAACGGGGAAATCAAGCAAATTGTGACTGATGAGATGTTACATAATTTGTGTGATAACCTGTAAATCGAAGCGTGAGGTAAACACTTAATTCTATCTATAAGTACTAACTTTTTCTATATGTATCACCTCTGCAATATAAACTGACTATATAATATTGCTTTTACAACTTAGTCCTAATATAACTTATTTCTAACTTATTACAATACTTACTCTCCTAAAGTAGATGAATCCAACTTACATCCTGATGTATTCATGAACTACATTAGCCTCCTTCTGCACTATCAACTGTAAAATAAGCACTAATCTACTACCATGTGAAATTTTGTTGGATAATTTCCTATATCTTAGTGTAACCAGTGTTTATTAAACTCTTATCCACATGAATACTGATATAATACACATCATGTTATTTAACTATACAATCAGTTGTATCATTCATTGTTTATGACCACAGCTGATTGCAATGTAACACGTGGCTCACCCGTTATTCTATAAACATTCAAATGGTATATTCTTTGTTTCAAGTGTACAAATAGGAATGAGTCACTCCTTGTTGTATTGAATGGGCCTGTCACGTGTTGTTCTGCACTAAAATGTTCTATGCTATACTGTACATTGTTCTCCTAGTGGTCGTTCCACATGGTTGGACCATCCTTTGAAGTCATTCACTATTTTATCCAAATCAAATTGTCAATGTCCAATTTTTATTTCCAAAATTAAATTAAGCATCAGTTATTATCTGCCAACTAGGAAGGTAGATTTTTCCCACCTATTTAGCATCCTTCATGCACCGTTATTATCTTCAAGTGTATATAAATTTTGTTCTCTTCTTTGAATGCTTAAATCATATAGTCAATATAGTGAAAATTGTTATATCAGATCTGCTAGTGTTTGAATGTCTGGTCGTGTCATCTAAATTAAATGGTTACAGATAACATTTCTCTTGACCAGGTCCAGGTAGATAACAGGTATAACTTTAAAACTCTATATGAATCGACGGATTATTTGGATGAAAATGGAGATTCGCCTCTTGAACAGGGTAACCAAGACTGTAAATATTATGAACCTTATCAATTATCCCAGATGATCGAAGGTACAAAGATTGCTCTGTCTAGTTTTCATTTAAACTGTAGAAGCTTATCGTCAAATTGGGATGCGTTCTATAATCTTGTATGTGATTTGCATAACAAGGAATTTTCCTTTGATGTAATTGGAGTGAGTGAGGTATTTCGTGTTGACAGAGACCCCCGCATCGTTCTCCCTGGATATCACAATATTATAACGCGCTGTAGAAATGAGGATGGTAGAGGTGGCGTGGGTCTATTTATAAAAGACTCGATTAATTTTAAAGTTAGGGAAGACTTGAGCGTATTCATTCCACATGTTTATGAATCCCTGTTTGTCGAAGTGGAAAATGAATCTCATAAGAAAATAATCGCTGGTGTCATTTACAGACCCAACACTCTACCATCTGCCGATGTTGATGTATTTACATCTACACTGTTTGATATTATGGAAATTATCAATACTGAGGGTAAATCAAGCCTGATTCTTGGTGATGTTAATATTTGCTTATTGAAATATGGAACTAATGATAAAACAAGGGACTATGTTGATGGTATTCTATCTCGAGGTTTTTTGCCAGTTATTCACAAGCCAACCAGAGTGACCCACACGTCGGCTACCCTGATTGATCATATCTATTCTAATCTGACCTGCAAAGACACATTATCAGGAATTATCTTAACTGATGTGGCGGATCACTTCGGTACATTCTATATTGTAAATGATTCAAACAGAAATACCGATAAACTTACATTCATTACTAAACGGAAATTTACTGAAACCAACATGACAAAATTTAAACAATTGCTATGTGATAGGGATTTTTCTGAAATAATAAATTATGATTGTCCTAACTCCGCTTATGATAAATTCATGTCAATCTATAAAACTATATTCAACGAAACATTTCCTTTGCTTAAAACACGATTCAATAAGAAATACATGAAACGTGACCCATGGGTCTCAACCGGATTATTGGCATCTGCCAGACATAAGGCAAAGTTATTTAAAAAGAAACTTAGTAAACCAACTGACGAAAACATTAAATACTATAAAAATTAGTTGAATTTATTCAATAAAGCCAAGTGCGAGCTAAAAAGAAACTATTACTCCCATCTCCTAGAATTAAATAAAAACAATATGAAAAACACGTGGTCAGTACTAAAACAAGCAATAGGTAAACAAAACGACAAATCTAACTGGCCCCAGACTTTCAAAATAGACAACAAATATATTTCAAGTGAAACTGAAATAACAAATAGCTTCAATAAGTATTTTTCAAAAATTGGGAAACCACCTCTGAAAATGTCCCTAAAACGTACAAAAAAGTTAATGACTATTTGAAAACACCTCAAATAAACAGTATATTTTTGGAAACTATAGAACCAGATCAAGTCCTCGAAATCACAAACAAATTAAAACCTAAGCTTAGTACAGGTCATGATGAAATATCTTCTAAATGACTCCAGGAATCTATTGAATACATTAAATATCCATTGACACACATTATAAATAGATCAATAATTACCGGTATTGTTCCCAATCAACTGAAAATAGCTAAGGTAATTCCAATACACAAATCAGCTAATCCCACTGAATTAAAAAAACTATAGACCCATCAGCCTTCTCCCAGCTTTTTCGAAAATATTTGAAAGGATAATGTATAACAAGGTAATGAGCTTCCTCAATAGTAATAATATTCTTTACAAACATCAGTATGGTTTTCGTGAGAAACACTCAACAATTCACCCAATTATACATTTATTAAATCAATGTGCAATAGCTAATAATTCTACTCCTAAGCAAGTTAGTTTATCTATCTTCTACGACCTCTCAAAAGCATTTGATGTTATAAAGACAGACACATTATTAAATAAATTAAATTACTATGGTATTAGGGGAGTCGCCAACAAATGGTTTGCCAGTTATCTTGTGAATAGGAAACAATATGTTCAAATCAGTAAAACGAAGTCAGATATTGAATTCATGAACTGTGGGGTACCACAAGGATCTATCCTAGGTCCTTTGCTATACCTAATATATGTTAATGATATATCAAAATCCACAAATGCACATATATTATCTTTTGCAGACGACACTTCTTTAATCATTAGTGATACTGATATTTCCACCTTATATCAAAGGGCAAATGTAGAAATGAATAACTTATTTGAATGGTTTTGTGCAAATGGTCTCTCGCTAAATAAAAACAAAACAAAATATATGGTTTTCAAAGGTGGTACAACAAATTTGGATTTTAACATCTTGGACATTTCAGTTGGTGGTACTCATTTAGAGCAAATTGGTTCTCAATTCCAAGAGAAAACCACCAAATTTCTTGGTGTCTTTCTGGACGAGACTCTCATGGAAATATCATTTGATTTACGTGAAAAATAAGATTTCTCGGGCCTTATATGGCATAAAACAAGTAAAGAAATTCCTACCAAAAAATAGTCTGAAAACTTTATACCTGGCTCTCATACAACCATATATCTCATATGGTTTACTAATTTGGGGGAACGCCAATTCATCAATCCTTCAGAAAACTGTGTCTTTGCAGAAAAGAGCTATTCGTATTATTAATAATGCGGGTTATAACAATCATACCGATCCCTTATTCAAAAATTGTGAAATCTTAAAATTAAGTGACATGTATCAATACCACGTATGTTTGTTCATGGACGACTTTATTAACAAGAGACTTCCTATATACTTCGATGGCCTATTCCGTCTAAATTCTGAGGTACAGGAAAATCGCGTGACAAGGCAATCTAGTCATATGCATATACCTCGATGTAACTCTGCACTATCCAGTAAGATGCCGTTAGTCAATTTTCCCTTTATATGGAACAATTGGAATAGTATCCTTTCCACTTGTAATTCAAGATCAAAAACTAAGAAAACTCTGAAAAGTTACATCTTAGCTACTTACTCAGCATCTGTAAAATGCAACAACCCTTATTGTTGTCAATGCACATCTAGGTAATGATATGATTCCTTGGTACCTGGTCCACATACTTCCAATACACACACGACCAGACTTGCAAATACACAAACGGCGTTTTATTGAGCTGACTATTATTAGCTATGATGAATCAGACTATCGGAGACGGTACTGGTCATTTCGCGATGAGCTAGCAGTAGAGTCTGGAGTTATATTCAAAGGAAGACAAATATTGATTCCCAAATCACTACAAGCAGATATACTCCAACAGCTCCACAAGGGACATCAAGGCATTGATAAAACGAGAGCACTAGCACGCGAAAGTGTTTATTGGATTGGCATCAACAAGGACATAGAAGAGACTTGCAAGCTGTGTTCTATATGCCAAGAGTTCCAGGAACTCAATAAAAGAGAACCATTGATGCCACATGATATACCTTCAAGGCCATGGCAGTTTATAGCAACAGACCTTTTCGACATTGGGAATCGGAAGTTTGTGCTGACAGTGGACCGGTACAGCAGATACCCATTGGTTGAAGAGTTATCAGCAACAGCCAGCAGTAAGACCATTACAGGCATAATAAAGACATACTGTGCAATGTTTGGTAGACCAGACGAAATAATGTCTGATAACGGTCCACAATATAGTGGAGAGTCTTTGAGATTCACCAATGACTGGAACATTAAGCATGTGACATGTTCACCAAATTGCCCTTGCAGCATTGGGTTCATCGAACGGCACGTGAAACACATAAAGAGTGCACTTAAGAAAACCATCAGAAGTGGCGAGGACTGGCAGATAACACTGCTGAACCTCTGGGCAACACCAATCAACAACAAACTACCATCACCAGCAGAGTTACTACTGGGGAAACCAATTTCAATGTTGTTACCCAACCATGGAGATCTTGGGCAGGGAGAACAACGTAAATATCTACAGCAGAAAAGGGAGAGAACGAAAAAAGAATACGACAAAAGGTGTCAACAAGAACTCCCACCTCTATACAAAGGTCAAGCAGTTAGAATACTAGACAATAACAGTAAGACATGGTGTCCAGGAACAATAACCAAGAAATGTGAGGAGCCAAGAAGTCACATCGTGCAAACACCCAACGGTACCAATCTGAGAAGGGACCGGAGCCATCTACGCGAACTGATGACAGGTCCCATCACACATGTAACATCAAATAATGAAGAACTACCTCATACCAAGAAGGAACCAGACAAGACAGCCAACACATTCAATGATCCAGTACTGAGGCGTAGTAGTAGAGCTCATAAACCAAATCCAAAATACCTAGCTTGACAAACAACAGTTAATGATGTTTAAGAACTACAACAGTAATTAATATGATGTCAGTATTAGTTATTATGTCAGTGCAACAAAGGGCAGAATAATCTCTTGTACTAGTCTTAAGTGTCATACTTGGTAATCCATCCTAGTATGACAACCATGTACACATTTAGATATCATGTATAATTTACTCACTTAAAAACAATGATCCTAGTTAGTTATGATCAATCTTGAACCGGGTTAAAAGTAGTTGTTCCTCATTTTTTAGGTTTTTTTTGGGGTCTGTTACAACGAGGGCGATGTGGTAATATGCCACTCTTATTACTGTTAATGGACACACCCCTGCTTTGTACGACATTTCATGTACTGGACGTGTCCCATCCGCAAACTGCCTCTCGCAAGAATATGTAAGTCTGAAGTTTGGAATAAACGAAGTGAAGCAGTTAAACATTGTTTTATATAGTACCAAATACTACAACAACATTCACCTACAACATCCAACAACTAATGCGCATTCTAAGAAAAGTTTATCTAGAGCTGTATATTCCGTGCTAGTTTATTCGACTCGGTCGTTGCCCTCAAGGTTAATGTGGCTTGGAACCCAGTGGAGTATTATGGACACGGCTCGCGTGGTTGATGTGTTTTATATAACAACTTGAGTTGGATATAAAATTCACCTTCGTTGTATGTGGGAATATAATTATCTTTCCTAGGTCCAGTTATGTCCAGTTTGTGCTATGGCATTCAAGACTTGCTATAGTCTGCTTGTTATAAATAACATTTAAGAACGTTATTACTACAATAGTTTGAATAGCATACATTAGGTCTGGTTTGAAAATGTTAACATATAGTTTTGACATACCGAAGCTATGACGCGCTAATTATGGTTTGCTTCAGCGCAGATGCCACTCTTAAAATAGCAGTTAAGATAACAGTTTTAATAGTAGTCGCTTCAAGGCGTCTGCCTGTTCTACACATAACCTTTGAAGACAGTGAGAAGTGAGAATTGGGTTATAGTTTATACAGTATTGCTTTGAAGAAAGATACAGCAATTGAAAAATAGCTATACATAGGGCTACTTAGATAATTAATCTAAACATTCTCACAACTGTCGTGATCTGACTTGGGTGTTCTACTCCCAAACTCCACGGCTGTAGGTGATTCGCTTTTTGTTTTTGCTTGGCGGCTTGGGGACTGGTGAGACATTACACATGTTTCAGCAAGAAAGGTCGCCACTCTGGATTCAGTCCCCTGAAGAAACGTCCAGAGTTTGAATCCACAGTTCGAGATTCTCTGTGCCTGTTCCTTATTATACACAGTTAAACACACACACACACACACACACACACACACACACACACACACACACACACACACACACACACACACACACACACACACACACACACACACACACACACACACACACACACACACACACACACACACACACACACACACACACACACACACACACACACACACACACACACACACACACACACACACACACACACACACACGAATAAAGCTATTGAAGTTTCTTCTTTCAATAAAACACTTCACCCTTATTATCTAATTTATCTAAAGAGAACCTTCACGACTATATGTTTTAGGTAAAACATTTATCATGTGTCATACTGATGCAAAATTCAAATAGACACATACATACACACATACAGAGAGCGAGAGAGAGTGAGCAAGAGAGGTTCGTGTTTACTTCATACTTTTTGTTAATTATTCTTGTAAAATTTAATAGCATAGAACTCTTAGTGACGAGTAGGTCGTAGCGTTTATTGTATTTAAATGCTTATTAGGTATTTGAACTTCCAGCAAATATCACAAGCATATTATGCCACGGTTGAGAAGTTATGCTTTCTATGTGTCGAGACTGTAAATAAGATGGATATTCCATGCAGCATTTGCACCTTTGGAGGGGCGCCATTTAGGTTTTTGGCCTAGGAATCCAGTATTAAAATGACTGTAGCAAGATAATTGTTTGTCTACTTTATATAGATCAAAATGTTCCGACGAACTGGACTCATTCATCCATCAGTCTACCGTCTTGTAACAACTACTCCCACTAGATGTCGCCTCAATTCGAGAGATTTACATACACCGTCTTCATCAAACAAAAGATATGCGAAGACCTCAAATGAACAAGAACGGCTTACTGAAAAACATATCATCCGATCACCTATACAAAATTATGACATCCCCGAGTCACAATTTTTACCTCATTATCTTATGGAGAACTGGCACAAGTTTCCAAATAAAACTGCTCTGGTATGTTAAAATCAGATAATTAACAATTTACTTTATAACACAGAACAACAGCCAGATGTAATTCACTGGATGACATATTTTTATTGTTGTTGTTTCTTTTAATTATTATAGATAAATGGTGAGACTGGAGTTAAGATGACCTACGGTGAGTTGCAGACTCAAACCATTAAACTTGGTAGCGCTATGAGAAGACTAGGCTTTGGCAAAGGAGACGTTATGACAATAATCAGTCCAAATTGTCCCGAGTTTTGTGTCGTTTATTTGGCTGGTACTGCTATTGGAATGACGGTTAGCTGCATCAATCATAATTATGCACAAAGTAAGATGTGTCTTTGACGAACGGCAAAGAGTATACTTTCACATACATGTATATGAATAAAATCTAATTACATAATAATTAACTAATTTATTTATTTGATGCAATATACAATCTTGTACTGTCGATAATGTATACAAAGCTAATGTTAATTTTCAGGGGAATTGGAACATGCAATAAATTATTCAGAAACCACACTTTTGGTGTTTTCACCTTTATTATCTGAACTAATAAATGGTTGTCTTCCAAGATGTCACACAGTTAAGGTATGTATTTGTATGTGTCTTGTTTTGTTGATTGTTATTATACTGAATAGCATCTATATGATCTATTATTATAATTTATTTCATAGGATCAAATAAAGTAGAATAAAAATGAGGGTTATCAGCATATATTAATTTTAATTGTTTAAAATATGAATTACTTTAACATTAACGTACCGCCATAAATTTTTAATTTTTAAATGTAAATATTTCACAATTATTCAGAGAACCATTGTTCTGGGCAATGCTCCTGCTCACCAATCATTGGCTGACCTCCTTCAAGATGACGGTAAAGACTTCCCTGAGAACATATCCTATAACAGCAAGGAAGATATATTAACTATGCCATACAGTAGTGGTACCAGTGGCCCACCCAAAGGTGTTATGTTAACAAGTTATAGTATTGTTGCCAGTATTATACAGGGAAGGTAAGAAACTTTTTCATATAAAGTAGAATTCCTCAAAGCATACATATATATTCTTAGACTTGGTACAGATGGATGGTGCGAAAATTAATAGGAAAGCCCATCAACTGGTACGCACGCACGCACGCACGCACGCATATATTTATATACATATATTTGTCAGTGTAAAGCTAAAAATAAATCTGAAGGCCAACATTATAATGAGTCAGAGTTGTATAGGTCATGGAATAACTATGTGTTCCTTAAATAGTAAACCCTCCCTAAGATTTAGCTTTTTCATGTGTAGTCATTATTTTCTGACGACCCAATTTGTTCTTGGTGTTGTTTTCAGTCATTAATAGGTTATCTTCTAAATAAATGACAATATAGAGAAAAAAGCTTAAATTATAATCTAATACGTTATTAGTCAAAGGTGAGACACTAATAGAAGATTTTCATGGTTTTATTTACGTAAATTGTTAGAGTACAGCACAATTTCTATATGCCAACAGATCCTGTCTAAAGACAGATCCTGCTTCCGTACAATAAATCATAGTCCCGAATTTCTGCCTTTCGCTTACACTATAAACACAGCCAACATTGATGTCAATAAATGACTAAAATTGCAAACAATCACAGTTTGCGGGCCATTTCCCTTTATTTTCCTTTATAATTAATATCGCGGGGAAATTCTTGAAAAACCTTAAATTTATATAGTGATTAAGTAGTATTCTTCCAGGTATATTTGCGGTCGATTTCTATAAATAAAATGAATTATAAGCATATGCCTATATTTCCCGTCGTGATACTCAGTTTGGTATGATAATGCTGACTCAAATAAACAGTTAGCCGGCAACTGAGCTATTTCTCGGTACAGGCAAATATATTAAATACATTAGGAATAAAACTATTTAATGACGTTCGTTCAATTATGGATCAAGCGGTGGGACTTTTGATTGACAAAAGTTCGATTTTCACTTTCATACGTGTATGCTAATCTTATAAAACAATTTATTTCCTATATGTCTGTATCTAAACATCCGCGTCTGACGACGAACTACATAACTTTATACACGTGACTTTCTATCCTTAGTAATCCGGACATACTTAATACACAACATGATGATACCTACTTATGTGTGCTCCCCCTCTCCCACGTCTTTGCACTCTGTGTCTTGATGTTTATCGGATTTCGATATGGCGCCACCATCGTCACGATGGCCAAATTTGATCCAGTGTCATTCGTTGCCTATGTTCAGAAATATCGGGTATGGTATGAATTGTTGTATGTTTATATACAAATAACAAACATAATTAGTAATTTAAGAGAAAGGCAATGGCTGCATAAAATATTACTCTAATTATAGAGGGGATCATTATGTTTCCTTTGTAGTTATTTTTTCATATTATTATTATTATTATTATTATTATTATTATTATTATTATTATTATAGTAATAATTATTATTATTATGATTTTTACAATACGTAGCCCACTCGTCTACATATCGTACCCCCGATAATGCAGTTCCTTGCCACACATCCAATCGTAGAGAAGTACGACTTTTCTTCTGTAGAAGAATGCATCTTTGGAGCTGCGCCCACACCGAAAATTATTCTGGAGCAGTTCCAACAGAGATTTGGAGATAAGATCAGCTTGCGTCATGGTAATATCTTTTTTGGTCCTTTGTACTAATATTTACCACACGTGTAAATATGTTTTGTTTAAGCATAGCTGATTATTTATATGGTTAGATAGCAGTTTATTATATATTTTTATTTAGATACATTACAACGTATCATTAAAAATAAAATGATTGTTTTTGTGTGCCCGTTAGGTTATGGAATGACAGAACTATCCATCGGGTCACATATAAATCCAAGGTTTTACAGAAAACTTCATACAGCTGGCGTTGTACTTCCTAACACTCAGTTTAAGGTACATAAATAAAAATCTGAGCAATGCTATAGAAGGATTTATTGAAGGTGACTGCGTTCTTAAAATAGATTAACTGTTCTCCATGACCCATACAATAAGCTTTACTATTATATATATATATATATATATATATATATATATATATATATATATATGTGTGTGTGTGTGTGTGTGTGTGTGTGTGTTTTTAGCTGTGTATAATAAGGCACAGAGAATCTCGAATCGTGAATTCAAACTCTGGACGTTTCTTCAGGGAACTGAATCCAGAGTGGTGACTTTTCTTGCTGAGACATGTGTAACCAGTGTATAAATAAATAAATAAATATATATATATATATATGTGTGTGTGTGTGTGTGTGTGTGCGTGTGTGTAATCAAGCAACGAATTATCGTTTTTATTACTGCCAGAAAACATATATGAGTTTTTTTACTGGTAAATAAAAGGGACAGAATCTATGCCTTGTGTATTTATGAAAATACGTTTGACGTATAATGCACATATAATCCTTTTTTCTCAGTATTTACGATTTTTCGAATTATGATTTTGTAAAAATAAATTAATATATTTAATATAGTAAAATAAAGACTAATTACTTCAACATGGATTTATTGTCTGAAAGAATATTTTTTGAACATATTTGCATATCCATTCAGATAAGAGATTTAAAAACCACCCAATCGCTACCAGCATATAAAGAAGGAGAAATATGTGTCAAAGGACCTCAGTTGATGAAGGGATACTTCAAAAATGAAATAGCTACAAGTGAAATCATTATTGATGGTTGGCTTCACACAGGTATAAATATAATAAAATACCATTAATGTTTAATAATGGTTGATTAGGAGGTTAAGTTCAGTGTTACCTGTTAACTTGATAATGTTTGTTTTTAAATTTTGTTTTAGTTAATCTTGATACAATATGTTAGTACAAAAGCAATAATGATTTAGGTGTGTAATTCAGTAATGATGACCCTATGTGTGTAGCTAATCTATATAAAACATAAACAGTCAGATTATTACTGGATTTTTGTTTTCAGGTGACGTTGGATATTATGACGAAGATGGATATGCTGTAATAACAGACAGGATAAAGGAACTGATCAAAGTCAAAGGCTTACAGGTAAATTACTTCATATTTGTCTAGTATATATATATATATATATATATATATATATATATATATATATATATATATATATATATATAATATGGAAAACATATTTTTGAAACTTTTCAATAGGCAATTATAGGAAGTAATAATAATCTATAATGCTTTACCTCCTGATGACAATACCTCCAATTAATTTGGATAAAGCTTTGATTGAAGGAGTGAATTTTATGTAGATTTATGTTTATCAGGATCTCGTGGGCTTATAATGTATTATAGTATCTTGTCCCACAAAAATGATGTTGCTATTGCAAAGACCTAATCGTGATATGCCTTGTGCTGAGTCACTGTTACCTCTAATCGTATCTGACATTATCCTAGTAGTCATGATAACTGATCCTATTTATTAGTTTATATTTATTTATTTACTCATTCATTCAAATAAACCCAATAAAACAGGATTTTTAAAATTAACCTCAATGTATGATATACAGTGATAACATTCTTACTAATAGAAATGCATGTAGATACAGTTAAACAGATAAAACAGACCACAAATGTTATATATATATATATATATATATATATATATATATATATATATATATATATATATATTATATTAAATGAAGATTATATAGGTGCTCAGATTAGATGGGTTAAAATGTGAAAAACTATACGTAACATTTAATAAACCAGTAACAGGGTAAAATGGTAAAGATAGTGATAAGAACCCATGTATATAAAATAAAAACACAACGAATAGGCTATACTAAAATAAAACAGAGTAGTAGTTAGATATATGTATATGTATTAGAATGATTTCACTAGAAGCTGAGTTAGATAATGCTCATACGACTTACTCTTTAAAAAGTACTCACTAAACAGGAGCTATTTTATGGAGTCCGGGAGATCTTCTGTAGTTTGCTCAGTTATGTATTTACTTCGTCGGTTACATTTTAGAAGTGCTATTTTAACTAGTGACAATGACAGACCGGTTAGGCGAGCGATGAGGGTTCCAGGTAGAGTTGTTTGATTAGCAATATACTCTGCTAGAAGATACCTATTTAATAAGCGATGAGGGTTCCAGGTACAGTTGTTTCAATAGCAATATACTCTGCTAGAAGACACCTATTTAACAAGCGATGAGGGTTCCAGGTACAATTGTTTGATTAGCATTTGTTTCTATTAACTTTGACGTGCCCATTAAAGCTGCAGTCAGCTGAAGGAACAGCTCATAATATATTAAGATGCCGTCCAGCACTGTATCACCTAATCGCCACGTGGGTTGGGAACTTAAGACAGACTTCCCAGCGATCATGCATCATGCATTTCCACTTATTACTGTATGCATAGTATATATCAATCAAACGCTGTAAACCATGGACATTGGCACAGTAAACAGTCACACCATCTGCGTGTGTCAGCGAGTTAAAATGTAGTGATCCAATACGATCGCCATAGGAGTTAGATTATAGCTGCAATAGCATGTCACTAATAAAAACATTGAATAAAATTGGGGTATAAAAGTACTGCCCTGGCAAGTATTTCGAGTAATAATAAAGGTATTGCTTAGTTGGCCTTTCTATCTAACTTTAATATTAAGATATTGATATCAATTATACAAAACAAGCCAATGATTAACAGCCAGTACATCAATTAGTTATAAAATAAAGATGTATGACAAATTAAATCAAAACATTTCTCAGCATCTAAGCCGCACTTGTAAACATGATTCTATTTATATTTATACTAATGAATAGTGTCAGATAAAAGACTGTATGCAAATTATACACCTTGCCCTTTACTAAAGCCATATTGAGTGTCAGTGATTTTTGCATTTGATATTATAAGCATCTCAAGTATCTTGGAGTGTGTGGTGCTGATTGTAATTGGTTGGTAATGAATAGGATCTTTCGGATACAAAGTGGACGTCTTTAAGATAAGAACTATAACATCGGTTGTGAAACGTGCAGGAATACATCTATATGCTAATATTGTGGTAAATATGTTATTCTGAAATTCGCAAGAGCCATAGCTGAAATGAGCCGAAGTTATTCCATCGATGCCTGGAGAAGAATTTTTATTCAGAAACTCAATACATTTAGTTTGGCGGTATGCATTTATGTCGACAAAATGTGAACTATTACCATGCCTCTTGTAGTAATTTAATACCGCATGTTGGAATTCGGCCATTTCAGATTCTGGTGTATCGTCCATGTATGCTATAATATTACTGAAGTGGCTCTGGAATTCTGATCCTATGAAATTAGATTTCACCTTGGTTGATCGTTGAGATTTGATGTAGTTCCAGAAGCATGCCATCCTTCTTCGAGTAAATAACCCACTCAATATTTCAAATTTTGCCATTATAACGTTATTTACGGAATTTCTTGATACTCTTGATACATCCTTTTTGCATCTTTCCAGCACATAAACACTTGACCTAATCGTGGTCTACCACAGTCAACCCAGATACGCCAACAGCATTTCTTCTTAGCTAGAAGGGTCAGCTGTGGATGCCAATATGGCTTGGGTTTAATGTACTAGCTTGTTTAACACACAAATAATCTTTTGCACTTAAGATAATAGGTTCAGTAAGAACATTCACATGCATATGAATAGACCGATTCAATTACCCCTGGCGCCACCATGCGGCTGAATTTCACACCATGGTCTCGGGTTAGAAGTCTAAGAATCACTGTGTTGCAAGGCGATTTACACGTGTAGTGACCGATAAATGTCTTACTGAAAAGCTGTATATAGGCTATTTACCACCTATATTTGGATATTATATGTAGCCCATTAAGGGTATGTGATCCCAGACCATAATTTTGCATTTACTAGGAATGGCATAGACGTCATCCAATAAATATATGTCACTAAACTAAGTAACGTTCAGCGCGAATTGCATTGCTGTCATGGTCTGGCCTGTCTAGTTCAAACTTTTTGTTTTTAGAATCTTTGCAATCTGACATGACGATGTGAATGGATAAAATCAATGATCACTTAGATTATAATTTTTATTTCTGAATCAGCCATTCGTGCAATGTTTACTACACGTAAATGTCAAGGGTGTTAATACTCTAATGTATTAACACTTTTTATTTAATAATATGCAGTTGATACGTATATGATTACAAGTAAAAATAATATTTCCCAAACCTGCAAATTGCCCTTTACATCTACAATAAAACAATCTTCATTCAAATCATTTTACATTCAGCTAAAAGTTTAATTTTAAAATCATTTATTGAAACCTATGCTAAAAGGTCCTCTACGAGTCAACATGAATAACGAAGGCTTAGTTATGTCATTCATATCGAAAGATCGGTCCGCTCAATCATTGGGTTATATATCCTGATAAGTATTGTGTTAAATCCTTTGGAAAGACATAATTCAGCTGAAATACTAGTCTCAGTCTCCGCGTAATATGAAATAAATTGCTGAAAGATTTCCAGTATTTATCGTTAGTGAAAAGTTGCCATGCTCTATTAAAAACTAAATATAAATGTTATTTAAATAAAACGTTTATAGTTTAATCTTGTCCAGAGAGCCACATTTCATTTTGTAAAGATTATTTTAACATAAATAATAAACAGTTTGATTTCTATGCGACAGGAATAGAAAGAACAATCAAAGTTGTGTTAATTTGAAATTAACAAATGAAATGGTCAACTCCCACAGAGAAGAATTACACAAATGTATAAATTTAACATATACCTAAAATTGATGACATTGAAATTCAAGGGAAATTAGGAATTGTTTCGTTATGATGATATTTCGAATTATGCAAGTCTTCAAATTTTAGTACCAAATGTCCAATACTTCAACCTACATAAAGGCCATAATTTATGAAAATTAAAACAATAACTCGATGTAGATGGAAATTTGCCTAGGCATTACCCTAGACATCCTTATTTTCAATTACTTTGATACGATGCTACATGGATCACCATATTCTTTCTCTATTTACTTTACCATTAATATTACTAGGTGGCGCCAGCTGAGCTAGAAAACCTTCTACTAACTCACCCAGCAGTACAGGATGTAGCTGTTATTGGTAAACCCGATGATATGGCTGGAGAGTTACCCAGAGCGTATGTTGTACTAAAGTCTGGAATCAAGGCTACAGAAAAGGAGATCGCTAACTATGTTAAAGGTATTATATTTGTTCACTTATTCAAAGCTTGATTGTTTGTTGTCAAATCTCTAGCAGTGTTTTCAATTGGTTTTATTTTCCTATTTAATATTGATCCTTAGTAACACATTAATTTGAGACGATTCCGGTTTGAGATCCCGGCTTCAGATTTAGTTTACATGTTTGATAGGTCATCATGAATTTAGTCATCCCAAAATATAGAAGATTAACTCTGTTTTGCGAGAATTTGGTTGCATTGATAAAACACCGATGAATCGAGCCCCTAATCTTTGTTGTTCAAGTCACTTATTACCCATATAATTATTGTCTAAGGATTTCTTTCCACAGTAAACGCGAGGAGAAAGTTTTATCCAGAAAACTTGATCCGCCATAAGTTAAGGTGTAAAGTACGTGAGCAATCTAAACTGGTACATTGTAAATCACGACATTTGTTAAATGTAGGCTATATCAAGCATTACTCTTTCTTCAGAGTATCTGCTTATCAATCTCAGTAGTTATCATTGCTAAATGTTTCAAATATACCAGATATATATCATCAGTCTTCTATGCGGACAAAGTTGATATTGAGGAATACGACTGACTTACCTAGATCAGCTGATACCTTTATATTATTTTTAAGCCGAACTAAATTATTTTTGTACATCTCCCAACCGGATAATTGACCAAACTTTGCTTGTCACGAATTTCGGTTGTGTTGTTATTATTTATCATTCCCTGCAGCTTTGGCACAACAATCTTATTTTACAATTATATTTTGAAATGTTTATGTGGTGCACCTATAAATTGTATAATTAGATATATCATACTACGTATAAGTATTTTGGTGAATTGCAGCAAATATGTTTTTGGGTAAAATCTATTCGTTAGTTTTCTCACAGAATTTGGAGACGGTATTATATATATATATATATATATATATATATTATATATATATATATATATATATATATATATATATATAATATATACTATAAAATATATTTATTTTATTATTTAAATCGGACTATATATATATATATATATTAGTCTTCATGTAAATCAGATTGCTTATGGAAACAAAACATGAAAATTCGGATTTTTTATTTTATTTATTTAAATCGGATATTTTTAATTTCAATAATTTGTTTCAACATCTATCACATCATTTATAATGCTTATGTTTGTGTTGTGCATTCATAAAATATGAACTGTTCATGACATATATGAGTATACACTCATTTAGGCTCTACATAATATACATTTTACTATACATAGGAACTTTTTCATACGAATCAAGTTCACTTTATAACACGAGACATGGATCTAACATCAAAATAGTTTTTTGTTTGTTCATTAGTTAGTTAATAAAGACTAAGTGACCTGATTTTTCAATTCCCAAACGATTTTGAAGATTGGAATGAACTAGTCTAAATGTGAAAACCCGCTCAACCCCAGTACTGGAGGAAGTAGCACTCAAGAAAGTTGGTTAGCAGTGTGTCAGACAGTATATTTGACTGTGAATGGCACCAGGCAATGGAACTCGCAAAATTCACTAGCTGAGTCACAAACATATAAGGATGAAACTATATTGGTCATCAGATCAGAATAGTTTTCCAATATGTGTTCCATGGGTTTATCACAAGTTCAGATTGGTCAAATATATATCAGTAAAATAATGTGTCCAAGATCTAATAATAATAACAGCCCAATTTAAATTTCTATTCAGCATTATTCAGAACAAACAGGAATTGGATTGGATCAAAACGGTCTTGACTATCGGAAGTTCTGAAACTCTTGAAATTCGAGTGACAACTGAGTATTCGGAGTTATGTATCTATAAATCTATTTGGGCATATCCTATGGTCTAGTAGGGTAGTGCTAAGGCACCAAGTACCAGTAGAATTGGTATAGCAACCACTGAAAAGTGTGTCTGTCATCTTCATGATCATATTTGGGATTTATTGTCCTAGAGCTCCGATGGTGTGCTCACAAGTCTAGATAGTGTCAAGGTTTGTGGCAAGTCGGCCGATGATTCCGACATGGCTAGGTGTCTATTGAAATATAACGTGGATGGCTAATTATTTGAGATATTCGGCTTCATCTCATAATTGATAAACATTTTCTGGGTAGGTCGAGACGTGCGTTTCTGGAGGATGAGGAATCCATGCTATGAAATCAGTGTATATGGCCATCCTCTAGAGTTCGGCAGTCAGTTCATCTAAGGATATGTGAGTGAATTCAGCGAGTCTTCCTGAGATGGACGTTTCTTCAGGAGAGTAAGCTCCCTAAGCAGTGCTGCGCATAGAAAGTTTCAGGATTCTGGAATTCACAGGGGTCAATTATGTAATCGAGTCATATTAGTTTGAGTATTCTTTGGAATAACCAGGGATAATTGGGTTGAACTAGAGCTGGATGGATGAGTGGAATGCGGAACTCGTTTTGGATTGCCACTGTCTTTAGACCCCAAGTGGCTGGTGGAAATACCCTAGGATTCTTCTGGAAGTTGTTCTAAGCTAATCAGATGGTGGGTGTAGGTTGTGTTTTTAAGGCGACTCTGATGACGTGGTTTATAATTGTCCTTCTTATCTGGTTGTTTGTGAGGGGAGGTTCACCAGCTTCGGCGTAGATAAGGGTTGTTGTGGTTGGTTTCAGAAGGTGGTAAGTAGTTTGTCCGTCTGTTGAAATAGTTCCCAATGTATTTAGATACTGAAAGCTCAGCCGCCCACTTTACTGCTTTCAGAGTGTCATAAAAGTGGATGAGATGTCAGGTGTCAGTTCTTATGGTATTTATTTTCCAGTCATCTCTTCGGGTATTCCATTTCAGGATCGAGGCATGGGGTGCCGGAATGAAAGAAGTTTGAATTAGAATATAGGAAGCAATATGATCAGATCATCAACTTGTGTCCAGTGTGAATTCAGTATGAGGTTTACGGAGGAGATGGGTAAATCAATGATGGGACCATATTATGTTGTCGGGACCTTGGACTCAATATGGCAGAGTGTATGTCCGTGAGATGTTTTGTTCCAGCAGATGTTGTCTTATGCCTTGTGTCCCCAGGCAGTGTATTAAGCATTAAAGTCTCCCATTTTAAAGTTTGAAAGATGGAGTTCAATCATGTCTAGGATATTAGTATGATGACTTGGACTTGTGTAGAGGTTGATGGATGCGTGATGTTTGTCTTCTTCGGCACGGATAAGTATGAGTTAACACTCTGTGTGATCGTTTGTTCTCTGAATTCTGAAGGTATGTGGAATGCCTTGTTTGACAGCACTGATCATCCGCTGAGAGATGGAAGAAGCTGTAGGATCTTTTGTGATAATCTGGAAGTTTAGACCCATTGTTTCTGCTAGTCAGCGTTTCTGGTAGAATCTGTTCGTTGATACTGTATGTGATTCAGGAATATACTCTTCCTGCAGTAGAGTTATCAGATGTTCGATAACTGTGACACGGAATTCTTTGTTTGCTGTTTTTTTGGTGTAGCTTCTGGTTTGTTTTGGTGCGCACTATGGTCGTCCGGGTCATTGGTAGCAGAATAGATGAGGGAAGCCTTACCATCAGATGTAGTTCGAAGCCTGTTATGATTTTGTCTGGTAGAGGTTAGTACCATGCACATAGTTGATGTGTTCCCTTTCATTACTCTCACAGCTTTGGTGATTGTGTGTAGCCCAGTAAAGTACTCTGGTTTGACTTAGCGGGCACCCAAAATAGTGTATATCCTTTCTGGAGCTTCGTTATCTACTGCAAGAAACTCCACGGGACTCCTGTCTAGAGTCTTCATGGCCTATATGTACTCCCTGGTTTTATGCGTGTCTATCGACAAAATAAATGTTTCTCCTTGTTTATAAATTGGTTTATATCCAGCTGAGTGTGAGTCTTGAATAGCGCAACCCCATCCGTCTTCAGCCGTTGCTGGTTCTTTGTTGTTTGCTGGATGTCTGGTTGCTCGTTGGGTTTCTGGTATTTCTTTACTAGAGACACTGTAGTGCGTATCTTCGGCCCCCGATTCCTGGACCCTTGTTTTAACAGTGGTAAAACATTCTGGCATTTCTACCTCAAAGCCAGTTTATAAAGGTATAGTACCACACTCAAATGACTACCATATACTGACAGGTGAAGCCACAGATTGTACTTCGTCTGTCAGAATTGAGTTGCTGATTTGGGTATTTGGGTGTGTCACATTCCACTTGGATAGGTGTGATCATAAACACGCACTGTACATATTATTTGTATATATCGTAGAGGGGCGTATTGTTATTGGTTTGCACCACTGGGTATTCATGTATACAATCTGGAAATGACTAAAAAATATTTAACAATTAACTATGACTACCATCAAATTCAACTAGTAAAATATATCAAAATCACAGTTTTTCATTGTTGTGCCAAATAAAAAAAAACAGAACAATGATTATATATATATATATATATATATATATATATATATATATATATATATATATTAGGGAATTAGGCAATTAATAACATATTTATTTGATATAATTCTTTAAATTTCAGAGAAGGCCGCACCTTATAAACAGCTAAAAGGAGGGGTAGAATTTCGTCAAGAGATACCTAAATCAGCCAGTGGCAAAATATTAAGAAGAATTCTACGAGATGAACTCAGTCAAACTTCATGAATCACAAGGAAATTATAATTTTCTTAGATAATTTGTATTATTAGTATCATGTATTGCTCGTAGTGCAAGTAATATAAATAGATGTCTTGACATAGTTAGATTATAGTTCAAGTGCGAATATGTCCCACGTTGGACACACAGAAGTTGATTTCTATTTACTGATAATTGTTGACATGTTTGTGATAAACAATTATTATATATTATCTGCTGTTGGTAAATCCAAATGCGCTATTATTCCATTTGCCGCTCCTATAGTTATAATGATGAACCTATGAATTTTCTATAGTATGATGTTTTTTTTATGAAATCAAAGTTGGGTTGTCATTCCGACAACCTTGGGGAAATCATACTATATGCAAATTAGCGCTTCCATTATTGAAATATCTATTTTATTCAATATTGTCGAAACTATGCACGATACTGTCAGAAAAATGGTGTCCATAGTTATTTATTTTATTCAATACCGAAAATGTATTTGCTTCAAAATATTTACCGATTTGCATGATAATGTCACAGAAATGGTGTACATAGACACATGTTCACAGTCAAGGATAACAATAAATCTATCATTAAATGGATACTGATTTTTTGCCAAGGTTAATTTACTGTAATCAAAAGAATATAGACATTCTACTCTAATGAAACCTGGTTAAATTACCAATACATTCTGTGCATGACATGTCACTGAATGGATTGATTAGTCACTGTCTACCTCATTGATACCCAACTCATCAACACAAAGAGAAAAGTCAGAAGAGGGGGAAACCTGTCTCTGATGATCGACAGCGGATTGATGCAGAACTTTAAAAACCCATCCACCAAAAACCAACAGTGATGTACTTTACAATGTTGTTAATAGTCAGGTAGCTTCAAATGAGGTCAATGTCGTACGTTTTGGTAAGAAGATAGCACATTTATTCCGCCCCGTCCACTTTCGTCTGGATTCCATGCCAATATTTCCAGGCATGTGAAAATGATGGAGCAGTTTAAACGAAGCATGAAAGTTGGTGACAAGATAGCATTTGACCTGGAGACAATCTTCCCTCGTCTGCTTATGAGTTATGTACCATACCTCCCTCGCTCACAGATGAGTATGGCTACACACCGAAGGGTAACAAATCTATCCTAGCCAATCATCTCGGATTGAAACAAGCATCTACACCCGCTCCAGGTATCGTCATAGTGGATTTACAACATATATTTTATTACACTGAAAATATCAAGCGCCGTCTATCCTGATACTGTGCTGTTACAGAGCAAGTTCTGGTATTCGATAGGTATGATGATCTGTCACCAATCACAACCTAACCGCCAACTCTCACTACCCAATGGGGATGCCATTCTAAAAAAACAAAAACAAGCGCAACAAGCAGGGGCCCTCAAAGGTTCTCTCCTTATTCAACCTCGGTTCTAAAGTAACAATGGACACATTTTCATCCTGATCCGCTAACAACTTGGCGACGCCGGTAGTGTACATGCCATAATTTTATTGTGTGCTCAATTGAAACTTTTATCTTGGTTGGCGTGCCGAGACCTAATAAAAGGCATAACCTTTCGCCACGATCAAGCAACAACTTGGCGACGGCGAACCTATCGGACCTCTATCCGAATGATTGATATAGGTAGGATTTGTGTAGCTATTCGAACCCAGAATGGAGCTGGGATCAGCATCTGTGGTATCAAATTACTTTACGTATAGGTTACCTTTGAACCACAGCAAATTACTGCTGAATTTATCTTGTATATATGTTAACATGCTATTGAGCCACATGCACGTGTTGTTAACTGTGAGATGTGGTGTCAAATTGTACTTGTTTAAAATTTATTTGCTTCCGCTTTTTGTGCGCAGCGTACATCAACGTACACCAACCACTTCCCTGTGGACGTGACATATTTATCGAGTACGAAAAGCAGATTATATGGATCCCACATGGTGATGAGTAGTCCAGACATATATTGGCCTACGTATGTATAGATGTGTACTTTTGTATGCATACATTCAATTAGGTGTTGACTTAATTATGTATAGATTAATGGAGGTACAGGTTTTAAAGGATGTATAGGTCTTGATGTTCTGAGCCAGTGCCTCCATATAAACAGTCAAACCTGCTCTTAACGCCACCTGTCTGGTAGCGGGACCTGTCATTAAGTGCCACCTTTCCAAAGTCCTGATGCAAGTCCCTTTCATCTGCCAGACTCAGCCAAACGCCATAGTGTCAGCGTCCCCAGCCAACAATATTACCTGTCAAGCTATCGCCAGTTGTGATAATTTGATTGATAATTTATTAGCATGATTGAGCGGTCATTGTCATTGGCCGAACATCGCCAACATATTGACCAATGATAGCTCTTCCCCAGTTATGCTTACAACGGTGAGTATGACTTTTTGTGCTGACGGTGTCTTGGCTAGTGGGAAGTGTTATTTGCATTGTTATGTAATTGTTATGTGAATTCAATACCCCTTGATTAAATGTAATTGCTGCTTGAGCAACTCTTGTTAGAGATGTGCAAACTTAAAACTGATAAAGGCATTATTTTACAATTGTAATTGCAAATTTCTTAGTTAATTACATTATACTTTTGATATTCCAACGTGCGCTCTATTTCTTAGGTATTAAACATTGTGATTTTAAGAAACGACCATGGCTTGTATGGATTCCATACATGGGAATTAGTGAAGCCAGCTACTCTCCAGAAGTGCTTCGCTCAGGCTGTTTTTACATACAGTCAGTGACGAATTCGCGTGTGATTCGTGATTCACGATTCATCTAAGGATAGTGAAATCCATTTTGTCTATGATGCGGCTATTTATATACTTGTTTAGCTGTGAATATGAGAACCTTTCAGCTATAGACAGCCAGATCCAAACATGTTAGCATTCTGCTGATCGGGATCTTCCAGTCAGGGAGTTACTAGCCAAGAGTGCTCCACCTTGCACAGCTAGTGACAGTTATAATAATGACAGTGAATCAATATCAACAGAGTCACAAGCACCTCCATCACTTGACAGAGCACAAGAATGGATACAATAATTAAGAATGTTTGCTCTACATACTAGCAATGGAACGTTCCTGGATCGCGTTATAGACCTACAGGATATGAGTGTCATAATAAGGATGAATTCGTAACTAAAGCAAAGCAAGAAAAATTACATGTTTATGGTATTATATATATATATATATATATATATATATATATTAGATCTACGTGCACATCTGTATAAAGTATGTTGGTGCATGGGCGTGATTTGTCGAGACTGGACTATTATAATGCACTCCTCCATGGACTACCGGTAATCGTGATGAACAAGCTACAACGTTTACAGAACACAGCAGCTCGCATTGTGACTAGGACAGTTCGACATAACCATATTACCCCCGTGTTAAAGAAACTCCACTGGCTGCCAGTAAAATAACGAGCTCATAATAAGCTTTTAGTCCACACGTATAAAGCACTGCACGACCAAATGTCTGATGTACTTGGGAGACATGCTACATGTTTAAAATTAGGTATTGTGTACATAAACTGTCCTGCCATAACAATTTGAGCAACATAGATTAGTGGCTCTATTAATAGATGTTTGATCAATTTAACCAAATACTGACAAAACCGAGAAAGCTTTAGTTTAGCAGTTTATATTAAACCATGCTCATCACAAATTGTTGTGTTAATAACGATCAATATTAAATAGGGAAATCAAATTAATTAGAAACACTGCTAGAGACTTGACTATAAAGTATCCAGCTTTGAATAAATGAAAAACATATTATACCTTTAATGTAGTTAGCGATGTCTATTTCTGTAACCTTGATTCCATACTTCAGTACAACATAAACTTTGGGTAACTCTCCAGCCATACCATCAGATTTACCAATAACTGTTCATTCTGTGCTGCTGGGTGAATTAGTAGAAAACCTTCTACTATAGCTCAGCTGGCGCCACCTAGTAATATTAATGGTACAGTAAATAGCGAATGAATGTGGTTCTCCGTGTAGCATTCTGTCAACGTAATTGAAAAAACAGGATTCCTATATGAATTCTCAGGCACATTTCCGTCTCCAACGAGTTAATAATTTCATTTTCATATATTATCGCCCATATTTAGGTTACAGTACTGGACAGTTGGTATCTAAATTTGAAAACTTGCATAATTCGAAATACCATTATAACGAAACTAATGCCCTTGAATTTCACTATCATTAATTTTAGTGCATATGTGAAAATATACCTCTATGCTAATACTTTTGTGTCCGTTGATCATTTCGTTTGTTTAAGTCAATTTAACAGAGCTTTGTTTATTCTTTCTATTACTGTCGCGTACATTTGTTTGTTTTCACAAGCGTTGATTTTCTGTTTCAGGTAAAATCTAACTATTTATTATTTATGTTAAAATAAGCTGTACAAAATTAAATCTAGCGGTCTAAACAATCTTGAATTTTATTAAAATCAAGACTAAAATCACATATATCTACAGTAAATTTTATTTGTACAAACTACGAATCAAATAAATCATCTACAAATGATTATTGCTCAAGGGTATTTTTGCCAAGAAAATCTGATAAATTTCTGTTTAAAAATAGCTATATATACGTTTCACCTTGACGTTATTTTTTGTAAATGTCATATTTGTACTAAAATAGGTTAAAATATCCTCTCACATGACGTCATATCCGATACATTCTCTAAATTGTCCTGATATCAATCCACGCAGCATTCTGTAAAGATTTGACGATTTTCAGATTAATGGGAGGTATTGTAACAAGGAAGTAAAATTAAGTAATATAGATTATTATTATTTCCTATAATTACCTATTGAAAAGATTGAATAACAACGTTTTCCATATTTATCCCACACATATACGGAATAATATACCTGTAAACCTTTGACTTTGATACGTTCCCATACCCTGTCTGTTATTACACTATATGTATATTCGTAATAATTAATATCTAACGTCAGCCGAAAACAAATATCAGTAATACTCTGACCATTTGTGTTTTATATAGATTACTTATAAACAAATATGGTCATTAGTTCTGAATTGTATACCTAAATCATTATTTCTACTGCGCTAATATAATTTATCAAGATTATGTCAAATGAATTATTTTTAATCAGTTTTCACTTCTCAGGTAATGCTGAACTTAACATAACAAATCTGCCATCTGTGACACAAATCACATGATCTAGACGTGTGGTATGTATTCCTGAGGAAGATAATTGACGAACGCAGGGCCTTCGTCGTGGCGAAAAGGCTCTGTTTCGCATGCCTACAAAAGCGTATATGTCATAAATGCAATAAGAAACATCCTACACCTCTCTACGTGGACAACTATCAACCTATCTATTCCAAGCATAATATACACCCCTGTCAACCAGCAACAATAACAGCTTCCAATAAAAGAAATGAGACCATCCAAACGAATATATGTTGTATTACCAACGAGGATCACTCAACTGTCCTGGAAGCTATCATCCCTGTCCACGTGCACCAACAAGGACGTAATAACAGTATCGCAACGTATGCATTCTATGGTAATGATAGTACTAGTTGTTTTTGTCGGGCGACTTGATGAATCACCGATCTCGTATTGCATACTATGAATGGAGAGACTACATATTTCACTCAAACTGAAATTTCAGTTCGACACTCTCAAATATCTAAACCTTATGTTATGTCCAGATGGACTCATTTTCAAGAGGCAACCAGTAAAAGTTCGACAACCCATCAAGGTGACACCATCACATAGTGAAGGTCCCTTTTCTGTGATGTACCCATATGGATAGACTATCAGTGCAACTCTTAGGATAAACCGCTAGGGAGATGGAACCTCTAAGGTGACTTACTGCAACCGCATTACCGTACAGGAAGTTCAAATAAAGGAGGTCTTGGTCCTTCTCAAGATGATGATGATGATTGATGTATTATTGCCAATGTTTTGCACATGGTACGCTAAATGGAACGAGTGATCTTCAAAGGTAATAAAGCGAAGATAAAGATGCAAAAACTTTCAGATATCTTCACGCTGAGTTCGAATAAGTGACCTGTTCAAATACCACAGTCCTTCTCAAGAAGACAACGTCTTCGAAAAGGAAGCACAATCTGGAATTCAGCACGTAGATGGCCACTACATGTTTCCACTGCTGTTTAGAGAACATGACATCCAGATGCATTAAAACCTTAACCAAGCGTAAAACGTGCCATCTGGCAACGGAAGACAATGTTACCTAACGATGCATATCACGATGACTATACAACCTTTGTCAACAACCTTCTAGACCTCGGATATTCTACGAAAATCCCACCAAATGAGATGGAAACAGAGAAGGGCAATGCATGTTATCTACCAATCAACGAAATAAAATATTCGCGTAGTCTATGACTGTAGCGCCAAGTTCCACAGAACTTCACTTAACGATCATCTATTATAGGGCCCAGACCTGGCAAATTCACTCATTGGAGTTCTCATTCGGTTCCGATAGGAACTCATAGCAATTATTGGTTATATTGAAGCCATGTTCCATCAGATCCGAGTCATTAAGGAACATCACAACTTTATCAGATTTGTATAGTGGCTGCAAGGAGACCTACACCAAGACCTATAGGAGTATACAATGTTTCTGTATTTGTTCGGTGCAGCATCGTAACCAAGCATTGCGAATTTTTCTCTAATACGAGCCGCTGATGAAGCTAGGCAGTATATCAACTCCGATGTTGCTGAGACGATCAGAAGAATTTTGTTATGTTGACGACTGTCTCAAAGCAGCAGCTATCCAAATGATTTCACACATACAGTCAGCATGTAAACATGGAGGATTCAGTATCGCCAAATTCAGTACCAATAGTGCCAATGTTTTGGGTTCTATTTCACTGGAAGATCGTTCTAAGGAATTACAGATATGCTCACTGGATGACAACGATTTGCCACCTGAGAGGGCCCTAGGCATATATTGTAATGTTAATGAAGATAGCTTCAGTTTCTCAATTACGATGAAGGAAAAACCATTGACAAGAAGATTTATCTTTTCTACGGTGTTATCGGTTTATGACACCTTGGGATTTATTGCACGACTCACACTCTATACAAAGAGCATATTTAAGGATTTGTTCAGGGAGGAACGCCCAGGATGGGACGAAACCATACCTGATGATTATGTTGCCTGTTGGTGTGACTAGTTGAAACAACTACCTCTATTGAGAAATGTCCATGTCAGACGGTGTGTAAAGACCACATCATTTGGAGAAAACGTTTCTGCTGAGATTCATGTTTTCTTTGATGCAAGCTCTTTTGGATATGGATCAGCTGCCTGCATACGACTAGTCGATATACATGGTATGTTACAGTGCTCATTCGTAATGGGCAAACCAAGATTAGCTCCAATTAAGCAAACAATCATACCACGCGTAGAATGAACTGCTGCCGCCGTCGCTGTCTGCCTATGCGGCATGATTCATCAGGAGTTAAACATGGGCATAGATAGTACATTCTACTACTCAGATTCTACTACTGTACTTGTATTTGGGTTAACTGGAAGTCAAAGGATCGAGGAAAGTTTAGCACTGTGTAAAATAAATACACTATTTTAGTGATTGTATGCCACCAGTGAAAATGTAATCTAGTGATCTTTTAACTGATTACATATTGAATAGCATGCTGTGTTTGTAGTTGTGTAAATATTCTTTGTTGCATCGCTATTATATTTATGCATATCATGGCCGAGTCATGAAATGCAACACTTGATATCTGCATTTAAGGAATTCTTTGACTAATATGGCTGAAGTATCAAACAAAGGAAAGACACAAAACAGAAGACAAAATTGCAAGAAAATTTATAAAACATAACTTTATGCTAGCCTAGGCACAACATATTAATGAAGCAATGTATATCATCATCAAGATCGATATTAATATTTGGTATTCCATCTCTAACTAAACCTAGTTCTTTAAGGGCAGATCCATCTGTTTTACATTTATCATTATAATCGCATAGCTAATTAATTTCATTCAAACACTCTCCAGCAATATTTAATTTTGCACATAACTGCCTTCTGTTCATTGCGACAGGTGTCATTGATGTCTTATATAACATCAAGCATAGGCAAGTACACTGGTTTTTACCCTTATAAGTATAATGATAAAATAACAAGTCGTATTCTATGCCAGAACTTCCATATAAATGTTCCAGTAGTCGACAATGGGTTCTAGGGGACACACACCAGATGTTTCGCATACAATTCATCCCCTGTTGCATAAAACCTATTTACCGCTGGCGAATTTAATCGCCACAAGGTGGATTAATAAAAACTAGTGCAGTAGGTGCTAAAATGAATGATCGTATATCTGAATTACAAAAACCAAATTTACCCAGTAATTTGTTCTCCATACTATATATCTAGTGACTTTACAAACAGCAATATTATTAATATTATTATTACCAACTGTGTGGCCCAAATGCGTAGCTGTTGGCTGCACCTTTAACCATTCCCAATTTAAACTAAGTGGTGGCATATCTTCGTACCGACTGCCAGTCCCGAAAAATATAAGATAACTCTTCTGTGAATTAAATAAAACATCATATTCTGAACCAAACTATTCACAAATATTAAGCATCAAACTGGGTGCCAACAAACATAAATCTTCAGCATATCCAAGTCCATCTAAAAACACATTACCAATGTAACAACCAACATATGCATTTTTGAATCGATTGAGCAATTCATCTATATATAATATACTGAATAATATAGGCGAAAGAATGCCTCCTTGTTTGACATCATTAGACTTTGTGGTATCAATATAACAGCCATTCCATTTAACCCTTACTGTTTGATTTGTATACAACAATATGCCAGGAAACGGGCATTTATTGAACATAGACCACCTTTAATGAGGAGTGTAAAAGGTGGAATATATCGTACCCGATCAAAAGTGTTCGAAGCATCTAATAACACAAGGAAAACCTATGAACCGTTATTAAGATAGTAATCTACTACTTCAATGAGAACAAAAGTACAATGTGTGGTTAAATGCTTGGCTTTAAAACCATACTATAAATCTTCCGATTTTAATACGTATTTGTGATTTTCAAGTATAATATTATCAATAGGTTTCCTCCAAACACTACCCAGTGCAATTGACCGATAGTTATTACTGTCATTGAAGGACTTTCTACCATTTTTGGAATAGGTACAAGCGTCGATAGCAACATATTACGAGGACACTATCCGTGACGCATCATAGCATTAAATAATAACGACAAGTGTATTGCTAATTCATGGCAACTGTTAATCAATAAATCGGAGGAGGCAATTTATCTAATGAACTACAATTACCTTTACCACAAGAAGTTTCAATAGTATGTTACAACTCTTGACAGACTACATACATATCATTGGCATCATAAGAAACACTATTATATAAGTTGCTGTAATAGTCAACAAATAACTTTCTGATTTCTTCACCACCATGTGAATTATCAACTACATTCGGCACACTTGTATAATTACCATTTCTGTTTCTCATTTCATCCCCCCCAAAACTTTATCTTGGCATTTGAAAGCGGATTGCCATTTTCTCAGCTCTGAGATTTGATTGATTTTTACTAACATATTTTACAGCTCTTTTGTAATTGGCCTGTGTTGTGCGCTTGATGTCAAAGATTATACCTTGTCTAATACATGCAGAAATAATCGAATTATAATATCTATCAAATCAATATCTTCTAAATGAAATTTAAACAACAAATCATTACAGTGTAGTACATGCGTCGGTGGCTCAATCTCACTAAGTAATTGACTCAGGGCACATTTGTAAGACACTATGTGCTCAGTTTAGGTTTTCCTCCAGGATACTTTACGTGTAAAAATCTGTTTTGGGAGTGATCATTTTTAATATTCATTGCAATGTTCGTGATAATTGGGCAGTGATCTGACAAATTACCCCCCCTCGCCGTGTATTGAACAATACCGGTGTACATCACCAGACAAACTTTCAGACACTATTACATGGTCAAGTATCGACTGGACTACAGTAATACTGTTTTCGTAGGTGTATAATATTTCATCATCCGTGCATTGAGAACATAACATTAAGCCATCTCTAGATAAATAATTTAAAAGAGCTATAGTATATAATGAATTTCTATGTGATAAATCTGTATTGAAGTCCCCACCTATTATACTGTGTGATATATCTGCATATTTCATACGTATCAAGCTGATTTCACATAATACATCAAGATACATAGCAAGATTGGCATGCTCTCGTTGAGTGTCGCATGCCATATAATATTGAACAGCAATATCTTAGACCGGCATGGTAATTCCACAATGAGAGCACAACACCTGTTGTTACTGACAACTACTGGAGTAAATTTACACTTTAGATTTTTTCGATACAAAACGCACTGCCACCGTTTGGACGACCACCCATAAATACATCCGAACACATACCAGATGTTCCATAAACTTGTATATTGTCCATAGACTATACCAATGAACAAGTGTTGCTTTCATAATCCCAATGTTCCTGTATAAAAAGTGTATCTACTTCTTCCATTAGCTTTGACATATATTCAATGCGACTATCGCCATGTGCCCTACTATTTCAGGGTGCAACAATAAGTTCATTTTGTATATTAGCCATTTTAATGTATAAAAGACAAAATTTACATATTATAAATACCTGCTTGTAGTGGTTCATTATGAATTCGAATAATTATTTGTAATAACCTGCTTAGCAGTATAAAATGGCCTAACGTGGACTCCACTAGGCCAGAATTCAGGATTAAGCATCTGAGTCAAATCCAATACTCGAACCTCAACTTTAAAGCTACTAAAAGTAGCATTCTCGTTAGATATACAATTAATTGATCTAACTTCTGCATCATTATTCATAATATAGTATTTTATGCAATCAGCAGTGGTGTCCTTTTAAATTCTATACACAAATATATCCTTACTTGGTATACGAGCTCCATGGAAGGGACCACCATGATCAGTTCATGTGCCGGTATCAGGTTTTGACCGTCAGCGTTTATTGCGTTGAGTATTCTGGTAGCGATAATCCTCGCCATAGCCACTCGGACGCATTTGATACGAGCGATGTTGTAGCTGTAAATTATTCTGGTGGTATATATCGTCTCATTCTGTATGTTAGATGATGCCTGTTTACCACTTCCAGAATTACCCCTAGCTATTGCTGAGTAGGATGCAAAGTTATTAACTTTATCCTCAATCTGATTTGATTTGCTGACATTCTCTGACAATGACTCCTCTGTTATTTCCATCCGTTGCTCAAGTTTCTTAATTCTTTCACACATACTAAGAGAGTTTGTCTCGCCTGGAATACACTTCGGGAATCTTCTGAGGCTAACTACACTCACAGGAAATCGTGGAATTTTGTCTTGTTCCTCTAATTTACTGATGCCACTAATAATATCATTTATAACTGCTTCACTTTCAGGTGTAACAGATCCACCTCTTCTGGTTTTATATTTTGGCAGAATAGCTTTATCATCAACATCGTCAAGAATGTTATTAGCCTTAACTGATTCGTCTATACTGAAATATTCCAGACAAATATTTCCTCACTAATTGCATTGGGGAGTTATTGAGACTACAAACAAAGACTACCACAGTGAAAAAAACCACCTGAATTACGTCTGATGATTGTACCTGATAAGCTAACCTATTGATATACTCATTAGGGCTATCCCATGTCCCTGTCGGTCAAATATATTCCATTCGTCTTCAGTAGAAGTAGCATGATTCCCCATGAACTCCAAACATTCATCAATATCCATAAATCCCTGATGTAACGCTCCGGGATATTTATCTGTCTGTCTATGCACGTATCCATAACACAAATATATCCCAACTTGCCTGCCTTTGGCAACGCCATAATGTTTCTTGCCACCCAAAGTTCAGTCCTAATCTTTTGGCTGCGCCTGTATATCAATGTAAATGTTCTGCATCATAACGTTCCTTAACGTCTTAAATGGATATTGTATGATTTCCATTTATTTTAGCTAGCCATCTCGTTTTTTGTTTCTAAAATGTAGTTACTCTTGTTCACATGATAACTGGAACGGGAGTAAATGAATGTTCTCAAATTTTGCGCATGCCCGGTGATCTTATTACACTTTTGTTACTTCTAAGAAGTTATTACGAACATTCTAAACGAAACTGCCCCTTTAAATTGAAGCAAAGATCGAGATCCTGAACTATATGGACACCTCCAAACCAGTATGTTTGGAAGGATTCGACACAACACGAGGATACATAAAATAGACCCAAACTCTTCAATGCAAGAAAAAAAAGCCAGAACAAAGTTTTGCATAATATTATAATGATCTCAAAATCGAAACTTTATAACATGTTGCCCATGGAGCTATTAACATTATGTTTCCTCCATCCATTATCATTTGTTGCTGGCTGGATTTCGGAAGCCACCTGGTAATGTGTTCGATTATTTGATAAGAAGCTTTCTAATAACAGGAACAGCTCATAGTTTAACAGCTATTTTATATTTGAACATAACTTTTTCAATGGAATGGTATTGTTAACGAGTAATGATATGGCCTTAATTGACTCTCATGAAAGGTAATGGTTTCGGTAGAAAGGTTAATGGTTATTAAGGAGCCAGAACTGCATATTAATTTCTTAGTTAGTATGAAAAATTATTTTATTGAAATTATGATTATATTTCCCTACAGTTATCATTAGTGTCACTTCACTGAGGTCTCCCTGTGCAACATACATAATTGTTTTGAACTCTTATCAGATTGTGCCGGCTGCAAACTCGACTGAACTCCATTGGAGTTACGAATATGTTCGTCCTTTATCAGGCTGTTCGGGGCTGCAGAGTATCTTGAGCAGTTCCATAAATATTCGCAACACCCTACAAAATCCTGTTATTATTATAATATGAACAAAATAAGGCCCTACTGGGATGGAAATACCCAGCCTATGTTTAAACAATAGTTTCGGAATTAAGGAGACCGCATGGGTAATGCTATTTTACAAACTAATTTATGCGGTCCACCCAATGCTTGGAAGTACATATGACCTCATTATATTTAAAATACAGAAAACATAAATAGCACACAACAGGAGTACTAATTATGAATATATGGGCCGGCCACCCTAATGCTGAAACATTATTGTGGTCTCCATAACGCTGGATATAGGGCTCCCCCCCTCTCTCTCTCTCTCTCTCTCTCTCTCTCTATATATATATATATATAATTGCAAAAGCTTTAAAATTTCTCAATTCCAATTCAAAATACCAAAGTTTTGCCTCTGAATAATTTATTGCATACTCAAATTCGCCTAAATTCAAGTATCTGAAATTATATTCTTTACGGTTTCTCAAGGACACATCTTACTTTGTGTATAATTATGATTGATGCTGCTAACCGTCATTCCAATAGCAGTACCAGCCAAATAAACGAGACAAAACTCGGGACAATTTGAACTGATTAAACGTCTCCTTTACCAAAGCCTAGTCTTCTCATAGCGCTCCAAGTTTAATGGTTTGAGTCTGTAGCTCACCGTGGGTCATCTTAGCTCCAGTCTCACCATTTATCTAGAATAATTAAAAGGAACAAACGTAACAAAAACATGTTGTAGAGAATATCACACGAGGTTGTTGTTCTGTGTTATAAAGTATATTGTTAACTATTTGATTTTAACATACCAGAGCAGTTTTATTTGGTAACTTGTGCCAGTTCTCTATAAGATTATGAGGTAAAATTATGACTCACGGACGTCGTAATTTTGTATAGATTATCGGATGATATGCGTTTCAGTAGGGTCTTCTTGATCATTTGAGGTCTTTGCATATCTTTTGTTTGATGAAAATTGGTGTATAGAAAGGTCTCGAATTGTGGTGACATCTAGTGGGGTTAGCTTGCAGAAGACGGTAGACTGATGGATGGATGAGCGTCATTGGCCATATAAAAAGCGATTTGTTTCTGAGGTGCTGCCCTGTTTTCTGGGGTGAATTCATTCTTACACTAGTCTCATACCAGCGCAGCACCATTTGTTATATAAAACATCTGAGATGTGATACAGTTTTTCTATTCCTACGTCAGGAGTACGTATAATGCTTTAAGGGCGTACTTTGTCTGCTACAGTTATTTCAATGCTCTTATCAGTCACTAAAACGCCAAGCAACAAATAGCGAATCACCTACAGCCGTGGGGTTTGGGAGTAAAACACCGTAGTCAGATCATGGCAGTTGTGAGAATGCTTATGTTAATTGCCTAAACAGTCCTGTTTATACGCGTATAATATACTTAGATAACAGGTAATGTAAGTTGGTTAAGTATCGCGACGTCTTTTACTTGTATATTACATCTCGATGAAGCCGTTTTAAAATATCATATACATTGAGTAATATCTCTAAAAAAAAGTTGACAAATATTTATTTGGCAGATCATTATATGCTGGACACTGCATAAGAAAATGAAATTCACATTCTATTACATAATTATTCTTAAATTTACTACAGTATAAATAAATTCTCTCCTCTTTAGGTATTACATTTGACAATGTCTCTCAGTCTCAATAGCTAATTCATGACTGCTACATCAAAATTTTGCAATCACCTATATAACATTTCTGTCTCTTATACTTGATAAATATAATTCTGGGCTTATTTCAATTTTAAGATTCTTAAAAAGCGATAGTTTACTATTTTTGTTAACTGATTCAGTCCATTCCTGAAGATAATAATCTTTAACACGTTGCTTAAATTTAAACATAAATAATGATTCATTACCAACTCCTTGGTTCATCCAAACATTATTATTGCCGTATCTACTTAATAAATTCTCAATTTGTGTGTACCATGTGGTACGACCCATTTTCATGTAAATTATAATCTATCATATAGCATTGCTTAACTAACCTATTATCATTCATACTGATTATTTTCAGCCAAAATGTGATACATTTAGTAACGTAGTTCACATATAAAGAATATCTACCACATTCAGCTAATACGGCTAAATTTGACGTTGTATTATTGACACCAAGGACACGTTCTAACAACTTTATTTGTACGCGTTCAATACGCTCTGTTCTTTCATATCACTATATCTCAGCATCATAACATAATATAGGGAATACCACATTATCAAACAAGATAAATACGTTGAACATGTTATTCCATTACATAGTGATTAAAACAATTAAAAACAATTCCTAATTATTTATAATTTGATACAATATTAAGAAATTTACCTTTGTAACACAACTTTTCAGTTTTCTTAACAATTCTACCATTTCGGAATATAACTACTATATATTTTGGCAAATTGATATTCATCTTCCATATATATATATATATATATATATATATATATATATATATACATAATGTTGTGTGTGATAGTAACATATAGCATATATATAATGTGATTGTTTTCCTAATTAATAAATTTCTAAATCTATTAGATCAAAACCCAAATTATGCATATCGAGTGCAGTACATAGTTCCAAAATGAAAATGTTGCATTTGATTTTATGTTCATTCTAATACTAGTATTCCCTGTAATCTTGATTTAGAACAATACTGCATACAAGCTCACTGTCTCAATGTTTGTTATCCACCTCAGGTAACGGTACCAACATTTACTTGTAGCTGGAATGATGTAGTTGTGCATGTCACATCACATATTAACATTGATAGTTCGATTTGTTCAACATATTTGGCTTGATTGGTGCCTCTTCGTACTCACCATTCATTAAAACATATTTTGTGTTACACGTTAGATAATGGTACCAGCATTTAGCTAGAATGATGTAGTTGTGCAACGAAATTACATTGTGACCTTGTCATTTAACAGACTCTACCCAAGGTCGTAAAATACTCATATTATAGGGAAACGGTGCTATCATATCAGGTGACCTCTTGTTTTCAATTATTATGGATATCTATTCAGATTTTGACAATGTATGTACATTTATTGTGACATGTAAAATGTTGTTAAATGTTTCTGATTTTGTAGATATTGTGAAATACTAAATCTTATATGTTCAATTTACTGAGTAATGTTTATAGTTAAATTCTCCAATTTAGACAGGTCCTATTCCTGCAGTATGTTATGTAGATTAGATCCACATATTCTTAAGTTTCGTGTTAACATCGTTGATAATATTATGATGCGGATTCAATATACATTTTAAATCACGTGAAATGTACGTGGAAATAATTACGTAATTTCTATGTAGAAGATTTGACGTAGTTTTCACGTGTAAATAATTACGTAGAGTCAACTAACTTAATCAACAACAAAAACAACGTAAATTACATGTTTATAAATTGCGTAGAATACACGTGTATAGTATGTAGTGTGCCTGTTGGGCATATATACCGTATGAGCATTAATCATATTAAAGAAGTATGTCATGACAACAGTGTGCCCAACTTAGTAATCGGTACCAAACATATATTATCATTCATCTAGACTCGTTCCATTTTATAACCTTTACATGGGCGGAAATTATACCGAGAATACAAGTATATTATCCCCAATTGCTCAGCTCGAAATTCATGAACAATTTTAGCTCGTTTAAACACCATATCATTTGGAAATCTAGAATTATATTAAAAATCAAATTATTGTCAACTTGTAAAACATCTTTGGCATCAATACACCTCACAATACAAATTTCTTCGAGCACACATAAACACAAATCATGTGGCTCCGATGGTGTATTTCGTTCCTACCTATTCGAAAGGTTGTACCGCCATCGTTCTAAATCATAATATTGTTTTTAACTACTGAAATACACTATACCGGCCTCATAAATGGTAACATTGTGTGAACATTTTCAATATTACCTATATATAGCAGAAATCTCATTCAGCAGACACTTGATCAAGTAAGCATAACTTTATGACGGGCCGAACAAAAGTACCACTGCTGGTTGGTACAGCCGCAGATCACGCCAAATCATCGCGGCCGAAATCAACACCTGTCACACATGCCAAAAGCCACATTCTTCTGGGTAGATTGTTGTACACAATCAGTACTACATCGCCTATTCTCAAGCTTCTCTGCGTTTCAACCCACTTTGAGCGTTGTCGTAAAGTTGTAAGATATTCTCCAACCTATCTACGCCAAAACTACTCAGCTAAAAACCGGACGTGATATAACCTCTTCCTATTAATATCTTATTTGCCAAATTTCCCAGGCAGAACCACCGAAGTGTACCTTAGGAGCAACAAATGATTTGGAGTCAATGTTTCCCTATCGTTTAGGTCACCAGAAACAGAAGTTATAGGTCTCCTGTTGACGATTGACTCAACCTCGGTGAACACATAAATAAGTCGCTCATCATTCAGAACCTGTTATCTGAGAATGGAATTCATTACCTTTCGTATAGTGCGAACATGGCACTGTCAGAGGCCTCCCATGTGTGAAACGGCCGGAGGATTGTATTCCCACTTGATCCCTCTCAATAACAAGTCGTCATGCAAGGAATGGTCATCATTCTACGTCCGAATAGCCGGTGTCATCTCTCCACAAATAATATTTGTTTCCTGATCTGATCTCAGCATTTCTGGAGTACCTCTTTGTCCAATTGTCTGAATGTTAGGCATGTGAAAAACAACCGTATTGCTTCTCAATTGACCGTCCCCTCTTCGCCATCCACAGCAAAGAGAGTGCATGTTCTTTACCTGAATGCACCTCAAAAGGGTCAGTCTTGCCATTTGCAAATCCTCAACATCCAAGCGCTTAGATCCATTCTTCTGGCGCTTGCTCTGTATCCAAGACTTGAAGCGCAGTAACCACACCACTGCGCTATTCAGCTGATGCCAACAGGAGCATCTCGCCAGCAGACACACAGTTGGATCCACGTCTTCTTCCTTAGATACAACAACAGAAGAGCTGGCATCTCATTTCACGTTAACATCTTTCTCCAGTAAGTCAGAACCAGATGCAGGTATGGAAAGCCAGTAATCTTCAGATTTCCACAGATATTCCGGCCCCTCTAACCACACATTCTAAGTAATTCTATTGTAATATATTTCATTTTATGTTACTGCTGGGTGATTCCTAACTTTCTTTGAGTGTTTGTGGTATTATCTTTTGTTCTATGTCTATGCAGGTGCATTTGAACCAGACGCTCAGTGGAGTGTGACTGTCTGTCTGGGTTAGTAACTGATGTCCGGTGATAGACTATACACTAGCTCAAGTGTCTGGATTCTTGCCACGTGGTAAGAAAAGTTGACTGAGAGGGCAGAATGTTTGTGAAGATAATGTTAAAAATCAGTGTGTATTCATGGAATGACGAGTTTTCAGTTGCGTAGAACTGTTAAACTTCCATTGTGTTGAATGGAGTAGGAAAATGACAGAAATCTTACGTCATAAGTGAGTATCAATTTGTGTTGTCCGGGGATATATTTGAGGGTGTGTACTTATATACAACCTGCAGTTATAACGACATATACGATTCAGCTTACAGTTGATATGATTGTTCGTACGTGACTGTGGCCCACATCATCGTTTGAAGAATCACTGATTAATAGGAGTGACCAATTTCTGATCATTATTCCTTGTAAGAATTAGCTGGCATTTGAGATTGAGTACCGGTACTCGGGGAATGGGAATATTTTAGTTTTGTTACATTTTCTGTTACTATATGTGTATGAATGATGTTTGGATGTGATATATGTCGTTATTAAATAGTATGTAAAATTACTAGTGGTTCGATTTATTTTGTGACTACCTGACTGATTGGGATACGTTACAACCATCTCGGCAGTTCAGCACTAACTACTTGGCCAAAGCCATCCGGTACCAAACAGCAGCATACCCGTCCAGGAGTTGGGGAAGCTCTGACAGCCAGTTAGCTCAACTTCGTTTGTCTTATTGTACATACCAATTGACTCTTTCAGCAGGTATATCTCCAAATTCAGACTCCTTAATATTCATAGACGTGGACCTCTCATCAAAGGGGATGATTTCCATGACTGCCCTATTGTTTGTAACCCATTTCATCAGAGAGAAGCCTCCTGATCACCAGACAGATAGCTGGCGCTTCATCAGGACTAGAGATACAATGGTCTACGTAAAAATTATATTTCACAGCCGAAAGAACCCCTGGGGAATAGTTATCACAGTTGTCCTCAGTAGTCCACAGTGCTGTTACCTTAACATGAAGGAACATTCCTTTGATGTCACCCATCATAACAACACAATTTTCGCTAAGCCGAGCCGAACTAGCACTCCCAGTATGTTGTTCGTTAAGTCAGGTCCCTGAGAAACCTTGTCATTCAATGACACCTGTCCATGCTTTGCAGCACAATCATATACAATGCAGAATTTCTCAGTTCATCGGGGATTCATAACACTGTGGTGTGGAACATACCATATTGCTTCAAGTTTGGGTGCCTCTGCATATTCTTCAATATTCGGACAACTGCCAGTTCTATCCAACGTATCCACCGCATTCCTTCTCCACCTGGTCTATTAATACATTGGCACACGACTCAGTATCCTAAGGATCTCACTACGCGAATCAAAGTCATCAATTTTATTCATGGATTGCAAAGCTTCTATATACCCACCAACATCATTTGCAAGATCTTGAAGTGTATCGGAGATAGTTGGCTTGAATGGACCTCCTTCCGTTACTTTCTTCACCCATACCTCTCAAATTTTATAATCATTTCCAAGACGACCCATTAGAAGTTGTCTGGCCTTTACGTATCCTAAGACTGCATGGCCTCCGCACCTTTTCCGCATTCCTCATACAAAACTCCAATAATCTGTTTAACTTTGCCCCTTCATCCAATCTGGTTCTACCCACACAATAGTCAAATGCATTTATGAATGACTAATACTCTAGTGGATTTCCATCAAAGGTTGCCAAACGTGGCTTGGGAAGACCAATAACATCAAGCATTTTACGCCATACTTCAAGATGTTTTCACCTGCAATTCAGGTTTCATCACAGCACTGTCCACTGTTGATCCACCAGAAATACAAGATCCTTGCTGAGAAACACTATCATCAGCTGTAATATCACCTTCTTCCCAACTACTCTCTGATATCATATGTTCTAGATTATTCACTCTCAAGTGGCTTCTTTCGACCACTGACTTTATATTTGCATAATAGTCATCATATTATCCAGCCTTCTCATGTTCATACATCTTCAACAATTTGACAAAGCCAAATGAGCACCTGTGAAATCATCAAATGCAGTACAGCACCTATCCAACAGGCTTCTGACTAATGATGGAACACATTTAGTATCAATGGTCACGTGAAGTTTATCATACATTCTGGTAACATGTGATTCGTGTCCTGCACGTCTTCTGCATAACTGCAACAACCTCTCCTTCACCCGTTACAATACAGTACCGGGAACTCTGTGTAGAACTACGACAAGGAGGCTGCTTCTTCTAACTTTGAGCAAACATATCAGAAGTGAATTAATTCAAATATATAAAGAGAAAAAATATAAATGAGCACGTAATATTACTGATTTACCCTTAGGCAATCTAGTGCAATAATAATGGACGATAACTTCTAACCTATTCACCAAACCAACCTGCAATAATCATGTGTTATGCAACATAGATAGACAATTAATTCTGTCCAATATTGTGAGTGGCAAATACAAAAATAAGTAATCCGTTATTACTGGATAGCATGAACACTTTGTATACAATATGCATTCGAGTCAATATCTCCTGAACGTATGATTGATGTTACATCAACGCATCCCAGAGATCATACACAGGTACAGTTTGTTTTACTACATATCACATATGCATAGATACACAGCACGTCTCGTCATCAATATTGCATTATTGTTTATACAAGGGCATAACCATAAGTTAAGTTACTAGATGTTCTTCATATCCACCATGAATTGCTACGCTCTAGATCAATCATTCTGCATCATCAAGCAACTGCACAATCCAGCATAACTAAGTATTTTCACGCAAGCATAAAGTTCATTACCAGGTACAATTCGACTCTGGGAAGAGTTTCATTTTAATATGAAATTGCTATGTTGTGTGGTGCGTTAATAATGTGCCTGTCTCAACTGAAGACTCAAGTAGTTTTTATCACAGTTTATCTTAGAATCACTATCAGTCAACAAACTAATTCATAACCCACTCTCTTCGTAAATTCACATATAACAACAACACCAGTGTATAAGAGTAATGATATAAAATATTCCATACAAGCATTAATCATAGTAAAAGAAGTACATCATGACAATAGTGTGTCGGAAACAAAAATATATTATCATTCGTCTAGACCCGTTCAATTTTATAAACCTTACATGGGCCGAAATTACACTGAGAATACAACTATATCATTGACAATTGCTTGGCTCGAAATTCATGAACACTTACAGCTCGTAAAAGTCTACATCAATAAAACACCATATCATTTCGGAATCTAGAAAAAAGTATTAGATCAAATTATTATCAACATGTAATACCTCTTTGCCATCTTACTCCAGTCAAATTATTATTTCACCCACCACTAATTGCAATAGAAATTAAGTTGTGTTTATCTGAAAGCTTAGGATCTACTGAATAACACACAAAAATATAGTAAAATGAAATGAGTGGAACATTGTCTATTTTTATAATGAATATTTGGACCATTTCATTTTCAAAACCATTTCATGCAATCTAGAAATTGACATAACTCTGTCTATGTATACCATATAATGAGCATAAATGGTATCTTTATCCATGTTGTAATGGTCCATTGTCATTAGAAGCATATTTTAAACATCTGTAGTGACTCTTAATATTGTAATATGGGTTAACTCTACCCCTTTAAGCAATCCGTGGTCAGTGAAAATCAGAAATAAGCTTAACCTATAATAACAAACTTAGTGTCTTTACCCATGTTTTAAACCTCTACCTTCCATTTGAGAATCTTGTCAGTAAGTCGGAGTGGTTGTGTGTGGTAAGAATTGGTGTACCTCTACCCCGAAGCCCAACAGCCGTTTTACCAAACATTTTAAAATATCAATGTTTGGAACATCAAGGCTATACATTTTTAAACATACGTTACATGTTTCTACCAATATTTTTATTTCATGTGACAAATAGTTGTACTGCAAGAGTACCTAAAACCAGCATTATCATATAATTATCCTCCCTCCTATTTCCAAGAAACATCAATTATCAGTATCTATAGATTAGATTCGCCACCCATCTCATCTCCATTTCCACATCCACCCATGCAATCACTATCTGTGACTTTGCATTGCAAATGAATACTACGACAACCACAACTCTTGGAACAATCACCTTTACACTCACGACTGACAAGCTTAATGCTATACTGGGGTACACTATCCGGGTCTGCATGAACTGGTGCCATTCTACCATGAGTCATTTTCCGGCCCTATTTAAGAGAATCCAATTTATGTCCTTTCCGTTCTTGAACGCCATAGAAGACACGGATACTGTGATAGTTTTCCAGCTGCTCAGGTAGGTGGAATAAATTTAGAGTGACCAGAAGCTGTGTTCGTTGCAACGTTTTCCTTAAATCTTGGAAATCTGAAGGAATCGACAGTATTTGTTGATTTGGCTTTGTAGAGATAAACCATAGACTTTTTTCCGCGGCAACCATTTCAGCTAGATTTTCCAACACCACAGGTTGTTGACAGAAGATGTCATTGTCCGTCAAAAGAGTCAGTCCAATAGTTTGTCCTATTCCGAACAGCCTCAATGTCGTGTCACAACCCAGACTTGCTAGAACGAAAAAAAAAATGTTAACATACACCTTCACCCAGTTTTTATATCACGATACCAATATTCAAGTGCTTCTGTGGAAGTAGTAAACCTTTCTTGGGTTTTCACATTAAATATAAATTGTATTGTGCTGGTATTTTGTGATAAAACATAACAGGACCAATACGTCTGTGTCATCACCAACTAGCACAATGTCTGATGTGGTCAGCAGTAGATCTGCATCACCGCTTGCACTCATCATCCGACTGCCATACTGCATCAGCCTCTTCCCTAGCACGTCAATTAACATGTCCTTATTCTATTTGTTTATGAAGAACGTCTCATCTATGAAAAGAACCATTGACGCCGTGAATGACACTTTCCTTCCTTGATGTCCGTCGCATCTCCTTTTATGTTGAGGGACCATCTCTTTATCCATTGCAGAGTACAATAGACTGTCCATACGAATTGCCACGGAATTTGTCGGAGCAGAGCGTCGCCATCAAGTACAGGTCCCAAATTAGTCATCAAAACAGGGATTTTTATCGCCAATAACGCATGTCTAGATTCAAATAATGCTGACGGATATGCACGCACCTCATAACGCATGACATCAAGTAATTTATCTGCATTGGTTCCATAAATCACAAGTCTCTGGAAAAGCAGTTGCGGGTCAATAGATATTATGTCCAGAAGCTGCCATATATGGCACCATCCTATATGATGTATGTAATTTGAGCAACCAGTCACTTGTCCTTTTTGATAGCCTGCCCTATGGAACTTACTTTCAAGTTATTATCCTTTCTCAGAAACTACATTCTTAGTGGAAGTGTGAGAGACAGCGGGAGATATTTTGTTGCGATCTTGGAATTGGATATATCAAGGCTGGACGGATATACGTTCTTATCTTGTTATCTATTTGATATCAAATAAAAAAAAATCATGTGGTAATCTTGTAGACTCTGCAAAATCTGGGAGGTGGTATAAATAGAAAACATTGGTAGAGACATGTAATGTATGTTTAAAGATATTACTTTGATGAGTCCTTTTCAAACATAGTTATTAGCCCATTGTTGGTAGAAAAGTTGTCGTGCTTCGGGGTAGGGGTACACCAATTGTTAATATAACCACCATGATTTACTAGAAATGCTGTTAAATAGAAGATAGGGGTTGAAAACATGGGTAAAGACACTAAGTTTGTTATTATATGTTGACGTATGGCAAAGTTACGCGTTGCTTAAAGGTGTAGAGGTACCCTGTATTACTATATAAGGAGTGGCCACAGATGTTTGAAACATGCTTCCAATGAAAGATAGACCATTAAAACATGGATACAGATAACCTTTATGCTCATTTAGGGTCTACATTGACAAATCTGGGAGGTGGTATAAATAGAAAACATTGGTAGAGACATGTAATGTATGTTTAAAGATATTACTTTGATGAGTCCTTTTCAAACATAGTTATTAGCCCATTGTTGGTAGAAAAGTTGTTGTGCTTCGGGGTAGGGGTACACCAATTGTTAATATAACCACCATGATTTACTAGAAATGCTGTTAAATAGAAGATAGGGGTTGAAAACATGGGTAAAGACACTAAGTTTGTTATTATATGTTGACGTATGGCAAAGTTACGCGTTGCTTAAAGGTGTAGAGGTACCCTGTATTACTATATAAGGAGTGGCCACAGATGTTTGAAACATGCTTCCAATGAAAGATAGACCATTAAAACATGGATACAGATAACCTTTATGCTCATTTAGGGTCTACATTGACAAATCTGGGAGGTGGTATAAATAGAAAACATTGGTAGAGACATGTAATGTATGTTTAAAGATATTACTTTGATGAGTCCTTTTCAAACATAGTTATTAGCCCATTGTTGGTAGAAAAGTTGTTGTGCTTCGGGGTAGGGGTACACCAATTGTTAATATAACCACCATGATTTACTAGAAATGCTGTTAAATAGAAGATAGGGGTTGAAAACATGGGTAAAGACACTAAGTTTGTTATTATATGTTGACGTATGGCAAAGTTACGCGTTGCTTAAAGGTGTAGAGGTACCCTGTATTACTATATAAGGAGTGGCCACAGATGTTTGAAACATGCTTCCAATGAAAGATAGACCATTAAAACATGGATACAGATAACCTTTATGCTCATTTAGGGTCTACATTGACAAATCTGGGAGGTGGTATAAATAGAAAACATTGGTAGAGACATGTAATGTATGTTTAAAGATATTACTTTGATGAGTCCTTTTCAAACATAGTTATTAGCCCATTGTTGGTAGAAAAGTTGTTGTGCTTCGGGGTAGGGGTACACCAATTGTTAATATAACCACCATGATTTACTAGAAATGCTGTTAAATAGAAGATAGGGGTTGAAAACATGGGTAAAGACACTAAGTTTGTTATTATATGTTGACGTATGGCAAAGTTACGCGTTGCTTAAAGGTGTAGAGGTACCCTGTATTACTATATAAGGAGTGGCCACAGATGTTTGAAACATGCTTCCAATGAAAGATAGACCATTAAAACATGGATACAGATAACCTTTATGCTCATTTAGGGTCTACATTGACAAATCTGGGAGGTGGTATAAATAGAAAACATTGGTAGAGACATGTAATGTATGTTTAAAGATATTACTTTGATGAGTCCTTTTCAAACATAGTTATTAGCCCATTGTTGGTAGAAAAGTTGTTGTGCTTCGGGGTAGGGGTACACCAATTGTTAATATAACCACCATGATTTACTAGAAATGCTGTTAAATAGAAGATAGGGGTTGAAAACATGGGTAAAGACACTAAGTTTGTTATTATATGTTGACGTATGGCAAAGTTACGCGTTGCTTAAAGGTGTAGAGGTACCCTGTATTACTATATAAGGAGTGGGCCCCAGATGTTTGAAACATGCTTCCAATGAAAGATAGACCATTAAAACATGGATACAGATAACCTTTATGCTCATTTAGGGTCTACATTGACAAATCTGGGAGGTGGTATAAATAGAAAACATTGGTAGAGACATGTAATGTATGTTTAAAGATATTACTTTGATGAGTCCTTTTCAAACATAGTTATTAGCCCATTGTTGGTAGAAAAGTTGTTGTGCTTCGGGGTAGGGGTACACCAATTGTTAATATAACCACCATGATTTACTAGAAATGCTGTTAAATAGAAGATAGGGGTTGAAAACATGGGTAAAGACACTAAGTTTGTTATTATATGTTGACGTATGGCAAAGTTACGCGTTGCTTAAAGGTGTAGAGGTACCCTGTATTACTATATAAGGAGTGGCCACAGATGTTTGAAACATGCTTCCAATGAAAGATAGACCATTAAAACATGGATACAGATAACCTTTATGCTCATTTAGGGTCTACATTGACAAATCTGGGAGGTGGTATAAATAGAAAACATTGGTAGAGACATGTAATGTATGTTTAAAGATATTACTTTGATGAGTCCTTTTCAAACATAGTTATTAGCCCATTGTTGGTAGAAAAGTTGTTGTGCTTCGGGGTAGGGGTACACCAATTGTTAATATAACCACCATGATTTACTAGAAATGCTGTTAAATAGAAGATAGGGGTTGAAAACATGGGTAAAGACACTAAGTTTGTTATTATATGTTGACGTATGGCAAAGTTACGCGTTGCTTAAAGGTGTAGAGGTACCCTGTATTACTATATAAGGAGTGGCCACAGATGTTTGAAACATGCTTCCAATGAAAGATAGACCATTAAAACATGGATACAGATAACCTTTATGCTCATTTAGGGTCTACATTGACAAATCTGGGAGGTGGTATAAATAGAAAACATTGGTAGAGACATGTAATGTATGTTTAAAGATATTACTTTGATGAGTCCTTTTCAAACATAGTTATTAGCCCATTGTTGGTAGAAAAGTTGTTGTGCTTCGGGGTAGGGGTACACCAATTGTTAATATAACCACCATGATTTACTAGAAATGCTGTTAAATAGAAGATAGGGGTTGAAAACATGGGTAAAGACACTAAGTTTGTTATTATATGTTGACGTATGGCAAAGTTACGCGTTGCTTAAAGGTGTAGAGGTACCCTGTATTACTATATAAGGAGTGGCCACAGATGTTTGAAACATGCTTCCAATGAAAGATAGACCATTAAAACATGGATACAGATAACCTTTATGCTCATTTAGGGTCTACATTGACAAATCTGGGAGGTGGTATAAATAGAAAACATTGGTAGAGACATGTAATGTATGTTTAAAGATATTACTTTGATGAGTCCTTTTCAAACATAGTTATTAGCCCATTGTTGGTAGAAAAGTTGTTGTGCTTCGGGGTAGGGGTACACCAATTGTTAATATAACCACCATGATTTACTAGAAATGCTGTTAAATAGAAGATAGGGGTTGAAAACATGGGTAAAGACACTAAGTTTGTTATTATATGTTGACGTATGGCAAAGTTACGCGTTGCTTAAAGGTGTAGAGGTACCCTGTATTACTATATAAGGAGTGGCCACAGATGTTTGAAACATGCTTCCAATGAAAGATAGACCATTAAAACATGGATACAGATAACCTTTATGCTCATTTAGGGTCTACATTGACAAATCTGGGAGGTGGTATAAATAGAAAACATTGGTAGAGACATGTAATGTATGTTTAAAGATATTACTTTGATGAGTCCTTTTCAAACATAGTTATTAGCCCATTGTTGGTAGAAAAGTTGTTGTGCTTCGGGGTAGGGGTACACCAATTGTTAATATAACCACCATGATTTACTAGAAATGCTGTTAAATAGAAGATAGGGGTTGAAAACATGGGTAAAGACACTAAGTTTGTTATTATATGTTGACGTATGGCAAAGTTACGCGTTGCTTAAAGGTGTAGAGGTACCCTGTATTACTATATAAGGAGTGGCCACAGATGTTTGAAACATGCTTCCAATGAAAGATAGACCATTAAAACATGGATACAGATAACCTTTATGCTCATTTAGGGTCTACATTGACAAATCTGGGAGGTGGTATAAATAGAAAACATTGGTAGAGACATGTAATGTATGTTTAAAGATATTACTTTGATGAGTCCTTTTCAAACATAGTTATTAGCCCATTGTTGGTAGAAAGGTTGTTGTGCTTCGGGGTAGGGGTACACCAATTGTTAATATAACCACCATAATTTACTAGAAATGCTGTTAAATAGAAGATAGGGGTTGAAAACATGGGTAAAGACACTAAGTTTGTTATTATATGTTGACGTATGGCAAAGTTACGCGTTGCTTAAAGGTGTAGAGGTACCCTGTATTACTATATAAGGAGTAGCCACAGATGTTTGAAACAATGAAAGATAGACCATTAAAACATGGATACAGATAAACTTTATGCTCATTTAGGGTCTACATTGACAAAGTTCTGTCAATCTCTAGATGATAAGCTTTCAGAAAAACACAACCTCATTTCTATTAAAATTAGTGGTGGGTTATACCTTTTTATCGTATTTTGACTAGACTAATTATATAACAATTAATTGCTATTGTTCAGTAAAAAAATAATAAGGGCTTGGAATATCGCCTTGCTTATCTCATCATTTATTTTCTTACGAATGTGTCCTACATTTGTTTTAAATAATAGCAGGACTTACATATAAAATTCACCTGCTTCTTTATTCCTAAACTAGTATCCTATATAAGCCTTTGGTATCTAACATTCATGGAATAATATATATAACTGGATCGAACTTTAATGCAAAAGTTTCTCAGTTTTCTTCATGTGTTGCTTGTATGAATAAACAGTGAATTCGATCTTATCCGTATACAAGTTCAGCATTTTGCCGTTGATCCAAATACTTATGTCTTCAATACAAGCTGCAATTAAAGGTAAAATGCCATCCCATTTATCACATAGTTTTAAAGTCAGGTAGACTTAAGTATCAGCGGAAAGAAAATGCTATTGTATGTAATGCCGTAATTCCTTGATCCAAACACGGATTCCTCGGGTACACTAAATTGAATACCTACGTCCGGTGATGTTTTATTCGTGACTTTTCCCAGGTTGGGACATTTTCCATGATGCCGAAGAAACATTCTTCGGTAGTATCTGGTGGACAATTATATAAAAGACTTTGAGCATAAGTACTGCAGCCATACAGTCTTTACCAAGAGCCTAAGCAATGTGACTGTACACGTTAACAGAATAGTTTCTAATGAATTATGATACATGCAGACTAAGCTTTGTAATAGAGGTCATTGTACTAACCATTGTACAATATCTTCTATATGCCTTGCTACTAACTTTAATTTGAAGGTGAAGAGGTTAAATATAGGAAGATAATTCTTCAAATATTTCTTATTCAACCTAGATCTTTTGTACAGTGGATTATAGTGGTTGGTTTCAAACACATACGGCATCATTGACTCAACCATTGACCTATTTAAAATGGCTGTTAAAGAAGTTAATTAACACATTTCTTGAAAGGCCAAGTAAGTAGAGAATCTAAGACACAACTTATTCAGAAACTGAATAATTGTCTCCTCAACCACAGAGGTTTCTCGAAACATCTCGCGCATTTATTCAGTGAAAATAATATGCGCGTCCATACGAAAATTACTCGTAAATCAGAATAGATCGTATTTCCTGATAATTGTTGTTTTCCTAATGAGGAAATAACTGATCTTGTACGCCAATAGTTCAGCAGAGGCAAACTCAATAAGAATTATATTTGAATTACTTCCCATCAAATATCTTGTTAATTTGATGAGTTTATTCTGATCTTTTCCAGATTTATCTATCTATGTAAAGTAGAAACATTTATTCTCTTTGATTAATAATAATGTATTCAAAGTACACCATTAAAGATGTTCGGTATTTGGTCCTCTTTGATTTCGTCCGAAATTTCTTAACAGGCCTAAGGTTATCAGCGTACCAACGAGCTTCAGATCTCAACGTAATATTTTATTAACACGAGACAGCATATTTATTAATGATACTATGGACACCTTTTGAAAGGGGTGTACCGTATAAAAAACGTATCGCTCACTCAGGGGTAGAGACGACCGTATATCTCCATATATTCTTGAATATTTATGTCACCATAATTTCTGTAATGATGATCGTCGAAAGATTTCCCTTTGTTGCTACTTTTAAATGAATGACATACAGAATGAACTTCTACTATGGTATATCTCAATCTCTAGAGATGGCCAAATAATTTAGTGAGTGGCCTCATTTGTGGGTTACACCATTGACATATTGAATGAATTCATGGGAATCCAATCCATTTAGAAACTACGGGTTTCAGCATCAGATGCATTATCTACATGGAACTTTAAATCATCATTAATTATAATATCAAATGGAATAATGGCTAGGTTTTAAAAGTCATTTCGTTTACAATAAGGGTGTTTCTTTTTTAAAAAGCCCTTTAACCGGAAATTTAATAATAAATTAGCCGTGTATTTACACCAAGTTTACAGTGATAATCACTTACTTACTAGCTGGTACAGTTAATCTGACTTAATTGATTTGTTTTTTAACCATAAAAAGAAAAAAAATTTTAATTTATATATATATATATATATATATATATACCCCCCAAAAATTTTTTTTACCCCCATTTTTTTGGATTTAAACCTTTAAAAGGTGTTTTAGTCTCTTGTGAAGTCTAAGATTTGTTCATCTATTTTTATATCAGTGACCAATATAAATAAATTTTTATCTGTACACAAACTTATAAACTTCTGACATTAATTAATTTTCCCATATCATTCATCATCAACCACTTTTAATTCACACCTAGTATTTATTTTTCGATTATTCATGAAACAATTTTCCAATTTTTACTAAACAAATTCGAACAGTGGATATTAGATGGAAATATAGAAAAACCTATTTGTCTGGTACAATGTTTTTCGTATTTGCATTGGACTATTTTGTGGCGTATAGAATACATTTGTCTTGGCGATCTGAGCGGCCATCGAAAAAGAAAACATATTATATATACAACTGAAGACACACTTATACAATGAGTTAGGCACCATTAAAAGCTTAATATGAAGCTGCTTGCTATTAACGTTATGTTTTTATGACACATCTGAAATGATCAAATCCCGTAAGTCTATCATGGTGTTTTCTACTGAAAGTAAATACATTTATTTAAACTGATATTTGCCTATTTTCTGTATTGAACCCCGTAAGAAATATTTAATTATTCCTCTTCAGGATAACTGCTGGGTCGAATCTCTGCATGACCTGTGTTTATCGGATGTTTCAATAAATCCTAGAAACTAGACGAAACATTTACTCACTTGTTGAAGCTACCTCAAACAATATGATATTTATTCATCATGCGAACGAGCTAATAAATTATGCTCTAAATCCTTCATTTGTTAGGGAACATTTCAAGAATCTGGAGGCCATTGATTCAAGCGTTGATGATTTGAAAATATCTACTCCACTGTTATCTAAGCTCTAATGTCTTCAGGTAGTTTAGTGACCTTGCTTATGACATTGTCAGCCTATCAGTTTAACTAATGTTAATAAACGATTTTAGGGTTTACTCGAATGCTCCCAGTCAATTGAATATTCATCGAATCGTAGGTACCTCTCAAGAATTAAACTTGATATACAATGAAGACGATATAAAATACACTATCCACCTTATCTGAAATGGCGAACATCATAGCGAACACCGTGATCTGAATTGGGTGTGCTACTTCCAAACTCCACGGCTATAGGTGATTCGCTTTTTGTATTTGGTTGGCGGTTTAGGGACTTGTGAGACATTACACATGTCTCAGCATGAAAAGTCGCCACTGAAGAAACATCCAGAATATGAATTCACGGTTCGAGATTTTCTGTGTCTATGCCTTATTATACAAAGCTAAAACACACATTGCCTGTGCCAGAGATTGAGGTTCCTGTTTTCTTTTTACCAATTTTGCAATATTTATATCATAAAAGGTTAGTGACGAGTAGGTCATAGTATTTATTGGATTTGTATGTTTATGAGGTATTTGACCTTCCAGCATATCACAAGCCCACTATGCTGCGGTTAAGATGTTCTGTTTTCTGTGCATAGATACTATGTTTCCTGGTCCGCCCATTCTAAGAGATGTTTATCTAGGGCTGTAAATTCCGTGTACTATTTGCCTCTTTGGAGGGACGCCGTTTAGGTGTTTGGCCTGGTTATCCAGCATTTAAATGACTGTATGAGACACAATACGCTCTTAAAGCATTATAAGTACTTCTGACTCAGGAATAGAAACGCTGCATCGCATCTCGAGCAGTTGCATTGGGCACAGCTAGCATTGTGGGTGTGTTTTATATAACAACATTAGTTGAATTTAAAATTTACCGTAGTTGTCCAGTTATGTCCAATATGTATTATAACAGTGAAGGCTAACTGTTGTCTCGTTGTCATTAATACAACCCTATATTATAATTATAGTTTGTATAACAGGAATTAGGTCTGATTTGGAAATGTTAATATATAGAACAGCAATTTCGCCATAATGGTCTGCTAAAGTGCAGATGTAAATTTTATAATAGTGACGAGTAGGTCATAGTACTTATTGGATTTGTATGTTTATGAGGTATTTGACCTTCCAGAAAATATCACAAGGCATATTATGCTGCGCTTAAGATGTTCTGTTTTCTGTGTGTGGAGACTGTATGTTTCCAGGTCCGCACCAGGTATAATTATAACGATTTATGTTGTGTTATTTATTTACTAATAACATGTAATAATAAATAAATAACAACATAAAACATGACATTTTCTTTCCATATACTGACAGTTTTATTACATTTCAATGCAACTATCATTTTGAATTTCCAATAAAAAAGATAACAGGATACTTGTGGTAACAAATAAAATGTATACAAAGCACACCAATTCACACATAAACACACAGGGCGACTCCGTGGTCTAGCGGTAGTGTGTTCAACCACAGATCACCACCACCGTGTTCGAATCTCGGCGTGGGCATATCTGAAGGTTGTTTTATCTTTGACTCCGTTTGGAGGTCGCTCGGCCCATTTAGCCTATCACGTGCACACAAGTGACCGTAAAATATAAAACATCATCATCACACAACCACACAACAAACGCATCTCAGGTAATAAACATATTACCTTGTTATATAGATTAACTGTGCCATATATAACATTGTCGCTGTCAGTGTACACAACAGAAAGAGCTCTGTCATCTGAAGAATACTTATTTATCTCAGTTCCAAATCACTACACTTATATTAATCAAAGATAATCAAATCTACTATCAGCTAATATAATGTTTTGTTAAGAAGATCTTTGCTATTAATCAACTTGTCAGCTTGACGCGTTTTTTTTCTTCACACTTTGCTCCTTGTGTCTACCCTTGATGTAATGATTCTTCTAACTGTGTGTTATTATATGGCAACACTTGATCACTAGATAATTATTAATTAGTGTGGGTATAGTATACTACTAATCCCCAAAATAAGAGTTTAGTATTTTGTTTTAAACAGACAACGGTTCAGTAACAGTCATAATGGATAAAAAGTATTATTTAGCTGAAGGTTATCAACAACTAAATAATACTCACCATTACCAAAAAAATTGAACTCCTGTATTTCTTCAAACATCTGTAAAGGTTGCAGAAATATTAAAGAGATTAAGAAATTCGGGTGTTATTACTACCAATTAATCCAAGGCTTCGAAGGTTCTATATGCTTCTCAAAATACATAAGGCATTTAACAGTTGGACCTTTCCAGATAAGATCTCACCTAGTATACCTATAGTATTTGACTGCAAAAGTGAATCGAAAAATGTTGCAAGTTACAACAACAATATTTAAAACCACCTGCAATGAATCACCATTCTTATATAAAATAAATACCTACGATTTTGTGGATAAATTTGCAAAGCTATCATTCCTTATGAATGTTTGCTTATAACATTAGATATTGAGAGCATGTATAGAAATATTGACCATGCTTAAGGGCTTAATCCAGTGAGTGAAGTACTTCAATTTCTAGGTCTCTTGTATGACGGTATTGAATTATCATTAAAAATAACGATTTTCCCTTCAATGAGCAATGCTATATTCAAGCCACTGGCACTTCAATGGCCGGGATTGGGCCCCTCATTATGCTGACATATACATGAGTAAATTTTAGAGGGATGCCTTATATCAAACAACTTTAAAACCACATACATACTATCGTTATTTAGCTGATATATTTATGGTGTGGTCGCACGGAGAAAAGGGCTTTTTAAGGATTCTTGAATATTTTAAATAATCACCGATTAGATTTAAAGCTACATTAAATAAGCAGAAAAGTGATTTCTTTGATACAAGCATATTTTAAGATTCAGAAAATGAAAATGGACTACTAACAAAGTTCTCATTTAAACCGACAGACGCGCATTAACTCTTGCATAAGGATTCCTTTTACCATAAACATACAAGAATAAACATACATAAAAGAATCCTGAAGTCTCAAATCTCACGTTTTTTAGAATTTGTTACAAAATTACAAATTGTGATGAAGCGTGACAGTTATGTCTCATTCATTAAGCAAAGGAAATAGCCAAAATTATGCTTGCGCCATATTACAAGTAAAACTGTATGTGAACTACAAGTACAAAAACTCTATATTAATCCAACTAATCCTACAAATTGTCAGTTTGGTTCAAACCCATGTGAGATTAGCAGATGTAGATCATGCGAGATATTGTGTTCTTGTCGCAATATTACAAATACAGTTACCAATAAAACACATGGAATAATAGCTAATTTAAATTGTGGCTTGTCTAAAAATATAGATGTCTGTGAATGTTTACACTCCTCGAAACAGTATGTAGGTTAGAGTAATGGCGAACTTCTTGTTAAAATTAATGACGATTAATTCAAAAGCGATGTCTTCTGCGTTATTCACGCTTCTTCTAGAACATTCTTAGAATAATAAAGACATGTCCGAACCATCTTTAGATGATTAGTATTTAATTCCGATTGAACAGATACCTACTACAGGTTCATATACTCAAGAAAAGATAAATAGATTAAATCGGGAAACATTTTGGATAGATACCCTAGGTACATTAGAACCGGGAGGTCTTAATAACAAACGATATTAAGATGTTATAATACCAACCAAATATGAGGATGTAGTCCCATTTGTGGTATCATTTTTAAAAACGGCAAACATAGCAGCAAACATTATAATATTCTCCAACAAACAGAAGTGCTGAATGATTATGAATATAGAATCATCACAGCTTATTCTAAAGACAAAATTCTATCTAGTTCCTAGATTTCGAGCAAAATGTAAGAGAATGTGTTTTTTTTATTAAAACTTAAACCCAATTACAAAATTATCAGCCCTAGTAACTATTTTAGTAAAAGAAAGTAATACTTCCTGAAGTAGATCTCAACTGAAACAAATATTGTGTTTTGTGTGTGTGCGCGCGCGCGCGTGTGTCTGTGTGCCTCTATCTGTGTTTGTTTGTGTGTATGTGTGTATGTATATATATGTGAGCATGTGTGTGTATGTTTGTGAGTGCGTGTGTGTGTGATATTATAGTAGAGATCAATAATATGTCTCGTGAACATATGGCGGTAACTGTTTCTTTTAATCGATGTTTCAACGTAGCTGAAACCATGTAATGCACATTTGGTATAATATTAGTAATTTAATAAATGTGCCCACAACACCATCTAACAATACAGCTGTACATCTAAACAAATGTAAGTATTGATCTTATGAATTGTTAGTTATTTAACAACAAATATGGTGAACTGCATCATTTTGTTAAATATACTGATTTCTCGTTATTACGGCAGCTAGATTGACTGGTAATATTATAAATAAGTAAAAAAAAGGTTGGCGATATGCTTCCAGCTGGGATATTCATGCAGCTCAGACTCACTAAAAAGGGAAAGGCAATGTGTGAAACGCATTTTGGGATTTCTTTTGAAAATTACCAACTGATTTTTGTGTTATTGGGGGATAAGTGTTCTTGTACCTATTACTTATTGATTTCTTCCAATTACGAAATATAGTCGGAAAGTTGTAGATTTTCGAAAAATAATTCGGATGTTATTGATATACATACACGTAGTCTCATTTTAGATCTAGTCCACTTCGTCAGGGAAGTGTATGTGTCTTTCATGCTGTCTAATAATTTCCTTACCAACACGGATGTATGTTTACGGAAATATTCATCTAAATTTGTGTCCTACAGGATATACGGCTTGATTAACGAGAATATATTTATTGGTGATCTGGGGGGGGGGTTCTTCTCTAGTATTGGAACCAAGAGATGATATTGATCAAATGGTGGATCTCTATGATAGAACACTGACAAACCTATTAGATGGCCATGCACTTCTAAGGACAAAGAACATTCTAAAAATGATACCACTGACACAGAACAGTAAAAATATAAAGGCTGGAAAGGTACACGGTGTTTTGAATAGCTGTAGTTTAGGATCGGTATTTATGTTTATTATGAAATATTCAAATTCGACAAATCCAAGGACCAATATCCCTGGCTCTGCCAAATCAGAGCTTTACAAAAAAAAATGATCAAAGCAGGCAATGAAAAGGAACTGTTATCAGTGTACCGAATAGTGTTCTACATATAAATCATACTGTCCTCCGAAAATATTATTACTAAGATTTAGCAAAGTCTTTTAATAATTGGCTCTATCAAAATATATGAAATATAGCTAATGCGATCCCTTTCAGTATCTTATCACAAGGTGTTCCATTAGCAAAAAAAATTAGATTAATGTATATATAGTTGTATTTGTATTTAGTATGTACATGTCTGAAATGTTTAGCTATTTGATGCTCGACGTGTCATTCGCAGTATCGGAGATCTGCCTGAAATCCGCTGTTCTCGACCATGGGTCAAATAGATCAAGTGGATAGCGTTTAATTTGATTCCCACATCTACTGCATTCTTAGCTGATGTAAATTGAATCAAGTGTGTCTTATGTGGTCTGGCGAAACGACCTATTAATTCATACAATGCTGCTTGATGGATTTATATTCCTGGAGTCGTTTGTTACTCCGGCAGGCATCTCCATGGGTATTAAGCTGCGGACAGGTTTTTCCCATATTATGAGTAATTAGATTACACTGATATAGGAAATTTGTTAAATGTATAGCTATTATAATCCCGACGTGTCATTCGCAGTATCGGAGATCTGCCTGAAATCCGCTGTTCTCGACCATGGGTCAAATAGATCAAGTGGATAGGCGCTTTAATTTAGATCCCACCACACCTAACTGCATATACTTAGGGACGCTAAATTAAGCGTGAATGAACGTTCCCTTAGTGATGAACGGAAACGTATGAGGGTTAGCTGTTAGGTTCGAGTAAATCGTAGTATTTACTCAGGTTTGAGACGATATTTCGTTCTAGTCCAGTAATAATCCATTGTGCGGTATTGCTACTTTGTTTTATTTTAGTTTAATCGCTTTAGTGAGTCCATACTGTGTTAGTGTGCATTCTCTTTGTTGTGGACAAACTGTAATGTTTGTTAACACGCTGAGGCTATATATAGGGCTTGAAACTGTGTTAGTGTACATTCTCTTTGTTATGGACAAACTGTAATGTTTGTTAACACGCTGAGGCTATATATAGGGCTTGAATTTTCACTTAGGTTAGAGAAGAACTTCGACGCCAGACCAGTCGGACGTGTATTGATACACGGTTCATATAGGTAGGATTTATTCAGCTATTCGAACCCAGAATAAAGCTGAGGTCAGCATCTGAGGTGTCGAAATGCTTTATATACAGGTTTCTTTTGGACCACAGAAAATTACTGTTGAATGTAAACTGTGGTGTCAAAATAGTTTATGATATGTATGTAGCAAGTCACCATTGAACCACACGCACGTGTTTGTTGCGAGCTGTGGTATCAAATGGTATGTTTTTACGTGCTTCCGCTTTTTGTACGTAGCCTGCATGTAGCCGCTTTCCTGTGGGCGTGACATATTTGTCGCGTACGAAAAGCGAATTAGCTGGTTCCCACAGGCTGATGAGTAGACCAGACACATGCTTAGGTATACGCACACATTTATCAATATGTGGAGGTATGGAACATTTAATATTTAGATTAATGTATGTATAGTTGTATTTAGATTTATGGAGGTAGGTTTCGAAGGAGGTTTAGATATGTTGATGCTCTGTGCCTGTTGCCTCTTACTATGTACCCTAAAACACACACACACAAGCGCAAATACTGGAGTAGTCAAGTATTTCAGCTCTTTCCTTGTTTACGACAGATTGAAGAGAACCTCTCAAAGCTGTAACTGTTCCTAAATAGAATGTGACGTGTAAGTGAAGACGAAATAAATTATTTATAGACTCATCACTGAAGTGGTAAATATATCACTTCTCCACACCGTAGAATGTTTTAATGCTGATTTATTTCTTGTGAATTTTTCACGAAAAGACGACACCTTGGCTAGTTATCATCAGCTATTAGCTAGAACAGTTAAGGTATTTACTAGTAGCTCATAGTGCAAGTGATGTATAGAAATCGGTAAAAAACTACAATTACATTACCTACATAGAAGCAACACAAACATGTAAGTACAATGAGTGAGGACAGTTACAACTACTGATGTATGTATTTGTTAGTTTATAATAAACAAGTATTTCCTGCAGGATAATTAATACATACGTTAAATAAATTCAGGACATAAGTTATATGAACCGTTTTATGCCTTGTTGCGACTAGAGACCAACCTGGATAACTTATCTGGAAATCATAAAGGTACTGTGCTGGGTGTTTAGTACTTCACTGGAGGCTAACAAGTATTTAAATTTGTGTGTGTGTGTGCGATAACGGGATAGGAACAGGTATTTGTGATCAATAGTTAGAAACTTAACGTATTCATTTCTGTGTAGATTTGAAAGTTCTGATAACTGTATTGTAAAGGATATACTGGTTACCAGTTCGAGATCTAGTACTGGATAGGAAAACACTAGATCAAACTATTGCTTCTGAATTCGTATCTTATAGCATTATAGGCACTCCTGACTCAGGAATATAAACACTACATCGCATCTCGAGTGGTGGCTTTGGACACAGCTCGCGCGGTTGGTGTGTTTTATACAACAACTTTCCTAGGTCCAGTTATAATAATAATAATGTATATTTAATAAAGCGCCCTTACTAGCAGGAGCCATTCAAAGGCGCTGTACAAATAATATGTAATATAATAATACCCCAAATAATGTCTGTAAAAACACTGTAATGATTTAAAAGATAATAATTATTTATCTGTCAAAGCGACCTTAAACAGGTGTGTTTTTAGAAGAGACTTAAAATTTCCAAGAGTCGACGCATTTCTAATATTTGCCGGCAACTTATTCCACAAAGTGGGGGCTGCAACACTAAATGCACAATCACCATATGACTTGAGCCGAGACACTGGCACCTGCAATAGTATCTGACTGGATGACCTGAGTTTTCGGGATAACTTTCTAATGGAAACCAGTTCACACAGGTATTCTGGCATCATATCATTAATAGATTTATAAGTTATTAACAGAATCTTAAAATGGATACGCTGTCTAACAGGTAGCCAATGTAGTTTTTGAAGAATTGGGGTGATATGATCATATTTTCTAGTATTTGTTACAATGCGAGCTGCACTATTCTGAATTCGCTGAAGGCGATTAATGTTATAATCAGATATGCCATATAACAGGGAGTTAAAATAGTCTATACAAGATGTAACAAAGGCATGAACTACAGTTACAAGTGATTCTTGTGTCAAGAATGTTTTTAAACAGTTATGTAGAGTTTGTACTATGGCATTCAAGATTAGCTCTAATCTTCTTGTCATAAATAACATTTAAGAACGTTATTACTATAATAGTTTGAATGGTCTGGTTTTAAAATGTTTTAACAGTACCGAAGCTATGACGCGCTAATTATGGTCTGCTTCAGCAAAGATGTCTGTCTTTTAATGGCAATTAAGCTAACAGTTTTAACAGTAGTCGCTTCGTGACACCTGGCCGTTGTACAAACTGACCCTTGAAGACAGTGACAATTGGGTTATATAGTTTGGTGGTTTAGGGACTGGTAAGACATTACAAATTTCTCAGCATGAAAAGTCGCCACTGAAGAAACATCCAGAATTTGAATTCACGGTTGGAGATTCTCTGTGCTTGTGCCTTATTATACACAACTAAAACACACATTGCCCGTGCCAGAGATTGAGGTTCGTGTTTTCTTTTTACCAATTTTGCATTCTTTATAACATAAAGGGTTAGTGAAGAGTAGGTCATAGTATTTATTAGATTTGTATGTTTATGAGGTATTTGACCTTCCAGCAAATATGACAAGGCATACTATGCTGCGGTTAAGATGTTCTGTTTTCTGTGCCTTATTATACGCCGCTAAAAAACACACACACACGCACATATACATACAAATAAACAGATATTTAATCAATAATAACCTAAGTAAATCACGACAGTCTGCCTATAAAAGTGGTCAAGCACCGAAACAGCCTTGTTTCGGGTGAAAAATGATATTACTAGAGAAAACCTTCACGACTATATGTTTTAGGTAAGACATTTATCATTTGTCATACCGAGGCAAAATTCAAATAGACACGTACAAAACCACACAAATACACACAGCCAGAGAGAGAGAGAGAGAGAGAGAGGTTCGTGTTTGCTTTATACTTTTTTTTGATTATGCTTGTAATATTTAGTACCATAGAACTCTTAGTGACGAGTAAGTCATAGCGTTTATTGTATTTATATGCTAATTAGTTATCTGAACTTCCAGCAAATAACTGTAGCAACTATAGTTGAGAAGTTGTGCTTTCTGTGTGTCGAGACTGTACATTTCCAGATCCACCCATTTTAAGGAAACTGTTCGTCTAAAGATGGATATTCCATGCAGTATTTGCACCTTTGGAGGGGCGCCGTTTAGCTTTTTAAACATAGGAATCCAGTATTAAAATGACTGTAGCAGACATATATATAGTACACTGTTAAAGCATAAAAATTACACCTGACTCAGGAATAGAAACAGTATCATATCTCAGGTGGTTTATATAACAAGAAGTGCGTCGCAGAAATTTATATGGTCAATGGCACGACAAACCCACCAAGTCTTACCGTGAAAGCGCATTATTCTCATAAGAATTTGTGTAGTTATAGAAACATGTGACCTTCTAGAAGGTAATTGTTTGTCTACTTTACATAGATCAAAAACTGGACTCATTCATCCATCAGTCTACCGTCTTTTAACAACTACTCCCACTAGATGTCGCCTCAATTCGAGAGATTTCTATACACCGTCTTCATCAAACAAAAAATATGAAAAGACCTCAAATGAGCAAGAACGGTCTACTGAAAAACATATAATTCAATCACCTATACAAGATTACGACATCACTGAGTCACAATTATTACCTCATTATCTTATGGAGAACTGGCACAAGTTTCCAAATAAAACTGCTCTGGTATGTTAAAATCAGATACTTAACGATTTACTTTATAACACAGAACAACAGCCAGATAAAATTAACTGGATGACATATTTTTATTATTGCTGTTTCTTTTAATTATTATAGATAAATGGTGAGACTAGAGCTAAGGTGACCCACGGTGAGTTGCAGACTCAAACCATTAAACTTGGTAGCGCTATGAGAAGATTAGGCTTTGGCAAAGGAGACGTTATGACAATAATCAGTCCAAATTGTCCCGAGTTTTGTTTCGTTTATTTGGCTGGTACGGCTATTGGAATGACGGTTAGCACCATCAATCATAATTATACACAAAGCAAGATGTGTTCTTGGGGATCCGTAGAGAATCTACTTTCAGATATAAGCATCTGCATAAAATCTAATTACATAATTAATTAATTAATTTATTTATTTGATGCAATATACAGTCTTGTACTGTCGATAATATATACAAAGACTAATGTTAATTTTCAGGGGAATTTGAGCATGCAATAAATTATTCAGAAACCACACAAATTCACTCCAGAAAACAGGGGACCTGTCAAAGAGGTAAGCGACCTAGAAAATCGCGCTTTTTAATATAGCCAATGGAACGAATAACTCGCCAAATGTTTCACGAGAATTTGTGTAATTATAGAAATATGTGACCTTCTAGAATTTTTGATGTGATTATGTGTATTTAGGCATACTTATTATAGGAAATTATTTGTTTGTTTCACACAGATCAAAATGTTCCGACCAACTGGACTCATTCAGTTAGCAGTCTACCGTCTTCTAACAACTATTCCCACTAGATGTCGCCTCAATTTGAAGCCTTTCTATATACCGTCTTTAACAATGAAACGATATGCAAAGACTTCAAATGATCAAGAACGGTCTACTGAAACATATATTATCCGATCACCAATACGGGATTACGACATCCCTGAGTCACAATTTTTACCTCATTATCTTATGGAGAACTGGTACGTTTCCAAATAAAACTGCTCTGGTATGTAAAAATCAAATAGTTAACAATTTACTTTATAACACAGCACAATATTATTGTGTAATAAACTGTACAAGTTTTTTGTATCCCTGAATTATTCTAGATAAATGGTGAGACTGGAGCTAAGACGAGCTACGGTGAGCTACAGACTCAAACCATTAAACTTGGTAGCGCTATGAGAAGACAAATTGTCCCGAGTTTTGTCTCGTTTATTTGGCTGGTACTGCTATTGGAATGACGGTTAGCAGCATCAATTATAATTATACCCAACGTAAGATGTAACGGTAAAGAATATAATTACACATACATGTATCTGCAAAATATTTAATTAAATAGTAATTCATGAATTCCTTTATTTGTATATAATACACAGCCTTGTAATGTTGTAATGTAGTGTATTCAAAGACAAATGTAAACTTTCAGGGGAATTGGAGCATGCAATAAATTATTCAGAGACCAAACTTTTGGTGTTCTCACCTTTATTATCTCAACTAATAAATGATTGTCTTCCAAGATGTCACACAGTTAAGGTATGTATTTGTATCTTTTTTTGTTGATTGTTATTATACGAAATTGCATCTGCATTATTTGCTATTTTAAGATATTCCATAGAATCAACTAAAATATAATAAAAACTGTTAGCACATTGTCAGTTTAATAGTTCAAAATATGAATTACTTAAACACATCATGTTACAAAATTCACCTACCGCCATGAATATACTTTTATATAAATATTTCCAACTTTTTTTAGAGAACCATTGTTCTGGGCAATGCTTCTGGTCACCAATCATTGGCCTACCTCCTTCAAGATGACGGTAAAGACTTCCCTGAG